>CM072532.1:38204899-39404899 GCA_036898165.1 Silybum marianum | reverse complement strand
CCAGTCAAATCCGATCTTTTTTTGAAAAGGGTATCCTAGGCATTTGCCAATTTAAGACTGCTAAAGCATGCAGCCCTGAGATAATTCCCCAGTGGCCACAAGTTGTATGCGTCTGGATTCGAACCTGGGGTAGACTGGTTATCTAGCCTCATCCCCCACAAGTCTTAACCGGTACGCCACAAGTCTTGTGGTTTTAATATTAATAGTTTGGTAAGAGGAAGAAAAAGGAGTAAGAGATTCGAACCCCTGACTTAAGGTCAGGGGCCAGGAGATGATAACCATTTCAGCTACCTGTTACATGTTACATGTCAAATCCGATCTTGATCGTGTGAATCTGATCACTTCTTTATTCTCAAATATTCACCACTTCTCAAAATAACTTTTGGCGATATATATATATATATAGGGAGGTTCAATGGAAAACACTAAAAAAAGAAAACTGAAGAACACCCTGGAGTCTTCCATCTAGACGGTTTGCACTAATGCATACAAGCGTGTTTTTGTTCCTATACACCAATGTTTCTATCATTATATATGCATTGATGCATATTCACAAATGCATGTTACAAATTACCGGTATGCATTAGTGCATACTGTCCAGACGGAAGGCTCCTAGGGTGTTCTTTAGTTTTTTTTTTGGCGTTTTCCCTTGAACCTGACCCTATATATATATATATATATATATATATTGTTGGGTTACGGTGAGAAGATAAGTTATGGTGAGAAGCGTAAGAAAGGATCTTCATCGTTGGATGCACATTAGGATGGGATGCACCGAGATAAGATACATCAAGACGCACCAGATCAATTCTGGTAACGAGCACAATTCATGGGTGGATGTGACATTAAAATTGATCAAGGGTTTAGATCCTTTCTTACGCTTCTCACCTTAATTTCACTTCTCACACGATCCCATGCCTATAAATATATAGGGCTGGTTTCAAGGATAACTTAGCCTCAGCCTCAGCTTCAACATCTCCATTTGTTGGAGGCACTTCAGCTTGTGATTTCACAACCAGGGCGTCAACCTGAATTCATAGCATATCCCGAGCTTTTATAGCAACGTTTCACCCTCTTTGTCATCATCAGTAGGGGGAGATGCCCTCAAAAGAACTTCATCGAGTTTAGACTCGATGGTGGCTAGAGTTGTTGCATGATGGTCTTGAGTTTCAATCACCTTTCCGAGCATCACCCTGTCAACATTTAAAGAGAGGGAGTTGAGATGTATGTTGTTTCTGGAGTTCTTTGTAAATTTTTCTTTGACAACTCCCCATGCTAAGAGAGGTTCGTCTACACATCTTCGAGTGATATGCGAGTGTACTCTAAAGCGTTTGTATGTTGGAAGAGTTGGTGGCGACCACAGACTTAAGAGCTGAGACCTCTTTCTTCAGAATAGGTACATAGGCAATCTTCCTCTAGATGTGGATTTCTGAAGGTCACCTGCTTTGCTTTCCAGGTAGGAAGAGTCCTCTAGAACTTCATCCAAGATGGGCAATTGAAGCTGGAGCGTTGCAGTTGAAGGAGTGATGCAAGCTTGGGCGTGGAGGACCGGACCTTCATGTTTTTTTTGCATGTAATAATTTTTTATATGAAGACAAACATATGTGAAACAATATCTTGTATCATAACATTTGATGAAAAACGTTATATTGGTATTCACGAGTTTCTACGTTTTGTCAGATTTCTAAATGAACTTCTCTCTCTCTCTCTCTCTCTATATATATATATATATATATATGGTTTAGAAGAAAACCATAAAAAATTAAAAAAATTATGAACACCCTAGTAGCCTTTTATCTGGAAAGTATGCACATGTAAAACCACGATTCTAAAACAAGGGTAAATCTTTCTATTGAATAAAAGATAACAATCCCAAACATAAACCGGTCCCAAATGTAAAACATGAGCTCATAGTTTGCAGCGGAAATTAAACTAGCTATTGAGATTTATAACAATAACTCTAAACTAGGCAACTATCTATACAAGTAGCGCCTCACTTCTAGCATCCCAATACTCACAGCTTTCCCTTCCCTTTACTCGTGCTTTCTATCATATGCCTTCCTGAAAATGGTTTTCAGTTTGATAAAAGAGAGGGTTAGACCATAAGGTCTAGTGAATTCCCCAAAACAATAGTTAGTATGCATGACAGTCATAAGGGAAAACGGCTAGTCATGGATATAAACGCACACCTTTTTAAACACCTTTCATGTACCTGTTGCAACGGTAATACACTATCAGTCACACACACTGAGACTAGCTTTGATCACACACACCGTGATCATTGAATGGGCACACACCTTTAAAACACACTTTTCATGTACCTGTTGCAACGGTATTTCACACTTTAAGTCACACAACTTGACTTTGAAACGGGCACACACCGCCCAAATAATATAGCCACTCACACCGTTGACTGTTAAATGAGCACACACTGTCCAATTTGAATGATTTAAAACATTCATTTTATAAAAGAAGCACACGAAGGGAACTCACCTGAATTGCCAAGCCACTTAACACACTTCCAACTACGATCCCACCGACCGAACGCCTGATTTAGATCAATTAACTACGAGTTAATGACCCAATTATACTTCCACACATCGTACCTATAAACCCCTTAGGCTAGGACACCACATAACACCCCTAAATATTCTTTAAGCAAAAACTCACAATTGCTGAAATGGTGAGTTATGCGGCTTGCCGCGGGAAAAGTCGCAGGACTCACTGTTGTCCCTGCACTTTCCATCTCGAACAACAAAATCCAAAATTTACAATTCTACTGATTTCCACCCCAAAACTGATATGAAACTTGACCAAAACACATCTTAATCGACTTTCAACAACAACTAATCCATTTCATCCATTGATTCATGGGTTCACACTCACTTGGATGAACACATGGTCATCCATGGAGGTTTTCATTGATTTCAGTCCCTTAGAATGAAATATGATTCCCAAACTTGAAGAATACTTCAATACCAAAACCAATAACCCAACAAATACTGATTTGAGGTTTTATTCCAACACACCATCATCCCAACTATAAAACCCCATGGTTTTACATCATCCAAATGATTCAATAAAGCAAGGAGATGAAGGAGATAAGGTTTTTATACCCGAAACTTGCTGATTGATCCTTGCCCCCTTGAGATTTCTTCTCTTCTTCCTCACTTTCTTGAAAATCGCACCAAGAACACACACTAGAAACACACACAAGTTCTCATCCGTGTTTTGCAAAAAATGAGGGGTTCTCCTCTTATTTAACCTACTATCCCCATTTTACATCTTCAGCCCCTCAAGTTTAGAAGATTAGGTTTCCACCACCTAAATTGCACATATCTTTACAAAACAAGATTTCGGGTTATTACAACACATGTACATGTATTTTGTAAGAAATTTCCTAGCATGCACATGTGCATAAAAATCAAGAAACAACTTCAATTACTTATACACACATGTGTATACTGTCCACATGAATGATTATCAGGATATTACTAATTTTTCATTTTTGGGGGGTTTTCCTTGAACCTCCCTCTCCCCTTTCTCTTACTATATGTGTGTGTGTATATATATATATATTTATATATATAGTTTTCATAAAACAACCTGAAACTAACCTTGTTAGGTTAAGAAAAACCTAGATTCCAACCCACTTTTGCTGACTTACATGAAGATCTTAAAACCATTAAACTAAACATTTCAATGGAGGTCACTTTTTTGAAAGGCAATAAAGTAACTCCGTACATACTTTCTGACATGGATTATGGGGAGGTTGTCCTTTGTGCATCGAGGATAAGACAAATTCTAATCTTGTTGAGTACTCTTCATTTGATTACTAACTATGAGGACTTAATGAGGAGTCTTTCAGGTATCACTAGATCATACTCCAAATTTCACACTTCACGTAGACAATCTTTGTTATGACTAAAACGCTTTTGATCACGAACTAATTATCTCTATCTTCAGCTCTGTATTCTACATTTACTGAAGGCTTCTTTTGTGTGAACTTTGTCTTTGGGGCTTTCAGATTCAGAGATCATTCCTGATAGTCTTCAGCAATCATTGAATGCAGTCAGTGTTTGCGTTCGATGAGACTGGACATATTCTAAACCTGAGATTTTTACCAAGTATAGGATCATCATCAAGTCACTGAAAGAGGTTGGATCAATAATCTCCCCCTATATGATGATGACAAAGCAACATAAGGAAATTGTAAGTGTGATTAATGAGGAAATAAGACTTTAAAAATATGTATTTTTATTTGACCGTTTATGTACAAGACCTTCTTCTTCAGCGTCTGTGTCAGATATGTACAGGAACACGTCGGCTTCCAAAGGTTCATTACATTGGAATGGAATGATCTTTGGGGGAAAATATGAGTTGTCAAATGAAGGTTCAGGGCCAAGGATAACTTCTTCTATTGACCTTATTGTAGAAATAATTGTGGGTAGAATGGAAGGAGGTAGAGATGGAAGAGGTTCAAGATGGAAGGGGTGAAGAGAGTTAGAGGATGACTTTCCTCGGGTAACCCGTTCTCCACCTCTTTATTCAGGAGTGTCGATAAATTTTCTTCTGCCATCCCCTTGTCCTTGTTTGTGGAGGGCGGATTCTGAGCTTGAGAGCCCCTCTCCCCCTGGGAACTAGGTTCCCTGATTACTACTCCAGTTAAAGGTCTGACGCGACAGAAAAAGGTATCAACATCATCATCATTGTCTTCATCGCCTTTGGAGAGATCATTCCTTGGCTCTTTATCAGAGAGCCCAGGGTCTTCATCTTCTTCTTCTTCTTCTTCTTCCTCATCCTCTGGGATGGGAGAAAAGTCAATTACCTCATATGAGGGTATTTCCTCCTCAGGTTCATCGGCAAGTGTTGGTTCGGTTTCAGAGTTGCATCGCCCCAACCCATTCACATGGGCAACGATTTCATCTTCTATCTCTACGACCACTTTCTTCCCCTCTAGGAAGACTTTGATAAGAACCATGTTGACCTTCTCTTTCAGAGCTTCAAGGGTGGCAGTGTGCTCTTTCTAAACATTGTTCAACTGGTTTAGAGCATCACGATATGCTTCAGTGAAGCAGGGAACACAGACAGGGACACGGGTCTTCAGTACTTAGAGAATCTCTATCAGTGTATCCCCCTGTTTGTCTATATTTGGGCCCAAAGTAGATATGGGGAATGTGTTCAGAGCAACAACATCACGAAGAGTTGAGATCTCCGTCTTTAGAGCTGGAACCTCTGAGCACTTCTTGTAAACATACTCTAGTGAGTTCTGGAG
Organism: Silybum marianum; assembly: GCA_036898165.1. Classification (NCBI taxonomy): domain Eukaryota; kingdom Viridiplantae; phylum Streptophyta; class Magnoliopsida; order Asterales; family Asteraceae; genus Silybum; species Silybum marianum. Next base: position 39,399,624 of record CM072532.1, on the reverse strand, counting down.
GTTGTCATCTTTGGTGTTGAGCTTGGTGGAGTATTCCATGAAGTGGTCTAGCATTGGTAGCGTTGACGAGGAATACATAGAGGAGACTAAGGAGTTTTCTAAGGTGTTGGCATTTTGGCCACCATACTCTTTGTTGGTCCCAATAAGGGTTTACAAGAGTTCAATCAAGAGAGAACAGTTTGTAGAAGGGGGGTTGAATACAAACACACAGATTTTTGGTTTTTAAATGAGTTTATTAGAATAAACAAATTTACAGTTACAAGCGGAAATAGAACAAGTTTAAAACCTATTATATTGTAACTAAGAAACACGAAGTATGATGCACAAGAAGATGAAAGAAATAATAAAGAGGGTATAAGTTAGATAGAAGCATGCATTAAGATGAAGAAGATGTCTTCATCTTATTTATATTCGTTTGTCCTTGAAACAAGACAAAAGGTACATGCCACGTGTCAAGCTTGGATAGGAAGCTTGTCCTTGTTAATAAGACAACCATGCTTTTGGCTGAATATGAACAGTACCATATCAGATAGACATAAGAGACAAGTCGTACGTCCTTTTCTGACATGGTTCTAGGTTTGACTTTTGTGCATCGAGGATAAGATCAATCTTTAATCTTGCAAAGGAAGCTTCATTTGATCGCTGATACTGAATCTTCAAGGATGAATCTTCAGTGTCGCTGAGGCTTCACAAGACTTCACATTTTGAGTAGACAATCGCTGCTATCGCTGAACCGCTTCAGTTCACTTAGCTGATTATCTCTTTCTTCAGCTAGAGTCTTCGACTGTCGCTGAATGGTCTTCTGGTGTGATAACTGATCTTCAGATCTTCAGTGATAAGCTCGTAGTTCCTTGACCTTCAGCGATCACTGATAGCAATCAACGTGTGCTATCGCTGAATTTGAACAGAAGCTTAACTATGGAATTTCACTAAGTATAGTAAAGGAATCATATTCAAATCACTGAGAGGAGTTATGATCAACAATCTCCCTCTATTTGATTATGATTAAGCAACATAGGAAAATTGCTTTAAGAGACTAGTAAAGGACTTAGGAAATATTTAAAGAAAAATTTTCTAAGTGCTAATCTGTAAAGTCTTTTTTAGCTAGTCTATTATCTGAATTGAGTTTCATTTATAAGGATATGAAAGCACAATTTTTACAAGTAGATAAGCTTAAAGTACATTCACTGATTGAATTTTCAGAGTGAAAGATCAATGAGTAAAAGATAGAGTAACGAAAATAGAACTCTTATGTTCATTGTCCCTTTTACTATTTTCAGGGATCTTTTCAGTACTAGGATGGAGTAAAGTACTTTGAATTTCATTAATTATAATCTGAAGAATTACAGCGAAATGAAATTACAATTATAAAGGTAAAGTACTTGTACACTAAAGAAATATTACAAAGGAAGTAGAAAACTATGACTAGTCAGAGATATTCTCATTTCTTCTTTGTAGCTCATTCTCATAAAGCGTCTTCTGTCGATTCATCAGAGGAGTATCTGAGCAGCAGCGCCAAAGCATAATCTTTATGAGAGAGGATGGGGCCTTGTGAATTTCTTAGTTTCTGAAGAGTCCTAAGAATCCTTCATTATCCAAGAATATCATACCAGGTTCAGGCAGTGAGATGATTTCGTCTTCTACATATCTTCGGTCTTGAGGGAGAGAGGTACAAAGCATTGATATATCAGGGAGCTCAAGATGACCAAGAATGCTTTGATTATCAAACTTAGTTTCATGCTCAATCCTAGCACTTGAACTTCCTTCAGCGTTTGATCTTTTCTTTTTGGAAGATTCAGGGAGAGGGGGAACTTGCACATGTTGTGACATTCTTTGCAGCAACTGATTCAGCACACTGTCCACCACGTCCTTGAATTTGGATTTAGAACCCTGAGTGGCGTCTCTGATTTCTAGCCATTCAGTGTATCCATAAATTTCTAAGAATTTGGCTTCTTCTTTCTCTGTCCTGTTCGTCCTTGTCATTCTTACATATACCTTTGGACCACCTCTGTTGGAGTGTCGCCCTTGGATGGTTGCATGAATGATTTTGGCTTCAGATCTTCGAAATTTCAGCCTGTCAGTGCACCAATCAAGCTCTTTGTCTTTCTGCTGAGTGGCTTCAGAGGTTAGTGCACTTAGGATCTTCTGTTGGGCTAGAATTGGATCTACATTTATGTGCTCTTGTGCAAGTTCTTTTTGTACGAGAGCTTCAGCGACCCTTTCACTCTTTTTCAATTGTTCTTGAGTCGCCTTATCTCTTGCAGAGTCTTCTCTGAGCAATTTTCTTGCTAAAGCAAGATCATTCTCAGTTTGCTTCATTTCCTCATCCCTGATTCTTTGTGCTTCCAATGCTTGTTCTCTCTCTTCTCTGGACAAAAAGTAGAATTCATCCACCATCCTTATTGGTACGGCTTCAATGGGTTCAGCTTCAGGCACCCTTATTCTTCTTGCTTCGAATTCCCTAAGGAATTTTGTCCGACGTTCTTCTTCTTCAGGCTCGCTTATGATCGGCTTTTGAACATGACGCCTGGGAATAAGGCCTTCTTCTTCTTCAGAGTCAGTTTCAATTATGTACATAAACTTCTCTTCAGAGGAAGGTTCCCTCCTTGAAGTTGAGTCCTTTCGGGTACGGGGATCACTGAGGGAAGGAGAGGAGGAAATAGTATTGTAAGAGGGAGTTTTTGTGGGTGATGAGGAGATTATGGGAGTTTCAGGGAGAGGTGCAGAGAAAGGGATAAGAGGAAGAGATACCTCAATTATGGTCTCCCCCTCAGATATAGATATAGTGGCATCCAGATCTACCACTTCCTTTCCTTTGCCTGAGGGACCGGATTGTTCCTGAGAAGGTTGCGGTCCGTCCCCCAAGGGCTCTTGATGAGCGACACCAGGTCTTGATAGTCTGAAGTGCTCTAATGCACTTCCAACGTCGTCATCATCTTCATCATCATCCATCCCCCCATAGTGAGGGATAGGTTCTTCATCATCTTCTCATCATCATCTTCTTCTTCTTCATCTTCTTCATCAGCAGCTTCACCTTCAGGCCGCTGAATGTAAGAAGAGATTCTCTCTTCAGGGAACCTCTTGTTATGCTCGGAGATGAGTTCATCAGCGAACTATTTGGCACATCTCTCCCCCTCAATGTTATCAGGAGGTAGACAATGCACCATCAGATTGCGAACGTTGGTCTGAACGTCCCTCAGCTTCTCGTCAGCTCCTTGAAGCATGGTCCGATCAGCAGCGTTGAAAGACAAGGAACTTGCCTCAGAGAGCTTTGTAAGCATCTGCATCATGTCGGACTGAGTCTTTTGAATAGACTCAAGGACGGTTGCTTGAGCATTAACTTTCTGCTCCAAGCTTGTCAGGGTCTGATGGAAGGCCCTATTATCTTCCTTCAGGCCGTAAACGTCAGATATCAGGTTGCTGACATTCGTCTTGATCGCTGGGGTACCAATGATCCTTCCGAAGATAAGCCCGGCTGATGTCTGAAGGTTGTCCACCCTAGCCCTTGTGAGAGCACATTCTTTGACCAGATAGTCAATTGCAAGGAATGTGGGGTTGGGAAGGACAATGGGAGGCAGGTCGACGACTGTGGGAAGTTTGGGAGCAGCCATCTCTTGTTTAATATCTCTGAGCTTTGCAGCAGAAGGATGGGCCTGAGGAGATTTTCCCTTATCCTTGCTGATGGGAGGATCGTTGGTGGTGGTGGTTGTCGTCGCTGAGGTAGGAACAGAAGCGACACCTGATGATGACATAGATAAAGACGCCAAAAACATATCCGGATTAGAAGAAGGATGAAAAATTTTATTTGACTCCCTGAGAGTATCTTGAGGATTACTCTTAGGGACTACATTTGCAAAGGTAGTGTCTAGAGGATCACTGACCAGTGTCTTAGAGTATCTGAGAGAGATACTCTGAGGTCCTTTTAATTTGGCCTTCCAAAACTCAGATTGCCTAAACAATAATGAGGTTTGGACTGCGTGCATTTCAGCATTATCAGGGATAGGGACAACTATCGCTGAGTCACTTGCTGAGGTGAGGACCAAAGAAGAGGAGATAGAAGTAAAAGAGAAGGCTGTGGAAGTAGTACCTGATCTAGCTTCAGCAGAGCTGGCTAAGACACCTTCGGTGACCGGAGTCGCTGTTGATGTAGGTAGAGCTGAAGAAGCAACAACGGATGTAAAGACCGTTGAAGTGGTTGTGGCTGCAGTTGGTGTTGGTAGAACACCGAAATCAAAGAGGGTGGTCTTTTGAGAGACCAACCTCTTGGGCTTCTTTGCTTTGGTTGCGATGGTCTTTTTATGACCATCAGTTGGTTGTTTCCTCTTAATACCAGCAGTGTCTGGGTTGCTCGCTGTTGGGTTTGACAGCGAGGTGGACACTGCAAGAGGTGCGCCAATCACCTGCAGCATATAGGGTGTGAAAGGAGCATCACCTGGACGTTCCTCAATGTCCAGGGACTTCTTCCCTACATTTGAGAAGGAGTGATCGCCGACCTTCGGGTATTCTTCACTGAAGGCCACTTCCATTATGGTCGCGAAGAAGCGAGGATAAGGAATGACAGGATGTCTGGTGGCGGCATTGATGCGACTGACCATGTCGCTGAAGATGTAATCCGCGTAGTTCAGGTTGTGGCCGGTGCAGAGAGAGTAAGCAAGGTCTTGAAAGTGCTTGCTTGCCTGATCATGAGAGCCAATCTTCGACCCCAGGCACTGGATCACCTGAGTGAAGATATACTGCCAGCGAGCAGGGAGCCTTTTCTTTTCTAACTTGGATCCCACCGTCTTCAGCGAGGGATTCTCCCAAGAGTATCCAATGGAGTCCACAAATGCATCAATTTGCATCTTAGTCGGTTTAGCGCCCCACTGTTGGTTTTTAGGGCGTACAAGGAGACGCAGAGCCTTCCTGAGAAATCCAGCGATGAAGGAGAAGAACCCTAGTTCTGGAATTTTGAACCCAATAGCAGGGAGTTGGGTTCCTTTGTCAGTTGTCAGCATGGTACAGTGAGCCGTGTACCACAAGGCTTGAAGATGGGAAGAGATGTCGACCGGGTTGTGAACAAACGCATGCATCAGAGGGCATGCCTTGATGAAAGCAGCTCCTTCAGTGAATTGAGGGTGGTCTGCAGGGATTTCTACCAAGGCGATGTAGTTGCAGGACTTGAAGACTGCTCTTCCCGGAGGGAAGTGACATGTTGGTGCAGCGACCAGAGTCGTGTCTTCAGCAGCAGAGGAGGTTGCAGCAGTTTTACTTGCAGATGTCATTGCTGTGGGAAAGATAGGAACACCAAAGAGATAAATCATGGTTTTATACATAAATGTATAAACCAGAGTTTGGTATAAAGAATACCAAATGTAAGATCAAAGAGAACAAATATTTTGATGAACAATATCAAAATGTTTGTTATTAACAATAATAAAAAGCTAAGGTAAATGGATTAAAGTTTAAAAAAATAGTCTTCTGTTCTAAGGAAAGAACTTAGAATAGGGTTTTTATAGAGGAAAACCTTTTTAATTTTTGATCCAGATTATCTTTATTTTTATTTTTAGAGTGTTAAGGAGAAGAAGAGGTGAAACAAGATGTTTCTAGTCATAATATAAGGTTTAGATCAAACCTTAGTTGAGTTCTTAGAAGAAAAACACACACAAGCGTGTTCTTGGTGTTCTTGAGAAAACTTTGAAGATTCGAAGAATTTCTTTTTGCCTTGAGGATTGTTATGAAAGCGGAAGGAGCAAAGTAAGGCAAAAAGAATGCTTAAATAGCAAGAGGAGAGAGAAAGAAAGGAGTGCTAAACGACGGTTTTAGCTTTTTGAAAAAGAAATGATGACCTGGCGCACGTTCCAAGAAAGGAGTTGGAATGGAAACGTCGCGGTCCGTCGTGTGTCAGAAAAAGGTCTGACGTGTCTTTTTCTTTATTTTAAAAGATTATAATGATAATTATCCATAAGGAAAGTTTATCATTTATAATTTTAGAAAATTCTTCATCACTAATAATAAAGGATTGTTAGTGATGAGTTTTAATTTTAAGAGAGACATTCTTTGATGAGAAAAGATATCAAAGAGTGTTAAAAATTAGAAGATAATACCTGAGAAGATGGCCTAGATATGCTGAATCAGAGTTCAGAGAATGGAAAGTTTGAAAGCTTTATTTGTAATCCTTTGTTGGTCGCTGATTAATAAATTATTCAGCGTTCAACATACCAAGTTCGCTGATGAGTAGATTGAATCTAGTTTCATCAAGAGGCTTGGTGAAAAGATCAGCGAGCTGATATTCAGTAGGAACAAAATGGAGCTCAACTTCACCATTTATCACATGATCTCTGATAAAGTGATATCGGATCTCAATGTGCTTGGTTTTGGAGTGAAGTACAGGGTTGTTGGCAATTGCAATAGCACTAGTACTATCACAATAGATAGGAATTTTAGAGAGCTTGAGATTGTAGTCTCTTAGTTGATTTCTCATCCAAAGGATTTGAGCACAACAACTACCAGCGGCTACATACTCAGCTTCAGCGGTGGAAGTGGACACTGAGTTTTGCTTTTTACTTGTCCAACTTATTAACTTTCCACCTAGTAGCTGACACCCACCAGTGGTGCTCTTTCTGTCTATCTTACAACCTGCAAAGTCACTGTCAGAGTAACCAATAAGATCAAATCCTGAGCCTTTGGGATACCAGAGACCAAGATTTGGAGTTCCTTTCAGGTATCTGAAGATTCGCTTTACAGCGATTAGATGGGATTCCTTCGGTTCAGCTTGATACCGAGCATAGAGACAGGTAGCGTACATGATGTCTGGTCTACTCGCTGTAAGATACAGCAGAGACCCAATCATTCCTCGATAGGCAGTGACATTTAATATAAGATACAGCAAATATGTTAAAGACATAGGAGTCTTCATCGCTGAGCATTGATTCATATCGAATTTATTCAACATGTCTTTAACATATTTGCTTTGACAAATAAAAATTCCTTTGTCAGATTGCTTAATCTGCAAGCCTAGAAAATATGTTAGTTCACCCATCATACTCATTTTATATTGTTTTTGCATTCTTGCAGCGAAACGAGTGCAAAGTTTGGGTCTTGTGGAACCAAAGATAATGTCATCAACATATATTTGAGCGAGAATAGTATGACCTTTGTATTTTCTTAAAAACAGAGTTTGGTCAATTTTTCCACGAACAAATTTTTCTTTAAGAAGGAATTTAGAAAGGGTATCATACCAAGCTCTAGGAGCTTGTTTTAACCCGTAAAGAGCTTTTTCAAGTTTAAAAACATAACCAGGATGGTTAGGGTCTGAGAAACCAGGGGGTTGTTTAACATAAACTTCCTCACTGAGTTTTCCATTTAGAAAAGCACTTTTAACATCCATTTGAAAAACTTTGAAGTCTTTATGGGCAACATAAGCTAAAAAGAGTCTGATGGCTTCTAAACGAGCAACAGGTGCAAAGGTTTCATTATAGTCAATTCCTTCTTCCTGTCTATCACCTTCAGCAACAAGTCTAGTCTTATTGCGAATTATAGTCCCATTTTCATCTAGCTTATTTCTGAAAACCCATTTGGTTCCTATGACAGTTTTATCAGAGGGTCTAGAAACAAGATTCCAAACTTTATTTCTACGTAATTCAGTCAGTTCTTCTTGCATAGCTGAAACCCAGCTAGGAGCAAAGATAGCTTGATCTATCTTCTTAGGTTCAGAGAGAGAGATGAAATTAACATAAAGACAGATATTACCTGTACCTCTACGTGTTTTGATACCTGCAGTGGGATCACCAATAATCTGATTTATTGGATGATTTGTAGTCCATCGCTGAGCTGGTGGTTGAGGAGAGAGATCAACAATAGATTCAGCGACCTGTTCTCCAGATTCTGGAATAGGACTTGTTTCAGCAACAGGTACTTCATTTAGAATCAATTCAGGGGATTGATTTTCAGAAGTGGTTTGGTTGTTCACAGAGGAATTTCCAAGAGAGGAATCAGCAACAGGAATCTGATTTAGAGGAGTAACATTCATCCCTGAAGATGGATGATTATTACTTGTTGGGTTTACAGGGATTTCATCATCACTTGCTTCAGCTGGAGTTTGATTGCTGAAGTATGTTTCAGGTTCCCCATAATGAGATCTCATCCAGGCATTCAATTCTTCATCATCATCATGAGAGTGTGAAGTATGAATGGGACGAGATTCATCAAAGTTAATGTGCATGGATTCTTCAACATGTTGTCTTCTTTTGTTGAAGACTCTGAAGGATTTAGATATAGAGGAGTATCCAAGAAATATACCATCGTCAGCTTTTGGATCAAATTTACCTTAATGATCTCTGTCATTCAGAATGTAACATCTACATCCAAAAATGTGGAAATATTTCAGAGTAGGTCTTCTCCCATGAAATAATTCATAGGGGGTCTTCTTAAATCCTTTAACTATCAGGGATCGATTTTGGGTGAAGCATGTTGTATTAACTGCTTCAGCCCAGAACTGAGTTGGAAGATGCGATTCACTGAGCATTGAGCGAGCCGCTTCAATGATAGTACGATTTCTTCTTTCAGCAACACCATTTTGCTAAGGAGTTCTTACTGGGGAGAAGTTGTGAGAGATGCCTCTTTCTTCAAAGAAGTTATCCAGAGTACTTTTCTTGAATTCAGTGCCATGATCACTTCTTATGGAACGAACAATTAGATTGTTCAAGACTTCCATCTTTTTGATAAAAGAGATTATCATATCAGGGGTATCACTTTTGGATCGAAGGAAGAATACCCATGTGTACCTGGAGTATTCATCAACAATCACTAAAGTGTATTTCTTCCCAGAGATCGATTGGACATTGACAGGTCCAAATAGATCCATGTGAAGTAGCTGAAGAGGAGTGGCCACTGAAGAAACTTTCTTTGACCTGAAGGAGGCTTTTGTCAGCTTTCCCTTCTCACACGCTGAACAAAGAGATTCCTTTGTAAAGGTATGATTTGGAAGGTCTCTGACTAAATCTTTCTAAGACAATTCATTTATTGTCTTAAAGTTGAGATGAGAGAGTCTTTTATGCCATAACCAGTTTTATGTCAGTGGATGCTTTAGAGATGAAGCACATGTTCTCAGAGTGAGAACTATTCATATTTATGACATATACATTTTCCACTCTTTTTCATGTAAGGGCAAGCTTATCATTTCCGTCAGTGACATCACATCTATTTTTCAAGAATAGAACTTTGAAGTCTTTGTCACATAACTGACTAACGCTTAAGAGATTGTGCTTTAGTCCCTCAACGTAAGCAACACGAGAAAATGATGTGGCTCCGTTGGATAGAATTCCATAACCTTTAGTGTATCCTTTGCCATTTCCACCAAAGGTCACTGATGGACCAGCTTCTTCTCTGTAGTCAGAGAGCAGAGATTTTCTGCCTGTCATGTGCTTTGAGCATCCGCTATCAAGATACCAGATACCTTTGGCACTCTGCATACAACAAAAGATTAATTGTTTAAAGGTACCCATACTACTATGGGTCCTGCTTGGTTAGATATAGGATTGGCGGAAGAGCTACTAGTTGAAGAACTCTCTTCAGTGGATATCTTCACCTTTGATGGTTTTGCAACCTTGGTGGATTTCACTCTCGCTGATTTATCAGCTTGAGCTACTTTCTTTCCATGAGCTAGTTTATCAGCTCTAGTAGCATTAGGACATTTGCTTGCAATGTGGGTAGTTTCACCACAGTGATAACATTTCCTATATTTAAAGGGTTTGGAAATCAGAGAGGGAGCAGCAAATTTCTCAGGGATAGGTCCAAGAATTCCTTTATCCATGGTCCTTGGAGGTATAACAACCTTTTCAGGAGTAGGAGTGAGATCGATTTTAATTCTGGGGGTTGGTCTCTGAGAAAAGTCAGGGACCTTTTTCCCAGTTTTAGAAACTTTCTCTGAGGATTTCTTGTTCCTATCTTGAGTTTTCTTATTCTTAGGAACTTGATTAAGAAACTCGTTCTTGATCACTTTCTTAGAATTAAGAATAAAAAGCTTCTCTTTAGAAGAGGACGAAGAAGAGGTTGAAGAAGAAGGATCAGGGATAGAAGAGACAAACATTCCAAATTTGAGCATGGAACGATCATTCTCTGATTCTTCCTTTTCAGGGTTATAGCCTAACCCACTTCTTACTTTCATAGGTATTTGAGCATTGAGGATCTCATTGACTTTATCAGAAGCCTTACACCATCCTTCGATGGTTGCCTTTTCAGACTTGAGATCAGCGATAGCCTTTTCCCTATCAGCGATAGCTTGTTGTTTCTCGATGCTTATAGTTTGATTTGCAAAGACTTGGTCTTTAAGAGATTCCTCAATTTTAGAAAGTTCTTTGATTCTTATATGGCAATTTTTTAATTGTTCAGATAAGTCAGTGTTAATTCTCTCGGCCTTAATTTTTCCATTTAAAGCATCATAGAAATCAACAGTCATAGCATCGAGAGCTGACAAGTTTTCACTTTCAGAAGGTAAAGGGACAGAGGTAATAGTTACCTGAGTAGAAGGAGACTCAGAGGAAGAAGTCTCAGTGACTTCTTCAGCGTCTTCAATTCTTGCCATCAGACAGAGGAAGGCAAGAACTTCTTCATCTGAACCAGACTCTTCAGAGGTCTTGGCCCAGTCATCTTCAGCATCCCAGTCAACTTCTTCAGCGACAAGGCCTTTGCCTTTTTGCTGGTTTTTCTTCATATCTTTGTATTTGTTTTCAGTTTCAAATACTTTCTTCGACCTGCATTCACTTGCGAAATGACCCTTTCGCTGACAGTTGAAGCAAATCGCTGAGGCTTTCTCAGCGGGCAACGTTTTCTGCTTTTCAGAGTCAGAGAGGTTGGAAGGTTTTCGAAAATTGCTCTTTCTAGCAAATCTTTTAAAGTTATTAGTTAAAAGGGCTAGAGAGTTATCAAACTCAGAGATGTCTGCATCAGTGAGTTGATCTTCTGAATCAGTTTGACCTAATTCAGTAATAGAGGCGATAGTAGAAGAAGGAGCCTTTTTGGAAGAAGTTCCCTTAGAAGTCACAAGTGCTAAAGAAGTACTTTTAGCACCTTTGAGTTCATTAATTAGGTTCTTCCTTAGAAGCTGGGATTGTTCCTCATTTAAGAGCATACCATATAATGCACTTATAGACAAGGTTTCAAGATTCTTTGACAGTTTTATACATGTAGTGTACACTGCCCATTGATCGGGCAATGCCTCCATGAACTTTGTCAGAATTTCAGCGTTTGAATAAACTCTATCGACTGATTTAAGATCAATCAGCAGACAGTTAAATCGCTGGTGAATTTGAGAAAGAGATTCACCATTTTGATACATAAAACTCTCATATTTTCTTACGAGGTTTATGCATCTAGTTACTTTAACTTCAGAAGTTCCTTCATATTGGATACATAATGTATCCCACATGGCTTTTGAAGTCCTCATTTTCATGACAGAATGACAAACCTCATCAGGTAAAGCCATTGCTATTATTGATCTAGCTTTAGAGTCAATAGCAATTTCTTTCTTGTCTTCTTCAGTCCATCTGTTAGGAGTTTTAACAATACTCCTCTCGGGAAAGAATTTGGAGTAGTAGTGGTGGCAGGAACACTAGCTACTATAGTTGTAGGAACAAATGGTCCATTTTCCAGATAGTAGGGAATCTTGGGGTCAGATCCCTCTAGAAATAGAGACATTCTTTCCTTCCATAATGGAAAGTTATCATGGCTAAATCTAGGTGGTTTAGCTAAAGATCCATTATTGTTATAGTTTGTATTAGGGTTTGACATTTTAAAATAATTTTAAGAAAAAATATTTTAAAGAGTTAAGAAGCAAACACTGCTCTGATACCACTTGTTGGTCCCAATAAGGGTCTACAAGAGTTCAATCAAGAGAGAACAGTTTGTACAAGAGGGGGGGTTGAATACAAACACACAGATTTTTGGTTTTTAAATGAGTTTATTAGAATAAACAAATTTACAGTTACAAGCGGAAATAGAACAAGTTTAAAACCTATTCTATTGTAACTAAGAAACACGAAGTATGATACACAAGAAGATGAAAGAAAGAATAAAGAGGGTATAAGTTAGATAGAAGCATGCATTAAGATGAAGAAGATGTCTTCATCTTATTTATACCCGTTTGTCCTTGAAACAAGACAAAAGGTACATGTCATGTGTCAAGCTTGGATAGGAAGCTTGTCCTTGTTAATAAGACAACCATGCTTTTGGCCGAATATGAACAGTACCATATCAGATATGATGGCGACATAAGAGACAAGTCGTACGTCCTTTTCTGACATGGTTCTAGGTTTGACTTTTGTGCTTCGAGGATAAGATCAATCTTTAATCTTGCAAAGGAAGCTTCATTTGATCGCTGATACTGAATCTTCAAGGATGAATCTTCAGTGTCGCTGAGGCTTCACAAGACTTCACATTTTGAGTAGACAATCGCTGCTATCGCTGAACCGCTTCAGTTCACTTAGCTGATTATCTCTTTCTTCAACTAGAGTCTTCGACTGTCGCTGAATGGTCTTCTGGTGTGATAACTGATCTTCAGATCTTCAGTGATAAGCTCGTAGTTCCTTGACCTTCAGCGATCGCTGATAGCAATCAACGTGTGCTATCACTGAATTTGAACAGAAGCTTAACTATGGAATTTCACTAAGTATAGTAAAGGAATCATATTCAAATCACTGAGAGGAGTTATGATCAACATTCTTTGACTCCACCTAAGATGGTTTGTCCTTATTTGAACCTGTATTAGTTAAAGATAAATGATCCACTAATAGCGAAGTTAGGTAGGAAGGTGTTTAGTTCCTGAGGGTTCCTTGAGAACATCTGAAGGATTGTTCTTAGGGTTGAGACGTGCAACGATTGTGTCCTGTGGATCACAAACATGTCTTCGAGAAGTATCCTCAGGTCATGGGTGCATTCCTATCTAGATATCAGATTGTAGAAAAAACGTTGATAAGAAAATAACATGCTGCTCAGCCTCATCAGGTGTGGGGACAACCAAACCTGAATCATAGAACGATGTGTGGACCAAGGAAGAATAAGTAGAAGAGAAGGATGTTGTGAAGGAGGCAGTGATAGTATTACCTGTTCCAACTTCAATGGTACTGGTAACTATACTCTCAGTGACCAAGGTCACTGAGGGGGTAGCTATAGAAGCGGCAACGGTCTCAGATGCCATTGTCATAGTTGTGGTAGAAAGAGGTGGTATTGGTGTGACACCGAAGTCAGAGATATTCGTTTGTCGAGAGACCAATCCCTTGTGTTTCTTAGAGAGAGGTTGTGTTGTTGTGGACTTTTTACGTTGTCCATCAACGGATGGTTCCTTCCTCTTGTGATACGGTTGGCGGTTGGTAACAGGGATAGTTGTTGTTGGGTTTTCCAACGACTTGGTTACCTGAGTTTCCACCGTAGCGGCAGAAGTGGAGGTAGAAATAGTTGAGCAGGAGGATCGTTGAGCAATCAACATCATCTCTGGGAAGATGGGACATCACCATCTTTCATTTGGTGCTCCAGGATACGAGAGCCTATATGAGAGAACTGCAGATCTCCAGTCTTGGGGTAGTCTTGATAGGAAAACTCGAAGATCATACTCATGAAACTTGGGTAGGTGATGCCCTTCTCCCTCTGGCGCTTGTCCACACGTTTCTTTAGATCATCGAAGATGATTTTGGCAAATTTGATGTTCCTTCCATATAATGATTAAGGAAATATTCAAGGAATTATTAAGGCAAATTTGATGTTCTTTCCATATAAGGTTTTTGGTACAAAGAATACCAAATATTCAAGGAAAAACAAGTATTTTGATGAAACAATATCAAAGTACTCGTTATTTGGCCGATTTTAAGAAAAATGATTAAAAAACCTTTAGTTTAAAATGCAAAAAAATTGTTTATTTGGTACAAAAACGTACCATAAACGGATTTAAAAGTGAAGTTTATTAGGGGTTTCTTTAAACAAAATCAAGGAAAACATGAAAGAACATATTAACTAGAGGTTAAAATGTAATGGATAGAAGTCGTAAACAACTTAGAAGTTGTTCACTTGCATTAAAAAGATTTAAACAACCTTTTTAGTTGAGAAGGAGAAAAATACGCACTAGTGTGTGTTCTTGAGTTTACAGAGAGGAAAAGACTAAACGACGGTTTACTTTTTGAGAAAAAGTAATTATGACATTTGCACGTCCCTAGAGTATGAATGGATAGAGAACGTTATGCTCGACGCGTGTCAGAAAAGTTCTGACACGTCTTTTCAAAAATAATAATGACATCATTTAAATAATTAAATGTTAATCATTATCCATTAAATCCTCTTATTATTGAAAACAAACGCATTTTAAGTGAAATGTTTATTTTTGAAGAAACTTTCTCTGAATAGAAAGACATCCAGTGAGTGTTAAGGATAGAAGTACATACCTTTGCAAGATTTTCATATCTTTCATAAGTGTGTAGGGTACGATTGAGAATATTGACATATTTCACTTTAGCATCACTGAGCAATGCTAATCACTAACTGTATTACTCCTCATCGTTCAACAAACCAAGTTCACTAACTAATACATTAAACCTTGTTTCATCAATAGGTTTTGTAAAAAGATCAACAAGTTGATACTTAGTAGCTATAAAGTGAATTCAATATCACCATTCATAACATGATCTCTAATAAAATGATATTTGATCTCAATATGCTTGGTTTTAGAATGAAGTACATGATTATTGGCTATTGCAATAGCACTTGTGCTATCACAATATATAGGGATTTTAGATAAGTGGAGGTCATAGTTTCTTATTTGAGCACAACAACTCCCAGCGGCTACATATTCAATTTCAACGATTGATGTGGACACTGAGTTATGCTTCGTACTTGTCCAACTCACCAACTTACCACCTAAGAGAGCTGACAGCCTCCAGTGGTACTCTTCCTATCAATTTTACATCCTGTAAAATCACTATCTAAATAACCAATTAGATCGAACCTGAGTCTTTAGGGTACCAAAGTCCCAAATTAGGAGTTCCTTTCAGATATCTAAAGATTCTCTTTACAATTATTAGATGGGATTACCACGGTTCAGATTGAATTCTTGCACACAAGAATGTTGAGTACATGATACCTCGACGACTTGCTGTGAGATACAACAACGATCCAATCATTCCTCTAGAGGCAGTTATATTAACAGGTTTCCCGTTAGGGTCCTTATTCAGGGTTAAAGAAAGTGCCATAGGGGTTTTCACTGAAAAAACTTTGAGTCAGGTTAATTCTTCAACATTTCTTTAACATACTTACTCTAGCATATGAAAATCCCCTTTTCAGATGGCTTTATCTGAAGACCTAGAAATATGTTATCTCACCCGTCATACTCATTTTATATTCTTCTTTCATACGATTTAAAAACGAGTAAAAAGCTTCGGTTTTGTGGAACCAACTATGATGTCATCGATATATATCTGAGCAAGAAGGATGTGACCCTTTCGTTTTCTGAAAAATTGGGTTTGGTCAATCTTTCCATGAACAAATTTCTCTTATAGAAGAAACTTGGATAGGGTGTCATACCAAGCTCTAGGAGCTTGTTTTAACCCATAAAGAGCCTTGTCCAGTTTATATACAAAATTTGGATGCTTAGGGTCAGTGAACCCTAAAGGTTGCTCTACATAGACTTCCTCATTAAATTTTCCAATTAGAAAGACAATCTTAACATCCATCTGAAAGACCTTAAAGTCTTTGTGAGTAGCATAGGATAGGAAAAGTCTAATGGCTTCTAACCTGGCCACAAGAGCAAATGTTTCATCATAATCAACGCCTTCTTCCTGTTTGTATCTCTGAGCAACAAGTCGAACATTGTTTTGGGTAACGATGCCATTCTCATCTAACTTGTTACAAAGAACCCAATTGGTGCTAAAACCAGTTTTGTCAGATGGAAGAGGGATAAGATTTCAGACTTTGTTTCTTTAAAACTCGGTTAGTTCTTCTTGGATAGAACTGATCCAATCTGGGTCAGTGATAGCTTCATCGATTTTCTTAGGTTCTAATACAAAGATAATGTTTACAAATAGACAAATATTACCTACATCACGTAGTATCCGAATACCTATACTTGGATCACCTATGATCTAACCGATGGGATGATCTCGAGTCCATCGCTAAACAGGAAGTTGAGGAGTTGGATCAATAATTGTTTCATCGACAACTTGTTCAGGGGTCAAGGAAGATGCTTCAGCAATTGATTTTCAATATTTCCTATTCTTCCTGGTGGAGATCCTGATGGACAATCATTCACTGAATTGGTTTCAGTGTCTGATACTTGATCATTTGTTGAAGGATCGTTGTTCAAAGATTTAGAAGGAGCGACATGATTATAGGAGTAGTAATGATTCATGGGGAGGATCCATTGGTACTATTAATCACACTTGAGATGGGGGGATGAATACAAACACATAAACTTTTATGTTTTAAATGATTTTATTAGAAATAAACAATTTTACAGATTGTTTGCGGAAATAAAAACAAGTATAAAATACCTAATCTAAAACAATTAAGAAAACAATCAGTAATGATACACAAGATAAGGAGAGAAAGAATCTGAGATTTAAGAAGAGATATGTATGCATTAAGATGAAAAAGAGGTTCTTCATCTATTTATACCCAATGCATTAGATGCAAGTCAGAAGGTACATGTCACGTGTTAAGCTTCTATTGGAGACTTGTCCTTTGTTCATAAAGCAACCATGCTTTTAGTCGAATATGAATAGTTGACCTTTCAGAGTTAAGAGGCACGTGGGAGGCAATAAAGTAACTCTATACGTACTTTCAGACATAGGTTATGGTGAGGTTGTCCTTTATGCATCGAGGATAAGACAAATTCTAATCTTGTTGAGTACGGTTCATTTGATCGCTGATACTGAGGACTCAAAAAGGAATCCTTCAGGTATCACTGAATCATACTCATGATTTCACACTTTTAGACAATCTTTGTTATCACTGAACCGCTTGAAATCATGAACTAATTATCTCTTTCTTCAGCTTTGTCTTCGACATTTACTGAAGGCTTCTTTTGTGTGAACTTTGTCTTCGGGGCTTTCAGATTGAGAGATCATTCTTGATAGTCTTCAGTGATCACAGAGTGCAGTCAGTGTTTGCGTTCGCTGAGAATGAACAGATTATAAACCTAAGATTTTCACTAAGTATAAGTTCATCATCAAATCACTAAGGGATCTTGGATCAACAAGATTCTTCCAAATGCCCTAAAAGCTTCAAAGATCATCCCTAGAAAACTAGGGATGAAGTGGGTGAAGTTATGTCAGGCAACCCCTAAAAAATTAGGTTAAAACCTGTCAATGGCTTCCCGCGACCATTCCTGTAATCTAGGTCGTAGGACTAGTCATAGTGCACCACTATAAAAGCATTTACTCACCATGTAAGTTAGAGATTCAAGTTCTAAGATTCAAGATCCTTGTGTTATTCACCCACTTCATCTTCTTCACCATTTTGGGGTTTTCTAGGGTTTTCTCAAATCCTAGCATTGTGAGTTCATCCTACTCTTTTATAAAATATATACATGTTAAAATGATGCATTTTACTTCCTACAAATTTATATTTCGAGTATTTTTGCATTTGGCTGCTTTTGACAAATTTGGGGATTTTGTTTCTATTGTTGAAAAAAAAGTATGAGGAATGATTTTAAATACTTGGTGTTGGTGTATTTCAAAGTGTTATTAGTTTTAACCCTTAAAGTCACTTTGACCTAACATTGGTAAATTATTAATTGATGAGAAATGATAATTATGCAAAGTGTTTTTGTTGGGAAATTATTAACATGTCTAAATTGATGTATTAAACTATATGGCTAGAATGTAATGGATCCATAGGCATATAAGTCGGTCGTTATTTATATGAAACATTGTATTATCTTCTTTATGAATTGGAAATAGACATTGTGACAAATTGTGTAATTTCCATACATCCCTTCACTTCTCGGAATAGGCATTGTGATAAATTGTGTAATTCTCGAGGCAAAAGCTCATGTGTACAAATGACTATAATGTTGGCTTTGATTGATGTCAATGGCTACCAGACAATTATGTGACGTTTTATAACATTGGTTCGTGACTTACACCTTTCCAAGGGCAAGTGTGAGTTAAATTATATAATTCACTAGTTTAAAGGTATTTTTTATTTTTCAAAGTTTTATAGCCCTAGTCGTTAACTGTTTGTTTTCACTAGGCGTTAAGCCTAACATTTTTTCTCAAATGACATGTATATCAGGAGATCGTATTAGTGGGGCTTCCAAGTATTGAGTGGAGAGTGATTGTCAGTTGAGGCATGTTTTGGGATTGCACTTGAAAATGCATATTTTGGAGTTACTAGTCTATTTATTTTGATGATATTAGCAACACCCGAACATAATCTATATTTCGGTTTGATGTAGATTAATAGGTTGTTGTTTCTGATATCTACCCATTGATGTAAACTCTATTACTTCTTCCCCATTGATTGTGTGATTCAATGTCATTAAGCTTTATTCCGTATTTTATGACGGTTTAAACTTGTCTCCTATTTTTAGGGTGTTATAGATTACAATGACTAATCTATAAAATGATTGTAGAAGGTGGGGTTGAATAACACACATGAATTTTCAATATGAATTTACTCAAAGAATTACATATTGTGTTGTGCAAGAAGATAAGGAAAAACTAATCATACAACAATCTAAGAATTGGACTGAGATAACACTAAGAACCCAAATATTCTCTCAAGATTTTTCACACATAAAGCAAAAGATGGACTCTGGAGTTTCTCTAATTTGATCTTTCAATAGAGGTGTTCAGTGGTTAACACAAGTTGAACACTCAATGGTATATTTATCGTTGAATATTATTTTCAAGGATATACATATCTAAACCGAAGAATGTAATCTTTGAACTTTAACCATAAGATTTTCTTAGTACTTTTATGACGTCATCATCAAAGTGTTGAGGAGGAACAACAAAAAGACAAAAATAAATTCTAGACAAAATTTCCCAAGATAAGATTGATTTAAAATGTCTTTTACAAAAACTAATAGGGCGTTTGGTTGGGGGTATTAGTGTACAAGGAATGAAAATGATAACGTTTAATGATGTTTGGTTCAAATTTGGTAATGGGAATGGACTGAATAATAGTGGTTGGTTTTATAAAATGTTAATTAATGATTACATTAATTGTGAAAAATTCATTCCACCCTAACTTGGGGGAATAGAAACCAATACAACCCTTCGCTTCAAAAAAACAAATAGAAACCATACATCTCCTATTTTGCTTTCCAGTTTTCGATTTGCAGAGCCACCTTCATCTTTTTCGTTTTGCAAGAGTTTGGTGAAATTCTTAGGATTTAGTTTATGTTATGCTTCAGTGAAAGTATCACTGATTACACTTAGTGATCGCTGAAACAACCTCCGGATAGTTTATGAACCTAAATGAATCCTAAAGACAAAATTCACACCAAAGAAACCTTCAGCGAGGTCAAAAAATTAGCGGAAGATAGAGACATGATAGCTTGTGATCTGAAGTGGTTTTCAATGATAGAAGTTTGTTTACTACAAGTGTGAAATCTGACAAGATTCAGTGATGCTTGAAGAATCCTCAGCATCAGTGATCAAATGAATCTTGCTCAACAAGATTAAGTATTGTTCCCCTATATGCACAAAGGACAACCCTCTGACTTGTCAGAAAAAGGTACAAGTAGTATGTTGATTTATTGATCCCCACGTGCTTACCAACCTAAAGGTCAACTATTCATAAGCGGCCAAAAGCCTACTCACTCTATGAACAAAGGAAAAGCTCTCCAATAAATGCTTGACACGTGGATGCTACCTTCTGACTTGTATTTAATGCAATGAGTATAAATAGGTGCAGAAACTCTTCCTTCACCCTTATGCATCCTCATCTCTTCCTTAAACCTCTCCTTCTGTTTTCTTCTTTCTTGTGCATCATCTTAGTGCTTCTTAGATTGTTTAGAATAGGTTTTATGTTTTGTTCTTATTTTCACAACAATTTGTTAATTTGATTATTATCAATAAACTCATTTAAAACCTAAAGGTTTGTGTTTGTATTCAACCCCCCCCCCTTCTACAAACTTTGTGATATTTATACACTCTTGTAGACCCCTTTAGGACCAACAGGGTCACTTCATCTTTTTAGATTTACAAAAGCATTTACATCTTCATCAAGGGATTGGGGATTTTTTTCGATTTACAGAAGCATCTGCATCTTCACCACACAATATGTTATGTTTTACTTTTCGATTTGCATCTTCATCACAATATTTTTTGATTTGTATCTTTCATCTTCATCTCCATCTCTATTATTCGTTCTTAATTTGCTCGATTTTACTTTTTGACTTTGAAGAAATTTTATTACGTTAGAGTGGAATATATTTGCCCTAGATTTTTATTTCAACTAGGTTTTATTATGATTAGAGGGGAATGGATTTTGTTCCAAATTTTGATTTTGAACAATGTTAGGCATAGGACTGATTTTGATTTCGATAATATAGTTAGATTGTTATATGTTTGAGCTTCTTCATACATAAAAAAAATACGCTTTTGTAGACCTTCTCTATATTATGCAAATTTTTATATGTTCAAGGCTCCTCTGATTCCAAATTGTAATTTATTCAATCTAGGTAAGTTAATGGAAACAAGGACGACGAAAGAGAGAGACATTCATTGTTTCATGATTTTTTTCATCACTAAACATCAACAATATAATATAATACAATACAATACAATGTAAAATAAGGCAATGGATATATTCATTCCTATTTCTAAGAATATCCATTTCCATTCTCATTTTCATTCCTTCAAACGAACGAAACGCCTCCTAAGTTTAATTTTACAAACAACTAGTCACTTAATAGAATCCTAAAACTATCTCATCCTCAAGGGCAAGGGTAATGGGGGTTAGTTTACACCTATCAAAGGAAACTTTTTGGTGTAACTCAACTCGTAAAATTTGGGTTTGCTCCTTAGTGGTCACTAGTTTGAGACCTCTTATGACTATTAGATGGAGGTTAGCCTAATTGTTAACTTTAAGGTTCCACGGATTAGTTGAGTTGAGTGCCAACCGACCAAAAGACACTCTTGGTTATAAAGAACGAAAGGTAAATATAATATTTTTTTAAAATAGTAAATAATAAAGAAAAATAAAAAACCTTGCTCCACATCCTTTCATTCTTAAACCTCGGGCCGGACAGACATTGGCCCTCGAGTGCAAAGGCAAAAGGGAGCTTGACTGCAAGACCCACCCGTCGAGTAGTGAAGAAAGTCGGCCTTAGTGATCCGAGGTTGCCGAGTGGAAAGGCCCTCGCTCAACGGATGACTTGATCAAAAAAATTTGTTGATATATACGCAAGGTTCTAAATGGTGTGAGGCGTGGCGTGGCGGCAATGTCAAGCCTCAAGCTTTAGGAGTTATGGCAAGACCACGACGTTTTTCAAAGCGTTCCATAAGGCGACACACACACACACACATATATATATAGATCTATATATATATACACACACACAGAGCAAGAGAGAGAGGGAGAGACATTCAGTCACCCTTGTATGTGTTAGCGCTTTGAATAATAATTTAGGAAAGAATAGATTCATCTAAAGTAATCAAATTAAAAAAAAATCTTTGATACTAGACATATAGAGCTTGTAGAATATGATATCAAAAGTGAAAAATCGAGATTAAATCTCTTGAATCTCCGCTCGCTACTTTTTTCAATTTTCAAAGACTTTGTGTTCGACTTTTCGTGTACGAGAATGTTGGTAAGAAGTTACCTGTTTAAAGTTTTAGTTTTTAAGTTTATTTTAGTCTTAACTCTTGTACATAATTATCATTTATCGTGCACCTTATATGTTAAAGTAACATCACACCTTATAAAACAACGCATCGTAATGTGCCATAATGTGTCATAACGCGTTATGATGCACGCCAAGCCTTAGGGTGAAGCCATAAGGATTAATACAGCGGTAACCTCAAGCCTTGACGCCATAACGAGACCATAATGAGTTATTTAGAACATTGGACATAAGAACGAGTTGACTTTTCTTAACAAATTTTTGTGTTAACTTTATTTGTTGAAGTGAGAAATGAGGCATTGGAATAAAATTGGTTGGATTTCTCATCATCGTCATTTTAAGGTTATATAATTTGAATAGAAAAGCATGTATATATTTTATACACTCTTAAATCCCTACAAATACAACCATATGTTTGCAGGATCTGATTTTGATGGTCAACTAGCATCTATGTGAATTGGGAAAAACATATATTATGATGGGCTTCAAAAAAGTCTAGAATGCTTTTTTAGAGGTTAATATGATGATCTCATATGAGAAAAGCAAAAAGCCAAAAAGGGAAGGAGTCTTGAAGTTGAAGATTAAATTGAAGATTATATCTAGAGTAAATTATATTTTTGGTCCCTGTAGTTGTCACCTATTATCAAAAGTAATCCCTCTTTAGATTAATTACAATTTTAGTTATTATGGTTGTGTTTGGTTTGAGGTATTAAGCAGGAATTAATATAATGAGTTCATTCCTCCAGAAACCTAAATTTTCATTTCTGATTAAACTGGGGGAAATGAAAATCCATTCCCATTTTCATTCATTTATCAGAACCAAACGCCCCCTCAATGTTGGTCTTTATTGAATGTAGGTCTTTCTCATGTTAAATGGTAACCCTATGTAAGGGCAAAATTCTCCTGCCCCATTTGTATTTGTTATTAACTTTTGTTAATAAGGAATTAAGGACCAAGATTGTCCAACCTCATTTTAATATCTTTTTTTGGTCTTTTTAAAAAAAATTATTTTGATTTTTTCATTTTTTACATAACACCCAACATAAAACATTACATTTATTAATCATGTTATTTTATTAAAACATGATATATATATATATATAATAATGATTGCATATGTGAAAATAATTAAAGTTATTAAAAGAATTTAAAAGTAATGTAACAGAATTAATAAATAATAAATATTACCAAAAAACATTACAACAGGAATATGAATAATTGATTCCAATCGATAAAAAAAAAATTCATCCAAATGCATTGTTGTATTGTATAGTCTAATTTTCTTAAAAGTTTTCATTACTATTTTTTTTTTCAAAGCTTGAATTTTCCTACATAGTTTATATCTTTACGATTTATGAGAAATTAGAAAAGGGGTGTTAGTTGTCGGCTCATAAAAAAATGAGAAAATAGTACAATAAAATTAGGTTTATAGGACAACATTAATAAATAAGTGTTCAAATAAACTACTTTATAGGACGTAATTTATAGGACCAAAAGAATAAAGTGTTTTAACTAAAGGCGTTGTAATAAGTTTATAGAACGTTTTTTTGGATGTTGTATCAAGTTTGTTAGGACATGTTTGTAGAAAATAATCGCATCAGCCATTTTATAAAACCATCTTTTTATAGGATACATGAGTTTATAAGAAATAACTAATATGACGTTTTTTATATAAGAGTGTCATAACAAACTTGTTACGACGTCCAAAAACAATTTATAAACTTATTACAACGTCTTTAGATAGAACATTTTACTTTTTGGTTCTATAAAAATATGTTCTATAAAGTGGTCTATTAGGACGCTTATTTATTCGTGACATCCTATAAACCCAATTTTATTGTATGAGAGATGAGGGAAGGGGTTAGACCATTTCGGATGCAATGGTAAAATACTATTATAACGGCCAAATTTATTCTAATCACGTAAAACAAGTCACCATTTTTGTATTTCTAAACAATAGTCAATATACATAATGAGTTTCACTTCATCACCTTCAATTCAAACAAACAATTATTGTAATATAGATTATATTTTAGTGTTAAAATTGAAATTAATAACTCATTGTAACGTTTTTAATTATATGTTGTATTTATTAACTTTGTTACACTAATTTTAATTTTTTATAACTTAATATTTTCAAAATTATGTAATCATTAATATTATATTTTAATTATTATATTTTAATAAAATAATATGATATTACTTCAAAAAAATAATAAAATAATATGATAAATAAATGTCATGTTTGATGGTGGATGTTAATATGTTGTGTTAAAAAGAAAAAAAAAACAAAACAAAACTGAAAAGACCAAAAAGGAGTTGTAAAAATGGGGTTGGACAATTTTGGTCCTTGGATGTTGGTCCTTGTTAACAAAAGTCAATAACATATGGGGTAGGACAATTTTGCCCTTACATGGGGTAACCATTTAGCATGAGATAATGGACCTCTATTTAATAAGGACCAACAATGAAAAATAATGACAACCACAATAACCAAAATTATAATAAGACGTGTGATCTATATTCAATGAAAAGAAATGGCAATCACAATTCACAATAACCATTTAACATGAGATAATGGACCTATATTCAATAACTCTTGATAATAGGTGATAACCACAGGGACCAAAAGTGTGACTTACTCTTATAAATTTGTATATATATACGAGTTCATACGAAAACGTTAACTATTTAAGAAAAGAAAAAGAATAATGTACAAAATCATATATGATTCACATACAAAATCATATATGATTAGCCGCGACTTTTTCCGCAATTTAATCCGTGGCAAAAGTCACAAATGTCCAATTTTTTGATGTTAGTACAAAGTATTAAAATAAACAATAATGAGTATAAACAAAATTAGACAAACTTCTTTAACATTTTGTCACGTACATTACATACCTTCACATGAAAACTACATGTCAATGTATGTTACCGTGTCGAAATGCGGAACACTGAATGACAAGATTGTCTCCCCAAACAAGACGTGCGATCAACACCGTTTGATCAAACCGAGTGAAAACCAATCAACGGACATGTGAGAGTTCTTTGGATAAGGAGATCTCATATATATATATATATATATATATATATATATATATACGTATAGAGGCGGATTCAAATGAAAACTCATCTTTCATTCTGCACGTGAAGACAAAAAAGAGCGCGAAACGTGCCTCTACACCCAAGAGTTATTCATCCTGAATATATAATGGTCATATGTTATTCATATTAATTGATGTCATGTTATTCATATTGAATGTTGTATCATTCATTCTGAATAGTGTATGAACTCACCTGGCTTATTCTTATTGAATGCCCTCCGTTATTCATATTGAATTAGACACGTGTCGCGCTCTTCTTTGTCCTCACGTTCGCAATGAAAAATGAGTTTTCATTTGAACTTTCCTCCATATATATACATATAATTATTTGAGAATCTAAAAAATTGTGAGAAGCCTTAACAATACAATACAATGCATCAGTCTGAATAATACTACATTCAGTCTGAATATTTTCCTTCATTATTCAGTCTGAATATGACACGTGGCGTGCTCTCATTTGTCCTCGCATTCACAACCAAACTTCAGTTCATTTGAACTTTCCTCTAATGCGTGTGTGTGTGTGTGTGTGCGTGTGTGTATATATATATATATAGAGAGAGAGAGAGAGAGGTTCAAGGGAAAACACTAAAAAAGAGAAAACTGAAGAACAGCCTGAGAGTCTTCCATCTGGACGGTATGCACTAATGCATACAAGCGTTTTTTGTTCCTATGCACCAATGCTTCTATCATTATAAATGCATTGATGCATATTCACAAATGCATGTTACAAACTACCGGTATGCATTAGTGCATACTGTCATAATGGAAGGCTTCCAGGGTGTTCTTCAGTTTTTTTTTTTTTGGGTTATCCCTTGAACCTGACCCTATATATATATATATAAAGGGTCATTCAAGAAAAAATTGGTTAGTTTGTGGTAACTGTAAGAACCAATCTCAACCACATATTAATGAATAAATTAATAAATTTATAATTTTGGTAACTTTGAATTAAATTTTTAATGAAAGGGAATTTTAAGTATTTTAAAACTCTCCTCTCTCCACCCACTGTCCACCGGCCTCCAATAAACCTTATTCCGGCGAATACCTATTAAATGAAATATACACAACATGATACCTAAAAATACATATAAGATCCACTATGATATCAATGGTACCTGCTATCCTACCGATTTTGATATGTGTTTGTGATACCACTGGGATACCAAATATATACAAGACCCGTTGGTACCGTATGTGATACCATTGTGATAATCTGTGGTGATACTAACGGTGATACCATTGTGATACCACTATGCTACCTATTGTAATACCCATTGTCGGAAGTTCATTTTCGGTATCAATTAGATCCACGCTAAACGTTGTATCACCATCAGATCTATGGTCACGCCTCCTCCGTAACCACCACCGACTCCTGCCTGACGACCACCACCTCTGTATCTGCGGCCTCTTTCACAGACAACCATCACCACGGCCTCCACCACTTTGGACATTATTGTTGGTAGCTTGCTTCTGTATCACCACCAGATCTATGGTCACGCCTCCTCCGTAACCACTACCGACTCCTGCACGACGACCACCACCTCCGTATCGACAGCCTTCTTCACCGGCAACCATCACCGCCACCTCCACCACTTTGGACATTATTGTTAGCTTGCTTCTATATTACCACCAGATCTACGGTCATGCCTCCTCTATAACCATCACAGACCCGGCATCACGATCACTAGCTTTGTATTCACCTCCTCATTCACCGGAAACCATCACCACCTCCTCCCCCATGAGATTTGGAATCATGTAAAGTTGCATATGATTCATTCCAAATCAAATTGATCTTAATTTCGGTTATGTAACCGTATAAATGGAAAAAATAAATTAATATTTTAATTTTTTATGAAAAATTCAAATTGTCAAATTATCCTTTTATTTTATTTAAAAAATAATATTAATTATATTAAATGATTGGTTCACGTTGGTTCTTACAGTTACCACATACTAATTAGTTCTTATTTAATTAGAAATAAGAACTCTCTAAAGGTTGATAACCATGGGATCCACTCCTAACCATAAATAAAGAAAGGTAGCTTGGTAAGTTAACAAATTTAATAGTTAATCTTTTTAATATTAAATTTTCTGTTACAAATCAGATAAAGATAAAAATGATTTATTTTCCTAAATTATCTAACAGAACAAAATCAAAAACATATCAGATCATTCATTCAATCGATTTCCTTGATCATTCTGGTTTTAAATTAGTTTAGAAGTATAATGCATTTTGATTATACACATAAATTTTTATATACATTTGTTCACTTATTTATATACAGAGTTTTTCGAAGTTGTTTTCTGTGTTCATATCAAATCACATGAACACATGTGGTACCATTTTATGAATAAGTATGGTACATCGTTGGACGCTCTAAATTGTATACCCAACCAACAAGCAAATGGTAATTATTTAATGTTGATATAAAAGTCTAATTTTTATAATTCAGTAAGGTATATGAGAATTTGTTTCCTGTATGTAAAAATATATGAATACATATGGTACCTTCTATATGAATATGTATGGTACATTTTTATGAATAAGTATTCGGACGCCGTAAATTGTATACATATGATACCTTCTCCATGAATATGTATGGTACATTGGTACCTTCATAATGTATCACATACCTCCATCGCCTTCTTCCATCTTGGTTAATCAATTTCTGAACTTAATCGGGCGGCAAAAAAAAGCGAATTGGATTTTAGGGCTTATCGAGAAAACCCTAGGATGATTCTTCGTACTAAAAGGGAGTCGAAGGATTATTTAAGTTGCAGCGATCGTTTGATTTGAATTGATTTCAAAAGGATATTTGTTTGGATTTGTTATCATAACATACCGTGAATAAGGTACCCGCCTTATTTAGATAAAGATGACTTTAAATGTAAAATTACAATGATACCTTTTTGATAACACTTAATTAAATTAAGTTGCTTTATTTAGATAGTGTCATTTAATTAATTCAATTAATTATGGACCCTTGATCATCTAATTCAATGGATTAGATTGGATCTTATGGTTATCAAGATTAACTTAGATCTCTCATGAAGAGTCCCCTATATATATATATATATATATATATATATATATATATATATATATGTAAGTGTAGGATTGGGTGAGAGAAAAAGTTAAGGTGACAAGTGTAAGAAGAGATCTGAACCCTTATCACTTTTAATCTCATTAGAAGGGAATTGATCTAGTGCATCTCGATGCACCTCATTAGTGTTGAAATTCAATTAGAATTGATCCATGTTGGAGATTTCTAGTTATGTTTCTCACCATAACTTTCCTTCTTACTTGAACTCAACCATATGGGACGATAATCAAATGAAAACCATAAAAAGGTTGTGAACCTTGAGAACCAATCACAATCATTAATTTAATTTAATCTATGGCTATGAAACATGGTGACAATTTTGAAAAAAATTAGAAGTTTATGGATTACTAAGAAATAAATTTAAAACTAGAACGACATATTAGGGTTTTTAATGCTACAAGAATCAAACATATAGGCTTCGTTGGCCCACTCCTACTTCATCGTTCCAGACTTCATCGTCCCTTCAACCACCGTCTTCCACCACCGACTCAATTCTCCGATGTCGTCCTCCGTCTCATAACCGCATATTTCGATTGTCTTCCTCGTTTTCTCGCTTCTAGTTTTTATGATGTGGTAGCCTTCTCCGCAACTTCTTAAATCTCATTGAAAGTGAAACTGTGATCTAGAAATTGAGATCTCTAGCGATTTTGTTTCTTCGATCAAGATCGAAGTACGCCGACAGTGACCATGATTGAACTATGAATAGTACCCCTCCCATTTCTTCTTTATCCAGCGGCGAACCCCACCCTCATCCCTTTCTCTGGCAAAACTCGACCCCTCACTTCTCGTTTTTCGATGATCAAAACCCTCCCAGGCAAAGTGACATATGAATTTATCTATTCTAAATTGCAATTTACATATACATACCTCAATTTTCGTCTAAATAGGCGGTGTTTTTAGTTGAAAATGGAACCTAAAAATTTCTGATTGAGAATCATTGCCAGTGATTGACACATATCGGAGAATCGAGCGGAACTGTAATAGCTATCAAACCGAACTTTGTTCATGATTCGTTCAACGATTTTCCTGCGATTTTAGAAGCGTCAGTGGCGGTCGGACTTGGATCGATTGGTAGCGGTGTTGGATTTACAACCCATTCTCTTATCGAAATTCAATTTCTCATTGGGTTGTGCTTTTATTTTACCCTTTTTTTTATAAATATCTAATTCTAGTTAACTAGAAATTTGTTGTTTTCATGCAGTGAAATTCGATTTCATTAGGTGAAATAACGTATTTATGAAAATTTTAATTTATTTCATGAGGTGAAATAAGGTTAGCATGTATTTATTATATGGTGAATTTGTGTGTTTCATATGATGAATCCGTCTTTCATATGGTGAATACGTGTGTTGTGTGCTTCATTTGGTGAATAAATTTGTGTTTCATCCGGTGAATCCGTGTATTTCATATGGTCAAATTAATTTGTATGTTTCATGTGGTGAATCTTGTTACCAAAATGACGATTATGTTGTTTTTTTTAAATTAAAATAGTTTAAATTAAAACAATAAGATCTAAGGCTTAGATTCGTCCTCACGATTTTCAACCTTTTTATGATCCTCGTTTGATTTAAACCTATATATATATATATATATAGAGAGAGAGAGAGAGAGGAGAGAGAGATGTGTCATATTCAGACTGAATATAGTGTTATTCAGACTTAATAATACTACATTCAGACTGAATATTTCTCTTTATCATTCAGTCTGAATATGACACAGTCACGCTCACATATATCCTCATGTTCGCAACCAAATTTGAGTTCTCATTTGAAACCTCTCTCTCTCTATACATATATATATATATATATGTATATATATATATATATATATACAGGGACAGGTTCATCCGAGAGTGCTAACTATTTTCGAGAATACGGAAAACTCATTTCATGTATAAAATCATAGGTGATTTTGCACTAACTGAAGCGGATGACTTTTGGGGCGACTTGAGTCGCATGGGAAAAGTCTCTCGGATCACATATGATTTTATACATGAAAAAAGTTTTTCATATTCTTGTAAAAAGTTAACATATCTCGTTTGAACCTTTCCCTCTACGTGTGTGTATATATACCACAAAAAGTGGTTGCATATCTATTGTGGGACATATTTGGGTGCAAAAAATAATAAATTTGGTCAGACTTTCATTAACCTGTTTTCATAACAAAGTGTAATGTAATAGTATGTTGAGACAACATCATTTTCTCTAAGAAAATGACCACTATATTCTCACTTCATATGCCCCACTACTTGATTCCTTTTAGGCAATGTCTTCTATCCATTTTATCAATCGTTTTGTATAGTGTACAAGATTTTATACCATTTGGTTAATTTGCACCATGTTATTAATTGTAATTAAGATATTTGGTTTTCTGGAAATGTTAAAAAGAACATTATAATTTGTAAGAATAAAACCCTTTGGACAAAAAACAACAAAGGGACCATGTGTCTTTTGCGTTTCTTTGTATTTGTGGTATTTGTTAAAAAAATGTTGATTTTTACAAGGGTAAATTCATCAAAATGAAACATACTTTAATTTGTTTTAACTTCTATTTTAAAAGAATCCGGCGTAGCCCTACCACGCTTCATGCCTGTTGTGTCTTCGCCATACGGTCTTTGCCAATATTGCACTTCGAGATCATGAGAACCTTATGAATTGATATAAATTATGGCGTGCATCTCTGAAATCTTCATTTTCAAAAATTGTAGAAAAGTGCTCAGTTTATATGAAAGTCTTCTTTTAAAAACTTGCTAATTTGTGAGATTCGTTAGATCCAGTTTAAATTAACCACAAAAGTTAGTTGAAAAAAATATTATACAAATTAAAAATCTATCTATCTTTCTCTCTTATCTCACCTATTTTTTCTCTCATTTCTCTCTTCTATTTTCTAACTCATCTCTCAATAACATACACGTACACACATGATTGGATATAACTAGAGGTAAAAATAGTCAACACTTTTTTAAAAATACTATATAGTTTGTGAACACATAGTTAACATTTTCATAGAAATATTATCATAGTTCGTAAACATATTATGAATACACTATAAATCTACAAGATCTGGTGTAGCTTGTAAAAATATTGTGAACACAAACTAAATCTAAACATACCACTTATTAATACAATATGAACTTTGTGAAACCCTTATTTACTCATTATATGAAACACGCTCATTCATCATGTGAAACACATAGTAATTCATCAGATGAAATCCAAGTATAGTTGATCATTATTTATAGAACACATACTAATTTACCAGATTCACCATATGAATGCAGAACACAAACTAATTCACCATATGAATCCAAGTGTAGTCAACGATGAATTAGAAAAGTCAAATATGACGGTTGTAATAAAATCACTATTGCAACTTCTCTTTTATTAATATTACAAAAATGTCACAATGATTAGTAACATTTGATTAAACTCTTTAATTGTTGAGGTTAATCCTCGCGGTCCTCAACTTTTTTACTATTTTTATTTGATTATTGACGTATACATATATATATATATAGGAAGGTTCAAATGACAACTTTACATTTTTAAAGGAACAAAGGGGACACTTGTGGACCACATATGATATGGGTCCCACATAATATTAAATCATTTATGATTTAATATGATCTAATATTAAATCATAAATGATTTAATATTAAAACATAAATGATTTAATATTATGTGGGACCCACATCATATGTGGTCCACAAAGTGTCATTTATTCCTTTAAAAGAGGTGGTTATCGTATGATCTCTCCCCTATATATATATTTATACATATATAGAGGGAGGTTCAAATGAGAACTTTGCATTTTTAAAAGAACAAAAAAAACACTCTTAAGAGCATCTCTATAATTTTCTCTAAAATAAAAAATCAAAATAAAAAATCTCTAAAAAATATTACATTCAACTCCAACAGCATCTCCATTTTGAATATTACAATTCATTATATTATTAAAATATTCTATTTTTCTAATAAAATATTATTTATTTTATCTAAATATTTAATTTCATTTTCCTTATTGGTGGAACATAATAAAAAATAATTTATCTCTCATGGTAATCATTTTTGGAGATGTCTCCAAATTCTCCAAATTTGGAGATTTTTGTAATCTCTTTCATGCTTTCTCCATTTTGGAGAAAGTTTTGGAGATGCTGTTGGAGCAAAAACAATGTTCAAAATCTCCAAAATCCCTATTTTCTCAATTTTGGAGATGCTGTTGGAGATGCTCTAAGACTACTATGATGTGGGTCTCACACAATATAAAATCATATTTTATTCAATGGGTTACCATTGAATCATATATAATTTTATATTGTGTGAATGTGTTCCTTTGTCCTTTAAATTAGGGATGTTCTTGTATCATCTTTCCCCTACATATATATATATATATATATATAGAGAGAGAGAGAGAGAGAGAGAGATAGAGGAAAGTTCAAAATACATAACAGGTGAATGTTACAGACTATACAAACTGGTTCAAATCAATATTAAATATAATTTTTTTCTTGATTTTTTTTTCATCAAATGCTATAATTTAAGATATATTATTACACATATGTTTGTTTCACCTAGTGAAAAAAAAATACATAAAAAACACATGTAAAACTTTTACGTTATAAAACAAATATATTAGAAACTTTCAACATATGAAAACAAATACATGTGAAACTTTCACAAGGTGAAACAAACATATGTGTAACAATATCTTAAATCATAGCATTTTATGAAGGAAAAAAATCATGAAAATTTTTATTTTTATATTGATTCGAACCAGTTCATATAGTTTGTAACATTCAACTTATTTGTATTTGAATTAGCCTCTCTCTCTCTGTGTATATATATATAGGGGTGGGTTCAAACAAATTTGGTTGTGAACGTGAGAACAATGAGAGCGCGACACGTGTCATATTCAGACTGAATAATTAAAGAAATCATCATACTGGATATAGTATTTATTCAGTCTGAATAAGCATTATTCAAACTAAATAAATACTATATTCAGTCTGAATATTTCTTTGATTATTCACTCTGAATAATCTACATTCAGACACGTGTCGCACTCTAATTTGTCCTCGCGTTCACAACCAAATTTGAGTTTGCATTCGATTTTCTCTCTCTCTCTCTCTCTGTCTATATATATATATATATATATATATATATAGAGAGAGAGAGAGAGAGAGAAAGTTCAAATGTGAACTCAAATTTGGTTGCGAACATGAGAACAAAGGATAGCGCAACACGTGTCACATTCAATCTGAGTAATGAAGGGATTTCGATATGAATAACGAATGTAAAGTTCATTCATTATTCATTATAAATAACACAGCATTTCATTCAGAGAGAATAACACAACATTCTATCTGAATATATTTAGACTGAATGGGACACGCGCGTGGTCGTGCCTTTGTCCTCGTGTTCACAACCAAATTTGATTTCACATTTGAACCACCCCTATATATATATATAGAAAGAGGTTCATGCGAGGACGGTAACAATTTACGAGAATGCAAAGATAATCCTCAACCAATTATTTTGTACACTATAGTTTTCATGTACAAAATCACATATGATTCACGTACAAAATCATATATGATTAGTTGTGACTTTTCCCGCAACTTACCCACGGGAAAAGTCGTCCATGTCCTTTTTGATGCTAGTACAAAATCACATACGATTTTGTAAATGAAAAAATTTCTTTTACAAAATGATTGGTTGAGTATTATACTCATATTCTCGTAAATTGTTACTGTCCTTGCATGAAACACCTCTATTACTCTATATATATATATATAATAGGATAAATAAATTCTATAATTAATATGCAAAATATTTGCATCTCCACTGACAGTATCAATCCAATACGGGCATGCACATATAAATCATTAAAAGTTGAACATTCAAAAGATGTTTGCATTTTGGATGGACAGATGGTTCAATTTTAATTTTTGGCTAACATATTATGATTATGCATGATCTTAAAATTTATGCTGTAACTTTTAACAGTTCTATTTTTACATCGAGTCCTACAATTATTTGATGAAGTTTATAATGGCTATCTGCATACTTTAGTATATATATGGTTTTAATGGAGGAAGAAACTAATCATAATGCTTTATTTTTTATACGTTATTTTTTACTTCTTTTGATAACAGTGTGTATATATATATCAAGTTATATATATACATATAAATATGGTATTAATATAGGTTGGGTTTATGTAAGATCAACTTATTCTTATGACTTTAAACTTTACAACAAAATATTTGAAAGGTAAAAAAAAAATTAAACATTCACAACAAAAACACTATATGAAATTCCAAATATGAAAAAATGGTCTTATTGGTCGCACACTGGTCTCGCATTATCCCAATTATTAATATATATATATATATATATATATATATTATATACTAATATGCATATGTATTTATATACATAAAAACATATAGAATTATTAGTGGAGTATCAACAAATGTGTATGTGATACAAATACGTTACAATCAGCATCTAGACAAATTTAGTTGATAATATCAACAAATGTGTATGTGATACAAATACGTTACAATGAGCTTCTAGACAAATTTATGGGACCTAGCAAGTTTTATCTTCAATTTATTAGGAGAATTTTGGCATCCTATTAAGACTCAAAAGAATCATTGTCTTATTAGTTTTTTTTCCATAAGAGTTCATGAAAATTGTTTTATTCAACACTTTATTGAAAATTGTTTTCAACAGAGTTTCTAGCTAATAAAACAATTTAACTTTTTAAGTTTTATTAGTGGTAGATATCGGTGGTGGAAATAGGGTGAATCGATCAGTTGTAGATTGCTTGAGGATCGTATAAGTCACTTTCCGTATTGATATTTTGATCTTATATATGCCCGGCTCTCGAAATTCAACATAGGATAAGACCTAAGAACACTTGTATTTTCAGGCACAAAAATAAGAGCAATTTTCTGGAGAATATATGAGGATTGTTCAAAAAACCGTCTTTAAAATGTAAGTATAAAATTTGTATTTATACTCACATAATCATAACTGAAAATAGCAATCATGGATGAATCTAAAGAGTAGTGAGCAGTTACACGAATTCCACTAACTGCTCAATAACTGCACAATAACCGTTTAGACAACAATGACCAGAATCGACTAACCAGAGCTCTGGTCCTTACATGCAGAGCACTGGTCCATCATGCAGAGCTCTGGTCCATTTTCCAGAAAACTCCAAGTCTCGAAAGTCATAACCAAAGCGTTTGGTCAAATCATACAGAGCCTCTACATAAACCTTGTAGAGCTCTGTATCCGGGCTCTGGTCAAGCCATACCGAGCTCTATATCCTAGTTCTGATTGTATTTTACCACCGCCAAGGGGCTCTACCCCTTGGACCCAGCAAGGGGAGCTACCCCCTTGACCCCCGCCATTTCGTTGTTACCGGGTTCATACTCGTCTTATAACAAGCGTGTACTCCGTACCTTCTGACTCGTATTAGAACACAGTATAAAACCCCTTTTAAACATCATGTTATTTCCAATTACACATAAATGGACCGGCGACATTAAAATCACCAACAGTTAAGTTCTCCAATTTCCTCCGAGCAAATTAAGTTGCAACAGTTACTCCGTTTATTCGTACTAACAATTTATTGTAAGGTTTTTATATACGTACGCTTAGTTGTCTTATAATCTTGAAGGTTTATTACGTATTTTATTAGAACTCCCTAACAAATCCATTACGTTGTACAATTGGCGATCATTTGTGTTAAACCCCTTTGAAAGAGTTCTATTATAAGAGAGAGACTAAGCACAATAGAAATCATGATTAACGCATTCTTTTCTTTGGCTCTTTTCACATATAATAGATCTCTAGGTTGAAAATTAACATGAATACTTTTATGGTTATATATATAGAGAGAGAGACATTCAGGGGGAGTTCAAGGAAAAACACAAAAAATAAAAACTGAAAAACATTCGGGAACCTTCCATCAGGATGGTATGCATAAATGCATACAAGCGATTGGATCAGTTTTTTCTATGCACCAATGCTTCTATAATTACATATGCATTAGTGTATACGCACAAATACATGTTACAAATTACCAGTGTGCATTTGTGCATATTGTCTAGATGGAGGGTGTTCTGTAGTTTTATTTTCTTTTTTGACGTTTCCCCTTTAACCTGACCCTATATATATACATATATACATACACACACACACACACATATATATATATATAGGTGGAGGTTCAAACGAGAACACCTTCATTTTACGAGAAAGCGAGAACACCCTTATCACATGTGATAGTACACGTTTGAGGATTTGGTGGTGTGCGGACG
The DNA here is from genome assembly GCA_036898165.1 of Silybum marianum. Taxonomy (NCBI): domain Eukaryota; kingdom Viridiplantae; phylum Streptophyta; class Magnoliopsida; order Asterales; family Asteraceae; genus Silybum; species Silybum marianum. The sequence goes on along the minus strand of CM072532.1, from coordinate 39,363,267 downwards.
ACGTGCCATGCGACTTAGGTCGCACCAAAGGTAGTTTGCGTCTATGATTTAGTATCACATGTGATGGTTTTGATGAATTATAGTTACACATTAAAGACACCCTTATCACCTGTGATAATACATGTGAGGGAGCTTAGTGGGGTTACGACGACTTGGCCCGCAACCTAGATCGCGCCAAAAGTTGTCCGCGTCTCTGATTTAGTATCACATATGTATTATATGTGATGGAATAAGAGTATCACATGTGATTGTCAATAGTAAAAGGGTGTTCTCGTTTGAACCCTTCCCTATATACGTGGAGGTTCAAACGAGTACATTGAACAATAATCAAATAAAAACCATAAAAAAGTTACAAACTCGTGAAAATCGATATAAAAATAATTTTTTTAATGATTCTTTTTCATCAAAATCTATAATTTAAGTAGTGTTTCACATATGTTTGGGTTCACCTTATAAAATAATTAAATGTGATTTTTTTTATTCCACTAGTGAAACCCAAAATATGCATAAAAAATATTCATATGGTGAAACAAATACATATGAAGGTTTCATGTTATGAAACAAATATATGTGAAATAATATACTAAATCCTAACATTTGATGAAAATAAATCATGAATAAAATTATTTTTATGTCGGTTTTCACGAGTTTGTAACTTTTTTGTGGTTTTTATTTGATTATCGCCCTATATACATATATATATATATATATATACATATACATATGCATGCATATGTGTAATAATATCTTAAAATATAACATTTGATGAAAAAAAATCATGAAAAAGAATTATTTTAATATCGCTTTGTACGAGTTTATATAGTTTGTAACATTTAACTTATTTGTATTTGAATTTCCCCCTCTCTCTCTCTCTCTCTATATATATATATATATATATATATATATATATATATAGGGGAGGGATCATACGAGAACCACCTCTTTTTAAAGGAATAAAGGAACACTTTGTGGACCACATAGGATGTGGGTCTCATATAATATTAAATCATATTAAATCATAAATGATTTAATATTATGTGGTACCCACATGTGGTCCACAATGTGTTCCTTTATTCCTTTAAATCACACTTGAACTTTTCTCTCTCTCTTTATTTATATATATTTATATATATATATATATATATATAGAGAGAGAGAGAGAGAGAGGTGAGTCAAAATGAGAATTCAAATTTGGTTGCGAACATGAAAACAAAGAAAAGTGTGACACGTCATATTCAGTCTGAATGAGACATCTGTTGCACTCTCTTTGTCCCACGTTTACAACCAAATTTAAGTTCTTATTTAACCCTTATATATTTACGAGACATGATCCTATACTTTATATTCCACTACATTACAAATATGCATTTAGTCATTTTCAATGCATGTATAAAAAATATTGATATTAATGGATACATCACATATTGGGAGGTTCAATTCCCATTTTAATCATGAGAGGAATTTGGTTTATTGAAAACCATGTGACATTTTGGTTATAAGGTACATGATTAAACCCCACACCTTTAGAATGTAAAAAGTCAAGATTAAATAAAAAATTAATTAATTAATTATATTATTTTAAAGTGCATAAACTCAAGTCTACTTAATTATAATTAACATATTCTTTCGTAATGATGAGCCATACATTTAAAAAATAATCTTAAAAAACGTTGGTAAATAATCTTTTATATTAATTATTATAGAACATAAATTAAACATATCTATATATATATAGGCCTAATCAAATAAGAACTGATTAGTTTATAGAAATTGTAAGAACTAACGTAGAACAACCATTTTAAATAGCATAAAGGATAAATTGGTAAAATTGGGTATCACAATGGGTATTACAATGAGTATCACAGTGGTTATCACAATGCATCTTATATGTATTTGTGTATCACACTAAGGGTATCATAATGGTATCACAGTGTGATCACATAATTGTATCACGGTGGATTGTGGATGGAGAGAGGAGAGAAGGGAGTTTAAAATACCCAAAATGTCCTTTAATTAAAAATTTAATCAAAATTATCAATATAAGTTTCCTAATTTAACCATTAATTTCTGGTTAAGTTTGGTTCTTACAGTTTCCACAAACTAATCAGTTCTTCCTTGAATTACCCCTATATATATATATATATCGGGACGGGTTCAAATGAAAACTCAAATTTGGTTGTGAACGTGACGACAAATGAGAACACAACACATGTCATATTCAGAAGGAATAATCAAAGAAATATGCAGACCAAATAAAACTGAATATAGTGTTTATTCAGTCTGAATAACGTTTATTTAGTTTGAATAAACACTATATTCAGTTTTATTCGGTCTGAATATTTTTTTGATTATTTAGTCTGAATAATTTACATCTAGACACGTGTCGTGCTTGTATTTGTCCTCACATTCACAACCAAATTTAAGTTCGCATTTGAACTTGTCTCTCTCTCTCTCTATATATATATATATATATATATGACGATAATCAATTAATTATGAAAAATAAATATAACAATGGGTTATAATTAATATATAGGTGCACACTCATATAAAAATCTCCCGTATATGAGCCAATATTGGCGATAAATTTCTAACTTTCATAATGGCTATATTAGTACTTTATCAATCTTTTCCAAAAAAAAACCTCAATTTTTGTTTTTCTTTTGAAGCAATAATAACTTTATTTCACCAATAAAAGTATGAACCATGAAATGATGTGTGTTTATATGTCTTGATAATTTAGTGTTGTTTTACCAACGAGACATCTTATTTCACCAATACTAAAACAACATATTGGGTTGGTATTTTTTGATAATGCCTATAGTTTCACCAACGAAATAATAAATGTGATTGATCTCTTTTAAATATAATGTCATTTTACGAATGAAACATTATATCGATAGGGTGATCTCAAATAGGAAAATGTGAGTTTTTTTAGGGAACGGTTGATCAGGTAATTAATATAATTAATAAGATAATTATATAAGTTGAGAATGTGTGGTCAATATTAGTTTATAGAGTTTCTGAATTATAGACGTTATATATATATATATATATATATATATATGTGTGTGTGTGTGTGTGTGTGTGTGTGTTGGTAGGTTCAAATGAAAACCGATCGAGTTTTGGTGGTGAACGTGATGACAAAGGAGAATGCGACACGTATTCGTTGTGTTCACGGGTTATTCATCATGAATGGATCATGATCGTGTGTTAGTAATATTGAATGTTGTGTTATTCATACCGAAGGTTGTATCATTCATTATGAATAGTTTACGAACTCCAAATTTGTTATTCATACTGAATGAGCCATGTGTCACGTTCTCTTTTCTCCTCACTTTTGCCATGAAAAATGAGTTCATATTTGAACTTATATATATACACATATATATAGGGTTAGATTCAAAGAAAAAACTAAAAAGAATGGAAAACTGAAAAACACCCTGATACCCTCCATCTGGATGGTATGCACAAATGCATGCTGATAATTTGTAACATGCACACGTGTATATGCACTTGTGCATAATATGCACTCGTGCATAATAAAAAAACCACTTCAATCGTTTGTTTGCATCTGTGTATACCGTCCAGATGGAGGGCTTCCAGAGTGTTTTCTTCAGTTTTCTTCTTTAAGGTTTTTTCCTGAACTTTTCTCCCTCTCTCTCTCTCTCTATATATATATATATAGGGGCGGGTTCAAATGAGAACTCAAATTTGGTTGTGAACGTGAGGACAAATGAGAGTGTGACACGTGTCTCATTCAAAGAAATATTATAGTATATATTCAGTCTGAATATACAAAGAAATATTCAGTCTGAATATACAAAGAAATATTCAGTCTGGATATTCCTTTGTATATTCAGACTGAATATATACTAGACTGAATATTCCTTTGTACATTCAATCTAAATATTGTTTATTTTGACACGTGCCACGCTCTCATTTGTTCTCACATTCACAACCAAATTTGAGTTCGCATTTAAACTTTCCTCTCTCTCTCTCTCTATATATATATATATATATATATATATTTGGTTCCCGTGAGACAAATTGTAAAGATCTTGGATACACACTCTAAGTTCCATGTAAATAATCAATATGTTTTTCTTGTGAATATTTGTTACATCTTTTGTTAGAATATTTTGTTTTTCATGAAAAGGTTCGTAAGTTTTTTGCTGCAAACATCTGATATTTTGATGTGAAGAATCGACAAGATAAAGAAGCCCTACACTTTAAGTTGCTATAAACAGTCTTACAAATCGAATTGTCTCACAATATCTCGTCGTTGTATATGAATTATCTATCTATCTATATATATATATATATATATAGAGAGAGAGAGAGAGAGAGTGAGTGAGAGAGAGGATCTTCTTTTAACTTTTAAAAACTTCATAATTTATGAGATTCGCAAGATCCAATTTAGACAACAAAAATTGAATAAAAAAATAAAATAAAATTTAATTTAAAATACGGTCACTCTTTTCTCTCCATAACATGCATGCATACAGTCTCATACACACACACATAAAAGTAAATTTACACACAAGGTAAAGACATTATGAACTTTTAAAAGATAATATTATTATAAGTTGTGAACACATTCTAAATCTACGATATCTAGTATAACTTATGAACATATTGTGAACACCCACTAAAATAACAAAATTAAATCTAAAAATATCACTTATGAACACCCTAATACGAAATTTCTTAAGATTGTTCTCATTGTGTTTACAATTTGTATACTTATATATATATAGAGGAAAGTTCAAATGTGAACTCAAATTTGGTTGTGAACGTGAGAACAAATGAGAGCGCGACACGTGTCTGACTATAGATTATTCAGACTGAATAAGTATTATATTCGGTCTGAATATTTCTTTGTATATTCAGACTGAATAAATGTTATATTTAACACTAAAACTAATCGAAAAACCGAAAACTGAAAAAAAAAAAACCCCCGAAAAAACTGAACCGAAAATCCAAGTGAAGAGGTGTCGGCTTCTTTTTTTAGAGATTAGGGTTATAGTTCTTTTTTATGATGAGGGTATTTTAGACATTAATAAAAGAACCAATTCAATTCCAATGAAATCCCATGGGTAAGGTAAGGAATCTCAAGTTGCCCCATTTTGGAATTCTTAGAAATTTACCAAATTCCAATTTTTGAAAATAATGAACCAAACAAGGGAATTGGAATCTGGTCAAAGGAATTCAGATTCCAATTCCACCAGATTCCATTCCATTCCGGCGAACCAAACGCCCCCTTAGTTCCCCCAGTAAAAAATTTCAAAGGACCCCATCTTGCCGGCGATCGCCTAAAACAATAAAAAAATCTCTCGTAATCAATCAGAAAGAACGAAAAAGTCTTTTGAAATCGATAAAAACACTAAGAAATCCCTTGAAATCAACTAAAAAACTTTAAAAATCCCTAGAGTCGGTGCATGTCGGGTGACTTTACACGCCTTTAATTTTCCTTTAATTGTGACCGCAATAGGTAAAAATGTTTGATCCGCCACAATTCTCACCATATATAACACTTCTCACCGAAACCCAACCCCATATATATATATATATAGATATATATATATAGAGAGAGAGAGAGTGAGAGAGAGAGATACAAACCGGATCCACGGGCGTCTACATTGGACATTGGTCTCTTGGAGGCCAAACTATATTAAAAGACAGAAGGTGCCATACAAATGCCATTTCTCTGTCTCTCTCTCCAAAAGTTTCAGAGTTCAAGTTCCCAAAGTTTTGATCAAACTCAAGAAAAAAGCCTTCCTTCATCCTTTTTCCCACAATTCCAAACTCTTTTCTTTTCTTTTAAAAAAAATGATCACAAGTCAAACAAAACCATTCATCTGCTTCTCTTTCCTTTTCTTTATCTTACTACTCTTGCAAATTTTAACTTGTGTTCAACCTTCTTCATCAACTACTTACAATCTTTATCATCATCATCAACATCATCTTCATCATCATCATCATGTTGAATGCAGAAATGTTGGTAAAAAGTGCCAACCAGATGAACAACAACAACAACAACAACAAGATGGCACTGCACTTTTTGGTGATGTCAAGAGAAAGATCCATACAGGTCCAAACCCCTTGCACAACAGATGAAACTATATACATACATATAATATATCTATATCTATCTATCTATATATATATATATATATGAAAGCTTTATGATCGACTTCAAGGATTTGTAAAGAGGTGATTTTGATGATAATTTGCTAATAAATCACGGTAATTAGTATGCAGTTACTGTATATCATTATTTTTCTCCTTCTTATATACTATTTGTTTTGTTTTGTTTTGTTATAAAGTTTTAATTTGTTCTTAAAGTTATCAAAAGTATATGATTATATGTAGGTTCTGCTTCAAAATGCTTCAGATTTAGTAATAACAAGATTTTTGGACTTAAAGGGTATGAATTGTGGATGGAGAATGCTTCTATATATGTATATTAAATGGAAATTTTGATATATTATATATGTTATTTCCTTTTAGGGGAACTGTTGGATTTTGCTTTTAATAATTCCTAATTATTAATGTCTTCTTTTTCAAGATTTAAATAAAAGCAAATATTTGTGTATTATAACTTTTTAGCAGTAAATATTTAATGTTATTTTGCATAAACTACTAATAAAGTTGGTTTTTCAAGACTTCTAACTGTGCATAAGGTTCTAATGTAGAGTTGTTAATAGCATTTTAAACATATAAGCCTAAAAATGATGTTCTATGTAAAAGCATTACAATACATTATAATACAAAATACATGAACCCTGTTTTGATAATCAATTAAAAAGCTGTTTTGGCGGAAGCTTGGTTAGTGATGATTTTTGAACTTTTGATCTGTTTAAGTCCCAATAATTAGAAGATTAAATAAAGAAGAAGTACAGAAAAATTAATGAACTTTTTCATTTTGAATGATTAAGTTCCTTAACTAATTTTTTCAATGAAAAAACATAGAACTTTCTCATTTTTAATGATTAAGTCCATAAACATTAAAAATTCACATATAAATTGGTTTAGTGATTTGTTCAGTTAGCCATCTGGTTCATTATGAATCATTCGTATTTTGTATTAATATGTAGTGTATTACTTGCTTTCGGTTTAACCAAAATAGTAAAATATATAAATAATGGTATAATGTGTATGGTCTAAGTGGATTTGTCATTGATTCAAACACCCAACCCAATCACATCACTCCCCCCTTCCACCCCTCCCGCCCCATCATCGCCCATTTTCCATATCATGCCCATTGTCGTTGTTGTGTCCTGCCATTGATCTCTTTCTTTTTTATTTGTCTTTAGTTTGTTTTTTTTAACAGCAATATGATGCAGACAGGGCTGTAAACGAACCGAACGGTCACCGAACCGTTCGTGAACCGTTTGGCGGAAAGTTCGTTTATGTTTGTTTATTTAATAAACGGACGAACATGAACACATTTTTTTGTTCGTTTAGTTAAATGAACGAACATGAACAATTGTCTCGTTCGTTCGTTTACGTTCGTGAATGTTCGTTTACGTACATTCGTTCGTTTATGTTCGTTTACATTCGTTCGTTTATGTTCGTTAACGTTTGTTTATATATATATATATATAAATATATTTATATATTATGACATTAATATGTAAAATTAGTAATTAAATTAAACTTTTAGAATTTTTTTTATGGCTCCTAAGTTTACCCGGTTTTTTATTTTGCAATGTTACTTATTAGGAAGAAAATAATAAGTAATGGTGGTTTTATTCTATATTTGTGTTTGTTCGTTTATGTTCATCTATGTTCGTTTACGTTCGTTTACATTCATTCACGTTCATTTATGTTTGTTCATTTACGTTCGTTTAACAGCTTAACCAACGAACATGAACAAACAAATTTTCTTAATGAACACAAAAAAATTCGTTCGCTTACCGTTCGTGTTCGTTCGTTTGTTCGGTTAAGTTAAACGAACGAACACGAACACAGAAAATGTCGTTCGTTTATCGTTCGTGTTCGTTCGTTTGTTCGGTTAAGTTGAACGAACAAACACGAACAAGCCTCTGTTCGTGTTCGTTCGGTTCGTTTACAGCCCAGTACATATAGACAATTCAGAAAAGATGGAGATTCGAAAAAAAGAATAGATTAAAAAGAAAGAGATCGATGGTAGGGACCAAAGGTAGTGATGGGCGGTGATGAAAATCGGATGACAATGGGGCGACAAGGGGTGGCAACGGGAGCGATGATTTAGGTTATTTTCACTTTAAAACTTTTCTTGCCGATTACATGTATTTTTTGTTTTGTTTAAAGGAGGTAGGTAACCAATTCTAAAAGTTTGTTGGTTCGTTTATCAAAAAAATGTTCAAAGACTTAATCATTTAAAATAAGAAATTTCAATTTTTTATTTATTCACAAAAAAAGTCCAAGCACTTATTAATATACTACATAAACTACAATTGAAAATGGGAAAGTTTGTTGGATTTTTCTAACCTATATTAATATACTACATAAACTATATAACAATTTTTATTAAAATTAAATAAGAGAAAATAGGAAAGATCAAAATGTCCTTCACTTAACGGAGCTAAAGTTGTAACAACCTATCATCCAAAATAGCAATAACATAAAATATTGTCCAACGTCCGCAGCGGAAAACAAAACTACAGCTGAGAATTTCTTTCACTAACTAAAACAATTAAACTAAAACTCCGTTCCAACCTCTCGCTATCAGCACGAATCTTCTCTTTGCCCTTCGAAGAACTCTCAACCTAATTTTTCTCTAAAAATGGTTTTAGTTTTGAAAAACGAGGGTTAGACCATAAGGTCTAGTGAATTCCCAACAAACCACAATTATGAATTTAACCAAAAGACATAAAAGTTTACCATAAAGAAGTTTACAAAAGAATTCCAGATAAACAACCCAACGGATTATGCACAGTATTCGTAGACAAATTGTCACTTATCGCACAATTCCACATGCGACATTAAACTTTATATTTCGTACAATTCAACATGTGATATAAATAGATGGCTCAAGAAGATGTCCATCCAATGAACACATGAAATAGATTCAAGATACACGTAATATAAACTCCCAAGAGATTTGCACTACCTCAAAGTATACTACTGCTACTATGCATATCCAAAAATCCAAGTATATCATGATATAAACCAAATAAACAATCAGCTTTCATATAAACCATTTAAACGGCCAATTTTCATGTAATCAATTTGAAAATGTAGCATGATTTCAAGACTGAAATACCATAATCAACATGAATTTAGAAATCTAACAACGAAAGTCTAATTTTTGAAGTCAAGGAAACTCACATGCGGTCCAAAGCTTTACTATGTGCTCTAATACGAAAAATCTCACAACCGAACACCTGAATTATCCGAATTATATAAAGTGTTAAACCCCCATATTTATCTCATTAAACCCAATTATAATCTTCTAAACAACACTCTTAAACAGCGCGCGAAACTGACACAAGACGAAAATCGACATATTCAGAAACCAACAAAACAGAGAATTACGCGACTTAGCCATGCGAGCTAGGTCGTGCCATCCACTGTCTTCTTCTGCATTGTCCGAAAACTTGGTTTCAGCCAAGAATTCACATCCAACTCCCTAAAATCGAATTCTAAGATGAAACCAACATTAACCAACTATAATTGCGTATCAACAACGATTCCAAAACACACAAATCAACCAAATCGTTCTATAATCATTCCAAAACTTAATAACTAAGTTTTTGACCTTGAATAACCTAAACTCAAAGATGTTTAACAAAAAATCCATGAATCAATAAGATGAAATGATTTTAATATACAAATCATAACTAGATTCAAACCCAAAATACAATTCAACCCTTGTTGGATGGCAAATTCACTATATTTCAAGTCCTAACTAGAGATTTGAATAACCAACTTTGACCCTTATTCTACTATGGTCATTAAAATATAAAGACAATGTACTACTCTCCTAATCCACAAATATAACAAGAAAATTTATACAACCTAAGTACAATATAAATAACATAAAGTATAATACGACAAAACACTACATAAAGAAATAACTAAAATTAGCATAATGACATAGGATGAAATCCGGGTTATTATAATCCTTCCTTCCTAAAAAGAAGATTTCGCCCTCGAAATCGAGTTAAGGTTAGTGGACTTACAATTTTGATAGAAGTCCGGATAATCGCTTCGAAAACGTTCCTCCAGTTCCCATGTCGCTTCTCGGGGATCCTGATGCTTCCATAATATTTTGACATACGGAATGGAACGATTCCGTAGTCTTTTCATAGTTCGATCGAGTATCATTTCTGGCTCCTCTTTATAAGATAAATCTTCTTCTACTTGATCCAACGGGTAATCAATAACGTGTAACGGATGATAATTATACCCACCGAGAGAGGAAACATGGAAAACATCATGAATGTGGGACATCTGCGGAGGTAAAGCCAACTTATAAGTGACCTCGCCCACACGTTTAGAAAATATGGTTTCTCTATAAAATCCATCATAATCTAACCAGATAGTTCACCAAATCAAAACCCTAAAATATATGAACCCTAAGAATAGAATGGTAAACTTTTAATAATAGATAACTTAATGCTACAAGATTAGAATAATCATATACCTTGAATTGGAGAATCAACTCATAAAATCTCCTTCCATTCCTTCTTCCATTCCTTCATCCAATAATCATCAAAAATGGAACTACCTCTTGGTTAAAATATTTCATTCACCTATTAAAATATTATTTCTCTTTCTAAATATTTATTTTCAAAATTTTTATTGGTGATCATTTTTTGAATGTTCTCTCTTCCACTTTCTTCATTTTGAACATGGTTTAGGGGATGCGGATGGAGAAAAATATTAGCTCATAATCACTATTTTCAACATTTTAAAAAGTTGTTGGAGATGCTTATCTCCCTCTTTTTATATTTATAGGAGTAAGTTACAAATTTCGTCCAAAATTAGGGATCACTTAGGGCGTGTTTGGTTCCTGAAAATTTTCCAAGGAAAATGAATATTTAGAAAACCCGTTTGGTTCATTCAGTTTTCAAAAAAAATCCAATAAAACAAAAAAATTCATTTTCTAAAATCCTATGTAAATTAAAAAACTAGTTTTTAATAGTTTTCCAAATTTTTGTTTTCTAAAAAATTTTGATGTCTAAATATTGTAATATTTGAAAAAATGAAAAATGATAGAAAATGCACAACAAAAGGCGTTTTCTGATTTTTTTTTTAAATGGAAAAATGAAAACCCCACTATTTCAACCAAACGCATTTTCTAAAATTTTCATAAAAAACTGAGAATGAAAACTCAACTCCATTTTCTATGAAAATGAAAACAGTTTTCCGAAACCAAATGCAGCCTAAAAAATGGATGAAAATCTGATCTTGAAACAGATAGAATTATTTTAATGGTATTTTAAAAAATGATTCAATTTTTTTTTTGGGTTTATAACTTATAACAAATTGGGGATTTATAACTTATAACACGCCTTATAACCCGCCATAACGTGCCTTACTGCAAGCCACACCTTAGAGTCGCACATGGGCTTTAACGTGGCGGCGAGGCCACTCCTCGACGTTATGGCACGCCATGACGCCGTCATAACACGTTTTTTAGAACCTTGTAATTTACTCTGTTGTATTAATAAATCATGACTTTCTCATTGACTATTGAGCATACAGACCAAAATAGCATAATCCTTGGGTGTATGTAAATAAAAGGTATCTTTATATGGTAACCACATGAGTTATTTTCTGTTGGTTGATAAATGGTACAAGACCAGTTGAACAAGTTGCTTGTCACTGGCAAATATCAATCTCCATTTTGGCTATATATATGTGTATATATATATATATATATACATATATGTAGCAACTAAACTACTATCTTAGAGGTGTGTTGGCTAAAAGCGACAGCAGCCTTGGATCCCGATGGGCGTCCTAAATGCTTACAGATGAAGTCACCTGTTTGCAAGAGCTTATCCAGATTGACGTTGGTTTTGATACCAAGGCCGTCCAGCATGTACACCACATCCTCAGTTGCAACGTTTCCTGAAGCTCCCTTGGCATACGGACACCCTCCTAGACCCGCAATCGATGAATCCACTGTGCTTATTCCCATCTATAAACAACAATATTAACTTTTCTCTTAATTCCACAAGAAGATAAAGGTTTATAAGTTTACCCTTAATAACTATTACCCTTTTGTGTCTCCTAATCAACTCTTAATTATTTGTGCATCATAATTAATAGTAAAACTGGAAATTTACTACTTGGTCCGTCCCAAAATAAATGTCCATATTTCTATTTGTCCCAAAATAAGTGTCCTGTTTCAAAAGTAAATAGTCAAATTTTCAAATTTATCCCTAATTAATGCATAAATATATAAAAGTTGTGAAAAATGATAAATTAAATAAGGGTAAAGACGTCGTTTGGTTGACCAAAAAGTGTAATAATTATGAATGCCTAAAACTGTGTGTCATTTCAATTGTGGACACTTATTTTGGGACAGAGGAAGTATATTATAATTATTCATTCCGTCCCAAAATAAATGTCCACAATAAAAAAGGCACACGGTTGTAGAACGACTTTGTAATTATTACACTTTTAATCTGGCAAAAGACAATTTTACCTTTTATTTAGAGAGATTTTCTCCATCTTATAATTAATGGTAGAATGGAAAAGTAAATATTTGCTTTTGAAAGTGGACGCTTGTTTTGTGACAAACTAGAAATGCAGGCCCGTATTTTTGGGACGGAGGGAGTATTTTGTTACAAACTTAAATAGAAATGTAGATAAGTATTTTAGGACGGCGGGTGTATTTGACTGGGATGGGTTCCGGTGAGATGGGAAGTTACGGTGAGAAGCGTACCAAGAGATCTTCACCCTTGGATCAATCCTAATTGAATGTCAACACTAATGTGGTGCACCTAGATGCACCAGATCAACTCCCTTCTAAAATGCAATTCATGGGTGGGCATGGGATTAAAAGTGATCAAGGGTTCAGATCTCTTCTTGACTTAGTAATCAAATAATATTAGCATGTTATTAGTGTGTAAATTTCATGGAGAAACTCGCTTACTTGGAGAGATACTAAGATGTTCGGAAGAGATTGGCCATAAGTGTCGTGGAAGTGAACTGCAAGTTTTTCAACAGGAACCACCGCCATCACTGCTCCAAGCATCGGAATAACTGTGCCTGCATACAAGTTATACATAAATTAAAAATAATACTAATAAAAAGCAAGATCGGCAAATCCAGATTCTTTTTCCCGTGGGTGACACAACATAAAAACCGTTGGTTAAAATAAAATAAATATAAAATACAGAAAGGGTTTTTGTGTTCAACATTGTTATCCATTAAAACTCAAATTTAAGTTTCGATCTGCTATTGCAGCCTCTCAATTTTCCGGCACTCTCAAGAGTCATAAATTTTTTCCACTACCAAACTTTAATAATTGCAATTACCAAAAAATAATTATAAGAATGCAGTAAAATGAAGATGGATATTCAACGAAAGTATATGAATTTTGAAGAGACAGTAAAAATGGCAACAGGGAGGTAATGGAGTTTACTGAATAGTGGTAAAGTCTAGTTACAATCAGAAGTCAAAACTTTAAATGCTCCATGAGTTAAATATATAAAATTAAAAGAATTTCGACAATTACCTGGTGTGCCGATCCCTACTGTATCACCTAGTGATATTTCACAACAACCCATGTCATGAAGCTCTTTTGCAACATATGCAACTTTTGATGGATGAATCATTCCTTCAACAGGACATCCAATCACACAAGATACATACCTATATTTATTACAAACTATGTCAAACGGTAAAAACTGAATTATGGAAAAAAAATATGAAAAGAAACAGGTGCATCATTGTTAGTGTGACTGTGTATTATATACATATATATATATAGAGAGAGAGAGACGGGTTCAAATGAGAACTCAAATTTGGTTGTGAACATGAGAAGAAAGGAGAGCGCGAAACGTGTCATATTCAGACAGAATAATGAAGGAAAATATTCAGATTGAACGTAGTGTTATTCAGACTGAATGTAGTATTATTCAGTCCGGACTCTGGATGTAGTGTTATTCAGTCAGGATATAGTATCATTCAGTCGGAATAACACTATATTCAGTCTGAATATTTTCCCTCATTATTCAGTCTGAATATTTCCTTCATTATTCAGTCTGAATATGACACGTGTCGCGATCTCCTTTGTCCTCATGTTCGCAACCAAATTTGAGTTCGCATTTGAACTTTCTTCTCTCTCTCTCTCTCTATATATATATATATATATTTATGTATGTCTATATAGGGAAGGGTTCAAACGAGAACACCTTCATTTTACGAGAACGCGAGAACACCCTTTTACTATAGAAAATCACATGTGACACTATTATTCCATCACATATGATACTAAATTAGAGATGCGGATTACTTTTGGCGCGATCTAGGTTACCGGCCAAGTCGTTGTTACACCACTAAGCTCCATCACATATATTATCACATGTGATAAGGGTGTCTTTGATGTGATACTATAATCAATCAAAACCATCATATGTGATATTAAATCATAGACGCAAACGATCTTTGGTGCGACCTAAATAGCAAGGCACATCATCCGCACACCACCAGGTCCCCTCTCGTATATCATCACATGTGATAAGGGTGTTCTCGTGTTCTCGTAAAATGGAGGTGTTCTCGTTTGAACCTCCACCTGTCTATATATGTACGTATATATATGTATATATGTATGTATATGCGGGTGGTTTGGCGGTTATTTTTGGGTTACGGTTAGTTTCGGGTTTTGACCGATAAAATATTATGTTATTCAGATATTACATGTTTGGTGTCCAAAAATGTTATCTGATAAAGATTTATCGTCTTAACTGGACCGAGGTGAGTTTTTATAAACGAGTTTTATAAACTGAAATGCATATATTTCAAAGGATTATTATTACGATATTATGTCAAATGGTATATTTGGATTTTAACGTTAATTGCAATATGGAATACATGGGAAGAGTTGTTACAGTAGAAATTGAAAGCATACCCACGAACGGGAATAGAGAGCTTTGTAGCAGCCTGAACAACATCACGATAACGGATAAGACTTTCTTCAATGGTACAATTAATGTTTGACTTTGAGAAGGACTCTGATGCTGATGCAAAAACAGCTATTTCCTTTGCCCCAGCTGCAACAGCAGCTTCAAAACCCTAGTTTAAACCAATCAAGAATTATAAGTTCATTTGCATTAACATAACTAATTATCTTCTAATTATTTGAAGAAAGATCACGCACTTTCAAATTAGGTACCAATACAGGCAGTCTTGCTGTATCCAAGCTTTTAAATGCTTCAATAACATCCCTCGCATCTGCCAGCTTTATCAAAAATAATAATTAGATATAGATAGCAATAAACATGTGACGGTAATATTAAGTGATACATGAAAAATAAACCTTCATAAATATTATTCCGGATATATATATATAGGGTCAGGTACAGGGGAAAACGCCAAAAAAAGAGAACTGAAGAACGTCCTGGGAGCCCTCCATCCGGATGGTATGCACAAATGCATACAGGTAATTTGTAACATGCTTTCGTGCATATGCACTAATGCATAATATGCACTCGCACATAGAAAAATAGCTTCAATCGCTTGTATGCCTTTATGCATACCGTCCAGATGGAGGGTTCCCAGGGCGTTCTTTAGTTTTTTTTTTTTTAGGTTTTCCCCTGAACCTCTCCCTTTATACACACACACACACACATATATATATATATTATCGGGTACCAAAAAATTTAGCAGGACTAGTTTTCAAATCTACATGATTCACTCTATATATAACCTAGCCTTCTTTTTGTTTAATCCTAAGGTTATGATTAATATATATACATATACACACATGAAAGGAAAATTTTCAGCAAAATCCAATGTTGTAGTATCTCTACTCAATACTCACCCCAACAAAAGGTAGTCACTGCTGTGTACAGAGGCATCAAATGGTGATTCGTAATATAGGCATTAAAGGAGAACATATTTTGTGAAGCAAGAACAATGTCGTAGTATATTCTAGTCATCTGAGCCTTGTTGTACCTTTCAAGTACTTTTTGAAGTATAAAATATTTTATATACGGCAAATAGCAGTTTGAACCCATGATAATAGGAAGCTAGGCCAAAGACCCTTTGGTACCTTTCATGTTATTCTAGGCCATATATTTGCAAACGATATTAGTTTACCTTTTCTTCTATCTTAATAACCAGAATTGTACATCAGCAAAAGATTGAACAAATTAAATTTTTCTTCTTATCTGTCAATAGTGGTAGTGTATATTTCAGTTACCACCGAATACCTTTTGTTATCCATTTATTAACAGCCATCAAAGGAAGGTTTTTCTTCCTTTTTTCTTTTGTTTCTAATCAGATTGTACATCACCCACATAAACTAACAGTTTCCTAATAGTTTCTGTTTTGTTTTACAACATCTATGAATATTCCATCTCTAATAGGAATGAGAATACAGAAGCAAAAGCTGGCACTGAAGAACCTTATCGGTTAAATATATAAAACATCACAAAACTTATGCAAAGTGGTAGCAGAAATTTGAAAAAGAACACAAATATAATGTACAAATGTAATGTAGCACAAACCATGGTGAAAGAAAAGATACCTGAGGTACCCACTTGGGTGATACGAAGCTTGTGGCCTCAACCACAGACAATCCAGCAGAAACAAGCCTCTGAATTAGTTCTACCTTCACAGACGTGGGCACCACATTCTTTTCATTTTGCAACCCATCCCTCGCACCAACTTCCACGATCTTCACATACTTTGGTATCCCTTTGAATATCTGAATTAGTGTATCGTAAGATAGAGAAAATCTCCAATATTAATTTAAATTAATGCCTCCATTTTTGAAAACCACAGCAGGCTTCCATATTCAAGGTTAATTACCTTTAATAGAATTGGTATGTAATATTTTTATTAAATGCAACACCAACAATTTTCCAATTCAAATATTAGCTACAAAGTATTTATTTAGGGGTTGTTTGTTTACCTCTTAACAGTTCCATTAAGAGGCAGCCTCTGAATCGCTAAGTGGTAAATCCTGTTTAGCAAAAAACAAGTCTGCCTCTTAATGGTTCCAAAACCCTTTGAGTCATTTTGTATCTTGGACCTCCCTTAACCATTCAGAGCTCTGATTTCATTTTAAACAATTACCAAACAATTTATATTTCATTTTGCATTATATCATAAAAGCCTCTTAATCATTCTGAACACTTAATCATTCTGCACCAAACCATTCAGCAACTGCCAAACGGCCCCTTAGTTCTTGCAAATTTGAAAATTTTATATGAATTTTGAAGCTAAATAACTACTCCAATGCAATGATGAAGATAGGCATGGCAATATAGACAATGTAGTTCAAATATTTTGTTCTCCAAAGATTTGACCTACATTAAGCTAAATGTAACAGCCTATAATTTGATAACTCTTGTATGCAAATAATCTTGAAGGTTGGTTAGTCACCATATTTGTTATGTCATGTAGGCGTACATCATTGCAGTACGAGTTATGCTGAAGGTTGGCTAAATGTCGTGAATCAGACCGATTCCCATATGCTGCATAGTTTCTCCCTTGGCTTCGACAATTAACGTCATTCTCTGGCATCTCTCTTGAATGGTGCCTCCAAGTGAACGCTTCTTGCTCATACTCAAAATCTTCCCTGAGAATGTGCAGGCTGCCAAGTTAACATCAGTGGATTCCTTAATGAGGAAAGATCTAACACCATAACTCCCCCTGCTTTGTTTTTGTGTTTTATTCAACATTCTATAAATGCAGTGCATATATATATATAGGGTCAGGTTCAAGGGAAAATGCCAAAAAAAGAGAAAACTGAAGAACACCCTGGGAGCCCTCCATCTCCATCTGGACGGTATGCACTAATGCATACCGGTAGTTTGTAACATGCATTTGTGCATATGCACTAATGCATATGTAATTATAGAAGCATTGGTGCATAGAAAAAAAAAAGACACTTGTATGCAATACTATGCATTAGTGCATACCGTCCGAATGGAGGGCTCCCAGGGAGTTCTTCAGTTTTCTTTTTCTTTTTAGTGTTTTCCCTTGAACCTCCCTCTCTCTCTCTCTCTCTATATATATATATATATATATATATATATTAGAGGAATAAAAAGTACATTTTGACTCTTTAGATCAAATAATGCTTTTCAATTCATGTATGAACCTTTTGAAAATATTTATTGTATGTTTTTCAAGTTGAAAAGTAATCCATTTGACCTAGAAAATTTTCAAAAGGTACCAGCAATTTTATCAAGAAGATGCAATAGAAAATCAAAGAAACTAAGAGGACATCAGCATATGGTAAATCTTACTGCAGAAACACAGAACACAGACATGATATAAAAGCACTAACAAGTTAAGGAAAGACACATACTCATAGCTATTCGATGAGGTGGAAGTATTTTGCTCAATCCAGCAACTTCCCATTCCAGTGTCCCCTCGGCTAGTGCTACAGCCGTTGGATGAGAATCTTTGGAAAAGATCAATGGTGCTTAGATTTGGCAACTTGTCCATACCAAGAGGCTCCTCCAAACTCGACATTGCAGAAGCAATACAACAATTCACCACTGTAGGCAAACATGATAAAATTAGCACTTTGTATGAACTTCTGAAATTGGGTGAAGATAAAAAGAAAATGCAAAATTTAGGAACACAAATCTACGTAAAAACTGACCATTTTAACATATAACTTTAACACCTCAAACTTGATAACAGAAGGGTAAAAGGAAAACAAACTCCAATCAGTTGGAGAAGGAAATACACTTGATTTAAAAGTAAAGTAGAAATGGCAATAAATGGTACATATGGAATCAAAAGCCTGCTGGATATCCTACTTGTTTGCAGTTCTAAAGGATTAAATAATGGCTGTTTTGTTTACCTCTTAACAGTTCTATTAAGAGACAACATCTGAATCGTTAAGAGGTGATTCATGTTTGGCAAAAAAATAAGTCTGTCTCTTAATGGTTCCAAAACCCTATGAATCATATTGTATCCTGGACCTCCCTTAACCATTAAAAGCCCTAATTACGTCCTGAACAATTACCAAACAATTATATTTCATTTTGCACTATATCATAAGAGCCTCTTAATAATTCTGACCAATTAATCATTCTACACTAAACCATTCAGTGACTGCCAAACAGCCCCTTAGTTGGGAATAGCATGATGTGGAACAAAAAACTCCCACTATGATGCACAAATCTTTATAGTTGGGCACATTATTTTTTTGCAATATAATCAGAAAATTATCTCTTAAGTGTTAAAATCCATTGTGCTGCAAACCGACAATGCACACAACGTGTAAATTTCCAGATTCCAACTCGAAATGAAGAAGATAGAATCAAATTTCTATCAGGATCTCCTAAAAACTAGCAGAAAAAAGTTGGTGCAAAACTTAAGTTTGGTAAACAAAAAACAACAATGCTTAAATTCTGGAAGCATTTACATTGCTGAAAACAAACAAAATCCCTATCTATATAATTGTTATGATCAAACTCTATTTCTTCATATTAATCCAATGTTTTCAACTACTCATGAACTGGTTTATTCATCTAAACTAACAGCAATTTCAACTCTTCTAACTCCAAATTTTCATTAATTACAAAATTCCCCAATTCCTAAATTAGCAATTTCATTTCAATATCAGTCTGGTTTCAAAACAAAACACCAAAATTCAATTCAAACAAAAGAAAATGGAAAAATCAAAACTCACCTGAAATCAATAAAACCTCCTAGAGAGAAGCAGAATATAACAATCCCTGATCTAAAACTGATATAAAGGAAGGTATCAGGAGGAATGATCTTCTAGAAATTATCAAAATCCCTATAAGTCAAAAGAACGTAATATATAAGGCTATATATATTATATATATAAATAAATGAAGAAAAGGTGTAAAAAGGAGGAAACGTAAGGTACAGGACTGGAAGCAGCCTGCCTACTCCCATACATGTGGTGATGAAATTTCTTTAATAAATTAATGTTACAGAGAAGTAGTTGAAGTTGTATGCATCGCACCTAACGTATGGTTGTGTGAATTCAAAGCTTAGATTCTTAGTCAATTTGCTCCCTCCCTCCACGTCGTTGTCACTTTGATTTTGATCGCCAAAAATCAAGACAAAAACCCTAATTTTTAGGGGTTTGATTTTCAGTTCTTCATCTTTATGGAACTTCCTTGAATCCATCTTGAAGCATATCCTGATGATGAATCGCATCTTCTATCAACAATTTCTTTAACAATATGATCATGATTCCATTGTTATGGATTAATTAATATTTGATTAACAGTAATATTATGGTAATTGTTTGGGCCGGTTTTAGATATGAATCCGACACCCGGTTTGATTACATCCGATGCTTTAAAACCCCGGTTTTTAGTTGACACGGGGTAACAATCGGGTCACGGATTAACTGGTTCAACTAGTTCAATTATCGGGTTAACCGGTTTCAATAATTTTCTTAAGTCTCTTGTATTTTTTTCGTTTTTCTGCATACATACATACATATATATATAAAGTAATAATTTGATGTCCACAAGTTCCAACATTAAAAATATACAAACAACAAGTTTTACATAAATCCAAATACATTAAAAAACACACATAACGCACATTTTTTTAATTTTTTTTTTAATTTTAATATACAAACGGGTTAACCGGGTTTCAGAAACGGGTTTACCACCGGTTTAACCGGATTTTGAGAAACCCGACTGGGTTAAAACGGGCTTGTCATATGCATTAACCCGACGTTAGTTAACCCGGTCACTATCCCGGCTCCCGGTTCGACCGGCCGGGTTAACCCCGATTTTAAAACATTGATACTATGGTAATTGTTTGGGCAGGTTTTAAATATGAATCCGACACCCGGTTTGATTCCAACCATATACCAATAAAAACGGCTATAAGTAAATAAAGTGCCAAGTAAAACCCGAAATTTAATAACATGCCTTTTTCGACATGGAAACCCTGAAAATAGGTAAAAATTTATATCGTGTATATGATTTAGCTAGTACAAAATCAACGCTTGAGATAAAGAAAAATAATGCTAAACAAATTGCTTAAGGAACATGTTCCGGGTGCATCAGATATCGCTTGATGAGACTTATCGCATTTAATGAACTATTTAGACTGAAATTTATGGGACCCATCGGAAACCTTTAAATGGTGGTATTTTTAGCATGAGTTGTGTATGTGTCATGTTGTTAGCTTAACAATATTGTATGATGGATGTGAAGTGTGAACTCGTACTTTAACCTGAGATTTGAGCTTAAATATTGATTCATCCGACGAAATATCAATGGTTGAGTGTAATGTTTATGTTGTCTATCTTTAACACGTTTTAATAGGATTAATTCAAATTTTACTGATATGTTTGATTATTTATCAACATGTATTTAAATTTAATTATACTATTATGGCATCATCTACTTTAACGGCAAATTTGAATATTTGTCCGAAATTGAACCCCTAAATAGGTATAAATTTTAACACTTGGAGTTATGGATCTTGACCATATATCGAGACTAGAATGACCCGCTACCCACACCGGCAAAAGATCATTGGATGAAACTAAAGGCATATGAATTATGGGATCGGTCGAACATAAAGTCTCTCATGATCATTAAAAATTCTATTTATGTGGTCATCAAAGAAGCCATCCCTGACTCCTAAGATGACAACACGTGCCTTAACTCCATAGATGATCAATTTAAAAGGACTTCAAAGGCATGCAGGTACCTTGACCCTTAAACTGTTGACTACTAAATACAATAGGTCGGTGGTGTATGATGATGAGTGACAAGGCAAACAAACTCAAAGAATCGACATGGAAATTAGTGAGGGTTTTCTGGTTCACTTCAAAATGACCAAGTCTTCTTATCTTCCTAGTAGTGGTGTTCATAAATTAGGTTGATCGGGTTGAAGGCATTTCAACAACCCAACCTAACCCGTACGGGTTGATCCGGTTGGCCGGGTTATACGTAGGGGCTGGCAATGGGTAAGGGTAAACCCGTTACCCGTTATGTTTCGACCCGTTGGATAAGGGTATGGGTAAAGAAAAATTTATTCATTTATCCAGTTATCCGTTACCCGTTTACCCAATATTTTAATGGATAAGATATGGATGAAGTGTTTTTTGTTATCCATTTACTCGTTATCCGTTCATATTTATATATATATATATATATACACACACATACATACATATAGTTATGTAAAGTTAAATATTAATATGTTTAATAGAATATTATTTTGTATGTCGTATGACGTATATTAATTGATATTTAATTTTCTTTTAATGTTCATCAAGTAAAAGAGTTTGAGAAACAATATGAGGTCATCAAAATAAATATAACAAACATAAATATCTTTAGATTTTTATATTGTTGTTTAAAATATTACATTATAATACATTTAAAACAATATTACAACTTTTATTAAAAAAAAATAGATATAAAACAAATATTATATTTATGAACTTATATTTTACTTATATTTTAATTTTTAACAATATTATTGTTAGGGGTGAGCATAACCGGGTACCGGCCATTTTTCATGGAACCGGAACCGGCGGTTCCTGGAAATCTGGAACCGGAACCGCTAGCACCGATTCCTAATATTTTGGAACCGGAACCGATGGAAACCGGTTCCGGTACCGGATACCCGGTTTCAACTTTTTTTTAATTTTTTACATTGTATACAATAAAAATGTAATTATAAACTACAAAATACCGACTTAAAATAATAAATATAACAACTCACAACTAATCCGATAAAAACTAATTATTTCATAAACAAATTAGAAATTTTGAGTTCTTATTTATTGTTTATAAATATATAAAATATTTTTTATTTAAAAGTGATGGATAGCGGGTACCCAGCGGGTAACGGTTTCAAAAAAATGAGAACCGGAACCGGTCCTGATCGGTTCCGTATTTTAGGAACCGGAACCAATCACATCGGTTCCGGTTCCGGAACCGGCAGTTCCGAAGCGGGTTCCGGTTCCAAAGGCGGGTACCCAGTTTCGATGCTCACGCTAATTATTGTAGTTTAAAATGATATTTTTTACCATTTATCCACTACCCGTTTCGTTACCCGTTATCTTAGTGGGTAGGATATGGATATGGATAAGAGTTTTACAAATGGATAATTACCTGTTTCATTACCCGCTATCTTAGTGGGTAGGGTATGGATTTGGATAAGAGTTTTACAACATGGATAATTACCCGTTTCGTTACCTGCTATTTTAAATGGATTGGATAACGGATTAAATTTTACCCTACCCTTACCCTACCCATTGCTAGCCCTAGTTATACGTTGGTACGACAAAATATTCTTCTTACCTTGAATATGTTGTTTTCTCTAGTTTACTCATAATTTATTTTTCATCATCAGCCATTTGGTACAACTTATCCATACGTCTTAAATTTTAAGTATATCATATTCAATTAATTTTCTCAATTAGAAAAATGATTGGTTGAATGGAACTTGTATGGTTTGTACGAATTGGTTGGTTTTTAATTGAAATCCCACCTATATATATATATATGTGTGTGTGTGTGTATGTTCACAGTTACTGAACATATATACAGATTAGAGATGGCCAAATGGGCCTTGTCCGGGACCAACAGAGGACCGGAACCGGGACCGATTAAGGCCCGGCCCGGTTCGGGACCGGTTACAGGCCCGAAAATCTGGACCACTTATGGTATTTGACAAATTCGGCGGCCTAGTAGAATCAAAACTTTGACCGTTTTCTAGCCGTTGTAAAACAGTAATATGACCGATTTTGGTCGATTTTCAGCCCTTTTTTTTGGCTTTTTAACCCCATTAAGCAATATATATATAAGGATTGTGATGTATAGAGTTAGATACCAAGTTACAAAACGCAAACAATTCTCGCTATTCTCGTATTCGTTTCTCGCAAAAAAAACGTTCAAATTTCTTTCACTCTATACGGTTCTACCATCTACTTCTTAATTCTCATTTCTTTCTCTCTTTATCTTCCAAAAATGGCCGGTGAAGGATCAAACGAACAAATTGCAAAGGTTCTCGCCGATCATGGTCGAAAGTCCAAAGTTTGAAGTGGGTACAACATGGTGATCCTCACGAACGGTAAGAGAAAGGCGCAATGCAAATGGTGTCAAGCTCTACTTACGGCGAAAGGAAATTCAACCTTAAAGCGGCACACTGAAAAAACGTGCCCGCGGTTGAGAGCGAGAACCATCCAAACCAACCTATAATTGACAATCAAGGTCAAGTATGGTCGTGGGATGCCGAGTTGAACCGAGAAATGACGACAAAAAGTGTCATTCAAGTGGGTTTGTCGTTCAAACATTTCGACAACCCTCACGTTACAAAGATGATCCAAATGACACTACAACCACGCTACAAACCGGTAAGTCGTCAAACTCTTAGACGCAATGCACTTAAAATGTGGAATACGACTCGACTTGAAATGGTCCAAATGTTTCTTACATGCCTAACAACGTTTCTTTAACATGTGATGTTTGGAGCGCACCATACGGTTTGACACAATCTTATATATGCATCCCGGCACATTGGATTGAGCTTCAATCGTGCCAATTATTCAGACGTGTAATCACGTTTGAACTGCTTGGTGCGCCACATTCGGGTGACCGCCCATTTAGGATTATTTAAAAAAGTCTTGAACTTTATAAAATAGATTCTAAAATTATTAGCATTTCATTTGATAACGCTAGCAATAATAATTTATGTGTCAATAAATTAAAGTGCGTTTTGACCCCTATTTTAGACGTTAAAATATTTCATACAGGTTGTTGTGCACACACTATAAATTTAGTCGTTCAAGACGGTTTAACTCAATGAAAACTCGTAATCGATAAGTTTAGAATTATGTTACGGAGAATCTTCACAAAGGGTAAAAAAAAATGCACGCGACATATAGAACATATTTCCAAGATTGTGGTTTTAGAGCTTTGGGGCCGAACTTTGATATGCGCGTTAGATGAAATTCCACTTATTTTATGTTTGAAATTTTGCTAAGACAAAAACAAATCTTCATGCATTTTATAATGTTCATTACCCTCATAATAGTATTGGAGTTTTTGATTGGAACGTGATTGAAGGATTATACGATATTTCGGGTGATTTTAAAAATGCAACAACTCTTTTATCCGATATTTATTATCCAACAAGTCTCTTACTTTTAAATCAATTATTTATTTTGGAGAATAAAATTTCACAATACAAACACCATACCGTTTGGGGGAGTATGGTGAGTGTAATGAAAAAAATTGTTAATTTTCTAAAAATCCCATTTGGTTTTCTTGTTGCCGTGACATTAAACCCTTATCTAAATGATATCGGTGTTGAAATTCTAATTACACAAATATGTGAGGCCTTCGGTTTAGATACGGGTATTGATAACTCTTTTTCCGTGGAACTAAAACGTGCGTATAATCGTGATTTGAAAGATTTATTTGATTATTATAAACTCTTTTATAGGGGAGGAAGCACACGAAGTTCAAGTCATTTATTTTCGGGGTCGGGTTCTAGTTCTAGTTCTAATTCTAGTTCTAGTGCTCATCGCCAAATCCGGGAAGAGGTGATGACTAATTTAATGAATCAAGTTTTAAATGAATCAAGTAAAAAAGTAGATTTGATACCGATTTGGGTGAACTAGATATTTACTTGCATACTAATTTTATGGTGGAATGCCCCATAGATGATATTGATGCTTTTGAACAAATTGATATACTAGATTTTTTGAAACAAAAGGAACCTCAATTCCTGAGTTTTGGCATGCATGACACATGATATACTAACAATTCAAGCTAGTACCGTAGTTTCGGAATCCACTTTTTCTCTTAGTTGCATGATTATTTCCGTATAGCGGACAAGACTAACCCCGGAGTCCGTAGAGTGTTTCATATGTTTGAAGGATTACTTGGATAGTGTTGATAGAATTCAACACACTACATCATTAGAGGCGAAGATTGAAGGTGTGGAAGAGAACTTGGAAGAAAACGACATTAGCGTGGGACTAAGTACCCCGCCAACTACCAACACCGACGACACAAACAATGTATCACACAATGATGATGATGATGAAGAGCTCGACATTGATGACCTTGATGACCAAGAAGCTATTAGAAGAATTCAAACCGCCAGAACTCTTCAAATCAATCCGACATGGGAATCAGATGAATATTGGAATTAATAAGTGTATTTTTTTTAAACTGGCCGAATTGAAATCAGAGGGACTAAGACTGGTTACGAAGGCCCTGTCCGATAAAACACCTTTGAGGTCTGGCCTGGCCCGGGACCGGTTTTTGGCCACCTCTAATACAGATGGAGAATAGATTGAAAATATAGTTATATGAAGAAGGTACCTGATGGTATAATTGTATAATGAACATATTAATAGAGACTTAACAATCATATTAAATCCAAGAAATAAAAGGATATCGGGTTGGGTTGAGTTCAAATAAAAGTAACCCGATATCAACTCAATACCTACAGTTTGAAGATTTTACAACTCTATTAGAGGTCGGGTTGCTTCAAGTTGGGTTATTATGCATTGGGTTGGGTTGGGTTGATCGGATTGGTTGGCTTTTTTAGCATCCCTACTTCCCAATAGTGAAGAGGTGTTTCAAGATGCTAGAAATCCTAACTTAATATTTTTTTATCATGTTGAGCAACCTTCTTTTTGCAACCATAATGCTGCTAACGTGCTCACAAAATGGATCATTGGGAGGATTTGTATGATCTAAATCTCCGAAGTTTTTCCTAGATCATGTTCTTTGGGTAGTGGAATTGTTGGATGAAGTTTTGATATGGTGGTGGCTCTTCTTTTGAAACCACTCCACTGTTTAAAGATGCACATGTGGCGTGGTGAATCGCATCCTACACAACCTTGATGCAAATTTAATTTCTTACTCTTAGCTCCAATTTTATGTTTTTTATTTTACATTTTTGTGTGTATGATTTGAGTCTATTTTTTCCGACCAGTATCAAAAAACAAATTGGGATAAAAAAAAGAACAAAAAAGTCATTTGCATCTCTTGTGCTTTGATTTTTTTGTTTCATAGTTTGAATAATCTATCTATAGTAGCATATTTCTAAGACTAAACAACCAATTCCTAGTATCCATATTGATTAAACTTTGAAAGTCCCCTTTTTGTAAAGATATGGTCATTCAACCTCATTTAACTAATGAGGAGAGGTTCACTATATAAACGATAATTACAACTGAAATTACTCTTATAACTGAGGAGATACAACAATTACTCCTATAATTGGGGAGATAAATAAAGATACAAATAAATACAATAAATGAGGTAATTATCCGCTAATACCCCCCCCTCCACAATCGAAACGGTGGCAGTCCGAGACGTAGCATGGTATGAAAAGTCTCAAACCGAGGGCGCGAAAGACTTTTGGTGAAGATATCGGCCACTTGAAGATTGGTTGGAAGAAACTTAGTGAAGAGTTTGTCGGAGCTGACAAGCTCTCTGATAAAGTGGTAGTCTAAATCAATATGTTTGGCACGTTTATGCGAGATAGGATTCTGAGTCATAAACAGTGCGCTCTTGTTGTCGCAAAGAAGAGTGGGCCTATCGGAATGTAGAGCATGCAATTCTCTTAATAGATGAGTGATCCACACAATCTCAGCAGCGATATTGGCCATAGCCCTATATTCAGATTCACAACTGGACCGTGAGACAGTGGGTTGCTTCTTGGCACTTCAAGACACAAGATTTCCACCCAGATAGATAGAGTAGCCATATGTAGAACGACGCGTGTCTAAAAAACGAGCCCAATCAGCATCAGAATAACCATGTATAGAATTCGCGTGAGGCCGACGGTGTGTGAGACCAAAGGAGATGGTGCCTTTAACGTACCAAATAATTCGTTTAACTGACTGAAAATGATCAACATTTGGAGGTTGTAGAAATTAAGAGACTTGATTAACAGCGTAAGATAGAAATTAAGGATCGATAGAGAGTCGGATCCTTAAAAGGCAAGCCATCTGTTGTAAAGGATGTGTGAGGAGGTAGCTGTGTGCTGACCGGCTTAGAGTCATAGAGATCAACCCTTTTGAGGATGTCGCCACCATACTTTGATTGAGTGAGAAAGAGACCGTTGTCCATGTAAGCAACCTCAAGACCCAAGAAGTAGTTTAGATCGCCAAGGTCTTTGATGGAAAACTAATGATTTAGACGAGAAATAAAGGTGGCAATGGCAGTCTCATCATTGCTCGTAAGAATAAGATCGTCAACATACACGAGTAAGTACATGATGCATGAATCGCTAGTGAACACGAAGAGAGATGTGTCAGCACGACTGCATGTAAAGCCATAATAAAGAAGAAATGTGCTCAAACATTGGAACCAAGTACGTGGTGCCTGTTTTAAGCCATAAAGCGCCTTGGATAACTTGCACACACGATTGGGAAATTGAGAATTTGCGAATCCTGGAGGTTGCTCCATAAAGACCGTCTCATCTAAGTTTCCATTCAAGAAGGCGTTTTTGACATCGAGTTGATACAATTTCCAATTATTCAAGAGTGCGATATATAGAACAATTATTACAATAGTTGCTTTAACTACCGGACTGAACGTGTGAGAGTAATCAAGGGCCGAAATTTAAGTATAACCTTGAGACACTAATCGAGCATTGTATCATTCAATGGTCCCATCTAAGCGATATTTGATGTGATACACCCATTTTGAGCCGACAATATTGGTTGAACTTGGGTGTGGAACTAACGTCCAGGTTTGATTTTGCTATAAAGCTTGTAGTTCCTCATGCATAGAGGCCATCCATTTAGGATCTTTAGCTACTGTTTTGAAGCCTCCTGGCTCAGTTGTTGATGTCAAAGCAACATGAAGAGAATGAGTGGTAGAAGCAAGATCAGCTCGATGTTTAGGCTTGAAAATTCCAGCCTTTGACCTTGTTATCATCGTATGAGATGAATCAGAAATAACCGGTGGTGGCTGGTTGGTAGAAACATGATGATCTGGTTGTTGAGAATCTTGGACAAGGCTAGAAGGGTGCCTCGGCATTGAGTCATGTTCCGGATTTGGCTAAAGCGTGTGGGCCTGATGGGTCTGATCAGAAGCCATAAATGTTAGAGGAGGTGGAACATGAGGTGAGTCATTAGTAGGTGGTCTGCATAGGGAACAGATGGTTAAGCCCGAAGTTGGTGTGTTGTCTTCTTGAGCACTTTTCTTCAACACAGGAGGGGATAATGAAGACTGTGAATCATCTTGAAGAAATGTAGTGAGCTCCAAGGTACTTATGTTTGTGTCACAGGAGGAACCATTGAAGGGAAAAACCATCTCAACAAAGTGAGCATGGCGAGTGACAAAAACACGGGAGGTGGTAGGATCGAGACATCAGTATCCTTTATGTTGCGAACTATACCCGATAAAAATACACAGAATGATCCTTGGTGCAAGTTTGATAGCCATATGTTCGAAAGTTTTCATAATGAGGGTCTTGATTGAAGAGCAATTGAAAAGGAGACACGTTCTTTAATAACGGGGCTGGTAATCGATTAATTATGAATGTTGCCGAAGTGAATGCATCCACCCAATAGGTAGTCGGAACATGTGCATTAAATAACATAGCTAGACCAGTTTCAACATTGTGTATATGTTTTCGCTCCGCACGACCAGTTTGCTGAGGTGTGTACGGGCATGAAAAATGATGAAAGGTGCCATTGTCTTCAAAGATTTTGCGAACCGTTTGATTCACAAATTCCGTGCCACCATCACTTTGATTTTTTTTTCTCGAGCATTGTGTTTGAGCAATATTGATAAATGAGGGTAGTACCGAATAGAAACCCATCTTAGTTTTGAGTGGATAGAGCCACGTAAACCTGGAATAATCGTATATAAAAGCAATATAATATCGATATCCATCTTTGGAGCAAACAGGAGCCGGACCCCATAAATTACATGGAATAATCGTCTATAAAAGCAACATAATATCGATATCCATCTTTGGAGCAAAAAGGAGTCGGACCCCGTAAATCACAATGAATCAAGTCTAAATGATGAGATGAACATTTAGAATTGTCATTAAAAGATAATCATTGTCCTTTAGCAAGTTGGCACAGTGTGCAAAGAGTAGGTTTTGGTAACAATGAAGTAATAGACAAAACCCCTAACTTATTCAAAGTAAAAATAACATCAAAAGACACGTTGCCTAAATGAGCATGCCATAACTTATAAGAAGCCCCGTTTTGAAACTCCGGTAGTAGCAAAAAAAGCATGGGGTTCATCCTTGAGCACATAAAGTCCATTTTCACAGCTTCCTCTAGAAAGAACTCATTTGGTTTTTCGATCCTGAATATTGAAAAATGGTTGAGAAAATAGGACATCAACCGGATGATTAGTGGTTGGCTTGCTTACAAAAACTAATTTCTTGATGAGATTAGGGATGACAAGAATATTACTTAATGGAATATGATTTGAAATAGTCGATGAACCCGTATGTTTAATCGGAAGTGTCTTACCGTTGCCAAAGATAACTTTATTGTTTCCTGGATATGGAGCCGAATGATTGAGATAGTCACAGGTTGGAGTCATGTGGTCCGTCGCTCTCGAATCAACATGCCAATCGGGAGTGTTGGTAGTGACATGGCATTGTGCATGAAAATCCTTTGCTAAACTTTCATCCAAAGAAGAATCTTGAGTAGGATAGGTATGAAGTTTTGGTAAGAGGATGCATAATGTCCATTGGTTCTGCACAATTGACAGTGAGGGGGTCTTCGGCCTTGACCACGTCCCCTTCCACGTGAATTATTTCCCCGAGAACTAAAGGAACGACCCTGACCTTGTGCAGAATTATTGTAAATATTTTGAGCATGAAATGCAGCCGGCGGTGGAGGAGTACCATGTAGGGATTGTAAGAACAATTCATGGCTTTCTGCTTGTGTAACCAAATGACGAAATAGAGGAGCGGGTTTTGTGGGTCTTATTGCGGTGGAAAAGGTTAGGAAGGTCCCAAACCACAAAGAAACCAATGAAACTTGTCAATCTCAACAACCAGGTGACCAATTGCGGAGAGTTGTTTACATATCGCTTTGAATCGATGACAATAATCAGAAACAGAAGATGTACCTTTCGTGAGTTGGCGAAGAGAGTCACGCAATGAGTGGATATGTTCAACAAAAGAATTACTGTAGGCCACCTCAAGTGCAAGCCAGATATTGCGCGCAATGGCGAGGTCAAGAACCTCAGCCGCGACTTATTCAGTTATAGAAGATTGCAAGAGAATGACGGTTCGTTGATCGACGCCAGTCCATGTGAGGGCTTCAAGATTAGGGAGAGTTTTGTCGTCAACAGTAATGGTGGTTGATGGAGTAGAAGAGGAACCATCGATGTGCCCTAATAGCTGGTAAGTAAAAATAGGAAGCATATGATTTCACCATAGGAGGATTTCACCATAGGAGGTAATTGCTGGAGGAAAGCTTAATTGTCATCATATGTAAAAGGGTATTCATGGAGAAGAGATTATCTTGAGAAGAGGAGGATGCGACTATGGTGAAATCACAGGAAGAATTTTAGAGAGAAGAAGGGTAGGGTTAGAAAAAGTAAATCGGGAGGGAGAGAAGAATGGTTGATACCATGTAAAGATATGGTCAATCAACCTCATTTAACTAATGAGGAGAGGATCACTATATAAAGGATAATTACAACTGAAATTACTCCTATAATTGAGGAGATATAACAACTACTCCTATAAATGGGGGAGATAAATAAATATAATAAATGAGGTAATTATCCGCTAATACTTTTTAAACATTTGGCCGATACAATTTTCATTTGTTGGCTTACCCAAGTCATTGAGTCTTACTATTCCCTCCACAATGATTCCGCGCGCGCAGGGGGGGGGGGGGGGGAGGACACATGTGTTGAAAAAGAAAAAAAAGAGCTAAATCCTTCAGAAAATTGGAAGGATAAAAAAAGAATACAAATAGTTGAGCGTGCATTGAAATGAAAAAGTTAGACAAAACACATCATACATAATAGAATATTTTTGTAACCCAAAAAGACAAGTTTGAGGGAAGACAAGAAATGTGAGAAGACCGAGAAGTCTCAAACACTAATCTTCAAAGTCCTATGGATCTAAATTTACAAAGTCAATTACCATGAGATGGGTTGAATTATAGCTTAATCTATGGAAATCAAATTGCAACAAAAATAATATAGTGGAAACGTTAGGAAAAGCTATGGATATTTTTAATCAAAGTGATTTGGGTTGTAAAAAAAGAAACAAAAAGAATAGTGAAAGATCTTATGTGTGATACTTAGTCTTTTTGTGTGTTATGTATCTTCATTTATTTACAATTTTGTCATTTAGTTATTTGGGGACAAGTAACAATTTAAGTTTGGGGTTGTAATAACACTCATTTTAAGTGTTATTTACATATCATTTATGTGTGGTTTTATCCCCTTTTAGTTTGTATTTTCGTTTTATGTGTTCTATTCCTCCGTTTTATTTATTTATTTTTATTTGGTGACGTTGATGATAATTTTTTTTATAGTTATGTACATCATTTTTCGGTTAACTGTGAAACTGTGTCCACAGTGTCATCAC
This sequence comes from Silybum marianum, assembly GCA_036898165.1. Classification (NCBI taxonomy): domain Eukaryota; kingdom Viridiplantae; phylum Streptophyta; class Magnoliopsida; order Asterales; family Asteraceae; genus Silybum; species Silybum marianum. Next base: position 39,330,561 of record CM072532.1, on the reverse strand, counting down.
AGTGGAAAATTTTCATATTTGTTTGTATAAGGATTGAAGATTTCGAGGATGCATGGAGCCTCTAAAGAGAGAGTAAACCTAACTTTTGTATGGAAATAGAAGGAGAAGAGCTTTCTTATCCAAAGGTCATTTTGTTGATTTCTGCCCACAGCCTCACCACTGTGGTGACGGATTCAAGTTTTAGTTTAATGCAAGTATTTCTTAAGTATTTCTATTCTTCTATGTTCTCTATTTTTGTTATAGGCTAAACACCTCTTTGGATGTGGGTGTAGCCAAATCTAAGATTAGTAGGCAACACCCAAAATTTTGGTATGAAAAAAATATGTTGTAACAAGCCCGTTGGATGGTAGTACAATCATGATCGTATAAATATATATATGTACGTATATATAATCCACATATAGTGAATAGTTATAGATATATACTACGCGTACATACATCTAAGATTACTTAATCCCTTGTATTATTTTTTTCATTTTCCCGCGTACATACATATATATAAAGTACTAATTTGATGTCCACAAGTTCCAACATTAAAAATACACAAACAACAAGTTTCATATCAATCTAAATACATTAAAAAACACACATAACACACATTTTTTCAAATTTTTTGAATTTTAATATAAAAACGGGTTAACCGGGTTTGAGAAACGGGTTTACCACCGGTTTAACCGGGTTTTTGAAAAACCCGACCGGATTGAAACGAGTCGGTCATATGCATTAACCCGGCTTTAGTTAACCTGGTCACTACCCCAAGTCTCGGTTCGACCGACCGGGTTAACCCGGATTTTAAAACATTGGTTAAACCGGAAGAGGAGAGGCCAAGGGCGAGTGTCAATATAAATTCATTAAATTTAAAGGCAAACTAAAGAGATATATAAAGGACAAAAATCCTTCACACTTAACTTTTTGACTGTTAACTGTGTTAGACATAGGAACCACGTAACAAAATATAGATTACAATGATCATTATTGTACTTAATGGAGTTTAAACGTATCTTCAATAGCATCTCTAATTTTTTTCTAAAATAGAGATACAAAAGTCAAAATTTCTAAAAAAACTGCATTCATCTCTAACAGCATCTTCATTTTAAAGAGTCCAACATTAATTATATTATTAAAATATTCAATATATTTAAAAAAAATTAACTAATTTTATATACTATCGGTGGAAGAGTGAAAGTATGAATAAAATATTATTTTTTTCACATGATAATTATTTTTGGGTAATCTCTAAATTTGGAGAAAAAAACATTCTTTTTTCATGTTTTCTCCGTTTTGGAGAAACTTTTAGAGATGCTGTTGGAGCACAAATTTAATCCAAAATCTCTATTTTCTTCATTTTCTCTATTTTAAAGATGTTGTTAAAGATACTCTAAGAACATTTTTCATAATCCAATTTAAACCACAAAAATATAAATTCTAATTTACCCCCTTTTTTAAGTTAACTTTTTTAAGTGACCAATACATTATCAAGCTTCTCCACTAATAAATAGTTGTTGGTAATAAACTAGCTATTAGTTTATGTTTAGTAAAACCATCTAATAAAAATTTTATTTAAATTTTAACAAAGATAGGGTTAAATTAAAAAAGAAGTCAAAAAAGCCTCTTATAGGTTATTGCAAAAGCTTTATAACAAGATAAAGATTTGTCCACCAATAATATACCACTTTTGTTTGAAATGGGAACAAATGAATAATGAGGACAAATCACAAGCATTTTAGTGTTTGAATATTAGTTTAGAATCAAAGTGGTCTTCACATGTGAATATATCTTCAACCTTAAATTCAGGAACCTAATTGTCCACTAAATCCTCAAATTCAGCCATCCTTTAATGGTGTCTTAATACCCTCATCCCACCTCCAAATTTCTTCAATCAAAAACAACAATGGACTTCCATTCTCTTCCTTCTTTCTACCTTAGTGCACCCACCACACCCAATGGTTGCACCCTACAAAACCTCCAATTCTATAGCACCCGGTCTAGCCCGGTGCACCCTGGCTCGTTCGGTTACGAGCCTGGTCCCGACGATGGGTTCGAGTTTGGGACCGGATGGGACCGTGACTATAAGCTACCGGCTCGAGCCAATTCATTTTCGACCATGGCTTTTGCGGACGAGCTCTTCAGTAACGGTCACCTTTTGCCGTTGAAACTCCCTCCACGGCTCCAGACCTCGGTTCCTACATCCCCGAGGTCGATGATCTCACCCATGAGGAGACCGTTGTGGAATGACGGTTTTGACCCTTTCATGATCGCTTTGGAAAAAGTCAGTGAAGAAACCGAAGGACGGAAAAGCGTCCATAGGCGATCTCGATCGTATTCACCGTTTAGGAACCGTACTAAACGAGACTGGGACCAACAGCAGCCACAACACACACGGCTCGATACAGACTTGACCGTAAAGAAACCAACCGTAACCGAGATTATGGACCGCAAAGGCTCGATGTACTCGAGATGGGTTCGGAGTCAAACCATGGTCAACAGGACCGAGGTGCAAAGACCCGCAGGTCAAACCATGATGAAAAAGCTCTGGCTGAACAAACCTGTTAAGCCCATTAAGCCAAGTGAGCTTATCTGTACAGAATCAAAGATACAGAAAATGAAGTCAGTTTTGCTTAGATATGCATCTTTAAAGAAGGAAACCAGTGACAACAAACAGACAAAAGAAATAATGACGATATTGAAGATAAGTTATTTCAAGCGATTAAGCCTCTCATTCAAGACAAACCGTAGGAAAAAATAATCTCATTCAGGTAATCTTTATGAACAACAAATGGGCAAAAAAGAGAATCTCATTCATTGAAGGTTTGAAGGCCAAAATGAGTACACAATGGAAAGAAGTTTATATGAATTATTTTCACATTTGAATCATATTCATACCAATATTATGGCTGTTCTAAATCTTCAACTAGCCATGAAAAAAATATTATAGATATATATATAATTCTAAAAATATCTAAAAGCTTCTAAGTTGCTATGAAATTTGTGGGTAAGCTAGTAGTAATACATTTAGTTATTTATTCCAAGATTTCGGCAGGCCAAAATTGTTGCCACATAGAGATCTCGTCTTTACTATATAGTTTTCGGATTCCACCATAAAATCCATCCGCTTCATTTCCTTCTTCACGATGGTTTTTCCTGTTGATCATTGTATGCCTCCATCGTGAACCAGGAGCATACTGGTTGAACTCCAGCACCACAGTATCTATCAACAAATATATATATATATATATATATATATACATATTTTTTCATTAGCAAAGATTACAATAAATAATTGGGTAAGAAATAAAACAAAATCAAATCAAACGAGCCCAGTATAAGCGGGTGGGTAATAATAGTTAACATGTACGTAGACCTGACATCTGTGACAACTATCAAACTTTGTGTGTTTATTTTTTTATTTTCTGGGGTCAGAGGGGAGAAAAGAAACCGAGGAAATTGCACCAGATGACCAATCTCCTTATTCAATTTATCCAAATGACCATTTATCTTTCATTTTTACCCATATGTCACTAGGTCCGTAACCCAGATCCGTATGTAATGTGGACCCCTAAAATGACGTCGTTTTTGGCCAAATGTCACTGGGTCCGTAAGTATTGTGGACCCTAAAACGACGTCCTTTTTGGCCAAATAAGGTTACTAGGTCCGTAACCCAGGTCCGTAAGTATTACGGACCTGACCCAAAATCGGTTCCACCAGCGTGCGAGTGGCAAGTCCGTAAGTATTATGGAGGTGGCCCAAAACGACGTCGTTTTGGTGGGTCCGTAATACTTACAGAGCTGGGTTACGGACCCGATGACAAATGGGTAAAAATGAGAGAGAAATGGTTATGAGGATAAATAAGAAGTGCATTTTGGTCATTTAAGCCAAGGACTCAACGAAGCCATCATGGTACATGAAGATTCCTAATTTTTGTGAGGGTAGGCGAAAACTTTTCCATTGCATTAAAGAGGCTATTTCCATGACTTAAAAAAGCGACAATGGCGTAAATGATCCACGGCTCGACCCCACATAAAAGATGATTAAACAAAAGAAAAAGAAAACCGACAATATAATTGAATCATTATAGCTTCACATCAAAGACTTAAAAGGAACACTAATTCTTTTAGAGTGTGATTGGCATACATACATACATAAAAACCGTGGTCCATACTCAGATGCAATGTTTCAAAAGATAACGACAAATTCATAAGGATATAGACATCTTATGGGACCATTTAAAAAAAAAGGTGACATTTGCCTACAACCATTGATGTTAATTAAGATATGGTCCTTATTAGAATCAGAAATGTTGTCAGCTGAATAACGTTTTTGCACTCAACACGACGACCACATGATTAAAGATGTCCATCTTAAATGGCAAGTGATTTATTTCTCAACTATCAATTTTAACACTCTCTTGAATCGGTGGACACGTTTGGATGTTTCTACTTTGAATGACATTAAGCACATCATGGATCCCATATGATGAATGAACATTTAATATGGTCGGTCTACTAGTTATAAGGTTGTTGGTATTCCTATTGTCTAGAGAATAAACAAAATTACAATACTGCCCCTGTCTTAATAAACCAAACGAGCGCAGTATATCCCATTGACCCTAAAGAGTAGAGCCGTTGTTTGAAGAAACCGGTGTAAGGGTCTGTTTGGTAGCAGCTTAATAAGCTTAATGGGACTCACAGCTTATTCGATCAGCTATACATAACTGTTTGGTAGTGGCTTAATGATATAGAAAATGGCTTATTCAGTAAGCTTCTAAAGGGGAGCTTTATGCAGAAAGCCAAGTTTTTTTCCCAACCTGTCCCTCCCAATTAAAAAACATGTTTCTTTCATCTATAAAAAAAACCCTCCTAAACAAAACCTTCCCAATGTATACAAACAAATTAATCCACACAGGCAACTTTATCCATACATGACTTAATAAAAAACCAATCAAACAACCCTTAAGACTCCCTTTGTCTTAATAAAAGAGTCCATAATTGACTTCTAATTTGTCAAATGAGTTACTTCATAGCCAAAACAAGTTGAAAAAATGTTAATTTGCTTCAAGTCGAAAAAAGTGAAAATATTTACACTTGGAGATAAACATTTGCAGTCAATTCTTTTGTTTTTTTTGTTAAATTATTGCTGCATACAAGTACCAAACTCCAATTTTCAAAAAAACAAAACTGAACTCTTTTTTTAGACGGGGAGTACTAAAAGAAGAATTTAATTGAATACCAAACTGGCAAACTCCAACCACCTACCAAGTGAACCAACACAAATATTTAATGAAAAACTTTTCTCTCCAACACTTGGGTCCACAATGTTTTACATCTGTTTTGATCATTATACTTTTAAAACATTTAACGGTATACAATTCATAAGCATATATACTCGAAGTAATTATATATATATATACGTTGATATGTATTTTCACAAGAAGAAAGTTTAATAATACAAACTCACCACTTTGATGACAATGGCAGTAGCTATCATTACCATCGCATGCTTCTAAGTGACCTACAACACCATACCACCAGCCTGCAAGAAACACGATTTTAAAGATCTTTTAGACCATCCAATGGGATAAAATTGACATGAAAAAGATCTTTTCAAAAGGGTATAGTTTAAATTTCAAACAAGAATCAAGAAAGCTTCTTATCTTAAAAGAAAAAGTTATCATTTTTGACACAGATATCTACCAAACTTTGAATCACTGGTCATCCAAGGATGAGGGAAACTTTATCATTTTTTAAAAAGGTAAAGTGGGTGAGAATTATTGGTATTATTCAAATAGGAGAACTTTAGAACAAGACCAAAAACAATGGATTCCATGTGCCATATAAAATAAGTTAATTGGAGCCAACGAATGCGTCATATTGTAAAGGGCATTTGTTTTTTTCATTTTTATAAATAAAAAAGATTGCATACGACATTAGAAATCATTTATAGTGTCACTTCTCCAGCCACCCTACGATCTCGAATCAAAGAAAAAGTAGACAAATCTAATCATATTTAGTTCACATTGAATATAAAAGATTAAAGAATTAGTCAACAAACCATAAGGGAATTGTTTGTTCCTTCTCCATTGAATCTCAATGTGATCTCTTGGTCGTAAATCATTCAAACAGTCTGAAATATGAAGATCATGAGGTGAAGTATCAACAGGTGGCGCCCTTAGCCTATCCCAAGTCACCCCAATCTCTATTGCCGCTGCCCTCCTCCCATGAGGCGGGTATCTGTGCCATGGATAAAAACCTTAAACTACCTTGTAATCACAAAATAATGCAAGATTTTTCTAAAATTATTTTTCGATCCACAAATTGAAATGACACACAGTTTTAGGCATGCATAATTATTACACTTTCATTAACCAAATGCAGGGCCGTCCTTTAGCATGTTAAATGTGAGATTTTAAACAGGGTCCCTAAAATTTTGGGACCCAAATTTACATGTGTTTAGGGTGTTTCATTGACCCGTGTACAGCTATAACCGAAATTGTTTAGGTTCAAATTATTAGTTATTTGGGTTTAGGTTCAAATTATTAATAGTTTAGGTTTAGTTTCAGATTGTTAATCGTTTAGATTTAACCAATTTTTGTGCTTAACATATAGCTCCGTTATCTAATTTATGTAATGTAATAAAAAGATTTGGATGTAGCAGGGCCTCCAAAAAGATTGGAACGTCCCTGACCAAATGACATCTTTACCCTTGTTTAACTTCTCTCTCTCTTCACAACTCTTAAATATTTGTGCATTAACGGTAAATTTGAGAATTTGGTTATTTACTTTTGAAAGTGGACACTTAATTTTGGGACAAACATAAATAATTATATAATTTTACCTGGCCTGGAATGTATCCTTATGTGAATCATAGCTAAGATCAGCATCATAACAAGACAACATGAATCCTACATGTCCATCCTATAACACCAAGAAAGAAAATTCATCACAAACCAAAAAAAGATTCATTTGAATTCTTCAAATAAAACAACTAAGAAACAATGATACCTCGCGGTTAAAGACCTGAGCAGGAAACCAAAACTTTCCGGTCTCAAGGGCCCGATAGCAAGAAACTATCGAATCAATTGGTGGCTGAGATGAAGAAGAAATCTTCATCTTTTTATTATCTCCATGATTACTGGAAGTAGATCTAATCAACATAATAGGCCAAAGTTTTGACAAATAACCCATCAGAAGACCTCTTCCTTTTTCACCAGCAAGAAAGTAATTTGATGATTCTTTTCTAGAGGCAATATGAAGTTGCCATTCTTTATAGGCAGTAGAACCAATAATTCTACCCCATCTCTTCTTCATATGGCTTTCCCAAAGATGATCACTTAAACACATATCTTTTAAATAAGTAGAAACACAAGCCATCTTACAAAGCCCATCTGGTTCAAGCTTTTCAAGAATGCATTCCAATGCCAAATTGGGCAAATCCAACACAGACATCATCTTTTCTTGCCCTGTTATCATACTTTCTTTGTTCTTTGTAGTACTACTACTTGAAAGAGTATTAATCTTTTTAATACCTTTTGTTGAAAACATATAAGAATTGAAGTTTATGAAGAGGGTTTTGTTCAAAAATTTGGCAGAGGGGAACAGAATGGATAAATCTTTCCAGAAATAGAAAGAGAGTAATCTCATCTCACAAGCCCAAGGTGGAAGTGGTTTGATGGGAAGAGAGTATCTAAAAAAGAGGATGAAGGAGAAGCAAGTAACCAAGATAAAAAGCATCTTAAAAAAGGCTGACCTCTTATCCTTTTTCTTATGATAAAGAAAGGCAAGATATAAGAAGATCAAATATGAGAGGAGGCAAGTACAACAACCCACAAACAAAAATCACAACTTCAAAATGGATCTTTCTTTGTTGTTCAGACGAAGCCCACCGGAACCCACCGTGGGCCTCGTCTTATCTGATAAGAACTCTAAAACCCACAAGAAAGTTTCTTGGTTTTCCTTTGTCAATGCTTCAATAGATGCTAAACAGTATCAAGATTGAAGATATAGACACACACACAAAGAGAAAAAAGGGAGGTGGGGGGGTTCAAGATTCACCTCTTTCACCAACCAAAAGGGAGAAGAGAGAGAGAGAGAGAGTCAGATCTATTATGGGTGGTCTGACACCAAAATCAGTGGGCATGTGGATCAGATTAGATTCTCAAAAAGGATGAAGGAATCAAACAAATCATTGAAAATTTGAAATGGGTTTGTAACAAGAACCAAAGTTGTGGATGGAAATCAATTACAAAACTTGTAAATAAGTAGAAACCAGATCAGGGTAGTTGAGATTGTACCAAGAATTAGGTGTGACCCAACTACTAAAACTAAAAAAAAAAAGTATTTTATGACGAACACGAATTGATTTGCTATATACAAATAAACAATTCTATGGGTATCTTTTGTGGGTTGAAGATAAAAATAAAAGGCTGGAGATGGAGATTGATAGATAAGGAAGAAGATGAATTACAATGGAGTTCTGAGCTTTGACAGCTAATTCACCAGATTCTTCCTCATCAACAACAACTCATATAGACAATGTCTTTCCTCACACCCACAACAAAGACAAAGACGTACTTAAAGAAAAAGATGGAAAAAAAAAGCTGGTTTGGCTTTTGGCTTCCCTCTTTCTTTGCGTTTCTTTATGGTTTTCTTTGGGGCATTTTGACAAACGGGTTGTGGACTATAATTGATGTAGCGAAGTAGAGAATGAGGAAAAGAAAGATTGTTTATATTTCATTGACGTGTGTGCGACTGCCTTGATTGTTTACTTTTTTGAGTATGGGTTTGTGTGGATATGATTTCTGGAAGTATTCTCCTTTTTTTCTCTCTCTCTCTCTACGCCATTATATAGCAAGTGGAGGGAGGGAGGGAGGTTCGGACTTACCAGTAGAATGTACGTAAAGTTATTCATGGCTGATATAGTTGACGGAGCTCTAGATTCCCTTATTTTTGACAAAAATACACAAAATCTCATTTCAACATCTTCTCCAAAATAAATGAAGATTTTAAGTCAATATTTTACTTTAGTAATCTCTTTAAAATAAAGAAACCAGAAAAAATGGTTTTTTCTCTAAATATAAAATATACCCTAAAAATAAGAGCATCTTTAATAAATTCTCTTTTTTAAAATAAAGAATCAAAAGATAAAAAAATCGCATTTATCTCCAACAAATTTCATATAATTTTTTTAAAATAATATTAAAATATTGCATCATCTATTAAAATATTATTTCTTTTTTTAAATATTTATTTTTTAAAGTTTTTTATTGGTCATTTCATTTGGTAATCATTTTTGGAGTAAACTCCATATTTAAAGAAAAACACTTTATCTCATACTTTCTTCATTTTGAAGATAATTATGGGGAAGCTATTAGAGCAAAATATTTGCTCAAAATCCATATTTTCTCCATTTTCCTCATTTTAAGGAAGCTATTGGAGATGCTCTAATTATCAAGTAAGTGCACCGAGTATCCATAGAAAAGTGAAAATAAATAATATTTAATAAATAAATAAAATATTTTAATATTATAAAAAATATTAGATTCTTTAAAACAGGGAATATGTTGAAAATTAATGTAACTTTTTCTTGTAAAGATTTTGACTTTTGGTTCTGAATTTTGAAAAATTTATTGAAGATTCTAAAATGTATTAAAATATATTAAAAAAAAAACTTTCATTTAGTTCTTAGAGTGAATTAGGCTGTTGTACATGTCGTTAGCTTAAAATTTAGGGGTTGTTGTACATGTGGTTAGCTTAAAATTTAGGGGCTGTTATACATGTGGTTTGCTTAAAATTTAGGAGATGTATGTTTACATCTTAACAATTTCATTAAGGACATTTATGAATTGTAAGAGATGAATCCAGTTTGGCAAAAAAATTAGTCTGCATTCTAATGGTTACAAAACTCTTTGAATTATTTTGTATAATGGACCAATCTTAACCATTAAAAGACATAATTACATGCTAAACAATTATATTTCATTTTGCAATATATCATAAGAGTCGCTTAATCATTTTGACCACTTAATCATTCTGCACCAAATCATTCAGCAACTATCAAACAGTCCCTTAGATTTGGTTCTTAAAACAAACTATTTATATTAATGGTCCCTGATTTTTAAATTTATAATTTTTTCACATAACTTTTTAGTTTTACAACAATCAGGATTTCTAGAATTAACACCATCTGTTAGCAATCGTCATGAGGGATAAATATGTTTTTATAGACCATCAGGGTTGAAAACCAGATTTAGTCAAACTATATGGACTAAAAGTGTAATATGCAAGAAAAATATTTCAATTTAAATAAGGTTAACATGGTATCTTCTTTATCTTTATCTTTATATATATAAAAAGAACAACCAAGGGAAATGAGGTGGCATAATGAGAGTTTAGTATTATCAAATCTTGAAATGTGGTAGAATTTCATCATCCCACATTGGTGAGAAAATGCAAGCTTGAAAGTAGGAAGTGAGTATAAGAAAGGAGGGGATAAACCATAGATGATGACTTGACAATTCTCAAATCTTGAAATGTGGTTGAGTTTCATCATTCCACATTGGTGAGAAGATGCAAGTTCAAAAATATAAAGTGAGTACAAGAATAAAGGGATGAATGCTTTTGTGTAACCTTATATTGTTGTATATATATTAAAAGAAATGAGGTGGTATAATGAGAGTTTAATATCTTTATTATTATTTTATATATAAAAAGAACAACAAATGAGTATCTTTATTATTATTTTATATATAAAAAGAACAACAAATGAGGTGACATAATGAGAGTTTACTATTTTCAAATCTTGAAATGTTGTAGAGTTTCATCATCCCATATTGGTGAGGAAATGCAACCTTGGAAGTAGGAATGAGTATGAGAAAGTAGGGGATAAATCATAGATGATGACTTGAAAATTCTCAAATTTTGAAATGTAGTTGAGTTTCATCATCCCATATTGATAAGAAGATGCAAGTTCAAAAATATAAAGTGAATATAAGATCTTTATATATATATATATATAGAGGGGCATTCTTTTGGGAACCCTAACTTTTATGAGAACTTGAGATCCATTTTCAGCCAACACATTCAATTAATTTAGGAAGCTTGTGATTTTGGTAATTTTTAATTACAAAATTAATAAAAGGGCATTATAGGTATTTGAAAGTTTTATCTCTCCTATCCTCTCTCCTTTCTTCTCTCTCCTTCGTCGACCACCATCTTCATAACCGAGTATTCGGTTTTTCAAAACACATTGTGAACACACGATGTACATGAGTTTTTTAAAACACATTATGAACATTTTTCCTGAAACACATTGTGCACAATCTCAATTATGAACCATATGTGGTAAGATGACAATGTGCACAGTGTGAACACTTTGTGATCATGTTGTGCACACTTTGGGAACAAAAAACTTAGATTAAAATTGGAATTCAGGTTCAACCCAAACATGAAATCAAAAGCCATCCTAACCCCATAAACGTAACCCAGAAATCGAAACCAAGATTCATAACCATAACCGAAATCGAAACTCAGATTCAAAACAAGAACCAAAAACGAAACAATATTCAAACCCAAAATTTAAACTCATGTTAAAACCTAGAAAAGAAAGCGTAACAAGATCTAATCCAAAATCCGCAATGAAATCAAAATGGAAACGAAATCATATATAAACAAAATCGAAATCGATTGTAGCGGTACTCGAAGATAAAAACGAAGACATGATACTGTCGCGGTGGTACGAATAAGACGCCGTTGTTGTGGCCACCACCACTGTAGAATGAAGATTGAAGGGGAGAAAAACAAAAAAACCCTATTGAATGGAGGAGAAGAAGAAGAAATCGCATGTGGTGGGGGTTGCGACATGGAGAACGGAGAAGCGATGACATAAAATCAATGAAAATGGTGTTGATGGTTGCAATGTAATTACATGGATTTTAAGTTCTTGTGCCTTCCTTCCACCATGAAAATGACGACGATGGCTATGAGAATGGGATGGAGAATGGGATGGAGGTGAGTTGTCATCAATTTAAATTACACAAATACCCTTCTTTCATTAATTTAGAAAAGCAATAATTTAATTAGAATGATTGGCTAAGAATGGATCTCACAAAAGTTAGGGTTCTCAAAAGATTAAACCCCTATATATATATATATATATATATAAAGAGAACAACCAAAGGAAATGAGGTGGCATAGTTAGAGTTTAGTATTATCAAATCTTGAAATGTGGTAGAGTTTCATCATCCCACATTGGTGAAGAAATGCAAGCTTGGAAGTAGGAAGTGAGTATAAGAAAGGAGGGGATAAACCATAGATGATGACTTGACAATTCTCAAATCTTGAAATGTGGTTGAGTTTCATCATTCCACATTGGTGAGAAGATGCAACTTCGAAAATATAAAGTGAGTACAAGAATAAAGTGGTGAATGCTTTTGTGTCAACTTATATTGTTGTATATATATTAAAAGAAATAAGGTGGTATAATGAGAGTTTAGTATCTTTATTATTATTTTATATATAAAAAGAACAACAAATGAGGTGGCATAATGAGAGTTTAGTATTTTCAAATCTTGAAATGTGGTAGAGTTTCATCATCCCATATTGGTGAGGAAATGCAAGCTTGGAAGTAGGAATGAGTATAAGAAATGAGGGGATAAACCATAGATGATGACTTGAAAATTCTCAAATCTTGAAATGTGGTTGAGTTTCATCATCCCATATTGATGAGAATATGCAAGTTCAAAAATATAAAGTGAATATAAGATCTTTATATATATATATATATATATAGGGTTGATTTCCGTTACAAACGACGTCAATCCATACAAACCGTACAAACCGCATGCAACCAATATTTTTTTTTTTTTCATCTTTTCTTATTTATTAGGGTTGATTAGTCAATAATATATGAAAAAATTTCATCAATAATACATGAAGGTCGGTGAATCAAGAATATGTGAAACAAGATTCATCAAATTAAGAGTTTCATGAATCAATTCATTTTCATGTACAAGGAAAAATAATTTCATGAAGAAAATAATTATATGAAACAAATTCATCATATTAAACACTTTCATGAAAAAAAATTATTCAAAAAAACAATGAAACACGCGGTTTGTACGATTTATACGAATTGACGTGGTTTGTATTTGAAATCTCCCCTATATATATATATAGAGAGAGAGAGAGAGGATCTTCTACACCCCATATGAAAGTTACATCCCGTGCATCCCAATCTCAACCCTCCATTTTTTAATCTAACGGCTTCATTTAATGCGGTGGAATGATCGTAATTTAATTCAAATCATAGGGAACGATGGGAATGAAACTAAAAACATAAGGGCACTGATGGAATTCGCATTTTGGAATTTGTTGGTCCTAAAGGGGTCTACAGTTCAAGGATATAGAATAGTTTGTAGAAGGGAGGGGGTGTTGAATACAAACACAAGTCTTTTTGGTTTTTAAATGAGTTTATTTAAAATAAACAGATTTACAGTTACAAGCGGAACAAGAACAAGTTTCAAACCTATTCTATTGTAACTTAAGAAAACACAAAGTTGATGCACAAGGAAAGAAAGAAATAGTAGTAGAGGTTTTTGAGAAAGAAAGTGGCATGCATAAAGATGAGAAAGGTATATGCTACGTGTCAAACATGTGAGGAATGTTTGTCCTTTGATTAATAGGATGGCCATACTTTTAGCCACCTGTGAACAATACCAAATCAGATTTGATGGGGACATAAGAGACAATTCGTACATCCTTTTGACAAGGTATTGAGGTTTTGACTTTTGTACATCGAGGATAAGATCAACAATAATCTTGCTTAAGGCTTCACTTGATCGCTGAACTAGTGACTTCAATGATGAAGTTACTAAGGTATCGCTGAGTCTTTGCAAGATTTCACACTTCTAATTTAGATGAGCTTTGCTATCACAGAACCACTCCAGATCACTAGTTGTTTATCTCTAACTTCAGCTTGGTCTTTGACTGTTGCTGAATGGTCTTGTGCTGTGAGTGTTGTTCTTCAGATCTTCAGAGATGAAGTCAATGTTCCTGATATTCAGCGATCGCTGATTTACTATCAGTGTATGCTCTCGCTGAATATGAACAATGACTTATCCATGGAATTTTCACTAAGTATAATATGGAATCATATTTAAGTCACTGTAAGGATTTTGGATCAACAATCTCCCCTATTTGATTATGATTAAGCAACATAAGAAAATTGCTTGAAAAGATTAATAGGGACTTAGAATTTTTTTTAAGAAAAAGATATTTAAGTACTAATTTGTGAGATCTTTTTCAGCTAGTCTACTTTATGAATTGAGTTTTATTTATAAGGATATGAAATCACAATTTTACAAGTATAAAGGCTATAAAGTACATTCACTGATTTAATTACAGAGTGTAATGTAGTGAGTATAGGTTGTTTTTAAAGAAAGTAGAATTCTTATGTTCATTGTCCCTATTACTGTTTTCATGGATCTTTTCAGTACACAGATGGAGTAGAGTACTTCATTTAATTTCATTCAAGGATAATCTAAAGAATTACATGAAAATTAAATTACAATAGTAGAGTAATGTACAATACACTGAAAAATATTACAAAGGAAAAGAAACTAAAGACTAGTCAGAGAGTTTCTCTTTTTTTCGTAATGTACAATACACTGAAAAATATTACAAAGGAAAAGAAACTAAAGACTAGTCAGAGAGTTTCTCTTTTTTTCTTCGTAGCTCGTTCTCATAAATCTTCTTCTGAATTCGTACAGGGTCATTAGTAGACCAGCAGCTGTAGTACATGATCTTGAGGAGTTTTGATGGAGCCTTTCTGACTTCTTTGTTTCTGAGAAACTTTAATAACCCTTGATTATCAAGAAAGAGCATACCTGCTTCAGGGAGCATAAGGATTTCATGCTCTATGAATTATCTGGCTTTAGGAAGCGAGGTGTTGAGCATTGAGATTTCAGGGATCTCAAGATGACCAAGGATGCTTTCGTAGTTGAATTTGGTCTCATGATCGTTTCTTGACGATGGGCCTTCTTCAGCATCTGATTTTGACTTTCTTCTTTTGGTCTGATCAGGGAGAGGAGGAACTTCAACGTGTTGTGACATCCTTTGCAATAGCTGACCAAAAGATCTTTCTATGACACTCTAGAATTTTGACTTTGATTTTTTAATGGCATCTCTGATTTCCAGCCATTCAGAGTATTCGTAAAACTTCAGATACTGGGATTCTTCTCGTTCACTCCTTAAGTGCCTCTACATCGTTATATATATCTCCAGACCCTTCTTTTTGGAAGTATGTCCTTCAATAGTAGCACGAGTAATGGTTGCATCAGAGACTCGGTGTTTGAACCTTTTGGTACACCATTCCAGTTCATCTTTCCATGATTCAGAGCATCTAGAATTTTCTTTATTCAAAGCATTTAGAATTTTCTCTTAAGCTACGATCGGATTTACCTTCAGATTGTCCCTTGTAAGTTCCTTTTGTGCTAGATCCTTAGCGACTTTTAAACTTTGTTCATTTTGTTGTTTGATCGCTTTGTCTCTTAGCTTATCCTCTATGATCATCTGTTGTGCGATCCTTAGGTCTTCTTCAATTTGCTTCATCTTTTCATCTCTTCGTCTCTGAGCTTCAAGGGCCTCTGCTCTTTCTTATTTGGGGAGAAAGGAGAATTCATCAAACACCCTGATTGGTACAAGGGCTTCTGGCTCAGAGGTACGAAGAGAAATTTTTACTCTGATCGCTTTTAGGTCTCCGATGAAGTTTATTTGTCTTTCTTCTTCTTCAGGCTCCCTTATTATTTGCTTATTTACATGCCTTTGGAGAAGGCCTTCTTCTTCTTCTTCTTCAGATTCACTATCAGATATATACAAAAACCGATCTTCAAAAGAAGGTTCCTTCAGGATTGGAGAACCCTTTGGGGAACAGGGATCACTGAGAGGAGAAGAGGAGAGGCGTTCATCAGCAACAAGATTTTGTGGAGGAGTTTATGCTTCATGAGGGAGGTTATAAGAGACGAGAGGAAGGCGTACCTCAGTGATGAGCTCCCCCTCTGAGTTTAAAGAGGTAGATTCGAGATCTACGACTTCTTTTTCTGAGGGACCAGATTGATCCTTTTCAAGATTTTGCCTGTCCCCCAAAGGGCTTCTAATAGTGACTCCCCCTGATGGTGTCGTTCCTGGTCTGTTGACAGTCCAGAAGTCATCATCATCATCATCATCGTCATCATCATTATTATCCTTGAGTGGATAATGAACGATGTCTTCAGGTTCATCATCGTCTTCATCTTCTTCATCATTGTCAGCATCAACTTCATCTTCTTCACCATCATCACCATCAACTTCCGAGATGGGTTTTTGATGAAGTTGTGGTTTTTGATGAGGTTGGGGAGGTGGCTGCTGAGGAAGATCCGTGCCAATAAGTTGATCAGCGAGCTCTTGGGCGAATTTCTCCCCCTCTTTGTTATTTATAGGTAAAGTGTGCATTAGTAGAGTGTGCACATTTGAGTCGAGAGTGGAGAGACTCAGAGCTTGAGAAGTTTGAGTTTGAGCAATCAAAGCCAACTGTATTGCATCAAGTACCTTGTCTTGACGATTAGCTCTTTCAGCGAGAGCTGTTATTGCCCTCTCATTAGCAGCAGTGTCATGTCTCACTGTTTCCAGATCAGTGGAGATATTGATGATAGTAGCTTTCATGCCAGGGACCCCAGCCACCTGTTTGAAGATCCTCTCTAAGGCAAGCCACAGTGTGTCAGCCGGCGCCTTGTGAGAGCGCATTCATTCACCAGGTAATCAATCGTTGGGAATGAAGGAGGAGGCAAAGAGATCTTTGGCATATCCACAGGGATGGAAGGAAGTTGAGGAAGAACTTTCTCCTTCACATCCTTGAGATCAACAGCTTTGTGTACCTTTGAAGAGGAAGGGGTGCTGATCGGAGTAGTGGTGGTGGTGACTAGGGGTGAACATCGGAACTGGGTACCCGTCTTTGGAACCGGAACCATCTCGGAACTGCAGGTTCCGGAACCGGAACCGATGTGATTGGTTCCGGTTCTGGTTCCTAAAATACGGAACCGATTAGGACTGGTTCCAGCTCTCATTTTTTTGGAACCATTACCCGTTGGGTACCCGCTAACCCGCCACTTTCGAATAAAAAATATTTTATATATTTATAAATAATAAATAAAAACTCAAACTTTCTAGTTTGTTTATGTAATAATTAATTATCGGATTAGTTTGGACCATTTGTTGTATTTATTATTTTAAATCGGTATTTTGTAGTTTATAATTATATTTTTATCGTATGCAATGTAATTTTTTTTTAAAAGTTGAAGTCGGTTACCCGGTACCGGAATCGGTTCCCATCGGTTCCGGTTCCAAAATATAATGAACGGTGTTAGTGGTTCCGGATTTTCAGGAACCGTTGGGTCCGGTTCCAGTTCCATGAATAATGGGCGGGTACCCGGTTATGCTCACCCCTAGTGGTGACGGCAGTTGCTGAGGTAAAGAGAGGTGCAATGACACCTGTAGATAACCAAGAAATACGAGCCAAAAAGAGCTCAGGGTTAGCAGAAAGAAGTGGGGAGGTTAAGTGTTTACACATGGGTGCCTTGAGAGTATCTAAAGGATTACTCTCAGGGATGTTACATGCGACGGTAGTGTCTTGAGGATCACTGACCTGTTTCTGAGAATGCTTAAGAGAAGCATTTTCAGGTCTTGTGCACGTTGCTCTCCAGAAATCAGATTGTCGAAACAAAACTGATGTCTGAATAGCACGTTGCTCAATCTCATCAGGGATGGAGACAACCATACATGAATCATGGACTGATGTGAGGACCAAAGAAGAGGAGATAGAAGAAGATAAGAAGGCAGTGCAAGTGATACCTGATACAGCCTCAACATGGCTGACTATAATAGTTTCAGGGACGGGGGTCTCTGAAATGGGAGGTAGAGCTGATGAAGCGGCAACAAAACCAGAAGCTGTTGTCGTGGCTGTAGGGATGGTTGAAGTTGTAGATAAGGTAGAGAAGGTGCCGAAATCAGATAGAGTGCCCGACTGAGTGACACTCTTCTTGAATTTCTTGGAAGTCTTCTGGCCGATGGACTTTTTATGTCCATCGGTTAGATGCTTTAGCTTGCTGGGGAGGAAGTGCATTGGTTAGTCACTGATGGGTTTTTCAGTGATTTGGGCACAGTGTCTACCTGAGACGTAGGAATAGAAGATTCAACAGCAGCACCCTGAATAATCTGCAGCATGTATGGAGTATAAGGAGCATCTCCATCTTTCTCATCGATTTCAAGGGCCTTCTTCTCAATATGAGAGAAGGATTGGTTTCCTTCAGTGGGGTATCCCTCAGAGATAGTTGCTAAGAGGATAGCAACAAATATGGGAAAATCGATAGCTTTGTCCCTCTTCTGGGCCTTAACCCTGTTGAACATTTCACTGAATATATATTCAACGAAATTGATTTTTCGGCCAGTGTAGAGAGCGACCGACATCTCCTGAGAAGGCT
The DNA here is from genome assembly GCA_036898165.1 of Silybum marianum. NCBI lineage: Eukaryota > Viridiplantae > Streptophyta > Magnoliopsida > Asterales > Asteraceae > Silybum > Silybum marianum. The sequence continues at coordinate 39,312,056 of CM072532.1, read as the reverse complement.
TGCTAGCCTGATCTTGTGAGCCAAACTTGGAACTTAAGCACTGAATGACGTGCGTCCATATGTACTGCCACCTCGCTGGCATCATCTTCTTTTCCATCTTGGTAATGGACTTGATGACTTTCTTTGTCTCCTTGTCAACTGGCCACATGTAGCCAGTGGCATCCAAGAATGCCTGAATTTCTTCAGTGGTGGGTGGCGTAACCCATCGCTCAGTCTTCTCCTTAGTTGGAAGTTGGAGAGCATTCCTAATCACGCCAAAGGTGATAGCGACAATTCCAAGAGCAGTGGTGAACTGGATTGCATTGAGCTTCCTACCCTTGTCAGTGGTGAGGGTAGTGTAGTGGACTGTATGCTAGAACTGCTGAAGGTGTGCAGTGATCCCAACCGGGACATGGATGAAAGCATACTTCAGCAGGCAATGCTTGATGAAGAGAGCACCATCCCTTAAGTAAGCATGTTCAACAAAGATGTCAGTGAGAGCAACATAGTTGCTTGGCTTCACCTGAGCTTGTTCAGGAGGAAAGCTGGATTCCGGTGCAGCGACGGAGGTTGTGACCAGGATGACTTCAGTGTCAGAGACAGAGACGTTGCTTGGAGTTGCCATTTTTGTTTCAAAAATGGGTACACCAACTAGAAAAATCATGGCTTAATACAAAATGTATAAACTAGAGTGATTTTGGTACAAAGAATACCAAATTAAGAAAGTAAAGAAAACAAGTGTTTTGATGAACAAAGTCAAAATACTTGTTATTTGACTGATTTTAAAAGGTTTCAAAAAAAATTTAAACACGCAGACCAAATCTTCGTGATTTTGGTAAGATAAATATACCAAAAACAAGTATTAGAAAGTTTAAAAGAGTATTTTGGATTAAACAGGCCAAAAGGTCTTCTGTTTTAAGAAGAGGAGTTCTTAGAACAGGTTTTTGAGTTTTTAGTTTTAATCCAGAATTTAAGATTAAATCTTTATAACAAGACGTTAAAAAAGATTTTAGGATGTAGTAAACAACATTATAGTTGTTTGTAGAAAAGAAAAGGGTTAGATCAAACCTTGATAGTGAAGGACTGGAGAAAAACGCACAAGTGCGTGTTCTTGGTGTCTTTGAGAACCTTTGAATACTCGAGAGCTTTACTTGCTTTGAAAAATTTTGGGCGCGTAAAGACGGAATAGAAAAAAACGAAACGACGGTTTTAGCTTTTTGAGAAAAAGGTAATAATGACCTACGACACGTTCCTAGGGTTTGATTGGATAGGAGACGTTGAGGCCGTCGTGTGTCAGAAAAAGTTTTGACGTGTCCCTTTTGAAAAATATAACGATTATCATTAAAATAATGTTAATCATTATCTTTAAATTCCTTCTATCATTAAGAACAAACATATTCTCAGTGATGGGTTTTCTTTTACAGATTCATTCCTTGAATAGGAAGACATTCAGAGAGTGTGTGAGATTCAGAGAGGGGAGATTAGAGGTCATACCTGAGTGATATCCTTTGTAGATTTCAACGAATGACTAGAGAGATTGAAATTTATTTTAATGATCACTGAAAGTGTAAAACAGAGGAAGTTATTCTTCCATGTTTAACATTGCTAATTCGCTGATTAACATATTCAATCTTGATTCTTCAAGAGGTTTTGTAAAAAGATCAGCGAGCTGGAATTCAATGAGAATAAAATGAAGTTCAATTTCAACATTCATAACGTGATCTCTGATAAAATGATATCTGATTTCGATATGTTTGGTTGTAGAGTGAAGTACAGGGTTGTTTGCAATTGCAATAGCACTAGTGCTGTCACAATATATAGGAATTTTTGATAGCTGAATATCATAATCAGCAAGCTGATTTCTCATCCAAAGTATTTGAGCGCAACAGCTCGCTTGCTTTCGCTTACTGTGCCTGGGACATCCTGATTTGATGAAAATCGCTGCAACATATTGAGCTTCAGCAGTTGATGTGGACACTGAATTTTGCTTTTTACTGGTCCAACTGATTAACTTTCCACCAATAAGCTGACACCCACCTGTGGTGCTTTTCCTATCAATTTTGCATCCTGCAAAATCACTATCTGAATAACCCATTAGATCGAACGCTGAGTCTCTGAGATACCTGAGACCAAGATTAGGAGTCCCTTTCAGATATCTGAAGAATCACTTTAAAGCGGTAAGATGAGATTCTTTGGGTTCGGATTGATCTCTAGCACATAAATATGTAGCATACATGATATCATGCCTACTAGCAGTTAGATAAAGTAAGGATCCTATCATTCCTCTATTTGTAGTGACATTAATAGGTTTACCATAAGGGTCCTTATTTAAAATCAGAGGAGGGGTCATAGGAGTTTTCATTGAAGAACTTTGAGTTTTCATTGAAGAACATATTTGCTTTGACAAATGAAGATGCCTTTTTCAGATTGTTTTACTTGAAGACCAAGAAAATATGTTAATTCACCCATCATACTCATTTTATATTCCTTTTTCATACGTTTGGCAAAACGAGTGCAAAGTTTAGGATCCGTGGAACCAAAGATAATGTCATCTACATATATCTGAGCTAGAATGATATGTCCCTTACGCTTTCTAAGAAAAAGGGTTTGATCAATCTTACCATCAACAAACTTTTCAGCGAGAAGATATTTAGAGAGAGTGTCATACCATGCACGGGGAGCTTGTTTCAACCCGTAGAGTGCCTTATCTAGTTTATAGACGTATTTTGGGTGTCTTGCATCAGCGAAACCAGCAGGTTGTTCAACATAGACTTCTTCCTTCAACTTGCCGTTCAGGAAGGCACTCTTGACGTCCATCTGAGAGACTTTGAAATTTTTTTGGGCAGCAAAGGCTAGGATCAATCTGATTACTTCCAACCTTGCTACAGGGGCAAAAGTTTCATCATAGTCTATCCCTTCCTCTTGTCTGTATCCCTGAGCAACAAGTCGAGCCTTGTTGCGGGTTACAGTGCCGTTTTCGTCTAACTAGTTACGAAACACCCGTTTGGTGCCTATAACGGTTTTGTCAGAGGGTTTGGGAACAAGTTTCCAAACTTTGTTTCTTTGAAACTTAGAGAGTCCTTCTTGCATGGAAAAGATCCAATCTGGATCAAGGATAACTTCATCGATCTTCTTAGATTCAATAACAGAGATAAAGTTTACATAGAGACATATGTTAGCTCTACTTCTTCTTGTTTGAACACCTGCACAGGGATCACGAATTACTTGATCGATGGGATGATTTTGGGTCCATCTTTGAGCTGGTAGCTGAGGACTTGGTTTAACTGAAGATTCATCGGCCTGTTCAGAAGTTGAAGAAGATAGTTCAGCGTGCCATTCTTCATTTTCTCTAATTGTCTCAGGAGGAGGTCTTGAGGGAATTTCATTTCCCATAGAGGAGGAAGATGCTTGGTTATTTACTGAAGAATTACCAATAGAGGGACTGGATGGAGGAATCTGATTTAATGGAGTAACATTCATCCCTGATGATGAAGCGTTAGTATTCAGCGATGTGGGGATAAGAATAGGACCGTCATCGTCATTATTTTCAGTGACAGGAGTGTTGGTCCCAAAGGAGTCTACAAGAGTTCAAAGGATATAGAAACAGTTTGTATAAGGGGGGGGGGTTTGAATACAAACAGATAGATTTTTACGTTTTTAAATAAGTTTATATTGAATAAACAAATTTACAGTTACAAGCGGAATTAGAACAAGTTAAATAACCTATTCTATTGTAACTTAAGAAACACACAGATTTGATGCACAAGAAATTTGAAAGAAATGAAGCAGAGGTTCAAGAAGAGTAAGTAGCATGCATGAGGATGAAGAAGATATGTTCATCCTATTTATACCCGTGTACATGTCATGCAAGACAAAAGGTATATTGCCACGTGTCAAGCTTTTATAGGAAGCTTGTCCTTTGTCCAAAAAGGCAGCCATGCTCTGCCGAATATGAACAGTACCATATCAGATTTGATGGGGACATAAGAGACAAGCCGTACGTCCTTTTCTAACATAGTATAAGGTTTTGACTTTTGTGCATCGAGAATAAGATCAACTTTAATCTTGTTTGAAGTCTTCACTTGATCGCTAAACTTGAAACTTCAAGGATGAACTTTCAAAGTATCGCTGAGACTTCACAAGACTTCACACTGATTTAGATAATCCTTGCTTTCACTGAACCGCTTCAGATCACTAGCTGATTATCTCTTTCTTCAGCTTGGTCTTCGACTTTCGCTGAATGTACTTCTGGTGTGATAGCTGATCTTTAGGTCTTCAGAGATAGAGTTAGGGTTCCTGAGATTTCGGCGATCGCTGATGGTAATCAGCGTATGCTATCGCTGAAATGAACTTGAGTCTATAAATGGGATTTTCACTGAGTATATAAAGGAATCATATTCAAATCACTGAGAGGAGTTATGATCAACAATCTCTCCCTATTTGATTATGATTAAGCAATAAAAGAAAATTGCTTGAAGAGATTTGTAGGGACTTAAAAATTTCTAAGTAAAAGTTTTAAGAACAAATCTGTGAGATCTTTTTCAGCTATTCTATTTGAACTATTGAGTTTCATTTATAAGGTTATGAAATCTCAAGTTACAATTAAAGGCTTTAAGTACATTCACTGATTTACTTTTTAGAGTGAAAACAATCAGTAAGTTAGATTTGTAAGAAAGAATAGAACTCTTATGTTCGTTGTCCCATTTACTATTTTAAGGGATCTTTTCAGCACACAAGTGGAGTAGAGTACTTCATTTGAATTTCATTATCAATAATCTGAAGAATTACAGGAAAAATGAAATTACAAATATAAAGAAAAAGTACATTACATTGAAGCATTATTACAAAGGAAATGGAAAAAGCTAATTTGAGATTCACTCATGTCTTCTTTGTAGTTCCTTTTCATAGATCATCTTCTGCCTGTTCATCAGAGGGGTGTCTGACCAACAGTATGATGCATGATCTTGATGAAAGCTGAAGGAGCCTTGCTGACTTCTGAGTTTCTGAAAAGTCCTAAGATCCCTTCATTATCCAAATAAACCATACCTGGTTCAGGGAATGTGATGATTTCACTTTCTTCTTAGCGTCGGTCTTGAGGGAGCGAAGAGTTCAGCATTGAGACATCAGGGATTTCCAGGTGGCCAAGAATGCTTTCATAGTTGAACTTGGTTTCATGCTCATTCTTCGAAGATGAACCACCTGCAGACTTTCTTCTTTTTGAAGTTTCAGGGAGAGGAGGGATTTGAACTAGTTGAGACATTCTCTGCAAGAGTTGATCCAGTGCTTGTTCTACCACGTCTTTGAATTTTGATTTGGAACCCTAAATGGCATCTCTGATCTCTAGCCATTCAGAGTTTCCAAAGAACTTTAAGAACTTTGCTTCTTCTTTTTCACATCTCGTTTGTCTGTACATCCGTACGTAAACCTTCAGACCATATCTTTTGGAATATCGTCCTTCAATAGTCGCACGAACGATTTTGGAGTCAGACCCTCGATAGTTGAACCTTTCAGAGCACTAGCGCAGTTCTTCTTCTCTGTGACGGGTTTCTTCTTTAGAGATGGCACTTAGAATCTTCTCTTGAGCAAATATTGGATCTACGTCGATGTTCTCTCTGACTAGTTCCTTCTGTACCAGAGCTTCAGCAAGTTGTTTACTTTTCTCGTTCAACTTTCTTTTTGCTTCTTTTCTGGCAGAATCTTCCTTGAGAATCTTCCTTGCGAGTTCGAGATCGTTTTGAGTCTGCTTCATCTTCTCATCCCTGAGTCTTTATGCTTCCAGAGCTTGAGCTCTCTCTTCCTTTGAAAGAAAATAAAATTCATCCACCATGCTGATGGGTACAGGATTTTCAGGTTCAGTGAAGGGCTTCTTTATTCTTTTTGCATCAAGCTCCTTTAAAAAGTTTATTTGCCTTTGTTCTTCTTCAGGCTCGCTTATTGGAGGTCTCTGTGCGCGCCGTCTTGGAATAAGGCCTTCTTCATCTTCAGAGTCAGAGTCAGTTATATACATAAACCGAACTTCAGATGAAGGTTCCTTCCATGAAGTAGAGTCCTTTGGGGGACTAGACTCACTGAGAACGGGAGAAGGTGAGAGAGCTTTGTCAGAGCCAAAACTTGGAGGAGGGAAGGATGGATATGTAGGGGGTTCAGAAGTTGGAGAGATAAAAGTAACAAGGGGAAGGGTTACCTCTACAGTGGTCTCCCCCTCAGAGATAGGAATGGTGGCATCAAGATCCACCACGTGCTTTCCTTTGCCTGATTTGCTGGACGGCTCCTGAGAAGGAGTGTGTCCGTCCCCCAAAGACTCTGAGTAGTTGATCTCAGGCATGAAGTTGCCTGGTCGACTTCTCTTGAAGTGCTCTAGGGTACCTGGAGGGATGACATCATCATCATCATCATCAATCCCCTTATAGATGGGAATTGTTTCATCTTCTTCATCATCTTCTTCTTCCTCATCGTCTTCACCATCAGCTGCGACGACTGAGGGTTCTTGCTGATGGATGTAGGGAGATATCGGTGTGCCTGGCATGCGATCATTGGCCTGACCGATTATCTCATCAGCGATCTCCTTTGCACATCTCTCCCCCTCGATGTTGTCAGCGGGGAGGACGTGCACAGCGATAGTCTTGACATTCGAACCAATATCCTTGAGCGAGTCAGAGTGCAGGGACTGATTCGTTAGAACATCGCCCAGGGTCTTCCTGTCGTCAGAGGTGAAGGAGGGGCCAGCATCAGATATTCTGGTAAGCTTGTCGATAATATCAGCTTGAGTCTTTTGAATAGACTCAAGCACTAGGCCTTGGGCTTTGAGAACAGAGGCAACCGCATCGATGGCCTGAGAGTTTCCCCAGGGATCAGCCTTGAGTCCCTAGATGTCGACGAGGATATTGCTCAGCATGGTCTTCATTCCAGGTGTTCGAGCGACTGTCTGGAAGATATATTCAGCAGAGTGCTGAAGATTATCCACCCTAGCCCTGGTTTGAGCACAGTCATTGACAAGAAAGTCAATGGCAGGGAAGGTAGGGTGTCGAAGACTGATTTTCGTAATCTCCACTGAAAAGGGAGGAAGCTTGGCAGCGGTCTTCTCCTGTTTGACCCTTCGTGCTTCTTCAGGAGACATTGGGCGCTGGGCACCCTTTCCTTTACTTCTTGGAGAAGCAATCTAAGTGGAGATGGTGGTTGCTGACGTCTGTGGGGCCGTACCTGGTGACAACATAGACAGAGCAGCAAAGAAGAGCTATGGGTTAGAAGAAGGATGATCCAAAGACATGGTATGTAACCTAAGAGTATCGTGAGGATTACTCTTGGGTGCAGCAAGTGCAACGACAATGTCCTGAGGATCATTTGCCTGTGCCTAAGCATGCCTGAGAGAGGTATGTTGAGGCCCTGTGTTACTGGCTTTCCAAAGTTAAGATTGTCGAAACAAAGTTGAAGTTTGAATAGCGTGCATTTCAATATCACAGAGATAGGGGCAACTATCTCTTAATCATGTATTGATGTGAGGACCAAAGAAGAAGGGGTAGAAGAAGAAGAGAAGAGAATGCAGTGATAGTATTACCTGGTGCAACTTCAGCGGAGCTGACCCTAACACCTTCAGTGACCGGAGTCGCTGAAAGTGGGGGTAGCGCTAAAGAAGCGACAACGAACTCATATGCCGTTGTCGTAGCAGAGGTTGGCAGAGACGTTGGTAGTACGCCGGAAGCAGAAAGGCCATTATTTTGAGACACTGCCTTCTTGGCTTTCTTTGAAGGGGGTTTTTGGGCGATGGTCTTTTTGTGACCATCGGTTGGTTCCTTTCGCTTTGGGGGAATGGTTGTGCCGGGGGCACTCACTGATGGGTTTGGCAGTGAGGTAGGCACAGGAGCAGCGGCTGCTATCAGTCACAGCATGTAGGTAGTGTAGGGGGCATCATCTGGACGAATCTCTAACTCCAGAGATTTCTTCCCCACCAAAGAGAAGCTTTGGTTGCCAACAGTTGGGTACTCCTCCTTGAAAGCAAACTCCAAGATAGTAGAGAAAAATCTTGGATAGGGAATGAATTGATTTCTCTTCGCTGCATTTACCCTGTTGTACATGTCGCTGAAGATGTAGTCAGCGTAGTTCAGCTTGTACCCTGTATAGAGAGCAAATCTGATGTCCTGGAAATGCTTGCTTGCCTGGTCATGAGAACCAGTCTTGGAGCTCAGGCATTGAATGACCTGATTGAAGAGGTATTGCCAGCGAGCAGGGAGCCTCTTCTTTTCCATCTTAGAACCCACCGTCTTGTGCTCAGGGTTCTCCCAGACGTAACCAATTGAGTCCAAGAAGGAGTCAATATACTCAACTGTGGGCTCAGGGGCCCAAGATTCTGTCTTCAGCTTGGAGGGGAGGCGGAGAGCATGCCTTAGGAAGCCGGCAGTGAAGGAGAAGTATCCCAGAGAGGGGATAGAGAAGCCAATTGCAGGGATCTTCTTACCTTTGTCCGTAGTGACGGTGGTACACTGAGCAGAGTACCAGGGAGCCTGTAGATGTGCAGTTATTCCTACAGGGTTATGTACAAAAGCGTACATCAGAGGACATACTTTGATGAAGGTAGCTCCATCATTGAAGTAGGCTTTGTCAGCTGGAATGTCGACTAGTGCCAGGTAGTTGCAGGCCTTTAAAGTAGCATGTACCATGCTGAAATTGCTTGCAGGGGCCTTCTCGATCATGTTGGTGCTTGATGATGCCATTTCTGTTTCAAAGATTGGGACACCAAAGAGGAAAATCATGGTTTAATACAAGAGTAATAAACCAGAGTAGGTTTTGGTACAAGAATTACCAAAATGTGTAGAAGAAAAAAAAGTATTTTGATGAACAAAGACCAAAATACTTGTGTTTTTAACACAAAATAGACTAGTTTTGTTTTGTTTTTTTTTGTTTTTTTTAAAAACTTGTTGATTAAGAAAATACCAATAGTTTGGTCTTCTGTTCTAAGTTTGAACCCAGAACAAGTTTTGGTAAAAAAAACTTTGAATCTTTTTAAATCATTAGTTAAAAGGGTAAAGTTATTTGTTAAAAAGAATTATAAGAAGAGATGAAAAGAAGGTTTCGTCATCGTTTTTTACACACAGGAGAGGGTTAGATCAAACCTTGAAAGTGAATACTGTTAAGAAAAACGCACAAGTGCGTGTTCTTGGTGTTCTTAAAGAATGCTTGAAAGTCGAGAGAAAGTTCTTGCTTTTTAGAGTAATATGAGCGTGTAAATAATGAAATGAAAAAGAATTTTGCTTAAATAGCAAGAGGAGAGAGAAACGGATAACTAAACGAAGGGTTTAGCTTTTAGAAAAAGAAATGATGACCTGCGCACGTCCCTAGATAAGAGTGGAAAGGAAACGTCGTGGCCCGTCGTGTGTCAGATAAAGGTCTGACGTGTCCTTTTCTTATTTGAAAAAAAATTGATTATCATTTAATAAATAAATGTTAATCATTATCCTTAAATCCTTATCAATAGACAATAAACGATTGTTACTGATGGGTTTTTGTTTTGAAAACACACTCTCTGAAAAGAAACATTCAGAGAGTGGAGATAAGAAGTCATACCTGAGAAATGTCAAGTATCACTGAACCAGAGTTCAGGGAAGGGAGAAGTTATTCAGCATTTAACATGTCAAGCTCACTGATGAGTAGATTAAATCTAGTCTCATCAAGAGGTTTTGTGAATAAATCAGCGAGCTGATATTCAGTTGGCACGAAATGAAGTTCGACTTCACCTTTCATCACATGATCTCTGATAAAGTGATATCGAATCTCAATGTGCTTGGTTTTAGAGTGAAGAACCGGATTGTTTGCAATCGCAATAGCACTTTTACTATAACAATATATTGGGATCTTAGAAAGACTAAGGTCATAAACCCTGAGTTGATTTCTCATCCAGAGGATTTGAGCACAACAGCTACCAGCAGCAACGTATTCAGCTTCAGCGGTGGAGGTGGACACAGAGTTTTGCTTTTTACTAGTCCAACTAACCAACTTACCACCCAATAGCTGACATCCACCAGTGGTGCTCTTTCTGTCAATTTTGCAACCTGCCAAATCACTATCAGAGTATCTGATTAAATCGAACCCTGAGCCTTTGGGATACCAAAGACCCAGATTAGGAGTTCCTTTCAGGTAGCAGAAGATTCGCTTTACAGCAAGGAGGTGAGATTCCTTGGGTTCGGCTTGATATCTAGCACAGAGACAGGTAGAGTACATGATATCGGGTCGGCTGGCTGTAAGATATAGCAGAGATCCGATCATCCCACGATAGGCAGTGACATTGACAGGTTTTCCATTAGAGTCCTTGTTCAACGTCAGAGGAGGTGCCATGGGAGTCTTCATCGATGAGCATTGATTCATATCAAAATTGTTCAGCATGTCCTTAACATATTTACTTTGGCAAATAAAGATACCTTTGTCAGATTGCTTAATCTGCAAACCTAGAAAATATGTTAGTTCACCCATCATACTCATCTTATATTCTTTTTTCATTCGATTTGCAAAACGAGTACAGAGTTTGAGTCTTATGGAACCAAATATAATATCATCGACATAAATTTGGACAAGAATAGTATGACCTTTATGTTTTCTTAAAAACAGAGTTTGATCAATTTTTTCACGAGTAAATTTTTCTTTAAGGAGAAATTTATAGAGGGTATCATACCAAGCTCTAGGAGCCTGTTTTAACCCATAGAGAGCCTTTTTAAGTTTGAAAACGTGACCATGGTGACTAGGGTCAGTGAAACCAGGAGGTTGTTCAACATAAACTTCCTCGTTGAGTTTTCCGTTTAAAAAAGCACTTTTAACATCCATTTGAAAAACTTTGAAGTCTTTATGGGCAGCATAGGTCTCATCATAGTCAATTCCTTCTTCCTGTCTGTAACCCTGAGCAACAAGTGTAGCCTTATTGCGAATTACAGTGCCATTTTCATCTAGCTTTTTTCTAAAGACCCATTTGGTTCCTATCACTGTTTTTCCAGATGGACGAGGGACAAGGTTCTAAACATTGTTTCTTTGAAATTCAGAGAGTTCATCTTGCATGGCAGAAACCCAGCTAGGATCAGAGATAGCTTGATCACTCTTTTTAGGTTTAGAGAGGGAAATGAAATTTACATAAAGACATATATTACCTGAACTTCTACGAGTTTTGATACCTTCATTAGGATCACCAATAATCTGATTTATTGGATGACTTGCAGTCCATCTCTGAGTGGGAGTTTGAGGAGATTGATCAATAATCGATTCAGCAACTTCTTCTCTTTCAGGGATACTTGTTGTTGGTTCAGCAACAGGGACTTCATCATTTAAGATCAATTTTGGAGATGCGGATGAAGCTTGGTTGTTCACTGAAGAGTTTCCTTGAGAGGTATCAGATGAATGAATCTGATTAAGAGGAGTGACATTGGTTCCTGAGAATGAATCAGTATTCAGACTAGGAAAATCAGGGAGACAATCATCATTTATTTCAGCATTTGGTTGACTGCTGAAGTAAGTTTCAGGTTCTCCATAATGTGATTTCATCCATTCATTTAGCTCCTCATCTTCTTCAGGGATAGGAGCAGAGTTGGTTGGACATGATTCATCAAAGTTTACATGCATAGATTCTTCAACATATTGTCTTCTCTTGTTGAAGATTTTGAAGGATTTAGACACTGAAGAATATCCAAGAAAAATTCCTTCATCAGCTTTTGGATCGAACTTTCCCAAATGATCTCTGTCATTCAGAATGTAGCATTTGCATCCATAGATGTGAAGATACTTCAGAGTAGGTCTTCTTCCCTGAAATAATTCATACGGGGTTTTCTTGAATCGCTTCACAATCAGGGATCGATTCTGAGTAAAGCATGTTGTATTGACTGCTTCGGCCCAGAATTGAGTTGGAAGGTGTGATTCGCTGAGCATTGAGCGAGCTGCTTCAATGATAGTTCGGTTTCTTCTTTCAGCAACACTGTTTTGCTGAGGGTACTGATCTTGAGTTCAGTACCATGATCACTTCTCATGAAACGAACAGTTAGATTGTTCAGAACTTCCATCCTTTTGATAAACGAGATTATCATATCAGGGGTGTCACTTTTGGATCGAAGAAAGAATACCCATGTGTATCTGGAATATTCATCAACAATCACAAGAGTGTATTTCTTTCCAGATATAGATTGGACATTGACAGGTCCAAAAAGATCCATATGGAGTAGTTGAAGAGGTGAGGTTACAGAGGAAACTTGTTTAGATCTGAAAGATGCTTTTGTCAGCTTTCCCTTTTCACACGCCGAGCAAAGAGATTCCTTTGCAAAGCTATGATTTGGGAGATCTCAGACGAGTCCCTTTTGAGACAGTTCATTAATTGTCTTAAAGTTAAGATGAGAGAGTCTTTTATGCCATAACCAATTTACATCAAAGGATGTGATATGTAGTGAGATTTCACTTTATTGAGCACCTATTTAATATTCATAGTTAATATATTTTCCTTATTATATCCCAATTTGAGTCATTTTATTATCTTATTTTTCATTTGTAGTAATTGGAGCTAAATATTTGATTTCACTTGTCTTTTTACACTTTTGGTTGTCTATTCTCTTTCAGATGAATGCTGTTGGAATGCTGTAGCAACTGGCAGCAGGGGAGGAACATGATATTGGCAAAGAAAGGCTAAATCAATGGAAGGATCTAGAATAATCTAGTAGTTACTTATTACATTATGGTTTGTATTTATATTTCCATCTAATTTAAAAAGCATCTTGTAATAGGATTGAAAGTTGATGGAAGATGCCTTGTACTTTTGGGATGATGACCTCCTAGTATAAAAGGAGGTGTTGGGGTCATTGTATAATATGTTCTACCAGCTGAAGTCTAATATAATGTTAGAAGTATTTGAAGTATTCTTGTGTTCTTGTCTCCTCTTGGTGTTCTTCTTGTTCATCAAGAAAATAATTAGTTTCTGTCATTTAATCCTGCAGCTTTACTTTCAGCATTACTGTCATTTATTTCCTTACATTTAACGTCATTTACATTTCAGCCATATATATACATGTATTTACGTTTAAGTCTTTACTTACAAGTCATTTAATTCTTGCACTTTATATTCATTGTCATTTATATTTCAGTCATATATATACTTATATATATTTACAATTATGTCTATACTTGTAGTCATTTATATTTCTTTCATTATTAGTATGAGTAGCTAATTTTTATTAGCTAGGGTACAAGTGAAATGGTAAGGTTTAAAACTTGAAGAAAGTGGGCATTATTCTATAATAATAATGTTTCATTATTTCATCTAAAATTTTATAAATCCAAACGACACTTCTTGACGGATTGATCACTTTGATAATGTTAAAGTGCCGTAGACTTAGGAATAAGCTATGATATACACGTCAATCCGAAGGATATGAGAAGTATACTTGGAAAAGTTACCTTTTATATTTTTCTTATTGAATATTCTTGACAAGTCGGTCACTTATCAAAGTGTCAAAGTGCCATGGACTTAGGAATAAGCCATTGAATGCACACCACTTGGATGATATGGAATCACCTTGGAAGAGGGATTAATTAGACAAATGAATTTTCTAAGCCATCTATTTTGAGAATACCATGTTGCTATCACTAGTCTTGATACTTCATAGAAATATGGGTTGATAGCTAAACATTAGTATACTGGTATAAGTCCGGAAGGAATACTCGAAATAGGTAGTGGAACGAACTATTATAGAATAGAATGTTGTAGCATCCCTACAGCATTGCCCACTGGAATTAGTGTTTAAACCTTACCATAGATCTTATACCCTTGCTATTTGCTTTATTCTGTTATAAATATGTTAAAGTGACGCACAAATCAATCACCAATTAAAATCTTCATATTCGCCATCTGAAGTTAGTTTGTCATCTCGAAATCTTGCAACTTAAGATACATATCCCTGTGGAATACGATACTTGGTTCTTACCATTTTATTACTTGAAAGACGATATTGGGACTATATTGTATACTTGCTTTTGGTTCTAATTATCACATGTCTGTAGGTGTGTAAAACCGCCTGTCAGGATGCTTTAGAGATAAAGCACACGTTCTCAGAGTGAGAACTATTCATATTGATTACATATACATTTTAAACTCTTTTGCCAGTTAAGGCACTTATCATTGCAGTCAGTGACAGCACATCTATTCCTTAGGATTAGAACTGTGAAATCTTTGTTACATAGCTGACTAACGCTTAAGAGATTGTGCTTTAGTCCTTCAACGTAGGCAACTCGATTAAACGAGGTGGCTCTGTTGGACAAGATTCCATAGCCTTTAGTGTATCCTTTGCCATTTCCACCAAAGGTCACTGATGGACCAGCTTCTTCTTTGTAGTCAGAGAGCAGAGATTTTCTGCCAATCATGTGCCTTGAGCATCCGCTATCGAGATACCAGATACCTTTAGCACTCTGCATTCAACAAAGAGATTAAATGTTTGAAGGTACCCATATTACTATTGGTCTTGCTTTGTTAGTGGAAGGAGTGGCGGAGGAGCTACTTGCTGAAAAACTTTCTTCAGTGGATATTTTCACCTTTAATGGTTTTGCAACCTTGGTAGATTTCACTCTTGCTGATTTATCAGCTTGAGCTACTTTCTTTCCATGAGCTAGTTTATCAGCTTTAGTAGCATTAGAACATTTACTAGCAATGTGAGTAGTTTCACCACGGTGATAGCACTTCCTATATTTGTAAGGTTTGGAATTTAAAGATTTCAGAGAGATAGAAGGGATTTTGTCAGGAGTGGGACCAAGAATTCCTTTATCCATTGTTCTTGGAGGTATAACAACCTTTTCAGGAACATATGTGAGATCAATCTTAATTCTGGGGGTTGATCTCTTAGAAAATTCAGAGATCTTTCTCCCAGGTTTAGGATTGCTCTATGAGGAGGTAGATGATTTCTTGTTCTTCTGAACATTTCTATTTCTAGGAACCTGGTCAAGAATCTTGTTTTTGACCACTTTCTTAGAGTAGAAAGATTTTAACACCGGAGTCTTCTCATTAGTTTGAGGTCTCTCAGACGAAGAGGAGGGATCAGGGATAGAGGCGATAAACATTCCAATTTTAAGCATGGAACAGTCTTTCTCTGATTCTTCCTTTTCGAGGTTAAAGCGTAACCCACTTCTTGCTTTCATATGGATCTGGGCATTGATGATATCATTTACCTTGTCAGAGGCTTTGCACCATCCTTCGATGGTAGCCTTTTCAGACTTGAGATCAGCGATGGCCTTTTCTCTTTCAGCGATAGCTTGCTGCTTTTCAGTGCTAATTGTTTGATTTACAAAGACTTGGTCCTTTAAGGTTTCCTAAATCTTTTAATTGTTCAGATAAATCAGTGTTAATTTTTTAGATGACAATTTTTTAATTGTTCAGATAAATCAGTGTTACTTTTTAGATGAAATTTTTTTAATTGTTCAGATAAATCAGTGTTAATTTTCTCAGCTTTGATTTTTCCATCTAAGGCATTGTAAAAATCAACAGCCATAACATCAAGCGCAGATAAGTTATCGTTTTCAGATATTAAGGACATAGAAGGAATGGATACCTGAGTAGAAGGGGACTCAGAGGAAGAAGTTTCAGATACTTCTTCAGCTACAAGACCTTTGCCTTTTGGCTGGTTTTTCTTCAGATCTTTGTATTTGTTTTTTAATTTCAAATACTTCTCTTTCTTATCAGAGGTCAGCGAGGTAGTGGGGGCTGCAACTTTCTTGGATCTACATTCACTAGCGAAGTGACCCTTTCACTGACAATTGTAGCATGTGGCTGAGGCTTTCTCAACGGGCATGGTTTTCAATTTATCAGAGTCAGCGAGAGTCGGTGTTCTTCTAAAGTTGCTCTTTCTGGCAAATCACTTAAAGTTATTAGTTAACAGAGCCAAAGAGTTATCGAACTCAGAGATGTCACCATTAGTGAGTTGATCTTCTGAATCGGTTTGACCTAATTTAGTGATGGAAGTAATAGTAGAGGAGGAAGCATTTCATAAAGGATTTACCTCTGAAGACACGAGTGCCAAGGAAGTATTTTTGGCACCCTTGAGTTCATTGATGAGGTTTTTCCTCAAAACTTGGGATTGCTCTTCATTTAAGAGCATTCCATACAAAGCACTTAAAGAAAGAGTTTCAAGATTTTTTGACAATTTCAGACATGTAGTGTACACTGCCCATTGTTCGGGTAGTGCCTCTATGAATTTTGTCAGAATTTCAGCGTTGGAATAGTGTCTGTTGACTGTTTTTAAATCAATCAACAAGCAGTTAAAACGCTGGTGAAGTTGAGAGAGAGTTTCACCTTTATGATGCATTAAACTTTCATACTGTCTTACTAGGTTAATACTTCTAGTGATTTGTACCTCAGATGTTCCTTCATAGAATACATAGAGTATCCCACATGGATTTAGAAGTTCACATTTTCATTACTGAATGATAGACTTCATCAGGGAGGGACATTGCTATTATGGATCTTGCTTTTGAGTCAATAGCAATTTCTTTCTTATCTTCTTCAGTCCATCGATTAGGAGTTTTAATGATACTCCTTTCAGGGATGGCTGGAGTAGTAGTGGTGGCAGGAACACCAGCTACAATAGTTGTAGGAACAAATGGTCCGTTTTCTAGATAGTAAGGTATCTTTGGGTCTGATCCTTCTAGAAACAGAGACATTCTTTCCTTCCACAATGGGAAATTATCATGGCTAAATCTTGGAGGTTTAGCTAAAGATCCATTGTCATTATAGTTTGTATTAGGATTTGACATATTTTTAAAATAGTTTTAGAAAGAAAATATTTTAAAGATAGAGAGCACACTGCTCTGATACCACTTGTTGGTCCCAAAGGAGTCTACAAGAGTTCAAAGGATATAGAAACAGTTTGTAGAAGGGGGGGGGGGTTGAATATAAAAAGATAGATTTTTACATTTTTAAATAAGTTTATATTGAATAAACAAATTTACAGTTACAAGCGGAATTAAAACAAGTTAAATAACCTATTTTATTGTAACTTAAGAAACACACAGATTTGATGCACAAGAAATTAGAAAGAAATGAAGCAGAGGTTCAAGAAGAGTAAGTAGAATGCATGAGGATGAAGATACTATTTATACCCGTTTGCATATCATGCAAAACAAAAGGTATATTGCCACGTGTCAAGCTTTTATAGGAAGCTTGTCCTTTGTCCAAAAAGGCAGCCATGTTTTGGCCGAATATGAACAGTACCATATCAGATTTGATGGGGACACAAGAGACAAGCCGTACGTCCTTTTCTGACATAGTATAAGGTTTTGACTTTTGTGCATCGAGGATAAGATCAACTTTAATCTTTTTTGAAGTCTTCACTTGATCGCTGAACTTGAAATTTCAAGGATGAACTTTCAAAGTATCGCTGAGACTTCACAAGACTTCATACTGATTTAGATAATCCTTGCTTTAACTGAACCGCTTCAGATCACTAGCTGATTATCTCTTTCTTCAGCTTGGTCTTCGACTTTTGCTGAATGTACTTCTGGTGTGATAGCTGATCTTCAGATCTTCAGAGATAGACTTAGGGTTCCTGAAATTTCAGCGATCGCTGATGGCAATCAGCGTATGCTATCGCTGAAATGAACTTGAGTCTATAATTGGGATTTTCACTGAGTATATAAAGAAATCATATTCAAATCTCTGAGAGGAGTTATGATCAACAAGGAGGTGTACTAAAATAAGATTCAGGTTCCCCATAATGAGATTTCATCCATTTATTCAGTTCTTCATTTTCTTTAGGGATGGGAGCAGAACTTAAAGGACGAGATTTTTCAAAGTTAACGTTGAAGGTTTCTTCTACATCTCCGTTTGTTAAAGACTCTGAATGCTTTGGATACAGGGATGATTTTTGGTCCATCTTTGAGCTGGTAGCTGAGGACTTGGGTTAACTGAAGATTCAGCGGCCTGTTCAGAAGTTGAAGAAGATAGTTCAGCATGTCGTTCTTCATTTTCTCTAATTGTCTTAGGAGGAGGTCTTGAGGGAATTTCATTTCCCATAGAAGAGGAAGATGCTTGGTTATTTACTGAAGAATTACCAATAGAGGGACTGGATGGAAGAATCTGATTTAATTGAGTAACATTCATCCCTATTGATGAACTGTTACTATTCAGCAATGTGGGGATAAGAATAGGACCGTCATCATCAATATTTCAGTGACAAGAGGTGTCCTAAAATAAGATTCAGGTTCCCCATAATGAGATTTCATCCATTTATTCAGTTCTTCATCTTCTTCAGGGATGGGAGCAGAACTTGAAGGACGAGATTCATCAAAGTTGACGTTGAAGGTTTCTTCTACATCTCCGTTTGTTAAAGACTCTAAATGCTTTGGATACAGGGATGATTTTGGGTCCATCTTTGAGCTGGTAGCTGAGGATTTGGATTAACTGAAGATTCAGCGGCCTGTTCAGAACTTGAAGAAGATAGTTCAGCGTGTTGTTCTTCATTTTCTCTAATTGTCTCAGGAGGAGGTCCTGAGGGAATTTCATTTCTCATAAAAGAGGAAGATGCTTGGTTATTTACTGAAGAATTACCAATAGAGGGACTGGATGGAGGAATCTGATTTAATGGAATAACATTCATCCCTGATGATGAACTGTTACTATTCAGCGATGTAGGGATAAGAATAGGACCGTCATCATCATTATTTTAAGTGATATGGGGTGTACTAAAATAAGATTCAGGTTCCCCATAATGAGATTTCATCCATATATTCAGTTCTTCATCTTCTTCAGGGATGGGAGCAGAACTTGAAGGACGAGATTCATCAAAGTTGACGTTGAAGGTTTCTTCTACATCTCCGTTTGTTAAAAACTCTGAATGCTTTGGATGCAGAGGAGTACCCAAGAAATATACCATCATCAGTTTGGGATCGAATTTTCCTAAATGATCTCTGTCATTTAGGATATAACAATTGCAACCAAAGATATGCAAATGTTTTATTGAGGGTGTCTTCTCATAAAATAATTCATAAGCAGTTTCTTGAATCTTTTTACAATCTGAGATCGATTCTGAGTGTAACAAGCAGTATTAACTGCTTCAGCCCAGAATTGAGTTGGTAGATGCGATTCGCTGAGCCTAGAGCGAGAAGCTTCGATAATAGTTCGATTTCTTCTCTCGGCAACACCATTTTGCTAAGGGGTCCTTACTAAAGATAAATTGTGAGTAATGCCTTTTTCTTCAAAGAAATTAACCAGGGTACTATTTTTGAATTCAGTACCATGATCACTTCTTATGGAACGAACTGGAACATTGTTCAGCAACTCAATCTTCTTGATGAAAGAAATTGTTTCATCAGGGGTATCAGTCTTAGATCGTAGAAAGAATACCCATGTATATATGGAATATTCATCTACAATTACAAGAGTATATTTCTTCCCTGATATGGATTGGACATTGGCAGGTCCAAAAAGATCCATATTGAGTAAGTGAAGATGAGTGGTTATTGAGGATACTTGCTTAGATCTGAAAGTGACCCTTGTCAGCTTACCTTTTTCACACAATGAACTAAGAGATTCCTTTGCAAAGCCATGTTTAGGTAGACCTCTGACAAATTCCTATCTTGATAAATCATTTATCATTTTGAAATTAAGGTGAGAGAGTCTATTATGCCAAAGCCAGTTGACATCAGAGGAGGCTCTTGATAAAAAGCACACATTGTCAGAGTGAGTGTTGTCCATATTAATGACATATACGTTCTCCGATCTTTTGCCTTCTAAAGCAAGCATGTGATTTTTATCAGTGACCGCACACCTAGTCTTTGTGAACAAAACCTTAAAGTCTTTATCACATAGTTGACTAACGCTCAATAAATTGTGCGTTAGTCCTTCAACTTATGCAACTCGAGAGAAGGAAGTTGCTCCATTGAATAGAATGCCATAACCTCTGGTGTATCCTTTAAAGGTCACTGATGAACCATTTTCCTCCTTATATTCAGTGAGCAAAGATTTTATGCCTGTCATGTGCCTTGAGCATCCGCTATCTAGATACCAGATATCTTTAGTACTTTGCAAAAATAAGAGGATCAATTTTTCATAGGTATCCATACTACTATGGGTCTTGCATTGTTCATAGAAATAACAATGGAACTACAGGAGGTACTAACTGAAACTTTATCCTTTGTGGTTTATCCTGACCTAGTTGTTTTACCAACTTTGACAGTTTTATCCTTTGCTGATTTCACAGCTTGGGCTACTTTCTTTCCATGGGATAATTTTTCAGCTTTAACGGCATTTGGACATTTGCTGGCAATGTGGGTAGTCTCACCATAGTGATAGCACTTCCTATATTTGAAAATAGGTTTTGAACTAGAAACATGCTGAGTGGCGGTTACATTTTCAGGACCGGGTCCAAGAATTCCTTTTTCCATGGACCTGGGAGGAATCACTGGTTTCTCGGGCTTAGATGGAGTTAAGTCAATCTTAACCCAAGGAGTTGGTCTCTGAGAAAAATCAGGGACCTTCTTCTTGGATTTAGAAGGTTGACTCGTTGAAGGAAGAGAAGGATTTTTCTTCAGCGAGAGGAGTTTCTTGTTCTTGGGAACTTCACTAACAAACTTGTCTTTAGTTTTTTTCCCTTAATCCTTGGGAATAGGTTCAGAAGGTCTTGTCTCTGAAGTTGAAGCACTTTGAGAGGAGGGTGTCAGATATAGAAGAAACAAACATTCCAAATTTCAGCATGGAACGGTCGGTGTCAGTTTCTTTTTGGTCATAAG
The DNA here is from genome assembly GCA_036898165.1 of Silybum marianum. Taxonomy (NCBI): domain Eukaryota; kingdom Viridiplantae; phylum Streptophyta; class Magnoliopsida; order Asterales; family Asteraceae; genus Silybum; species Silybum marianum. The sequence continues at coordinate 39,291,353 of CM072532.1, read as the reverse complement.
AGTATCCAAGACCACTCTTGACCTTAACAGGGATCTGAGGCTGTATGATCTTATGTATCTTATCAGAAGATTTACAACATCCTTCAATGGTGGCTTTATCAGCCTCAACACATATAGCTTGATTTAGATAAGCTTGGTTTTTAAAGTCTTCTTCGATTTTAGAAAGTTCCTTAATTCGAAGGTGGCATTTTCTAAGTTGTTCAGTTAAATCTACATTTATTTGCTCAGCTTTGCTTTTGCCATTTATTTGTTCGCTGGTGGTCGGATTTGTCGCCGGCAATTAGGAAAAAGACGAAAAGGAAAGTGAAGGCACTCGGATCCGATACGTCTATGGATGAGGTGAATCGAATAATGGCAGATATTGATACTGATTGTGACGGTTTCATCAATCTAGAGGAGTTTGCCGGTTTCTGAATAGGAAAATCCGGCGAAGAAGACGACGGCGGGATGAAGGAGCTCCAGGATGCGTTCGAGCTTTACGATCTGAACAAAAATGGATTGATTTCGGCCAAGGAGTTGCATCAGATCTTGAGTCAGTTGGGACAGAAGTGCAGCGTTGATGATTGTACGTTCCGAACACATGTTTTTCATAGGTTTTTCTGGGTTCACAATTGCATACTTTTCTGTGTTCATACATGAATTCATATTTAATCCCAGGTTTTTCATATGTTTTTCATATGTTTTTCAACGTTTTTAATACCTGAGTTCATATGTTTTTCAACGATTTTCATATGTTTTTCGACGGTTGTTTTGGTGTGTCACAATTGCATCCTTTTCTGGGTTCATACATGAATTCATATTTAATCACAGGTTTTCATATGTTTTCCAACGTTTTCATACTTGAGTTCATATGTTTTTCAACGGTTTTCAATGGTTTTCATTTGTTTTTCCAGAATATTTCTAGAATTCAATTATGCCGAATTTCCAGATTTTTTTTTTTAATTTCAATTATGCAGATTCCAAAAAATTGAAGATTTAGATATTGATTAACAATTAAATTTTAAATTTTAAATCATTCCCAAAAATAATGGGATAACTACCGATTTTATCATGAAACGGTTTATAATTTCAGTTTCTGTTTTTTAATATAAATTTCTTAAATTATTATTAAATATGAATAGACAAAACTACCCTTGCATATAAAAAAATTAAAAAAAAATGAATATGAAATGGAGGGTTGAGATTGGGAGGCACATGTTGTAACTTTCATATGGGTGTAGAAGATCCAGCCTCTATATATATATATATATATAAAGAACAACCAAGGGAAATGAGGTGGCATAATTAGAGTTTAGTATTATCAAATCTTGAAATGTGGTAGAGTTTCATCATCCCACATTGGTGAAGAAATGCAATCTTGGAAGTAGGAAGTGAGTATAAGAAAGGAGGGGATAAACCATAGATGATGACTTGACAATTCTCAAATCTTGAAATGTGGTTAAATTTCATCATCCTACATTGGTGAGAAGATGCAAGTTCAAAAATATAAAGTGAGTACAAGAATAAAGGGGTGAATGTTTTTGTGTCAACTTATATTGTTGTATATATATTAAAAGAAATGAGGTGGTATAATGAGAGTTTAGTATCTTTATTATTATTTTATATATAAAAAGAACAACCAAGGGAAATGAGGTGGCATGATGAGAGTTTAGTATATCAAATCTTGAAATGTGGTAGAGTTTCATCATCCCATATTGGTGAGGAAATGCAAGCTTGGAAGTAGGAAGTGAGTATAAGATAGGAGGGAATAAACCATAGATGATGACTTGACAATTCTCAAATCTTGAAATGTGGTTGAGTTTCATCATCCCACATTGGTGAGAAGATGTAGTTCAAAAATATAAAGTGAGTACAAGAATAAATGGGTGAATGCTTTTGTGTCAACTTATATGGTTGTATATATACTAAAAGAAATGAGGTGGTATAATGAGAGTTTAGTATCTTTATTATATATATATATATATGCTTTTGTGTCAACTTATATGGCTGTATATATATTAAAAGATATCAGCTGATATAATGAGAGTTTAGTATCTTTATCATATCTTTATATATATAAAAAAGGAAAACTTTGGGGGTATTGAGGTGGCATCATGAGAAGTAAGTATTCTCAAATGGTGATTTGTGGTTGAGTTTTAGTAGTCCCACATTGGTGAATAACTGAAAATTTTGAACAATGTGAAGTGTATAATAAACATTGATCGGATGTCTTTGTGTCAATTCATGGAGTTTGTCTTATGGGATAGTCTTAATTTGGATAACCCTCTTATATATATATATATATATATAGGGGTGGGTTCAAATGTGAACCTATCTTTGATTGTGAACATGAGGATGCATCTCAGCCATCCATTTAAAATCAGATCAAAGAATCAATACACAAAACGCACGGTGGCATTTTTGTAAATAAGTGGAAAACTCGAGTCATGGCTTAAATAATAATTAGCGCGTAGGGGCAGCATCGTAAATATAACATGTTCGTCAAATTCTTCATCTTCGTCGTCCCCAAACAACGATTTCGCCATCAATCTCTTCATTGTCGTCGTCACCAAGTAACAATTTCGACATAAATCACTTCATCGTCGTCGTCACCAAGCAACTTATTTCCTACAGAATTGTAGCTTATGTTCAGTCTGAATATAAGCTAAAATTATGTGTTTGAATAGTTGTAGTATATATTCAGTCTGAATATAAGCTACAATTATAAGTTTGTATAATTGTAGCTTATATTCAGTCTAAATATAAGCTAAAATTATGTGTTTGTATAATTGTAGTTTATATTCAGTTTGAATATAAGCATAAAATTATGTGTTTGTATAAGCTAAAATGTTATGCTTATATTCAGACTGAATATAAGCTACAATTATGTGTTTGTATAATTGTAGCTTATATTCAGTCTGAATATAAGCTAAAATTATGTGTTTGTATAATTGTAGCTTATATTCAGTCTGAATATAAGCATAACATTTTAGTATCACAATGTCATGTTTATATTCAGTCTGAATATAAGTTACAATTATGAGTTTGTATAACTGTAGCTTATATTCAGTCTGAATATAAGCTAAAATTATGTGTTTGTATAATTGTACCTTATTTTCAGTCGGAATATAAGCATAACATTGTGATATCACAATGTCATGTTTATATTCAGTCTGAATATAAGCTACAATTATGGATTTGTATAATTTTAGCTTATATTCAGTCTGAATATAAGCTAAAATTATGTGTTTCTATAATTGTAGCTTATATTTAGTCTGAACATAATCATAACATTGTTCCTGATGAAGAAGCAGGCTCCATTGAAAAAACAGAATTATCAATTTAGTTTCAGAAATCGAAAATCCGATTACTAAAGTTCTTCACAGCAATGAATACGATTAACAGAGAAGAATTCGATTTCCAGAGAGAGTTCGATTTACAGAGAAAATTTCGATCAACAAAGGATGAGAGAATTAAGCGGGAGTGATAAACTTGCCTAATTTACCCCTCAAGCCACATTTAAAGAACGACTTCAATTTGGCTCAGATCAATGGCTGAGATCTGTCCTTAGGTTCACAACCAAATATAGGTTCACATTTGAACTTTCCTCTCTCTCTCTCTCTCTCTATATATATATATATATATATATATATAGAGAGAGAGAGAGAGGAAGGTCCAAATGACAACTTTTGATTTCTAAAAGAACAAAGGGAGACTTGTGGACCACATATGATGTGGGTCCCACATAATATTAAATCATTTCTGATTTATTATGATTTAATATTAAATCATAAATGATTTAATATTATGTGGGACCCACATCATATGTGGTTCACAAATTGTTCCTTTGTTCCCTTAAAGAGGGGTGGTTCTCGTATGATCCCTCCCCTATATATATATATATATATAAGGAAAACCTTGGGGTATGAGGTGGCATCATGAGAATTGAGTATTCTCAAATGGTGATTCGTGGTTGAGTTTTAGTAGTCCCACATTGGTGAAGAGTTGAAAATTTTGAAAGTTAAGGCATACGTTAAAGCCGTCAATGTCACTGACGCCCACCCCAACTCGGTCAATGTGAAGTGTATAAGAAACGTTGATCGGATGTCTTTGTGTCAATTCATGGAGTTTGCCTCATGGGGTTGTCTTATTTTGGATCACCCACTTTAAAATCTCTAAAGTTTAACCATGGTTGGAATCAAAACCAACCAATCTTTATCTTTATATATATACAAGTAAGAACCAAGAAAAATAACATGACACAATATGGATTGAGAATTCCAAAACATTGAATAATATTTGGCCATCCCACATTGATAAAAAGATGATTTGTTGGAACATGGGTTGGTTATATAAGGAGAATGATACCAACTTTTCTTTACATGGTTTTCTATTTATGATTACTTTAATCCATTTTGGATTAAATAGTAAATTTTAGTTACAAATTTCATTTTCTTAAAATATTGAAGAGAAAAGTTTGTTTGGTGATTTCTAATTACATGTTTGTTTTTACAAAATATTGAAAAGAGTCCATGGGGTTTTTAATTTTTTAATAATGTATTCTTTGTTTTTCAAGTTTATTTTACATAATCGATCGGATTCTTAATTCTCGATCATTTGTAGTTATTTATTATGTAAGATATTAGTTAAAACATACATGTTTGATTTCATTTAATAAATAAGGTTACAAAACAAACTTAATAAACTAAATTTTAAAGATTAATTTTAAACACCCCTACCATGATACATAATATTATGTACGTTTATCAGAACAATTTACATCTAAAACAGTCAAATACAATCATACATTACATTTTATTAGTTGTCAAATAATGAATTAGGTTCATCTTAACGAATTAACGTAGTTACATATTTCTTAACAGTATGATTACGTCACCACGCAACGCGTGCTGGAAGACACTAGTATATATAAAAGTAACAACCAAAGAGTATGATGTGGCACGACCAAGTTTAAGTATTCTCAAATCTTGATATGTGGTTGATTTTGGTAATCCCACATTGCTATGGAGATGACGGTTTAGAAAAGATATGCGCGTATATATTAGGAGGAGACAAGACATTTGTTGAAATTCATGGGGTATATGTTGAATGACCCTCTATACTCATAAGGTTGGCTAATTTTGTCCGACCATCTAGACTTATGGGGTTGGTTGTCTTTCATCGACCCTTCATTTTTTATAAAGATCAAAATGTGTAGTACAAATATTTGACATTCTTTTTTATAAAGATAAAATATGTATAGTATAATCATTTGATGTCTATTTATTTTAAACCTTTTTAATAGAGTTATGTTACAAAACAAGGTTTATGAGTTAAATAATTGTAGTTGAGTTTTAGCAATCCCACCTATGTGACAAGTTAAAAAAGGGGAGTGCTAATGGCACCCCCTAATATAGAGGTGTGCTTGGAATTTCATGCACTTTATAGGGTCTGCATGGAATTTTTGGTACTATAATAGGTGTGATGTTGACTTGTATGAGGATGATATTCACTTTAGTGGTGCCATAAGCATACCTTAAGGGTGCCATTAGCCTCCCGCTTAAAAAATTGTAATAATGATATGCATATGAAAAGATGGATGTGATGTTTTTACTTTAATTCATACGGAGTTTACTATATATATGTATGTATATATTACATGAACAACTAAGGGGAATCTATATATATATATATTAAAAGAGAAACCACAAAGAATGAGTTGGCATTATGAGATTTGAATATTCCTTAAATCTTGAAATGTGATTTAGTTTGCCTATCCCACATTGGTGGAAAGAAGAAAGTCGAAGGAATCAAGTGGTGTATATATATCATATAAGGATGTGAATTTTGTAATGCAAGTCATGTTTTTGGTTCAAATGAGTCAACACTTTCATTTGCAATTCTCATTATGATAGTTGAGTATTTTTCAAATCTTGAAATGTGGTTAAGTTTGTTTATTTCATATAAAAGATGATTTCAAAATATTGAGATGACATCTTGAGAGTGGTGTGTTTTAAAATCTTGCATTGTGGTTTTGGAGATCCCACATTGATGAAAAATTGATACATGGATAGAGTATGATAAGTATATATAAAAAATAAGCATGTGATACTTTTGATAATTAAAATAATAATATAACTATGTAAGCCATTGTTTGGCCTTTAATTTTGGAGTAATAGTTATTTTTATATTATAAAGGAACAACAATGGGAGTTGAGGTAGTATTATAAGATTTGAGAATTCTCAAAATCTTGAAATCTAGTGTCAATGGTATCATGTCACATAATAAACTTTTAGTAATATTTGTCAACGGTATCATATCATGAAAAAAGTTTAATAATATATTTGGGAGCGACTACCCTAATAGTTAATAATCATTATAAGTTTAAGGCAATACCATCTATCAAAAAATAAGTTTAAACTTTCAAATTCTAATGTCAAAAGGTAGCGGTTTATTTGCTTTTCATTCAAAAAGTAGTAATCATTTTCCCTTAAACACTTCAAACATAATGAGGTGGCATAAAGAGCTTTGAGCGTTCATAGAATCTTGAAATGAGATGTTTTGCTTATCCCACAGTGACGAGAAGATTATGGAATAAAATAATGATTTGGATATTTATTATGAGGCAAGACCTTTGCCAAAACTCATGGGATTGACTTATTTTGGCTGATCCTCTATACTAATAGGGTTGACAATTATGACTTCGTTACCTTAATTGAGATTTCAATTGAACTCATGACTTTTAATTAAACAAACTACTACTAACATTAGTTAAACATTTGTACAGTAATTTGCATAACGATATCCAACGTAGTTAAAGAACCTAAATTAACATATAGTCTCATTGTAAGAAAGTAATATCATTAGTTTTTAATACTATAAAACTAAAACTATCATCAATGCATCTTAAACTTTTCTTAATAAAAAAACTATTACCAATATATGTAAATTAACCAATTCTGAAAATACCTTATTGTTTTATATTCCCTTCCCTTAAAAACAATTATCGCCACCACGCATCGCACGATGAACAGCACTAGTTATTAATAAATTACAAATAGTTAAAGTAATAACAAAATAAATCTAAAAAGCCGTAATATTTTGAATATATATGAATGTTATGAAGATTAAAAAACACCTATTACTTAAACCATCAAGAAAAACTACTCTCAAATCTTAAAAGAATAATGAGTAATTATATCAGTAACTATAAAAAATGTTTGTTGTCCAGAAATATAAAAAGTTGCAGTATATTATGTAAGGAGCAGGTTCATATGAGAACGCTAACTATTTACGAGAATACGAAAAACTTTTTTCATGTACAAAATCGTATATGATTCACGTACAAAATCATATATGATTAGCCCCGGGCAAAATTCGCCCATGTTCATTTTTTGATGTTAGTACATTTAAAAAAATTCTCGTATTCTCGTAAAAAGTTAAGGGTGCGTTTAGTTAGCGAAAACTGTTTTCATTTTCCAAGAAAACGTTTTCAGAAAATGAAGTTGAGTTTTCATTCTCAGTTTTCTATGAAAAATTTTCAAAACGCGTTTAGTTGAAATGGTGCAGTTTTCATTTTTCATTTTTTTTTCAAATTAGAAAGTGTGTATACACACACACTTTCGTGCACATAAACACACTCATTTTCACACACACACACACACGCTCTTTCACACACACACACACACTTTCACATACACGCACACACACACACACACTTTTACAGGCACGCACACACACACACACTTTCACATACACGCACACACACACTTTCACAGACATGCACACACACACACACACACTTTCACATACATAAACACAGATTCACAGACACACACACACACTTTCACTCACACACACACACATTCACTTTCACACAGACATATACACACACATTTTCACTTTCACACACACACACACACACTTTCACACACATACTCTTTCACTTTCACATAGACATAGACATACACACAGAATTTCACTTTCACACAAACATACACACACACTTTCACTTTCATACACACACACACTTTCACACGCACACATTCACAACCACACATGTTTTATGAAAGTGAAAGTGTGTGTGTGTGCACGTGAGAGAGAATGTGAAAAAGTGAAAGTGTGTGTGTGTGTGTGTGTGTGAAAGTGAGTGTGCGTCTGTGTGTGTGTATGTGTGTGTGAAAGTGTGTGTATGTGTGTGTGAAAGTGTGAAAGTGAAACTGTGTGTGGAAGTGTGGAAGTGTGAAAGTGAGTGTGGGTGTATGTGTGTGAAAAAGTGTGTATGTGTGTGTGTGAAAGTGTAAATGTGTGTGTGTGTGAAAGTGAGTGTGTGTATGTGTAAATGAAAGTGTATGTGTATGAAAGTGAGTGTGTGTGTGTGTGTGTGAAAAAGTGTGTGTGTGTGTATGGAAGTGTATGTGTATGAAAGTGTGAATGTGAAAGTGAAAGTGTGTGTGTGAATGTGTATGTCAGTGTGTGTCAGTGTGTGTGTGTGAACGTGTGTGTTCCTGAAAGTGTGTGAAATTGTCTATGAGTATGAAAGTGAAAGTGTGTGTGTGGAAGTGTGAAAGTGAAAATGTGTGTGTGTGTGTTTGCGCGAAAGTGTGTGAAATTTTTTATGAGTGTGAAAGTGAAAGTGTGTGTGTGAGTGTGAAAGTGAAAGTGTGTGTGTGTGCGTGTGAAAGTGTGTGTGAAAGTGAGTGTGTGAAAAAATGTGTGTGAAAGTGTGTGTGTGTGTGTGTGTGTGCGTGTGAAAGTGTGTGTGTGTGTGTGTGTGTGTGAAAGTGAGTGTGTGTGTGTGAAAGTGTATGTGTGTGTGTATGAAAGTGTATGTGTATGTGTGTGAAAATGAGTGTGTGTATGTGTGTGTGTGAAAGTGAGTGTGTGAAAGTGTATGTGTGTGAAAGTGTGAGTGAAAGTGTGTGTGAGAGTGGGTGTGTGTGTGTGTGTGCGCGCGAAAGTGTGTGAAATTATGTACAAGTGTGAAAGTAAAAGTGCGTGTGTGTGAAAGTGTATGTGAAAGTGAGTGTGTGTGCGCTAAAGTGTGTGAAATTGTGTATGAGTGTGAAAGTAAAAGTGTGTGTGTATGTGTATGTGTGTGAAAGTGTATGTGTATGTGTGTTTGAAAGTGTGTGTGTGTGTGTGTGTTTGAAAGTGTGTGTGTGTGTGTGTGTGAAGGTGTGTGTGTGCACGCGTGTAAAAATGGAAGTGTGTGTGCATGGAGAAAATTATTTTGAAAATGAAAATTCTGAAAACTCAAAAAAGTTGTTTTCTAAATCTAATATAAATTTAGAAAATGAAAATGAAAATTTTTTTGGAAATTTTTTGAAAACTAAACGAACTAAACGCGTTTTCCAAATTTTCATTTTCACCGGAAAATTTTTCTAGAAAACAGAAAATTTTTCATCAACTAAACGCAACCTAACATTCTTGTTTGAACCTTTCTCTATTATGTAATACCCTTAAACTTAGAAAATAGTAGAAAATTTAAAACTTTTAAAACTTCTTTAATACAAAGTAACTTTAACATAAAATTACATAATGTTTACCCAAAAGAGAATAAGGTACGTAATATACTAAACGGACTGTCTAATTCTCAAAACAGAGTCAGAATGAGTCGGGTGTTACTAATACCATCAAATTTGTTATCTTCAAAACTAGATGACACTTCTAAGCCATCCTACGAGAACATCTACAAGCTCCGCACAACATAGATCATTCTAAGACCCAATATACATATCAATAAGAAAAAGTGTTAAGTTTTACATCTAGTGAGTTAAAGTAGTTTATCCAATAAATATAAAAACATTAGAACCCAAAGAGTTTTCCTTTTTCCCAAAATTCCTTTATTGAGATGGCATTTAAGAAAAAGAATATATATTCACAAAACCCAGTATTTCCAAAATGAGATTACATAATAGAATATTGATTTAAGATTGAATTGTCATTTATACTTAACCTTGAAATAAGTGAATAAGGTTTAACCCATGAAGTGTTTAAAATACGATGTTATCACATATCCCAAAGTCACCGAAAGCACATATAGACTAATTACCCAGGCAAAATCTTTCGATGACGAGGGAGACCCAATTTTGTTTATTGTGAACACAAAGTAAGCTATGATTCGACGTTATTGAGTAGCATCCTAAGATCACGATCTTGGTGTCTAAGCCCGCTTAAGTTTCCACCGTAATACCTAAGGTCCCGGAGCACGGACCATACAAGTTCATCTCCGTAAAACCCCAACCTCATGCCTACTTATACACCATAAAACACATGGGTCCCGATGCCTAACCCCATACGAGTTCTTCACTGCAACACCTAGGATCCCGAAGTCCAACAAGTACGAGTTGCTCTCTGGAATACCCACGGTCCCAGAATCTTGGTCACTATAACTCAAAAGTAGGCATGGGAATGAGACCACCCCATTGGGGAACCCAATATACCCGCCCCGACGGGGACGGAGATTCCCCGTAAAACCAGGGATCAGGAATGGGGACGAGGATCCCTTAAAGTTAAAAATTGGGGATAGAGACCGCTTTTGGGTAACATGGTCCATGGAACGTTATCGAATTTTAAATGTATTTATTAGAGTAACTTACAGTTTTGGTCCCTGTGGTTTGGTGATTTTTAAGAAAACCGTCCCTGAACTTCATTTATTACGGATTAGAACTTGACCTTTGTCATTTTGTAACAGGATGGTCCTTCCCTCTAACGGCCGTCCAGTTACTCCGTTAACCTTGAGGGCATTTTCGTCACTTTTTTGTCTATATTCGAGGGACCAATTTAGTAAAAATCACACAAACTACAAGGACCAAATCCGTGATTAAATCTAAACAATAAAAATAATTTTTTAATACTATTAAGTTTATTATATTAATTACTTATTATGCTCTAATATCTATATAGAGGGAGATTCAATGGAAAACGCTAAAAATTGAGAAAACCGAAGAACTGCCTAGATGGCTTCCATGTGAACGGTATGCATTAATGCATATCGGTAACTTGTAATATGCATTAATGAATATTCATCAATGCATCAATGAATATTCATCAATGCATCTGTAATGATAGATGCATTGCTGCATAGGAACAAAAATTACCGGTATGCATTAGTGCATACCATCCACATGGAAGCCTCCCAGGGTGTTCTTCAGTTTTCTCTCTTTTTGGCGTTTTCCCTTGAACCTCTCTCTCTCTCTCTATCTATATATATATATTATTATACTTTAAATTTAAATTTAACATGTAATATACATTTTTCCAAAAATATAAATATTACTTACGTATGCACACGTGTGTACACATACATATATATAGTAAGGTTCAAGAAAAAAAATGATATCTATCAAACATTAGACTAACTGATTCAACGAATAGGTTAAACGGACGTTTACAACAATATTTTTAAATTAAAAAAACCTCACTCCCTATTTTTTTTCAAAATCGATTTGAAGAATCGATTCCAGGTTACGACTCCAAGAAATTGCGATTAAGACAAAATCGATTTAAAAAATCGATTCGAGAGATGGGTGCGAGTTCAAGAAGATGCGATTCAAAGTCAGAATCGACTACAAACAGAAATCGATTCCTGATTTAACAATTTCAGGAAGATGCGACTGCAATACAATTGATTTTGAACAAAATCGATTTCAGAAAACACAAAAGAAAATTCGACTTACAACAGCACCAGAATCGATAGAGATTTTTTTTTTCAGAAGTAACAATTGAGGAGAGATTAATCAACCACAACTCCGATACCAATTTGTTAAGAAATTGAAGAGAGAAAAGTAGAATTTAGGAAGAGGATTGTTCTACTCTTTTTATTGAATGAATGAATGAATTAGAAAATACAAAAGATACCCCAACTATATATTGGAAGTACAAGACTAGCTAACCAAGAAAGTTAATCAAGAAAAGTCTAACACCATGTACATATCCATTTTGGGATGGAGACTCAACTTTCAAAGTTTCTTGTAAAGTCGTTGCAAGTTGTTCATTATATGATATTTGTTCAAAAATAGCATGTCATATGTATACCCTCTCACCTATTTTTGTTCTTTAGGTATTATCAAAAGACTTATACAAATCACAGAGGTTAATCGTGCTCCGACAACTTTACGTAAGGCAGAGTTTGGTGTTTTTTGGGTGATAGCGAAAAAGTTGACAGATAAGTTTCATAAAATCACACGATTTTCCCGATCTAAATCAAGCAGGTTTTACATGAAGAAGATTTGGCTCGTTCGCCCTCCGTGGACGAACCTTGCGGAGGAACCCTTAGGTTTTCGGGGAATTGGATTCTCACCGATGTTTGCGTTACTCAAGCCGACATTCTCGCTAACGATAGTATCTTGTATCTGAACCAATGGCTCACTTTTTGTAAGTAACCGTGAAGAGGAATGAGAGGAGCCATGGTGGTCCCCCTGGATCCCAAGAGTGAATCGGAAGTTGACACAACACATATCCATGTTACATTATAATTTCATTTGGAATGCAGGGGAAAATAAATCACGTTCCTAAAAAGCATCTCTCTCACCATCTTATCAAAAGGTGCATGATCATTCATACAATTTACAATTTAGTTGTTTTGAAGTTTGTGTGTGTTGCGCAAAGTGGAAGGATGCATCTATCCTCTAAAAAGTTGAGAGGTTGAACCTTCAGTTAATCTTATTTTGTTTTATTCTTTGTCACCGTCAATTTTATCTTATGGCTTTATATAATTTTGAATTATGAATCGATTGATACATAAATTGAAGGCTAAATCCAAACCCAACCATGATGCCTCACAATCAATTTCTCTCCATCTTTATTGTGTTTATGTGCACATTTTTTTTTGCCAAATAAGTCAAATCTTGTTTACCATCAATTTAATCATTCATCCATGAAATAAGGTTTAATTCTACTACATACTCAAGTATTACAAATAATATGAAAATATATTTCAACATTTTTCTTCCTCAACTACAATAACAAACTTTGAGCAAATTTGAATACAAAAAAAATAATCTTAGGTGCAATCCATTATCTAGATTGACAAAATATTGAAACCGGTGAGCTATTATGCTAGCTCCTACTGTTTCAATATTTTGTCAATATTAGGAACTGTTATGTGGCTCGATAGGAACTGTCACCAATGTTATAACCTATAAAGCCACACTGGTGACAGTTCCAGCCTTCTAGGAGTGGGTCCATCAATAAACACCACAGTCATACATTTCTTGTCAACATGGAAGGACCCAATAGAGAGAAATCGATGGAATAGCTCCATGACCATAGTCACTGAAGCTTTTTGATTAAGTTCAAACACCTGATGATGCCCCTGCTTTCCTTGTCCAAAATAAATTCTGCTTGTGAGATCTATCATCTATGTAATTTAATAACCCAAAACCCCATTCAAGCTAAGCATGATACACACTGGGCTTCATGGGTTTAAACTTCTGGATTTTTTGACGTAAAATTGACGCAATTTAGCCTATATGGCTATAGTTAGTAGTGACTTACGTTTGTGGTAATCTATAATCTCTTTGTGTGTGTATTACTGAATTTGTTTTAAAATTTGGGAGAAGTAAATCCAATCTTCAGATGATTGCAGAACTAAATCATCGGCAGAATAATATAACTCCAATTTATTGTTTGAATATCAACATCCAACAATCATATATCATAAAGAAACACACTGCTCATAATTCAAATGGAACCATTTGCTAGAGCAGAATAACGCCGGTTTTAAAACTATTCTCAAGAAATCAACATCCTAAACCAAACAGCAAGTCAATTCCCAGATCTTTGCAAATCACTCTAATCGAATCGAAATATAGTATATGATCAATGAGCGACGAAATAAACAGATCCACATACCTTATACTTGATGACCATTGAAGCACAATGGGGGCTTTGTCCTAGGTGATATGATGTCCAAGCTCAAAACATGATCAACCACTATAATCAAGAATAAAAGAACAACAAAAAAATCAAATACAACAAAGGAATCCAACATCACAATCCTTTGAACTCTTGAACAGACAGATCAATGCTTGATTCTTCAAAAAACCTTCATTCACAATTTCACATTAATTATTGATATTCTAAAAAGGTGTTGGTTTTATATCTTCATAAACTTGAATAACAATCTGAAGTTGTGTCAATCTAAAGATGGGGAAAAATATGATAATAAACTGATGTTGAAATACCTTAATTTCATAAATCCATTGATGATGTGCACAAAAACACAAAAAGAACATGCCTGCACATGGATGTTGCATCAAAACCAAAATAAAACTCATTAGACCAAGGCAATATTATGGAAAAAATAACAAAATGTTAAGATGCAAAGAAAATCGAGAACATAATCTTTACAAGATATCACAAACTTAACAAATTAGTTTACACTAAACATTAGAATTGGATGAAATGAAAGGAGGGTCAAATACTTTAGTCTGCAGAACCTGCTAAAAGCAAATAGATCTCTCTAGATTCTACAAACAAGTTTTTATAATTCCATCTGCTGTGATCATAGGAAGCTATGCTTTGCAAAAAGGTGTGAAGAATCCTTGACCATCGAGGCTTCATCTTAACCTACCTAAAAACATCGAGGCTTCTCTAAGTTGAGATATTCAAACCTCCTTAACCTCATTATATCATTTAAGTTGCATACCATATTATTTTTAAACATAATTGAGAACTTAGCAAAAAAAGAGGAAGTGTTGCATATTTGAAGACAACCAAAATGAAGAGTATTGCTAATCTCTTCAAACGTAATTATGCATCCCAAATTATGGAAACTTCATTGTGCATTCATGGTTTATTTTATAAATCTTAAGGACAGATAAAAATTAGGATGATATGTATGTTTTAGAGGGAAAAAAGAACTATTATCAACCCAAAATATCTCATTTGCCACACAAATCTACTTGTTGATGGACATTATTAGAAGATCACCAAAATGGAAATGAAGCAAATAAGTGAAGCTCTAACCCTCTATGTTTTCTATACTTTTGCAGAAAACTCAAAACAGCTATTTACGGCAATATAACAAACAAATATATATTTCCACAATCAACAGACACATACACATAATCAACCGTAACTCCTATTATTCTCACACGATCCTTCGTCCATATTTTCAATAGTATATATAGTAACAAGCACCTCCTTGGAATAACACAAACGAATGAACTACACATTTAAAATTTTGATTCAACTACTACTACAACTACATTTAAAGAAATTATAGACATATAAATCTATGATGAACAAAAAACAAGATCAAGTCTATTAATTAGTTAATTTCGTAACAGAAAAAACATTTAATTAATGAGAGAAGTTAGATAATCATTACTTATAGATCATACCTTCAACTGGAAATGACGTTCCAGATAGCATAGTATTGTAAGTGAGATCTAGGGATTTGAAGAGCACTTAAAGATGTTATAAAGCTTTCATCGAAACCACAAAACCCAAGATATAGAAATTTCAACTTCTTCAATAGAGAAACCTGCTCAAACCCTGTGATGAATCATGAAAGCTTTTAATACCAACAAAATGCATATTACAATAACAAATGAATTTAATTAATAGATGACCAACTAACCAAGTGATTATTTTGATGGTATTTAAACTAATTATTTATTAAAATCGACAAAAAGAAACAAATTTCAAATTTGCATTTAATGGAATTTGGAGTGGAAGAGTATTTGTGTGTAAAGCGAAGAGAATGCATACAAATCCACGAGGACCAACCACATCATATTCATTACCTTGTATATAATAGTTGTTGGAGAGATCCAATATCTCCAAGTTTTCCGAAGCTGCATCAAATTAGTTCAAAATAGATGTAATTAATAAGCATATATATAATTAGAACATGCATCTATTGACTGAAAATATTAATTAATTAAGAAGGTAAGTGGAATTGAATGACCGAAAACATGCCAAGAGCAGGGAAGTATCCTTTCAAGTTATTGTAATGGAGATCCAAAACTCTGAGTGAAGTGAGTGCACCCAATGAAGGAAATATCTCATTTCCAAGATTTGACGCTCTGTGTGTCTGAATGCTTTCAAACTCTTTTCTATGCCTGTTTCATGCCTTACTATAAATGGCCTCATCATTGCATGATATACAAACCATGTACCCTGCACAAACCCATAAAAACTTCCTTTTTATAGAAAATTCTATGAACCAAAACACATATTAAAGAAACAACATTAATTTGTTGTTGTATTTACCTTTGTTTTAGGATACCATAAGTAGATAATGAGAGCCAGCTTCAATTCTCCATACATTGGCACCCTATGAAAAAGAATCCACCTTTTCAGCACAAAATCATCACATAAAAAACCCATTTTGAATCTTTACATACCATTAAATGAATATATCACCGACTCTTTCGAATACCGTGAGAATTGCAACGATCACCCTGAGAAGAAAAGACCGCAACCGATAAATCTAAATTGGTTACAGAAAGATAACATAACCTCACATTTTTTAAGAAGTTATATTTCCTAAATGAAAGTGAAGAGGATTCTTACCAATACTGGCACCAAAATCTTAATTCTGCATTTCATGCACCATGCTTCTCTATAGTTTTAAAACATTCGAACGCAGGATATGTGTATTCAAGAATCAACCTGCAGCCTATAATCAAATATCCAATTGAAAACTAAATCACATAATTTTATAACCAAAATCAGAGAAATTTGAGATTGATGAACAATCAGACTTACACAAGAGTATTTGTAATCAATCCTCCCAACATCTTTTGATTTTCTTCTCTTTACCCGCCAAAAAAAAAGAATATGCCAAATTCACTTCTGAAATAAGAAAAGGGAATTTGAATCTAATTTTGATTTTGAGTATCATCAACAAATTTCACAACCAAACTATTGGATTCTGGATAACCAGTTTCTGGTAATTGAATTTAGAAGCCCATGAACCGAATTCATCAAAACTGATTGAAATTAAATTCAGCAACGCAGTCATTTAACTCTAATCAACACCCTTAGAAAGTTTAGTTGCATAATTTAAAATCAAACAGAGAAACAGGGGAATGAATCTAAAAAGCAGGGAGGAGATTATTACCTGACGGATTTTCTGTGGTTGTGATTGTAAAATTGAATATGGGAAAGTTAAAACTGCGACAGAAGAAGAAGAAGGATTTATGATTCTAAAAACACAGAAAATATCAGGGAGTGATTTTTGAGACTTGGGAAGAAGCATGAATATCAGGGAGATATCGAAACCGAGTTGTGTTACAGCCTTTAAACCTTCGTTTTCACTCCTGGATGAAACCATACCCCACATTAACAGAAGAATAAACAGATGAAAAAAACCAAATGCAAAGACATGATCGAAGTGACAAAGAAAATTAACCTTAATCCACGATGTGAACAAAAATCGGCTTCGATTCTTCCTGCTTCAACTTGATCTTGATAACACTTCATTGCTCAACCAAATAGTGACTTCCATTTCTTGCTTTCTGCTTAACACACTCGCCAACTATTCCCTCTCTCACGTAAGAACCCGTTTGCCACCTATTTGTAAAAGGTACAAAACTACCACTCTGTTTCCGCATACTCAAGCGAGGAATTATCCGATGCTTCACAGTCAAAATCGCAAATGTTGACAAGATAAAGGGCTAGGATCACTTCTTTACTTCTCAAATACTTACCACTATTCAAATAAACTTTTCCCTATTTTAATAATATAATCAATGTTACAATCTCTAAGATAGATAATTTTTTGGAGTAAAATGTAAGCTTTGTGTACATTTTGAGTTTTTCTCCACTCGAAAAAATTGATCTACCCTATGCAAGATGCCATAGACTATACAATTACAGTGCCAAACAGGCCAATATACCAACTAATCACTACTATTCCATAACCATAGTTTGCGTGTCGTAAACTTAACAGCAGGCAACCCTCTAGCGGATTAACTTATTACCAATAGTCTCCACAAGAACATACACCATCAACAAAGTGGTGAAACCTATAATTATCTCTCATTATAATCTCCCTCTTCTTGACCGCAGATATATACTTCATAACCGAATGGCAATCTCCACAGACCCTCAAATTCTTAATAATACGCAAAGGCGAACCACAATTGCTAATTAACCCAAATCCTAAAGCAAGCCTTTCACTATGTCCACATAGCATCATTTCCTTCTCAGATTCCTCCATATTTTGCAACACAAATGTGGTATCAGGAACATACCCTTTTTCTTTTATCTTTAAATATAAACTATCCATTTTTGCCAAAATTTGATCCATAAATGGATGTGAAGTATCTCCAACAATAAAGCTATAAACTTTCCTTCCCACTTCAATCCAACTACACCCTGGAGTCTTTGTTACACCTCTTTCTTTCATCAAACATCTTATTCTGGATGCATCTTCCCATCTCCCTAAAGTTGCATAAATGTTTGCTAATAATGTATAACTACCAGAATTTTCTGGTTCAAGTTCAAACAGGAATTTTGCGGCATATTCTGCCATTTCAAGATTGGAATGGATTCTACACGCACCCAATAACGACCCCCAGATAGCAGCATTGGGTTCAAATGGCATTTTTTCAATGAACTTTAATGTCTCCGATAAGTGGCCAGAACGTGCAATTAGATCTATCATACAAGCATATTGCTCCATATCTGGCTCCATGGTGTACTCTTTTTCCATCATTTTAAAGCAAGTTTGCCCTTCGCTTGTTAAACCCGAGTGGCTACATGCTGACAGAAGATTTGTGAAAGTTATGTGGTTTGGTTTTAGACCCTCTTGAGTTGTCATTCGATGGAATAAGTTCAGAGCTTCCATACCAAATCCATGCATTCCATATGCTGCAATTACTACATTCCAGGAGACAATATCTCTTCTTTGAGCTACCAATGTTTCAAAAACTTGACGGCTTTTATTGAGGGATCCACATCTTCCATACATGTCGATAAGAGCATTACATACAAAGTTACTGGAGTCGATCCCATTTCTGATTATATAGTTATGAATCTCTCTACCTTGGCATAAAGCAGCTAGCTTTGAACACACACTGAGAGTGGAAATCATGCTGACTGAATCAGGTTCAACACCATTCGATTTCATTTCTCTTAATAAGTCTAATGCACCAACTCCAAAACCAGTTTTACTGTGGCTGCTATAAGGGAATTCCAAATTACAACATCTTTTGTTGAAATCCCATTGAAGACTGCATAAGCAGCTTCAAGATAATCACATCCTGAGTACATTGCTATGAGGGCACTTCCGACACCAGTGCCCATTTCAATTTCATTTCTAATGATATAATTATGAATCTCTTTACCCATTTTCAAATTCTTTATTTGTGCACAAGAAGCCAAGGCTCCTGATATAGAGGTTGTATTGGGATTAATACTAAATTTGCACATTTTAGAAAAGAATTCTAGAGCGGTCTTACCATCGCCATATTGAGTAAAGCCTGTTATCAATCCATTCCATGTGATAATATCTGGTACCACTCCTTGTAACTCCATGTCATAAAGGAATTTGATTGCATCATCGCGGCTAGCTTTAATAGCATATGAAGCAAGAATCGAATTCCAAGAAACCAAATCTTTTTGTTTGATTCTATTGAAACTGGTTTTTGCACCATCACCTGCATTCTGGCATTTAGAATAGAAGTCGATCAATGAGTTGCCCACAAACAAATTTGAATCCAATTCTTCTTTTTTTATGCAATATCCATGAATCTCCTTGCCGTGTTTTTCCAAAGACAAATTGGTACAAGCTGAAATAACACTAGAGATGGTGGTTGAATTTGGTTTTACTTCTTTGGTTACCATTTTCCTGAATGTATTCAATGCTTGAAAAGGGTACCCGTAAATTTCCTGTTATCAATGCAGTCCAAGAAACAATATTCGGTTCTAGTTCTCCAAACCCGCCCATTTCTGAGAAATATTTGGCTGCCTCCTTAAATTGGCCAATTTGAGCATAACCACTAAGGATTGTATTCCATGTAACTCTATCGGGCATCACACCTTTAAGCCTCATTTGATCAACATACCTCAAAGCCCTTTTGAAGTCCCTCTTTGATACATATCCAGAAACCATCATGTTCCACATGATAACATCATTCGAACTCATCTGCTCAAATAATCTTCTTGCAATATCTATCCTTCCACATTTAATAAACATGTCCAAGAAGGATCTTTTGACACAATTATTTCCTTCAAATCCTATTGTCATCATGTAATCATATACATCTTTTCCGGCACGATAATCCTTGAGCTGAGCACAAGCTTTGAAAACTTTTGGAAACACAAAATGATCAGGACGAACCCCTTCATCAATCATCAAATAAAACAGATTGATTGTCTCCTGATAATCACCTAGTTCACAATACATCCCTATCACTGAAGTCCAACTAAACACATTTCTCTCAGTCATTTTATCAAACACCTTGCGTGTCCCATCAATAAAACAAAGCTTGCAATAAAATTCCAATAGCTGACTCCCAAGAAACTCGCATAATTCGACTCCAGAAACAATCATACGTCCATGAATTTGTAAACCTAGTTGCAGATTATGGATTTTACGACAGTTTCTAAGAATTAAAGCGTAGGATTGAATACACTCATCTGGGTTGGTTAAATCCAATGAGTGGAGGATAGTGACAACATCCTTTAGCATCAAATCGTTTCCCTGAACAGAATTGGAAACTGTTCGATTAAATTTTTGGGGTTTTGAAGAATTTACGTACTTGGTTATGAATGGGAATCGATGATGAAGATTTAAGGGAAGTATTAGAGGGTTTTGAAGATACAGGTGGTTGTTGTGATGGAGAGCAGAGAATTGAGTGGAGTAAAAGGCCATTGAATTGAGTAACGCCTAATCAGTCGTGAATATGGCGGCAAGTCCACAATGCTGGTGATAAACTTGGTATGTCTTAATAAAGAGTATTCTGTATTCAGTTGGTGAAGTGTCTGATCGGTTCAGTGGGGTCTTAATCTATATATATCTATATCTATATCTATATCTATATCTATATCTATATATATATTAAAGTAAGAACCAGCGGTCCTTACGTGGCCTCTCCTAAAGACTGTATCCTTATTTTTCCTTTTTCTCCTTCCTTCTAATTTTCCTCTATTTTTTCTTCTATCCGCGTCTTTTTCACTTCCAAGTCACAATAACTGATTACGGATTTACGGTTTCATCTGCTCTTCAGTCTTCTCTTTTCATTTTCCAAATCTGTAATAGTTAGTGTTTAGGCTAGGGTTTCATCTCCCAACTCCCATTCTCTTTTTCATTTTGAAGATCTATCAACCGAACCATCTCTATCTCTTAGGAGGCGTTTGGTTCGCGGAATGGAATTCGATGGAATTGGAATCCATCAAGGAATTTGACTTTGAAGGAATTGGAATGAAATTTGATGGAATTTGACCATTCGTTTGGTTGATAGGAATTGGAATGGAATCTCGTAAAAGAATAGAAATATGCATCTATCGGGAGTGGGGGTGACAATTGTGATGAGGACATTAGTGGTGGGTGGTGGTGGTGGTGGGTAGGTGGGTGGGGTAGGGTGTAGGGGTGGGTGGCGTATGCCGGCAAAAAATAGTGACGTGGTGGGTGGGGGTGACGGTAGCGGTGGTGGAATGATAATATTAATTGATGGTGGTGGTGGTAGTGGCGGTGGCGGTGGCGGTGTCGGCGGTGGTGGCGGATATGTTGTCGATGAGGATGGGGCGGGGAGAGGGTGGTGGTTAAAATTATTGTTGTCTTTCTAAAAGAAATTTATAAATTATGTTGCATTTGATACGAAATGGAATTCAAAATCCTTCACATATGTTAAGGAATGATCAAATCCATCAACCATGGAATTCGGTGGAATCCGATGGAATCCGGTCTATTCATTCCGCAAACCAAACGGCATTAAGGAATTCAGTCAATGGATTTGGCCATTCCAATTCCTTCCAATTCCATCGGATTCCGTGAACCAAACAGCCCCTTAGTCTGTTGCTTTGTCGTCAACGTGTGGAAAGACTTTATTTTTTCTCTTTTCTCATCTTTCTTCTGCTTTTTCTCTAATTTTTTCATCCCATCAGTCTTTTCCATTTCAAAGTAAACTTCAGCCTTAGGGTTTTGGTTATGTGACATGATGTTAACCTTGATTGTTTTTTCTATAATGGCTTCAGGACTTAAGTTTTTTTCTATGATGACATGATAAAACTCAAGGATAAAATCATCATCTGCTCCTGCAGGAATCAGGACTAAGGTTTTCATCCCCAATCTCTTTTATATTTTCCAATCTATCAACCGAAAGGTCTTCTTCTCTAATAGGTATCAGGTTTGTACCTCTTTCTATCCCCTCTTCAAGCATTATCTCTCACCATCTCCATCTCTCAATTTGTTTGCGATTTAAGGGTTTAGTGGAGCAGTTAGAAACGGAAAAGAACGGCTTGAAGATTGACAGCAGGTATAATTTCCAAATAACTTTTATGTATATGTAGGACATATGTTGAGTTTCTTCAAGTCGTTAATATTATTCAACCCCAAAGCCCCCTATAAATTGAACCAGAACTTGATATAGGAGGCATTTAATTGTCTTTGAAAAGCATCCATCACAACATTGAGTTTTTCATCATTTTTATATGCATCATAAAAAATGTACGAAGTTATATGCCATGTTAAAGGTTTCAATATCTTTACCTCCCTTCTCACATCTTCAATGGCTATTGTTGTCATCTACATATACATATTAAAATTCCATCAATATTCTTTTAGATTGCAAACAAATATAAAATAAATGATTGACACACGAGCAAGTGAAGACAGGATATGAACGGGCAGAAAGAGTGGCTATAAAAGTTGATCATATGAGATAACTTAAAACAATCTTTATTTGATTTCAACTATTGGGATTAGTTCAATTCCCCATAGAAGAAATTGAATCAAGAAATCATGAAAATCACTTAAGTGAGATTTGAAAATCATAGCTTGATGTTCATGATCAGAGTGGATCCCAATAGTTTGATGTTCATGATCAATTTCTTCTATGGGGAATTGAACTAATCCCAATAGTTGAAATCAGAGTCGATCCACATTGCTTTATCAAATTCATTATTCATTTTTGAAAATCTTTAGTTTTAGAAATCATAGTGGATCAACACAAGGTTCACCAAATTGACCCAAGAATTCATATGATGGAGTTGATTTACAATAGCTTGATTAGTTAATTATTTATCATGTTGAAATGCTATATTTACCTTTTGAACCATAGTGGTTAGATAATATTACCTTTAACTATTTATAATATGGTAATGAGTGATGACTGACTTTATTAATCAAAATTACAAGAACATTTTACCATATATACTAAATTGCTTTAACTCTTATGGACTGTTTAGGAATTCTCTCTGAAAACCAAACTTGAGCCTTAGGTGTACGGGTTCTATACTTCTAGCGATGGTACTATTGCAACCTGTTGTTTTGAATCTTCTGATAAGTATTCTGTCAATTACAAAAGATGTTCATCCTATTATGGATTATCACACATGGAACGATTAAGATAATAAGTATTGTCATCTTCTGAAGGACACGAATTATAACAAGTAATGCTCCTTTTGTCTAACCATGGTAACCTTGCACTACCTACTCTTAACAAGTAATGCTCCTTTTGTTTTACATTTGCTTTGTCCGGCCTAACTTATTAAATGGTTTTCACGTGCAAAGTAAGAAATTGACTCAAGTATGATTGACTTTTTAGATAATGTTGGGAACAGTCTAAACGAGTATGCACAGGAGAGTATATTGTCGAGAATGATGAGACCATCAAGTGATCACATTTTTTAGAACAAATTGTTAGCTTTATATAGTCAAATAGTTGCTACATGATATTTAAGACGCTAAAGTACGATGTTTAGCATATAGTTGGATGAGGATTTAATATCATGCTTAATTGTTATTATCTTTGTTTAGATAAAGTCAAGGTTAGTACGTAGCAGCAAGGATGGAGCTTTGCCTTCAAAGTTATACAAAAAATTGCAAATTATTTATTTAGTTTGTTGCATGTGTTGTGGAAAATACTTGCATTATGCATTTGTTTTTTGGTGTTAAATATTAGAGTGTAAAATTAATCATTAGCTTCTATTTTGCATCGCTACCATCGCCAATAACCTCCTACTAATACGGTTGGGTACGTATTTGCGCTTCTTTGTAAATTATGGTCACGCTTTTAAATTGTAATTGATGATGAATTGTTGTACTAAATTTGCCATTTATGTTTTTGGATGTTTGATTATGGAGACAATTGATTCAAGGTTATCACTTATATGCCTTGGAGGAGAAACAATTCTATTAAGAGAAGAAACCATCATTTGTTGATTTTACTTTGTTATACGATTTCATTCCAACTGATCTATAGGTTAATCATTACCCAATTATTATTAAAGTATTGATGTTATATTTACAATTTTGGATGTATATCTGTATATACCCTTTCAATTTTAAGTGCTCATTTTATGTAATTTTGCAGCAAGCAATTTATGCTTTGCATCCAACATTAAATTGGAGTATGAGAGAAGCAAGATAGAAAAAACTATTATCGATGCATCTCAAATTTTGTGTAACAACAAACAATATCATCATATGAAAATTAATCACTTATTTAAATACTTCAAAGTTTTACATTGCATTTCACTAATCATAAACCGAGGAATTATGTTTTAATATAACTTAGTCTAATATCTTTTAAAATAATTATCGTCACCGCGCAACGCGCAGTGGCCAACACTAGTTTTGTATCTACGACAAACCAACTAATTCATATACTAATCTTACCAATTTAATTAGTATTAATATAACTTGTGTCGGTTATAAATGATTAGTAGTATCGTATTTAGGGGTGAGCATAATCGGGTGTCCGGTCATTTTCTGTGAAACCGGAACCTGAACCAGCGATTCTTGGAAATCCGGAACCGGAACCGCTAACACCGGTACCTTATATTTCAGAACCGGAATCGGAACCGATGGTAACCGGTTCCGGTACCGGGTATCCGGCTTCAATGTTTTTAATTTTTTTTTACATTGCATAAGATAAAAATTAATTATAAACTATAAAATACCGATTTAAAATAATAAATACAACAAATGGTCAAAACTAATCCGATAAAAACTAATTATTACATAAACAAATTAGAGAGTTTGAGTTTTTATTTATTATTTATTATTTATAAATATAAAATATTTTTTATTTAAAAGTGATGGGTAGCGGGTAACCAACGGGCAACAGTTCCAAAAAAATGAGAACCGGAACCGGTCCTGATCGATTCCGTATTTTAGAAACCGGAACCGGAACCAATCACATCGGTTCCAGTTCCAAAGGTGGGTACCCGGTTCCGATGTTCACCCCTAATCGTACCAACCATTGTGGCTTACTGGTTGAGGCCCTGGAGGATGTGGTGAAATATCACATCTGTTCAGGGTTCGAATCCAGGCGTACACAACAATTATGACCACTGTATTTATCAGGGCTAATGTATTGCAGTCATAATTTACCGAGATTAGTCCAGACATAACCTAGGATACCCTTCTAAAAAAACAATGTCGAGATGGTTAGTACGTATCATCTGATCTGAAGTTGTGTACCAGGGTAACATCATAACATGTTGACTTCACTTTTAAATTATTTATCACTTAAAAGTTTTATTTCGAGTTCTATTTTTTTTAGTTGAAGACTACATGAGTACGTGTAGTCATGTATTTCTTTGACATTAAGATTATTTATGAACTTTTTGTAATTTGGATTATCTATGGTTGTTTGAATGTTTGTATAGTTGTATATGTAGGGGATAAATGATACAATATATATCTGGATCTTATTTAAATGATCAATGGTTTTAGTGCATTTTTTTGTAAAAATATCAATATAAAATAAATATGTAACTGAACTTTTACGAAGTTGATACCAAAATGTACCAACATATATCAACAGAAAAAGAGTTGGTGCAAATTAAGTTGGTTAGGACACAATATATAAGTTTGTGTGCCAATGGTAATTGATTGGTATACAGTATAGGAGAAAAAATTGGTATCGTACCTTGTGCATGGTAATTGTTTATTTGTTTGGATTTTCGTGTTCATTTCTTTAAATTTAATCCAACATATTAATGAAAATGATCAAATAAATAGGGTTACATATGAGGAGTTTTTAATAAAATTAATGAAGAAAAAATTACATTAAAATGGAACCAAATTTGAGTTGATTAATATTTATGATTAAGACCGAAAAGGAGCATACAGTTAGTATGCATACTACTAGGACTAACTCTACACTAGCAATTAGCAAACTACAAACCAAATACAAGTATACAACAACCAAGCCAAGTTAAATATATTATGCGAGAACTAAGACCCTGTTTGTTTTTTCATTTTAAGCTATTAATCATTACTTATGTCTGATTCATTTAGACGTTTCATAACTATTTCAGAACTGAAATCGGACTTTAAACTTCAACACTTCTTAAAAAACAAACGCCACCTAAGTTGCAGTATCCGGTGTCAAAGATGGTACTAAACAACATATATTTCTCGTGCTCATCTTGAGAAGGTGTATTACAGTTTTGTTTTTGATGGTATTTTAGTCTATTTAACTTAACTAGTTGAGTGGTTGTATTTGGTTAATTGTCTGTGTGTAAAGTTAGTTTGAGTAGTATATATATATATATATATATTATATATATATATATATAAACTGTATGCTCCTTTCTGATCTTAATCATAAATGCATATTTTCCTAAATTATTTTTGTGTTCTTGAATAGAGTGGACGGAAATAAGGTAGGTGGATTAGAGAATTGTACAACTTTTAGAGTTTTAATTTGAAATAGGTAATTTAATAGTTTACTAATATTTTTCTCAATTCTCATATTTTTGTTCCATCTATTGTGTTGTGGGTCTCACAAAACAAAACCTACATTCATTTATTATAATACTGTACTTACATTTAGAAAGTAAAAACATAATTCTTTACAAAACATTAAGCTCAACTGTTAATTTATTTACAAAATAAAATAAAATAAAATAAACAATGTAATAGAATGAGTCATTTGATCCAATTAGTATTTGATTTCTATATTTTGATTCAGTTATATTCCATCTATTTTGATTTTTACTATTCATATCCAGGTTCATACCAAGTCATTTTGTACAAACCATGCAAACCACATTCAACCAATCATAACTTTTCTTTTTCTTTTTTCACCTTTTTGTAATTATAAAACGTTGATTAGTTATTTTCTTTATCATGGATATTATTGCTTCATTATATCAAGTTATTAACTTTTTGAAAATACATGAAACAGTTTCTTAAACCATTGAAACAACCATATATGAATCAATTTCATCAAGAAAAATAATTATAAGAAACAATTTCATGAAATTCAACAATGAAATCGACATATGAAAATGGTTTGTACGATTTGTATAAATAGAGATGGTTTACAAAGGTGGTTTGCATTTGATCGTTCCCACATCAATGTAAATAAATACACACTTACCCTTTCCATTATAATAAACAAATGTTATAATCATAGGGTTAGGTTCCAGTAAAAAGAAAAGTTATGGTGAGAATCGTAAAAAGAAATCTCCACCCTTGGATGCACATTAGGATGAAATGCACCGAAAGAAACTACACCAAGATCACCGGATTAACTCCCTTTTAAAACACAATTCATGGATAAGTATGAGTTAAAAGTGATCAAGAGTTTAGATCCCTTCTTACACTTCTCACCATAACTCTTCTTCTCACACAATCTTAACCCTGTATTCATAATTTTAGAGATTCTTATGTATGAAATCTACTGGCAATATGGACAATTATAAAAAGCCCACTTGAACAGAAGTAGGAAAACCTCTGCATAATTCTTCTTCTACTTCTATAAAATAAAATAACTTCTAATTTAATCACACAACACATCAGAAAAAAAAAAACACTCCTCCAAAAAGAGAAAACTAAACCAAATAACCACAAGGGTTGTGGTTGAGGCCCTTAGGGATATGGTGGAATATCCAATCTGCCCAGGTTTCAAATACAGGCGCCCGCAACAATTGTGGACACTGAGTTTATCAAAGGCTGATGTCTTGCAGTCATAATTTATCGGGATTAGTCCAAACATAGCCTGGGACACCCTTTAAAAAAAAAGACAAACTAAACCAAAATCCTGACAGCTGATGCCATATTAATCAATTCATCCTCAGTTACTCTCTTCCATACACCACCAATCATCAACCCATTCTTTAAATTTCTATCTTCATCTTTATCTTCTTCATTAATCATTTTGCACTCTTTAAGTTTCTTAACCTCTGAATTCTCCAAAACTCCATCAGCTTCTCTCTTACCACCACCACCACCACCACCACAATTCTTCACTTCCACTGAATCCTCTTCCTTTTGGTCATCATCAAGAACCGGAACTACACCAGAAGAACCAACATCCGAAGGCAACATACCAATCGGACACGCCTTCCATAATTTCGCACCACTCCATTTCGTTATCTTTTTTTGGACTACTATCTTTTTTGAGTCACTTTTCAGAGATAATTTCCGTTTGAAAATATCAAGTTTGTTTTCTGCTTCACGAATGTACTTCTCTTGCTGGTTGTAAAACCTCTCTGAATCAACAAGATCTTCTTCCTTAACGGAATCTGTATGCAAGGATGCTAGCTTATTCAGTTTCACGACCAACGTCTGATTACCAGCCCTTTGTGCAAGAACTGAGGCTGCGGTTGTCAGATGGTTATTATGGAGTGAAGAAACCATTAGAGATTTACGTAAAAGATGTAAAAGAGCTGATTTTGGGAGATCTTTTTTGTTTGGTGTTCCTGCGGTTGTAATTTTCCGCCGATAAGTCTTTAGATCCTTGAGGTTTCCCACAAGCCACTCAAATAGATAGGAAAGATGATTTGTGTTGTGAAATCGAGAATTGTACGTGGGTTTCTGGTGGTCTCCTGATACAATAAGTAAGATTTTATTGTAAATCGAGAATGATAAAGTTAATGTAGCTTCTAGTTAAAAAAAATAAAATATCATGCAATGCGGCGATCAGGGGTGAGCATAACTGGGTACCCGGCCGAATTTCATGAAAACGGAACCGCTACCGCTAACATTGGTTCTTTATATTTTGGAACCAGAATCGAAACCGCTGGGAACCGGTTCCAGTGGGTACCCGGTTTCAAATTTTTTTTAACATTGCATATGATAAAAATGTAAGTTTAAGTCTATTATAAACTACAAAGTACCAACTTAAAGTAATAAATACAACAAACGGTCATGCCATGTGGTGCAGCTCCTATCTAATTTAACAACTCGTAAAGCACATAAACAAGATGCAGAAAGAATCATATGTAATTAGGTTTCCTTAAGTGCACCGAAAACAACTACAATCATGTAGATAACAAAGAAATATATTAAAAGCACAAGAGTCAGGTTCAGGGAAAAACCTCAAAAAAAAAAAAAACCCTGAAGAACACCCTGGGAGCCCTCCATCCGGACGGTATGCACAAATGCATACTGGTAATTTGTAACATGCATTAGTGCGTAACATGCACTCATGCATAAAAAAGAAAAACAGCCTCAGTCGCTTATATGCATTTGTGTATATCGTCCAGATGGAGGGCTCTTAGGGTGTTCTTCAGTTTTCTTTTTTTTTTGAGGTTTTCCCCTGAACTCCCTCAAAAACCCAAATATACGAGAACTCGAATCGTTCTAATGGACACGTGTTCAATGCAGTGAAGATCAGGTCAATCAATTGCAAAGTTTTAACATTCATTATGAATCCCGAGCTAAGGAAGTTATCTCCATGTGCATCAAGATTTATTAAACTGATTAAAACCCAATATCATATCAGGAAAGTAGATGTGCTTACCTGCATCATGTTTTAAAGCTTCACGGGTCTCAATCATTTGAAGTACCACTTTGAGAAGGCTTAGAAGCATCTCCGGTTCTTTATTTGACAACTTCATAACTAGAGGTTTCCAATCATCAAGTTGAGTATTGTAAGCTCCAGAATTGCTAACTCGAGAGCTATCTGGAAGCTCTACCACATCGGCTGATTCTAGAGCCTTCAGCAGAAACTCCAATAAGATAGATACCACTTCTGAGGGAAAGGAAGAATATAACTTGAGAAGATTCTTCAATGCTTTGTTTATATGTTTCTTGGAGCCTTGAAAATATTAAAAAAAACCATCATCAGGCATTCGGAAAAGAAAGAACTTGAAAACCAGGGGCGGACCCACCCTATGGGGAGGGGGGTCCCATGCTACCGCTCAACCGTGTTCCGTAAGGGTAAAAAAAATCGCATTTCGTAAGGTTTACATGAGATGCACCCGCTCATTTTTTTGATATTCTAAAAGTTAAAGGAGTACAACTTTGAAAATTTCTTGAAATCAACCAAAAACCTTAAAAAATTCCTTGAAATCAACCAAAAACCGTAAAAAAATCCCTCAAAATCAACCAAAAACCATAAAAAAATCTCTCGAAATCAACCAAAAACCTTAAAAATCCTTCAAAATCAACCGAAAATATTAAAAAAAATTCCCCGAACGGGGAATTCGGCTAAAAAATCCCTTGAAATCAACCGAAAATACATCAAATGGTTTTGCAGACATTTGATCAAATTTAAGAGTGCACCCGCTCGAGAAAAATCCTGGGTCCGCCACTGTTGAAAACCATCAAATGTGTAGGATTGTGAATGGGTAGGAGGGACAGCATGGTGTGTAGGATCGTAGTCTCCTATTTGTTTGTTGGGTATATATATATATAGAGAGAAAGAGAGGGAGGTTCAAGGGAAAACACTAAAAAAAGAGAACTAAAGAACACCCTGGGAGCCCTCCATCCGGACGGTATGCACTAATGCATACTAGCGATTGAAGCTGTTTTTGTTCTATGCACGAGTGCATATCATGCATTAGTGCATATGCACAAATGCATGTTACAAATTACCAGTATGCATTAGTGCATACCGTCCAGATGGAGGGCTCACAGGGTGTTCTTCAGTTTACTCTTTTTTTGGCGTTTTCCCTTGAACCTGACCCTATATATATATATATATTATTTTTTGATTTTTTTGGGGGAAGGTGGGGGGAGATGGTTGTGCAGTATTTCTCTATTTCATTGATGAAGGGTTTATTCTCCTGACCATCTATCTGTTATTTGAATTTTATATCAGTACAGTTTACTCAATCAACCAAACCGATCTAGAAAAGAAATATAAGATAATCAATTCTATGCAGCAATATTATTCTTGTATCTGTAGAAAGAAATATATGATAATCAAGGATCTCCTTGTGCAATTATATTTTTCTGGGAAAAAACAAAAAGAAATATTTCTTTTGTTTGAAAATAAGACATGTTTGTTCTAATTGCAAGTTCTAACAAACGATAGTAATGCGACAAAAAAATTAAGAAGAGAAATATTCTGGACATTTGTAAGACATAAAGACATGTTTTTTTTGGAAAGGGTATCCTAGGCATTTGCCTAGACTAATCCCTGGCAATTTTTACGACTGCTAAAGCATGCAGCCCTAAGATAATTCCCCAGTGGCCACAAGTTGTTTGCGCCTGGATTCGAACCTGGGGTAGATGGTTATCTAGCCTCATCCCCCACAAGCCTTAACCAGTACACCACAAGCCTTGTGGTTAACATAAAGACATGTTTTTATCGACTATGATGCATTTATATAGAATCAATAAATAAAGACAAAGACCATAACACTATATTCATAATCATACTTCAAACTTTTGGAGCAGCAAGTTTATATAGGATCAATTAATGGAACACATAAAGAAATAAAAGGATAAAAACATCATATAAGTAATAGAAGGAAATGAAAGAAACAAATACGCGTTAAAAACTGAACATACAATGCAGTGTAAAAATGGAATATGATGGTCTTGCCTGAAGGTTTAGAAGACTGAATCTTGACAGCCATTAGTGATAGAAACTTATTACGCCCGCATAGGTGTTTGATGCCTAAGCGCAAAATAAATAAAATAAAACCGAAATAGATAAAAAAAATCTCATCAACTTCTACACTAGTACATCTGTAAAAATCATTGGATGCAATGCAAGAACAAACCAAATACTGAAAATGGATTTCCACATAATTTAAATATTGCACGTTTAATAAAATATCAAGTTCAATCAAAAGATATTTCGAATCAACTCAGATCCTAGTCGGTTGTGCTCGTAATCTATCAGGATTCAGGAAGATAATTTATTTCTTGCCAGGAAAAAGAAATTCAAGTACTCATTCTCTCTCTCTCTCTCTCTCTCTCTATATATATATATATATATATTAGTTTCTGTATATCTTCCACAAAATATCCTTCCGCCAACCACCTTAGTTATAAAGGACTGGATAATAAGCTGAAATACACATTCAAGTAGACCAGTCTGTAATTTGCAGTCTCTAACCTTTCTTACTTTATTCCTTTCACTTGAGGGGTGAATTTAGATAATATATGTTTTGTATCATTAGATTGCTTTCTTATGAAATATCAAATATGCTATCAAGAACTTAACAACCCCAATTGATATGCCATCAAGAACTCGAGAAAACCATATCTTCAGAAACGCTAAGGTAGATCTAGCCAAAAGACATTGATTCTCCACTAAGTTTATTCTCTAGAGTGTGCAAAAAAAAAACATTGATTCCTAATAAGTTCCACCTAAATCTCTACTATTGGCTTTTATTAGGCTCTTTTCCACCATTTTCCCGAACTTGGTTATGATGTCATATATTAACAAACCCAAATAAATCCACAAAACCATCATATAAACTTGGAGATATCCAACCACCATGGTTTTGTACGTAGACTAAGGCCTTGTTTGTTTTTTTCATTTCAAGCTCTTAATCACCACTTATGTCTGATTCGTTTAGACGTTTCATAACCATTTCAGAACTGAAATCAGACTTCAGACTTCAGCACCTCTTAAAAAACAAACGCCACATAAAAGAATCAATCATAATTAATGTGCATCTAGATTTAGACTCTTCCCCACTAGAAGTCCTTATGTCCTTTTCAGGTCACACGATTGCACAGAATCATCTCCATAAGATATATAGGTCCTTGACCAACCAACTTGATACCAAATAACCACTCATAACTAGCAATATTCAATATTCTACAATATATCTATATCTAGTTATGAAAATTTTCCAGATCCATGGACTATGAAAAATTTGTAACGGCTGAAACCAAACAACTGGAGCACCACGTACATGTTTGTGCTTCCTTCGTCTCCCTAAATCACCTGGGGTTATTCGGCTGATATGGTTATCTTCCAATAACCCCCCCCCCCCCCCGCACAGCTACAGTGATGGTGACTATAACATAGAGTTCTAATATTTCCAACAATAGGCTTTCAATTGTTTCTACATAAATTCTGACATGTTGCTCAGAGGAATTTGTAGAGAATATCTTCGAAGTCTTGTGAGTTAATCATGATTTTTACTTATTTATATCTTGCTCTAGTGGCAAGAAGTAAGCTCTGCAACTGATTCCACTCTCCTCACAAATCAACATCCATGAGTAGATCTAGCAAAAACTCCATATCTAGATCTTGTCAAGAAGCATAAGAGTGTATATAAGATAGTACAAGGGATAATTGTATATAGGCCAACAACAGTTACTTGGTAAGAACCTAAGTACCTAACCAAACTAAAATCTGGAAAATGTATACACTAATTATTGTTTATTGCAGAAAACCTATGCTATACCACCCCATCCCATATCGACGAAAAAAATCTAATCTATATGGCTAGAAACATTTTCCTGATCATACGAAACAAATCTACAAGTATTACCTCTGTCTGTTCATATTAAGCACAACAACTATTGTTTTGCTTGCATCATTAGGAGTACCATGATCCATTTGTATATTAGTTCTATTCTTATTCCACAAATACAAAGTTTAAATACAAAAAAAGCATCATTACAGAAAAACGTTGGATAGATGTTACTTAAACTGAAAATCTTTCTAACTGTGTGCCCTCCTACTGTATTGCTATAATTTAACTATTATGGAAGGTGCAGGGTGTATCTTAAACTTGGGACGATAAGGGTTGGTGATTGAGTTGATATCTTCAAATATTTGAACTTAGATATAGAAGTGAAAAGGATAAACCAACCAGATAGACATCAAAAAGTTTGAAAAGAAGTTTGTTCAAAGTCTGCTTCTCCATTTAACTTCTAACTTTGAAAAAGGACCAAAATCAGTAGGGTCGGTTCCAGTTAGGATAGAAGTTATGGTGAGAATGGTGAGAAGGGATCTCCACCCTTGGATCAATCCTGATTGAAGATTAACACTAATGAGATACACAGGATCAATTCCAGTGAGGAGCCCTATTCATGGGGTGGGGGTGAGATTAACCGATTAAAAGTGATCAAGGGTCCAGATCCCTTCTTATGCTTCTCACTTTAACTCCTATTCTCACACGATCCTTCGTCAAATCAGTAAACCATACTCCATTTTGAAAATGAAGATGCTGAGCTGTCCATAATCCCAACACTGAATTTGACCAGAACAAGCTGCTAATCTTTCATGGAGATCTGAATTAAACATTTCTTACATATCTGAAGGGCATATAACTTCAAATTTGTGAAAGAAACTAAAAGTTACCAATGAGACAAATACAATCATACGTAGAAGTCAAACATATCTGAGAATGAAGATTGTTAATCTATGTATAGTTGTATAACTGATGTGAGCAAGGGTTTTGAGCTTTCTGTGGTTAAATTAAAAACCTCAAACTAAATCTTTTAGGTGAGAGACTAGCCAGCCTTGAGCAAAAGAAAATTTTCCATTGTTGAGAAAAGAAGATAATTTGAGAGTAAAGAGTCCAATGAACAAAAGGTTGCATATATGATATATATAGAAGTAATGTCACCCGATTACCAAATCAAAGAGACTTCCTTTGACCAAAAAATAGAAGATAGACCATTATATGATTTGCTCACCTAATAGGAAAGCATGGCACATCTTAAAAATTTTGTAATAAGTTTCCAGCGAAAAATGAGCTTTGAGCAAATAAAGGCTAAGAACATTGGCTCAAGAACTAATAGCTCCATTAAAAAATTGTGACCTCGTTGCTTAAGCATGTAGCAAGGATAAGGGGCTGTTTGGTTGGTTTTCATTAAGTCCTATATGGGAAAATCTGTCTGTGTGGATTAATCTGTCTGTATAGATTGGGAAAGTTTTTCTTTAGGAGGGTTTTTACATAGATATAAGGAGCGTGTTTTTTAATTGGGAAGGACGGGTTAGGAAAAAACTTGGCTTTCTGCATAAAGCTCCCCTCTAGAAGCTTACTGAATAAGCCACTTTCTATATCATTAAGCCACTACCAAACAAGTTGTTTATAGCTGACCGAATAAGCTGTAAGTCCCATTAAGCTCATTAAGCTGCTAACAAACAGGCCCTAAGAAATATACGTAGAGAGTCCTCTTTGGCACCTATTAGTGACAAACAACGAAGAACAGAAAAACAATGCAAGAAACAGCATATACTAACAGGAAGAAAAAGAAAGAAATTATAGTTACATATAACATGATATGATTCACTCAATGAAGGATGACATGTGAGCCAGAACATTATTATTAGCACGCATACTTACGTTTTCCCTTAACTACTGAAGAACCTGATCTTGCAGCCTTTTTCACATCCAAACCGAATGCCAGTTCACGTATCTTAGACTTGATTTCTTTTCTGAAATTGGCAGCTCTTTCATCGGGGCATGAAATTGCCATCTTTTGGGGCTCCCAATAATAAGCTTTCAACCAATCAAGTGCCTGAAAATTGTGTAGATCTGAGTTACAACATGGAATTCATATGGTAATTAATATGGAATATAATAAGAGCATCGACTATCGAGTACTAATAGGTTGTTGAACCGAAGTTAAAAGAACACACCAAGAATCATTAACATAATAATATTGAGTGATTGACTAATCATAAATGCCCAAATATTAAATTTCTACAAGTAAATTCATAAAATTGTAATGGAGACATTGCCTAATTGGGCGCTTATTGTGTCTAGCGTGTGCCTAACAAAAAATAAAGTCCACTAAATTAGTGAATTAGCATATCGAAACCACTAAGTTGCTCAGAAGAATGGTCCCTACTAATCTTGTACCATAATAATAAAACTTGGCACGGATAAGAACACGCATACCACTTGCACCTCTTATTAGCTAAGAGGCAAAAACTCAAGACTAGAAACTAACTTCACAATGTGGATTATGGGCAGGAAGGAACGTCATCAGTAGAGCCACACAAACTAGAAAGAGAGATCTTTGTAGAATATTAGTAGTATATACCTTTGTAGATGCAAGCCGAACCAGCCTCAATGAAGGTAGGTCACGATGTGAACACTCTGCAAGAAAAACATATGGGAAGGGAGCATCAGAAGATAGAATAACAACAAACAAGCCAAGCAAAGAATTTTCCTAGAAACTGACAATACAAATTGTTAGATCATTGACCAGCATCTTCCTAAATCGACCCGTATAAGAAAAGGGTAGCGCCTTGAGTATTGACCACCAGGAATTCCTTTTGACTTAGTGGTAAGCGCTTTGATCCAACAATTGGTATCAGAGCAGGTCACGGGTTCGAATCCCATGGAAGGCATTTGTGCACAAATTGCCTAAATCGACCCGTGAGGCTGGCTGCTACACAATATATAAGAAAGGGATAGCGCCTTGACCACCAGAAATTCCTCTTGGCCTAATGGTAAGCGCCTTGATCCAACACAAATCACTATGAAAAGTTTATCAAGTTGTCTCCTCAAATAATGATGAGAGGAACCAATAGTGTAGCCTACTAATACTTCTCCTAATGAACATATAACATAAACAACAGATGGTTAACCCATCAATATTGTAAAATAAAGTGTGATAACAACGTTATATAGCTCAAAGAAGATCTCACAGACTACTAGAAGGATATGATTTAATGAACTGGAACTCACACAACAAGCATATACTAATGCACAAATGTGTGAGTATGCTTTTTGTGTATACTAGTTAGATGTACATGTAAGTAAAACATAAAGGCATATCTTGAATTCCTTACCATGACGAATATCAATCAGCATACGAGGAATACCAATTACATCAGCTGCCTCACCAATTGAAGCCTCGTTCTTCTTACGAGTCTTCTCCACAATACCATTCACAAGCCTTCAAATTTAAAGTTTCAGGTAAGTATATTTATTATAAACTTCATGATGGCAGAACAATATAATCCATCAAAATTCAAAAGCATTCAAACAAACGAATAGTTGCTTTGTAGTTCATCCGTAAGATCCTTTAAAATCAAATGTAAACCTAATTTTAGTTTGGAAGTTTTATATAATGTATATAAAACAAACGATAGTGAGCAACTATGTGTTCGGCTAAAAAAATAGACCATCCACATATGCAATACCAAATAGATATGTGTGTGTGTGTATATATATATGTGTGCATGCATGCAACATAATATACCAACCACAGTGCAGTACCCACTGTACGAAAGAGAGACAGACGAGACTACAACCTCAGAGAAGAGAAGCAATCAGCTAACTGCCAGTCAAAAAGAATTTGTAGCGAGTCCTCACCTCTCTTTCGCCTCCTTCTCTCACATGCAAAAGACTTGGTTTTACTTCTGGTCTTAACTTTAAGCTCTAATTCCTAAATTTAATTTTGATCTCTCCAGCAGGGCAAAATCACACACCCTCTGTCCACCATATACATGGTTCAGAATTTGAGATAATAATCGAACTCACACCCCATGTAGACACCACTGACTTTTGACGGACTCGATTCCTATATATATATATATATATAGAGAGAGAGAGAGAGGGAAGTTCAAATGTGAACTCAAATTTGGTTGTGAACATGAGGACAAATGAGAGCGCGACATGTGTCATATTCAGACTGAATAATGAAGAAAAATATTCAGACTAAATGTAGTATTATTCAGACTGAATAATACTACATTCAGTTTGAATAATACCACATTCAGTCTGAATATGACATGTGTCCCGCTCTCATTATTCCTCATGTTCACAACCAAATTTGAGTTCTCATTTGAACCCGCCCCTATATATATACACATATATGTATATTGGATTAGCTATTGGTTGTAGATTTAAAAATTGTTCCTCTAAACTCCATAACATTTAAGGAGCCATGGCAAAAAGATGCTACAGTCTGACAACATGGACTCAAAGATAAAACCGAAAAGTAAATCAAAGAAATACGAATTTGCATCACCAATAGTTGTTTCGCATTTGGTAATCGACAGCTGATAGAATTTTTCCTCATTATCAAGTCTTCTAAGCAATGTCTTTGGTTGATACAGTTTATTAGCCCAATATAGAAATCTTTACCTCATAATAGCCATACAATATAACATTGTCAACATATCCTCTTCTAGTATATCACTCACGGACAGACCATCCCTGCAGTAAGTAAAATAGATACATAAATATTCAGGAATACATCAATCCCATCCCATAGTTGAAAAATTCAATGTCAGCTTGTCAGTTGGGAAAAGAAACATGCACCTAAAGAAAGAATCTTTTTGTTGGATTTCAATGATAGAAGCAGTGACTTCAATCACTACAGGAAGACATCCTCTGCTTCGCCAGGCAGATATCTGGCCCAAAAAGAATGAATTCAATGATCTTATCAACATATCAGATTCAGAACTTAGTCTATTGTATATATATTTATATATATATATACATATTTATAGGGGAAACCGTACAAACTCCATTCAACCAATCATTTTTTTTCACTTTTCTTAATCATGAGGGTTAATTAGTCAATAGTAAGTGAAAAAAAATCATCAATAACACATGAGGGTTGATTAATCAAGAATATATGAAACAAGATTCATCAAAATGAGAAATCCATGAAACAATTTCATTTTCATGTAGAAACAAAAATATTTGAAATAATTTCATGAAGAAAAGAATTATATGAAACAATTTCATCATATTAAACACTTTCATGAAAAAACATTATTCAAAAAAAAAGGAAACCATGGAGTTTGTACGGTTTGTACAAATTGCTTGGTTTGTATTTGAAATATCCCCTATATTTATATATATATATATGATCCTTACTCTTCGAAGAGCTAAGTCTATGGAGCCAGGGGAAGAAGAAAACAGAGATTCTCTCACGAAACTCCAATCATCCCAACTTATCCATGGCACCAACTTATAGTTGCCTTCCCCAAATGCCTCACTGCTTGTTATTTCGTTAACTCCTAGCACTAGCTGTGATTCCATTGTAATGGCGGATTGAGAACGACTGCAAACTAGATGGAACTGAAAAATGCCACAAAGGAAAACTATGAAACAAGAAAGCAATCAACCTTTATAAGTTTTAGGGTTAAATGCAGAAATAGCAATCTAAATTCCAAAATTTCTTATTATAGCATTATAGTTTTATATCTTTTTATTATAGCATTGTACTTTCAAAATGTTTTTTTATTAGGCTATTGTACTTTAAAATATTTACCTGTTACTGCAATCTGATGATTTAAATTTCGATGATATGGCATTAGTTAACAGGTT
Source organism: Silybum marianum (assembly GCA_036898165.1). Classification (NCBI taxonomy): domain Eukaryota; kingdom Viridiplantae; phylum Streptophyta; class Magnoliopsida; order Asterales; family Asteraceae; genus Silybum; species Silybum marianum. Next base: position 39,251,788 of record CM072532.1, on the reverse strand, counting down.
TTTTTGCAATGTCACTGTTCATGATGAATATCGGCGTGTAATATATTGGTGACATGACAAAATATTAATTTTCTTGATAAAAGACCTTTAGAACTTTAAAAGATTACCACATTTTATGTTAGAAAACAAAGTTAATCTTTTTAATTAAATAAAAAAGGAAGGAAAACCCAATATGCACTTATCAGCCCTTTTTGTATAAAACTCGTATAGAGTGTTAATGTCGTTTGATAAATGGAAAAAAAAAAACTGGTGACAGAATGTTCTTTATTCCTAACACAATTTCATGGATGAGTTTGATCAAATAAATAAAATCGATTGACTAGTATGTTTTCACTGCCAAAATCCAAGTGCATTTAGAAACAAACAGTTAATCTAATGATCCCACAATAAAATTAAACTAATAGTGTGTTTTGGGTCTTCTCTCACCAAATCAATATAGAAGCTTTACACATACACAGGCAACAATTGAGGTTGGATTACAAACACTTGTTCAAAGTCAAAAACACTTTTTTTTTCTTCTTCTTCTTCTACCCTCTTTGATTGTAGCTTGTTTTAAGTGACAAAAAATTATATATACAGGGGTGGGTTCAACTGAGAACTCAAATTTGGTTATAAACATGAGGACAAAGGCGACATATGTCACATTATTCCGACCGAATGTAGTATTATTCCATGGCCTTCATAATTCAAACTGAATGGGACACGTGTCGCCCTCTCCTATCTCCTCCACATGTTAGCAACCAAATTTGAGTTTGCATTTGAATTTTATATATATATATATATAGAGGTGGCTTCTTCTGATAACCCAATAATTTGTGATAACCGTGTTAACCCATCGTTCACTGGTGAACACCATTTTTATTGGTGAACGAGCATCATCGTGTGTTCCACAGTATGCGAGCATGGTGTTCACCAGTGAACGATGGGTTAACACGGTTAACACAAATAATTGAGTTAACACTTGAAGGGGCCTCTATATATATAACATGTTGTCTTTGCTTCTACTTGTCAAACACCCTACCCCACATTCATTTCAACATCTCTATTCTATTTTTCAAACACCCTAATCCCATACGCACTTCTTCTACCGCCTCGCATTCTCCTAACAACAGAGCAAAACTGAGGCTAGTTTTTGCAAGAGTAAAATCAGTAATCAAATGAGCAAAATCAAAATCATTTGAGGTTTCAAGTAGTAAATAGTAAGCAAAAGTGAGGTTTCTTTGTTTTCAAGCAGTACCTGTACGGCTGTAAAACAGAGCAAAATCAAACTAGGGTTTCTGAAATCGTGAACAACGAGAGAGAAAGAGCGTCGAGGGGATAGCCGACGGAAACTGAATTCCTGCTGCTGCCTCCTAACGGAAAATTGTTCGAGTTTCCCTTTGTTGTATGCCAATACTTTTGTTTTGCTTTGGAGTTAATTACAAATTTCGTCCCTGTGTTTTATGGTTTTTACAATTAACGTCCCTAACCCTAAATTATGGGTCCTATTGGCCATCCTGGTTTTGAATCGGTTAGAATAAGATCTCTTGTTTTAACTCCGTTACAAATAAAAAAATACATTTCGACAATGTTTGGCAAACTATCTGATAAGATAGCTTATGACTTATAAAGTTGTTGATGACTTATAAGGTAGCTGATAAAATAACTTATAACTGATAAGGTACCTTATGACTTATAAGGTAGTTATATTTTAGTTTGTTTATCCATTTCTTTATTAGTTTTCTATCATACAATATTATATGCTTTTGTGTACAAAAATGCTTAATAAACAAAAAAAACACATTTGCAACAACGTTCTCCCCCTTCCTTTATGTTGACTATTTTATTTACTTTGCCTACTATTCCATTTGCCTACCAAAAATACACACATAAACATCAAATCAACTCAAATCCAAACTTTAATTAATAAAACTCAACTCAAATTAACCTAAACCCATCCAAATCCAAATTAACAAAAGTTAGGTGAATGATTTGATCAAAAATAAAACCCTGAGAACCCTAATAATATTTTCTACATTTAGGGACCTTCTTTGTAAAACTATGAAACCATGAGGATGAAATTTACAATTAACTCTTTGTTTTTATGATTACTAATGTGGGAAGTGCATCTTGTATAGTACTTAATTTGGGTAGCAATGGAAGATTAGTTGCTATATATAATAATCGATAAATCGTTATTCATATAATTCGTAATAATTTAATAGAATTTCAATATGAAAAGTGATACAGTCAAATAAGAATGTTTAATATCTTGATAATATTTAAGAGGAAATGTTCATAGGATAGTCATTCAACTATTATTGTTTATATTTCACGTATTGTTCATATTTTAGTGATACATTAAAGAGGTTTAATATATTTGAGAGTAAACTACATACTTGGTCCCTAGGGTTTATTGGTTTTAACAGTCTGGGTCCCTAAAATGAAATATCTATGACTTGCATCCTCGTGGTTTCCATTTCATAACGTATTGGATCCCTAAAACTAACTTTGTTAGACTTTTTCTGTTAAGTAGGTTAAGTAAGAGGATCATTTTGGTCATTTTAAGTTTAGGGACCAAACATGTTATAAAAACCACAAGGACCAAACATGTAACTTACTCTCTATATATTTTATATATACTTAATAATTAATAATTAATAATATATATATTGTATATAATTTATCACCATAATTTTCACAATTTTTTATAACATTGTTTTTTTTATTACAACAATATATTTTTAATTTTGTATTTTTATTATGGCATGATAGTTAAATTTTTCTTTATTATAGCAATATATATTTAAATTATTTTTTTATTATGGCATTATAGTTACATTTTTATTTATTATAGAAACATATTTTTAAATTATTTTTTTATTATGGTATTATAGTTACATTTTTTTTAATTATAGCAATATATATTCAAACTATTTTTTTATTATGTCATTATATTTACATATTTTTCTTTATTATAACAATATACTTTCAAATTGTTTTGTATTTAGGCATTGTACTTTTAAACTTTTTTATTAAATTATATGAAAATTATATATTTTAATGTAACATATATGAATGTTTTTTCCTTAAAAAACATATATTTTTTTAAATAAATTACGTGGCATAGATAAAATGGAACATCAAATTTTTAGATAGTTTCCTCACTTTACCTTCCGATTATTCATACATTTTAAAGGAATTCTTAAAAAATAGATGAAAAACATAATATATGTGGTATATGAATAATCGGGAGAGAAAACGATGAAGTTATTCAAAAATAAAACAAAATTATTCATTAATATAACAATATTTATAAAATTTGTAAAACACATTTTCCATTGCTAACGTTTAAAAAATGTTAAAAAGTATGTGTTTTTTGAAGGAAAAAAAATGTGTCTGTTTAAAAAATATGTTACATTAAAATATTTAATTTTCATACAATTTAATAAGAAAAATTAAAAATACAATGTGTAAAAAAAGAAATGATAGTATATTACTATGATAAAAAAAATGTAACTATAATACCATAACAAAAATACAATTTAAAAATATATTATTTTAATAAGAAAAAAACGAAGAAAATGTTATAATAAGAAAAATTGTAAAAGTATTTGATAAAATATAATATATATATATATATATACACCCACAATATATATGTTATGAATTATTAATTATTAAGTATATATAAATTATATAGAGAGTAAATTACATGTTTGGTCCCTGTGGTTCTTATTACATGTTTGGTCCCTGTGATTCTTATTACGTGTTTGGTCCCTATACTTAAAATGACCAAAATGCCCCTCTTACTTAACCTACTTAACAGGAAAAGTCTAACAAAGTTAGTTTTAGGGACCTAATACGTTATGAAATAGAAACCACGAGGATGGAAGCCATAGATATTTCATTTTAGGGACCCAGACTGTTAAAACCAATAAACCCTAGGGACCAAGTATGTAGTTTACTCTATATTTGATTGGAATTCAATTAAATAGAATATGAAAAATATACATTAAATCACATTTAAAATATTAAATATCGGTAAATAAAATTTGTTGATCATATAATTTTTTTAACAAAATCAAAATAGGCAAAGGTTATATGCCAAATTTATTGTAAACAACTCAAAAAATATAATTTAAAAAAATATATTTCTAACTAAATAACTTGTTTGTTTTTTAAAAAAAAACCTTTAACAGCCTTTTATCACTTATTCGGTAAGAGGTTTATAAGTTCAGATTTTTTTTTCTTTGATAACTTGAAACTTATATTAAAATTAAATAAAGATAATTTGATGACATAAAGTCTACATTAAATAAAAATTAATTATTTTAACTATTTTAGAAATCAAGATTATCAAAATAACCATTTTTTCTTTACTTTTACCAAAATGACCAAAATACAATCGAAACATCCACCGAATCGAAACCTCCGTCAAATACCTCTACCAAATGCCAAATACTTCTTCCAAATATAATTTGTCAATTTTTAATTTACATTTTACATTTTATACCTTAAAGTTAGTTAATAAATTACTTTAAGTACTTTACTTTTTAATTTTTCATTTTACACCCTTATCGTATTTTAATTGATATACGAGTATGTGTGTTAATGTGATAAGGGTGTAAAACAAAAAATTAAAAAATAAAGTACCTAAAGTAATTTATTAACTAACTCTCAGGGTATAAAATGTAAAATGTAAATTAGAAATTGATAAATTATAACCACGGAGGTATTTGGCATTTGATGGAGGTTTCGATTTCGGTGGATGTTTCGATTGTATTTTGGTCATTTTGATAAAAGTGGAGAGAAAATGGTTATTTTAGTAATATTGATTTCTAAAATGGTTAAAATAATTAATTTCCCTGTATTAGATCATCGTACAATCATTATAACAAAAATAGTTAACAAACTAAAAAAACAAACTCAAGAAACTAATGTAATGCTACATAGTACATATGAGAGAAAAAGACCATCACCCTTGCATCTTTATGCATTTACTCAAAACTCTAGTATCCTAAACAAAATTGGAATAATCACCGATTCAAACACATGATCAATTGCTCATCTTATCATATTCGACAATATGCTTTCTTTTGCGTATACTTGTTGGAATAACAGTTTTAGAATGTTATGTCCTATCAGCACCTTCCAAATCCTTAATCACGTCTGAAGCAATCTCATATGCATATGTGAGAAACATATAATATGTTAAGGGCTACTATAACAAAACAAATGTAAAATATCATGTTTATATCTGGTTCTAATATATTGATTAAACATTCAATAGTAATTAGATGTGAAGTGCCTGTCTATCAATTAGTCGGGTGAGAGTGTATAAACATCAACTCATCACACACAAAAGTTGGTGAAGGGAAATCGACATAAGAAGTTGGCATATTATATAATCTTCATATGGAACTATAGAAAACAACTAATTTGGAACAAAATCAACGCACATCTCGCCTAATGCTTCATTTTCACCTGTATTAAAATTACGTCACTTGTACTTTCATTAATGATTTGAAATAATTTGATGTCTTGTTTTCTGAGAAAGCATGACAAACTTAAATGTAAGAGAAATGATGAATAAAATAACTTAAATACAAGAGGATGATACAACAAACACCTACAAATATGTTTTGTCACATGTTAGCCAAAAAAATTAGAACTTCGTAAGGAGATATTTGTAAGCATAAGGATGGAAGGAACATAAATATCAACTTTTTCCACTTCTAGTATTGAAAATTCAAGTCAATAACCTTGAAAGAATTCTCAACAACCTTAAAATTATAAAACAAATGATTAAACTTATTCACCAATGTTTTGTCTCACCATTATTGTCATAAAAGACCTTTTGAAAACAAAACAAACAAATTAATCAAACATTTGGCAACACCCAAATTGCTAGCAATTTGTTTATGCAAAAGGATAAATTAACATACATTTCAGCAACTAAAACCATGTCCAAACTATTCACTTTTTCGTTTCTCTTTGTATTTAAAGACTCCCACAACCTAGATATTCTAATCTTTGCAACCCAATATTCGCTATCTAAGCCTAGATTTTTTAGTTCAACAAACTCCATCAGACCATCAGTAGAAGATTTGTCAACGTAAAGTTATTGTATACAAAGTAGTATGAAGAAACAAAAAAATATTTAGAACTGATAATCATGTCTACAAATCTGATCAAAAAATAAAATAATCATGTCTACAAATAATATAAATAAGTATTAATTCATCATTCATACAAATTCATAAGTTAGAAATGAATGTTATTAAAGGCTAACCAATGTTATTTAGAAGTTCAAATTCAAAATGGAAATAAATGAAATTTAAAAGTTCAAATTAACAATATGAATGTTACAATTCATATTATCAACAAAATACAAAAACATTCATCTAAAGCAAATTATTGAGGGCTAATCATTTATCTATACTATTTATAAAACGTGTAAAACAGTTTTGTTTAGAAAATTAAGACTTACTATTTGTAATGCTTAACGTACAACTATATAATGCACCATACCGAGTGTATCAGCCCACGTCCCCCGAAATTTGGACCCCCCTTTCTCCGGCCACCTTCCTCCCCCACGCCCCCTGATAATTTCCCTCCACGTTCCTTCAAAGTCGCTTTTCAATTCCTACACCCCTCCATTTCCAACCGATGCATTCTCTCCGTCACCGATAGGGCTGTAAATGAACCGAACGAACACGAGCGGAGGCTTGTTCGTGTTCGTTCATTTAACTTAACCGAACAAACGAACGAACATGAACGATAAACGAACGAAATTTTTTGTGTTCGTGTTCGTGTTCGTTCATTTAACTTAACCGAACAAACGAACGAACACGAACGGTAAACGAACGAAATTTTTTGTGTTCATTAAAAAATTTTGTTTGTTCATGTTCGTTTGTTAAGCTGTTAAACGAACGTAAACGAACAAATATAAATGAACGTAAACGAACGAACGTGAATGAAGATAAACGAATGTAAACGAACATAGATGAACATAAATGAACAAACACATATATAAAATAAAACCACCATTATTTATCATTTTGTTCCTAAAAAGTAACATAACAAAGAATCAGAATCCAAACTATAGAATGTTCTCGCAAAAATTTACGGTTGCGTTTTGAAAGTGTCTTTTCATCATTGGTTATTGAAGACAACCTTGAGGAGTTTTTGAGAAGGTAATGTTCCTTTTAGGTATTTCCCATATAAAATTTCTTTTTTGATTATCATTCTAGGAACTAATCCACCGATCCTTTTGCTTCTCTACTTGAATCAATATACCCCACTCTTCAAGCTTCCCGTTTTTATTTTCGTGGCTCCTGTACTGGAATCGAGACGTCGATACAGGTAATTAGTTTTCTAAATGAATTTTGTGGATTCCAAATAATTTCTTGAGAACGGAGTTTGTGGATTTTGCTCCCCTGTGAATTTCTGAATAATTTATTTGGAGTTTCCAAACGGATTTTGTCCATTCTTAATAATTTATTGAGAATGGATTTTGCTTCTTTGTGAGTTTCTAACGTTTTGAATGGAATTAGTGGATTCTGCTTTCTTCTGTGGTTTCTAACCTTTTGGGCTGATTTTTGCTCCTTTTCCATCAATTTTCTGGATGTAGCGGTTTATGAATTGAGTTTGGGCATGGACATACACTTGGTGGTTTCCCGTGCTCCCTATTTAAAACTGATATTTGTGTATTACATTTCAATGGTCTTTTGTTTGTGTGAATATCTTGTATATTGCATCTGTTAGATTTCCTTTCAAGTTCTTAATGTGATGCTACCATATATCTTGAGTTGCAGTCGCAAGATAGTTGGGAGATCATTATTTAGCTGTGAATTTGGCCAAGGTGTCCTTGCTGATGGTATTGAGTTCTAGAAAGATTCTATCAGAGTCTCAAACCAACCCAAATAGGACTATCACTCAAAGTTGGTGTGTATTCGAATGTTCTATATTTTTGTTCATTACTAACTTTGCTCAGGTGGTTGGGATTATTATACAAGTTCAAAATCATCTGTTATTCTTAATATCCCACTTGGTGGATATGGCAGTTTGAGCATTTTATGAACCAAAGTTGGTCTCTGATTTTGTTGTCTGAGTTCCTTGGCAAAGATATATTAAGACTAGTCTCAGACCAAGATTACGCGAGGCACTATAAGGTTCAAGGATTATCAGTTCAACCAATCAATTACCGTAAGCTTGGACTGATCATATTGTTACTTATTGATTTTACTATTTGTAAGGATCCCTTCTCAGCATAACTTTCATTCTCACCGGAACCTAACCTAATTAATCTGTATTGGATTTTTCTGAAACAATGTGTTCACAGACAGCAGAGTTATTTTCTCTTGTATAAGAGACCAAGAGAGTATATTGTAATTTGTAACTCAGTTTCACATGACCATGAACAAACACCGGTAAAGTTGACTGGTTTTGACTCTTGATGTGTATGTTTATGTACTTTTTTAGGATAAAAGGATGTGGTAGCATTGCGTTAAATTTATCTACCATGGCAGGACTAAGGAATTGAAAAACAAACCCGCACCACTATTTGATGCGGAAAAGGGATTTTCTTCTGGATCAACCATTGATCCTTCTGATTTCTTATATGGTACTTTCATATTTTGACATAAACTTTTGAAGTAGATTACAACAACTTACTGATTTGATATTTGCCTCTGTGAAGCTCTCAGATGGTGGGACCGTTAATTTTCTTAGTCGATCTTATGAAGTATATACAACATTAACGAGATTGGATTGCAAAAATCTGAATTTTCACCTTATTAAGTCACAAACATTCCAATTCAGAACATTGGAGGTACCTTGGTTGATATACTTCTATAAATTTTCCATATCTTCATGGAACCTATAGAACTACCACCGACAAGAAAAAATGATCATGTTATTCCGTTGATGCCAAATTGAAAACACCAGTTGATATTAGACCCTTCAAATGTGCATGCTCATGATTTGTGATTCATTATAGCAGCTTCGCTTGAATTCAAATAACTATTTAAATTTAGTACCCGAAGATGTAACACCCTTTTTTCTGATTTAGAAGCCTTCTGTTCTCATGGATTCACACGTTGACTTTATTGTATGTAAATTATCGTAGAGAAATACACAAAGATAATTTCTTAGAATATCAATAACATACCGTAAAGGCTAGGTGACTAATCTTGCTTTCTTAAATTCTAAGAGGTTTAGATGTGTTTTTCTTTGTTGAGGATGCTCATCTCGCTAAACTTTTTTATGAACTAGCTCATCTTGTTTACACTCCAAAATGTATCGGTATGCAATCGATTATTTATACACTTATGGTTCTTTAGCTTCTGTTTTCTTATACATTTAAATTTAATTATTGGATTGTATTAATTTGTACTTCTCGACCATTATTTACGTGATAAATAATGTTACGAAAGAATGCAAAATTTTGCTCAGGTCAGGTGCTGTTTGGGAACAAGGGGCATGAAACATTCGCTAAAGGTTTGGGACCATCCTTTTGGTTTTTTTACTTGGTGAAACTGGTGATCATCTTACTCGTGCTGCCAAGGTCGATTCTTTCTGTCAATCTCCAACTGAACTAGATTCTTATGCTAATTTTGTAAATAATTGAGTCGAAATCGATGCATTGTTTTACTTGCTACATATTGTCCAAATGTCACCAGGATAGTCCCAATTTTGTAGTAAAATGAACTTTTAAAAACATGAGAATCAACTTTCAAACTAAAAAACAACTTCTAAAACTTCAAATAGATTGAATTTGGTTCATATATAGTTGGAACAAAGTGTTGATATCCTAGCATGGAAAAATAGATATGTTGCGTGTTGGCCATCATCCAGGTTAGTATGTGTTTGCATAGTCTGCTGCTCAGATAACATCTTCATTGGTTTGTCTTCATACATCCATTGGCATTTCTCCTCATTTTTTTAGGTTAATGCAATCCAACACTTAGGTGACGTTTGTTTTTTAAGAGGTGTTGAAGTCTGAAATCTGAAAATAAAAGAAAAACAAACAACTTGAATGTTAGAATGTCTGACCATTTCCAGACATAAGAGGTAATTAAGAGATGAAAAAGAAAAAAACAAACAAGGCCTTAAACTCTGCTCTCATCACAACAATGGATTAGCACGAGGTGATATGCAATATATATATATATATATACACACACTATATATAAGCACCTTAAACGGTTATGTCACTACAAGAAATGGCGGTTATAGAGACGACTTTTGTCGTCGCTACATGTCAAAATGTCGTCGCTAAAAACATATAGCGACTACGGTTGTTGCTAAAAGTCTGGTAGCTAGAAGTTGGTAGCTGAAAAAACCAATAGCAACCGCAAGCGATGACAATAGCGACGACAGGTTATGCGACGACTTAAAGTTTTATTGCGACGGAAATTCGTCGTTACAAGTGATTTTAATTAAATTACCTTATTAAGTAATAGAGACCATATGCGTTGTTATAAGTTAAATAATTAATTAATTAATAATTAATATTAGCGACTACTTATCGTCGCTATAAGTAAAATAATTAATTAATTAAATTACTATTAACAACCACATATCGTCGCTATAAGTAAAATAAATAATTATTTATAAATTACTATTAGCAACCACCACATCGTCGCCTTAAGTAAATTAACTAATTTTTCGGATATTACTATTAGCGACTACATGTCGTCGATATAAATGGGATGATTTATCGTCGCTATAAAGGTTATTTTTTGGTATTTTCCGACTATTTTTTACACATTTTAAAATTAACACGATTGTAATAGTAAGAAAAATCAACAATATAACATACAAACACAAACAATAAACACAATTTTATTACTAAAAATGAACACTAAAACATAGAAGTACCAATAATAAACACAAAAAAATTTAATTGTATACAACGAGGTCTAGAAATATAAATATGAATAAATATATCTACTTATTCCCCAAATCCTCATCGGTGTCATCATCGATGTCATCGTCAGTGTTTTGCTGCGATGGTGATGGTGGAGATGGAACTACTGACATGGTATAAAAGAAAGTAGGAATATCTAAACCTGGGTATTCGGGCTAATATTCCTAAAGATGAATGTTATAGGTTGGAACATCATTCGTTAGGCATAGTAACGAGACGCACATGGCTCTTGTAAGGACAACTCCAACCAAAATAATCAGACTCGTGCATCTCCTGAAATCCAACAGATGATCTACCTAAAGATCAACATAAACAAAAATAGATTAGGGAAAAAGCAAATAGAACATGAAGATGGTAAATTGAATCATATGTTAAAGAAAAGAGGAAAGAAGCTTGTTTTTTATAACAAATAAAAGATCCAATAAAACTTCTATATGATATTAAGATCGTATTTCCTTGTTCATCAACTGACTTCCCCATTTACAACATACCTTGACGCAAGAAGTGAGATTCGCAAATTCTTCAGGCAAAACTCATGTCAAATTGAGTCTTTTTAACTGGCTGCAATTTAATACCGGTATGGAAAGATATTCAAAACACTGGGTAGCGCTAAAAATGGACGGTAAACCATTTTAATTATCTACTAGATATTTTCCTAGCCTATATATATATATAATAACTATACATGACAAATCAATGAAATGTAAAATTTGTATGGATAATTGTTGAAATATAATTATTTACATCGCACATTTAAATATAACCATTACATACCTTTGATGTAAGTAATGCAGAAGGTCTCACGTCCTTAGAATTGATTCATCCCCTTTGCTCTACCTGAAAGCAAATCGTAAACACTTAGCACAAGAAACTAAGGGCCGTTTACTAAAAACTTAGAGCATCTCTAACAACTTCTTCAAAATGGAGAAAATGAGGATTTTAAGCCAAAATGTGCTTCAACAGCTTTCTCAAAACTATCTCAAAAAATGGATAGGAAAGTAAAGACAGTTTTCTCCAAATATGGAGAACACTCAAAAAATTATTACAAAGTTAGACCATCAATAGAAAATTTTGTAAACAAATATTTAGAGAGAGGAATAATATTTTAATAGATAAATTGAATATTTTACTATTATAATCATTGTTGATTTATCCAAAATAGGGAATCTATTGGAGATGAATGTAATTTTTTTTACAGATTTTAACTTTTGGTTCTTCAGGAGAAATTTTAGGGAATCTCTTGGAGATGCTCAGAGCAACATTACAGTAAGCAGGAAAAGTGAACAAATACTACAAAGCATTACACCATAACCGGATACAAAACTAAACAACTATGAAACCATATTAACACTTTTTCAAGCATACTACAGAACCATGTTAAAAAGAAAAGAAACCCTGCTTCGTGTTTAATTTTAGTCAACATGTGTGTGTATATATATATATAGGGAGGGTTCAAATGAAAACACCCCCAATTTAAAAGAACAAAGGGACTCATTTGGGACCATATATAATGTGGGTTCTACCAATGAAAAATCATATTTGATTCAATGGGACCCACCATTGAAAATCAGATATGATTTTTTATTGGTGGGACCCACATCATATATGGTTCCAATGACTCCCTTTGTTCCTTTAAATTTACAAAATTTTCATTTGAACCTCTTCTTATATATATATATATAGGGGAGGGATCATATGAGAACACTACCAATTTAAAAGAACAAAGGAACTCATTTGGGACCACATATGATGTGAGTCCCACATAATATTAAATCATATTAAATCATAAATGATTTAATATTATATGAGACCCACATCATATGTGATCTACAATTGTCCCTTTGTTCCTTTAAAAATGCAAAGTTCTAATTTGAACCTTCCTCTATATATATATATATATATGCAAAATAATTGTAGAACCATTTCCCAAAAACAGAGAAAGCTTCCATGGCCCCACCCAAGCCATTCCAGTGACAAACGATGAACTGAAAAGTTGACATAGCTATGACACCTATAAATCCAAACAGTATTGAACCTGACCGAATACGAGATTTTAAAAGGTTATATGTGTCCTATGAAAATTGCAACATAACATTTGAGAAAATGCTAACCTTTCCTTTTGAAGAAGGATGCCAACTTTACCTATCTGTTTATGAATTAGTTGTTGGTATTAATCTAAGTTCATAGATGTGTTTTAGATATTTGACAACTAACATTTTTAGTTAACCTACGTATCAAGTAAAACAAGTGTAGGGAGGATTTTATAACTGACCCATTATTTTGTTAGTTCAAGGCATAATAGCTCGATTTTTTTGCAAGTTATATGGATTGTGACAAAAATAAATGCAAATATGAGAATTCTTATTTTACGAGTTACAAAAATAAAAAAATGAGTTTTTATAAAAAATATGTCTAACACAACAATAAACAATATGTCAAAACATATTTATATTTATCATAAAATAAGTAACATTCTAAATGAGAGATTGGAATATTCAGATTAAATAAGAACATTCGTATTTTATGAGTTACTTTTAAAAATGCCAAAATAATGTTATGCTAAAATAAAACATTACACATTTTGCTAACTTACAAAATTTGGATCATTTTGATTTGTCCATACCCATCAAAATTTTGAACTATTTTGAAGCAAATAAGTATAAATTAAATGAATTATTAGATTTTTTAGTCCATTTTTTAAAAACAATTCATTTTGTTAAAGAAAATTCCGGCTAATTTATTTCGTTAATTTTAAACTTTTTTGAACTTCTTAAAAAGCAAATAAGCTTTATTAAATATTTTTTATAAAAAAGATTCTTTTATTTTTTTAATAATCATCAAAATTTTCACACAATAGATTTTGGTTAAAATTTGTACCTAAAGCAACAACATGTCGTAGCTATAAACTACCAGCTTGTTAATTACATTTTTGATAAAAAATCACTATTTTTATTTTTACTTTTATTTTTAAATTTAAATTTATTAAATATCTACAGCAACGACATGTCGTATGTATAAGGTACCGAATTTTTGTAAAGAGAAAATAACACTTTCTTAAATTTGAAAAAGAAAATATTATGTATTAATATCGACAACATGTTGTTTCCATAAATTTCCAAACATTAATTTGTCCCGCCATTTTCTCCCAACAAAATTTTTGTCAAAATTTTCATTTTCAGCAACGACCTTGTCGTGGCAAAAACGGATATACAAGAGCTATTTACAACAACAATACAGACGTCATTGTTATAGGTGTCGTCGCTATAAACTTTAAAATTTCCCACCAAAATTTTTGTCAAAATTTTGATCTACAGCGACGATATATCATCACTATAAATTACCATTTTATGAATTACTTTTAATCAAAAATCATATTTTTTTTTCATTTTTCAAACAAAATTTATTAAATATCTACAACGACGACATGTCGTGTGTATAAAGTATAAAATTTTATTAGAGAGAAGATTGCATTGTTTTTAATTTTCAAAAAAACTTATTAAATACCTATAACGACGATATGTCGTCGCTATAACTGTTCAAAAATTTGATTAACCCGTCATTTTTCCCCCCAATATTTTAATCAAAAATTTCATCTACAACAACGACATTGTCGTTGCAAAAAATCCAATGAATATCCGATACCTTTTCCACCGTTTAGTGACGAAAAGTCGTGGCTATAAATATTTATAGTGACAAGTCAAAACTCGTGTCTATAGGTGTCGTCGCTATAGCCATCATTTCTTGTAGCGTGTGTTGAAATTTAAGAAGTATCATCCATTATGCAACATAAGACTGCTCAAAATTCTAGGTTTCTAATATGTAGGAGAGTTAGAATTACAAATAGAGTTTATTTTAGTTTTGAAATTTTTCAGCATCTCCCACGTATAACGCATGTTTGTTTTTAACATTCTTATGATATGCAATTTATTAGCATTCTCTATATATAGTTGATGGTAACATTTTATAGTTTGGTTTAATACCTTGTTTATGTTTATGCATGATAATTTCTGGGTATAAGAAGTTTCTTCAGTGACTAAATTTCTGCATATAAGTTCCCCATCAAAGTTTCTGTGTAAACTCGTCCTTTATAGTTTTCTGCATATAATGTTTTTTTAGAAACATTTTTTAGGACAGATGTATACCACTATGGTATTGTATTGTAGGAAAATACCATTTGAGAAGATTCCTTGGGATGATCTTACTGTGAATTTGTGATGCAGGTCGGTTTCTTAATTATTCTCAACTACTTGTTTCAAATTTAATTTTTTTAAACAACCCAAGCATACCATATATTTGTGGCACTCGAACACAAGGGAACCAAAAGGGTAAAATATATGAAAATTGCAGTTTTACATATGATCATACTTTACAGGTTATTGGAGCTTTAGCATTCATGAATCGACAACTACAGATTGCAAAAGATCCGGATCCAATGTGGGATTCTCTTATCGAAAGTTGTTGGTGCAGGTTACAAAATGCAATGCAAAAGACATGAAAGATGATAAAAGATCACTCACAATATTTTAGCTAACAACATAAAGTGGAGCATTAAATAGGTAATCTTGAACTGAAGCCAGAGCTGACCTAAAATTGAGTTATTGTTTAATCTATTTCCTATAATTGCAACTTTTCTAATTTAATTCTTCTGGGCTATTGCCAAACAATTTTGTTTGTGGGTGGGCATTATTGTGGTAAATTTGGATCCAAGGCATGATAAGCAAAAATTTTATTTGTTCCATATGTAGCACTAGTGTAATATGATGCATGTTAGGAAGTATTTCTGAATTTCTTTGAGGACGAATGAATTAGTATATATATATATGTTTATATATAGGTAGTTATTTATGAAGGGGTGTGACTATTCATAAAGGGGATAAAGGGGTGTGACTGTTTCATGAAACAACACAACAACCATAGGCGAACCATTGTGATGGTTCGATGGCACCCTTTCGGTGTCTATAAATAGGAATCATATGTAACAAATTCAGTGTGTGATTTTCTCAGAAATAAAACAAGTACTTTGGTTGATTATCTTTGTTGATTTATTACTTTCGATCCAACAGATTAATGAGTTGCATGTTCTTCAAGGTTAATCACGAGATTTATTAATGGGTAAACAGAAAAAAGTTAAAACCTAAGGTAATGGCATGCATGGTTTTCTCTCCTTTAGTCCTTCTCATGCCCTGATGTGCTCTCATGAGATCTGAAAAAAGAAATCACATGCAACCATGATCTTGAAATTTGTTTGTTTATCTCCACAGGTACGAACTATGAAGGTCAACAATGTTTCCTTAGGTGCTTCCGAGCAAGACATCAAGGAATTCTTTCCGTTTTCTGGTGAAATTGAATTGTAAAGGTCTCTCTATGTTGAAAGTGACGACCCGATGGTTTTTTAAAATGCAACTGCTCAAACCTTTGGATATCTGATGTTTTGATTCAAATGGTTATAGGGTTGCTGTAGAAAATGTTTGTATATAGTGTTTGATGACTTGATTCCATAATCACAAATGCTGGGTCCAGATCAATGTTGTGTTTCAAATGGTTATATGTTTAAATTGATATTTTTTTAGAATTAATTAACAATCAACCATTCAACATATTTTTTCATATAATTGTTTTAATTTTGTTTAATATACATTAAGGGGTAAAATAGTTACATATATGTCATTCAAACTGTTTATTCCGCTGCATTGCAGCGGGTACCTAACTAGTATAAATAATATATAAAAAAGAATTACTTTAAGATTACCATTTGTAAAATGACTTAATCTCCCTTGAGATTTTGACATTTACGATGTAAATTTGTTGTCTATGGGCTTGATTTTAATTTTATGTCGACTGTTTTGTGTTAAATTCGAGGTTTTTGGTTTGTTACGAACTATGAAAGAAATTCGGTCTTTTTTAGGCGTAGGTGTAAAAAATGTACCCAACATGTATTCTTACTAGTATTTGATGCTCGAAGTTCGTTAGGGTTTAAATTAATTGTGTCAAAATAAGGAAAATATGTTTTATTGTAAATATGACAAGTGTATAATGTCATTCTCTTTATTTTCTTATATCGTGTAACCCTTTCATATAAATAGGAGTCTTAGGGGGCGTTTAGTTCGCAGAATGGAATTGAATGGAATGGAATCTGTCAAAGGAATTTGACTTTGAAGGAATTGGAATTGAATGTTGTCAGGTTTGACCAGCTGTTTGGTTGACAGAATTGGAATGAAATCTGTTGAAAGAATTGGAATATGTCTGTTTGGTTCACAGAATATAGCTTTGGAATTGGAATGAAATTCCAGTAAATGACTAAAATACCCTTTTTATTAAATTTAATTTTTTAAAACTAAAATTAATAAAATAAAATAATTATTACTTACTTTAGTTTTTTAACACTAAAAATAATGAGTTTTTTTACAACTAAAAACTGCATAAAACAACTAAAACAACAAAAATCATAATTTTTTTACAGCAAAAACGATTAAAAACAGCAAAAAACTGCAGAAAAACTGCAAAACAACATCTGTTAGGGCAAGACATAGTTTAGTTGTTGCGAGAGACGAAGGATTCTTAATCAAAAGATCTAGCGTAACAAAGTTATCTAGTCTTTTTAAGGAAAAGAACAGCTAAGTTCTTGTGTTTCAGATTTTTTTTTTCAATTAAGGTTAACATAAACTTTCTAAGGTTTATGATGTTTACTTGAGGATTCTTGATCCAGAAAAGCTGCAAGATTCAAAGATCCTGAGTTTTCTGTTGAAAAAGAATAGCAAAAGTAATGCAAAATAAACAAAAGTAATTCACAATTTACAATAAAAACAAAATTTGTTTAACAAAAAAAATCTTGAATCCTTATCGGGTGCTAAAAAAAATCAAACAGAGAGACAAGATAAAAAATCAAACACAGAGAGATGAGATAAAAACCATAGAGAGACGAGATAAAAATCAAACACGAAGAGACGAGATAAAAAAATCAAACACAGAGATACGAGATAAGAAATCAAACAGAGAGACGAGATAAAAAATCAAACACAGAGAGACGAGATAAAAAATCAAACAGAGAGACGAGATAAAAAAATCAAACACAGAGCGACGAGATAAAAAATAAAACAACACGGATTATGAAGATATGTCGGGTGAAGCTACTCGATAAGAATTAAAAACAAGAAAAGTCGAGATTTTTACCTTGATTTCATAAATCGATTAGAAACATCTTCAAAACTCAGATTGTACGGCTCTGATACCAATTGTTGTTGCCAGTATTGATCAGGTAACGTATGTATGTATGCAAGAACACGATGAATATGTTTGAATAACTTCAATATGTCATATATCTAACTTGTAGAATAATTGTGATTACAATGATATTTCTCTTAAGCTCTGTAGAATGATATGAATGAAAAGCTTACTTCTAATGCTAGCCTTAACTCGCTATTTATATTGCTAAGAGTCATAATGAGATAAGGAAAGTAAGAGTTTAAGGCATTATAGAATTGCCTTATTTACATGATAATTATCCTTTCCTTATTTAACACAATTCTAATTCAACTCTAACTCTAATTGTTAAACCTTCCTAATTAATGACTTTGTAGACTTTACACTTTAACCCTTCATGTATTCAATAGTTGTCATCTCGGATACAACATTTTCAGACCTAACAAGAGATTTACCAAGGAATGGTATACTTCTTCAGGAAGAGAAACAACTAAGGTAGACTTGACTTTGGTATCTAAAGTAACTAGGCGTTTATCATCCTCAGTATATTTATCAGGAGTTTTGATAATGTATCTACTAGTTGCATCAGATTTTTCTTCATCAGATTCAATGTCTTTTCCTTCAGCATTTTTTTGTGGGCCAAAGTGAACCTATACCTTAGAAACAATAGGCCTTTCACTCAGAATGGTTGGATACCTGCTGTCAATCCCTTCCAAAAACAGAATCATACGATTTTTCCACAAAGCAAAGTTGTAAGGATTGAACTTTGGTGGTTTGGCTATAGAGCCGGAATGGTATGAACCAGGGAAGGGATTTTGCTGAGTAACACCAGGGTTCGAGGAAGATGAAGGGGCAGCCGTTACATATCTGGTTATTAGATTAAACCAATCTGCTCTGATACCACTTATTGGTCCCTGTTAGGATAATGGCTAACAAGTAAAGTTTTGTAGAAGGGGGTTGAATGCAAAACTAACACAGATTTTTACTATTTTAAACTCTTTAATATAAATATTAAGAATTACACATAGAAAACTGATTGTTGCAGAAAAGAAAATCTATTCTAACAATCTAAACACTTAGAAAACACTTAGTAAAACAGAAAAGTAACTAAACACAAAGAAAGTTATTTTAGACTGTTTTTCACTTTTGTCGCATCAAGCTATGCACTTAGAGGATTTCTTGTTGAAAGCGTAAGTTGTATGGAAGCTCTTTCTTCTCCTTATATAGTGCCAATGCATTAAATGCATGGGGACACTTATCACAATGTCATCTACTTGCCGTATATTCATTGGATAAAAGATGATGCCATTCCTTGAACTAATAATAAAGGACTGACGCCATTCCTCATAGTATAGAAAGGACATGTCACTGTTCATCTTTTCTCCATGTCTTTAGTAGTCACATCAAGCCTTTTTGCAAAAAAAAAACAACCATTTTCTGAGTTTTAAAGAGAATGTTTGAATTTAAAGCTTGATGTGCATGTTCTTTGAATTTATTGTGACAAAGGAGTATCTTCATAAAATGTCCCCGAAGATCCCAGATAGGGTTACTAGCCGAGTACATTGAGGATGTATCGGCTAGCACCTATTGTATCGGCTAATCCCTGTTGCCGATGTGAGCTTCATATCTTGGTGACCATATACTTCAGATTCGGCTACTGAGTCTGGATTAGGATCGGCGATCTTATCTTCATTTCCACAATGTTGATATGTTTCCTTTGTATCAGCTAGTCTTCGATTCGCCGAACTTGTTGAGCAATCCCAGACTTCTTCAAAGAATCTAAAATACAAGATATATAATCTAAGGAAGAAATTGAGGGGTCATAACCAAATCATCGGTGACCCAACAGGTTATTTGATGATTTTGGAGCTCATAGGAGTGGAGTGTAAGATCATCTATTTGATTTCTTCATTCTAGGGTTTGGTCATTTTGCACCAACAACTCTCATTCTCTCTTGGGATCTCTCTTGTGTATGTTTTGGAATACAAGGAGGTTTTCTTGAAAGATTTACATCATAGATCTAGAGCTTTAGTTTGAGGATTTAAAGTCTTCACCAAATGAAGCTCAATATTGGGGTAAAACCTAGATTTAGCCTAAATCTAGCAAGTTGAGTTCAAGTTACTTTGTGAAAACTATGCACATGCCAAAATGTCCATTTTGAAGTATTAACATGTTTACTTACTATTTATCAAATGTGTCGAGTATTTGATGAAATTTAGATACATGGTGTTCATTGGTTAATACATCTTGAAAATGCATTTATTTGGGTTCTTTGCATATTTTGTAAAATAAATCATAAGTGTGGGTTGTTTTAATTTTTTATCTTATAAATGAGGATCTTTTGTTGTTATGTGCATCTTTAAAGTTTTGATCTTATAAACCGTTTGGGAAATACAACACTTGCATTATGAGGCATTTTGGGAATAATAGAGTTTGAGTTCGTTTGGAAAATGATTTGTCTCAACCAATGATGTATGATTTGGGTAATTATGCAAGTGTTGAGTTATTGAGCCTTTGCTCGGTTTTGACTAAAAGAGTCTTGGGGACATTTGTCCAATTAAACTGCTTTATGTCAATGTAATACCCATCATTTTTATATATATATGTATATATTTATATATATATAATATATATAACATACTAAGTATTGCAAGTGGTGAACCAAAAAGAAAACAAAAAGAAAAGAATATTGTTTTGGGAATGTGTTGTAAGTGAGTTTTAAAAAGAGGAAAAAAAAAGGGAAAATTAATGTTGGGTTAGTTTTGGTTATGGACTCAAAGTTGAGGGACCATCTTTGCAAAACCCACATGTAAGTTTGGGTTTTAGAGAAGTTGAACTTCCCCTAATCTGCAGCTCACGATCCAAATTTTCTTCCACCTCTTAAACCCCATCTAAAACCCTTCTAACTGCAGAGAAGTCCCAAGCGATTGTGAAAGAAAGATCGATTGAAAGACGGGAGGAAAAAGAGAGCAACGGTTTCAAGTAGCCGCATCGAATTCTTGTCGTCTCTAAGGTAAGTTTCTGTCCCGATATCAAGGTTATGTGATTAATTAATAGGTTGCAAATTTTGGGGTCGTTTGGAGTAGAATCGGAGTCTTTTCGGTGAACCAAAAGACACTAACCGATCAATAGTGATGGCAGCGACGGTACATTTAAAGGGGCAAGAAAACCCAAAATTCTGCTCGTTTTCATCTCGAAAATTAGTCGTAAAATAATGGTTAATGTTGGTAATTAGAGCTGTCAGTTTATCGTTGTAAGAGGAGTATTAATTTCCGTATAAAACAGGTCAAAACGACTCGATTTTTAATTGGTTTTGCTGCTGCTTTTAAGGCCATTCGAGAGACGAGTTTTTATTGTATTTTTCTGTTTGGGGGCTGCTGTATAAATGGGTTAAAGGACTGATCTTAATGGCTGTCTTAATGGTTGGTCTTAATGGCTTAAAACTAGCATTTTTGGGTGTTTGAAATGGGTTAAAGGACTGATCTTAATGGCTGTCTTAATGGCTGGTCTTAATGGCTTAAAACTATCATTTTTGGGTGTTTGAAATGGGTTAAAGGACTGATCTTAATGGCTGTCTTAATGGATGGTCTTAATGGCTTAAAACTATCATTTTTGGGTGTTTGAAATGGGCTAAGGGGCTAATCTTAATGGCTGTCTTAATGGCTAGTCTTAATGGCTTAAAACTAGCATTTTTGGGTGTTTGAAATGGGTTAAAGGACTGATCTTAATGGCTGTCTTAATGGCTGGTCTTAATGGCTTAAAACTATCATTTTTGGGTGTTTGAAATGGGCTAAGGGGCTGATCTTAAGGGCTGTCTTAATGGTTGGTCTTAATGGCTTAAAACTAGCATTTTTGGATGTTTGATTGGTTGGCCAACAACAAGTTATATACGTACGTGTATGTATATATATCTATATATATATGTCAAGCTTAGTTCTCTTCTTAAACCATGGTTGTTGTCCTTATTTGTTGCAACCATCTTGGTTACCTTTGTCCATATATAGCTTTTAGATTTGTAGACTTTAGTTAGATCTTATTTATATGTTATTGTTGATTAACTTAGTTGGTTACTTTATGGGACCAAAGTTAGCAGTAAGGACTTATAGTAACGTTTGGGCTTTTATTTTTAGGTCGGGATTAAAGAAGTGGATTCAGTGGTTGGTATACATTTATAAGGTTTAAGGTACGGATTCTTACCCTCTTTATATATACATATATATATATAGTATACGAACTTTGGGATCGATTGTTTTGCCTTCATTTGCATTCAAATATATGAAATTCCATAGCGTCTTTCGAGTCATATTCGTTGGTTTCTTAACGTTTTTGGAGGTTCAGCCTCAATTGATTCATGGTTGTTAATCGACATCACCACTAATTAAATGCGGTTTTTATTAAGTTTGTTGTCGGTAATATGTGTTCATTTGACTCGATATGACTTTGAGACCATCACTAATAATTTTGGAAAATCTTTTACTTGACTTCGACCTATTCATAAAGTGTTATAAGTTTCGTTATGTCACATGAGTTATGATATTTTGATTTCGGGTATTTCGAGCTACTAACCACCTACGGGGGTACCGTAGGCACGTCATTGTGGCACCGATGGCGCGACACCCACCGTGACGGTGTGATCAGTCCACGGCGTCTCCTCTTTTGTGCTCGTGGGTGAGCTATTTTGGTGTGATGGGTATTTGATTTAGGAGGCGTATGGGTCGACCCTAGTATATGTATGCGATTTGTTTGTATGGTGGATGTCGGTGCAGTGCCCAACGCCGCATCTCACAATAGTACGTGCGGATCTGCAGGTCCAATGTACAGGCCATTGTGGTCATATGTCTGACACTTGTTCTATCTGTAGATATTCAAGTGTATGCGTTATTTGAGCTCGATATATTCCTTCGTATGTTTTCGTTTGACTATGTAAATTATTGGACTTACTAAAAATTGATAACTTTATTATCCATCATTTTGAGATCAGTTTTGCATATCATTGTTATTACCTTCTTTGCTATATTTGTTCATCCGTTCACTGAGCGTTTGGCTCAGCCGTGTATTTCCTTTTCTTTCTCACGGCAGGTAATCAAGGGGGCTGCTAGGACGTGTGAAGGAGAGTAGATAAGGATCTCAATTTCGATTGAAAGAGTTTCTAGATATTTATTTGACCTTTCCGTTAGTATTCTATTTATTTAATTTATTGGTTTTAGACTAGCATTTTTTTAGGTTAATAACTGGATTTATTTATTTGTTGGGAGTTTTATTTATCTATTTATTTATGGAAGATAATTGATGGTATTTGCTTGGAGAATTAATTATTTATTGGAGACTATAATATGAGTATTTTGTAATTCTGATTCGTTATCTATCCGTTTGGTTAAGTTTTGATAGTAACCCCCATTTCCTTTGGAATGGGGGTGTTACAGTCAAGCTTTTAGAGTTATATGCAATTAAGGCCTATTTATTTGATAAATTACATGTTTTGGGTGCGTTAGTCATTTGTATAGTGTCGTGTAATTTTATAGCTAGATTCAATGGATCCATAGGCATATAAGTCGGTCTTAAACCGGGATTGTCGTCCCCTTTTGGTAAACGTATAGGATCACCGGGGCCATACATTATTGTATTATTGGTCGTCACCAATAGCCATTGATTCTTACGTGAGTGCTAACTGGGATCATCGGGGGCCATACATTATTGTATTATTGGTCGTCGCAATAGCCATTGATCCTTAGCACGAGCTCTTGACTGGAATCATCGAGGGCCGTACATTATTGTATTATTGGTCGCCACCAATAGCCATTGATTTCTAGCATAAGCTCTTAACATTGAAAAGTGTCTCATTTACGTGTTTCGTCACTATAAATGGTAAATCTGGTTGCCCCTGTTATCTTCGGATATTTTACACCCTCCCAAGGGTAAGCGTGAGTTAATGGTTTATAATATTTGGATTAAAATTATGTTTTCTATCTTTATGTTTATATCTTTATTCTTGGTCGTGTGAGTATTGGGATTGGTCTCACGTTAAATGAGTATTTTGGTTGAAGTTATTTCATCACAAAAATGGTGGCTTTTGGGAAAGATATCATTTTTATATTTAATACCTTTCATTTTGGAAATTGTTATTTAAACGGTATTTTTCCAAGTTACTGTTTTATATAAATG
This sequence comes from Silybum marianum, assembly GCA_036898165.1. Lineage (NCBI taxonomy): Eukaryota > Viridiplantae > Streptophyta > Magnoliopsida > Asterales > Asteraceae > Silybum > Silybum marianum. The sequence continues at coordinate 39,227,511 of CM072532.1, read as the reverse complement.
ATTGAAAACTCTTGAACTCACTAGGCATTAAGCCTAACCCTTTTTATTTGTCGGCATGTGCATCAGGCGATGAAATGAGTGTTAGTTAGAGGCTCAAGAAGATTTTAGTTATTCGTTGACGTCTTACGCATTTGGAGATAAGCGATAGTTATTGGGCTTTAGTAACACCCGACCTTGATTTAGTCTTTACCTATGACTAGTCTATCTTGTATTGATGTTGAATTTAGATTTAATATTCGAGGTACTCCAAGTAATGACTTATAGAAAAATGAATTTATCCTTTATTTATCGTATTTATGAAAATTTTTAATTTTGTCGTCATTTCCAGATTTCAGGGTGTTACAACATAATAAGTTCAATTGCAATTAACTATAAAGTTTATATTAAAATAAAAAGAAGAAGCTCAAAGACTAATCATCTATAGATTTATCTTTCCTTTTGAAATTCAATAACTTTTGGATAGAAATTGATAGACCATGCATAAAAAGCAATTCATCCAAATAAACTCGTTAAAACCTCTATCTCCATTAAGTTTTATTACCCCATCACCTGAAAAACACACAATTTTTTTAGACATAACAGATAAGAAATTCCCTTCCTCTTTTTGTCTCTACAATTCATCACTTTTTTTTGCCATGAACCCTTTGGCTGTATTTAAAAGAAACCTCTTGTTTTTTTCCCAATAACCTTGAAAAACACTCATTGATAGGGGGTTGGGAGTGACTTCGAAGCCATAAACTAGAAAAACATCAACCCCATTTTTGCGTCTTCCCTCGATCCGTTTTCCATAGAAGACATGTATGGAGGCGTGAAGGGTTAAAACCATAGTCATAAATAGAGAGATATTATGGAGAGATGAAGAAACAATAGAAACCGATAAGAAATGAAAGGGTTGGACTTTAATGTGAATTTACCGTATTGGTAAAATATTGATGGAAAATTAAGAAAAACCACTTAAATTGAGAAAAAAAAGAAACCAATGATTCTTGTACTTAGGAGATGACATGTCAACAACATTGGTTTCTCATTTAATATATACTAGTGTGGCCACCGTGCGTTGCACGGTAGCGATACAATATTTAAGAAAATATATGGGACCTAGTTAAGATATAACGCAAATCGGTTAATAACTAATGAGATACAATACAAAACAGTGAATATATGTCTTTAAGTAGTTAATTTGTACATGCCGATACTAATTTGTTGTTATGAAGAGTTTGAGATACACATATAACATAATAAGTTTGAGATACATTAATAATAATTTTGTTGTAATGTTATTAAAACTCAAATCAATATCCATATCACTATTAATGTTACAAAGAATTTGAAGAACTTTTTATTCCAAAAAATGTCTCCTAACATCTGAGTTGACTAAAAGAATCATCCAATACAGAAATTAGAATAATATAATTTCTACATACTACATGTTTAAAATCTTATTTGACCTCTTCAACTCTCACCTTCTTCATGCCCTCCATCGAAGAAATTTCTAGGAATTCATTTTGTTTATTATTGCAACTTTGAAAACAAATTTCATAAAGAAATAAAAGAAAGTAAATGAAGGCAAATCACGAGTTAGAGGTTAAATTTGAGCTTGCAAAATTACCACAAACATGGGTTAATAATAAATTACACATTTTCTGTAAAGGGTAGAAAGGTCTTTAACATATTCAACATTTAAAATAAAATCAAAAAATTAAGAAAAAAAGGATAGAATGAACTCCAAGGATTAGGAGATGCCACCTCATACTTTAAAGGTTTTGCTTTTATATATATATATATATATATAGTTAGGTTCAAATGTGAACTCAGTTTTGGCTGTGAACGTGAGAACGAATCTCAGCCACACATCTTCGGTTATGGTGGATGCGATCACGGAGGATTGACGCGATTCATGGGAGGGTGGAGATTATTAAAGGAGGGGAACCAGGTCAAAGCCGCCTTTATTGACCGGATAAGTGGCTGAGATTCGTCCTCACGTTCACAACCAAAAATGAGTTCACATCTGAACTTTCCTCTCTCTCTCTCTCTCTCTATATATATATATATATATAGGGGTTGTTTCCGTTGCAAACCGTACATTATTTGTAAACTATGTGAACTAATCTTGATCATCCATTAAAGAGATCAACGGTTGTTTTAAAACGGTGGAAATATTGTAATTAAAATGAACTTGGTCATTGGATGCTGACTAGATTGTTTGACTGAAAGGAAAATTCGGCATAACACAATTAAAATATACACTTTCAAATTTGGGAAACTATTCGTGAAATATATCATCCAGGAATATATACTTTGATGAATATTATAGTAGTTTCATGAACTTGATTGTATATCCATGAGCATGATAGTAGTTTAATGAATATGATTTCATGAACCAAAAACCATTTCATGAATAGAGGTTTCATGATTCACACCGATGTTCATCGATATCGGGTTTGGTTTTGGGTTTTCAGTCGCCAGAAAAAATGGAGCTATTCGCCGGAAAAAATGGAGCTATCTTCTGAAAATTATATGAATATGAAGATGATGATTTAATGAACCAAAAACCATTTCATGAATAGAGGTTTCATGATTCCCATCGACGTTCATCGATATCGTGTTTGGTTTTGGGTTTTCAGTCGCCGAAAAAAATGGAGCTATTCGTAGGAAAAAATGGAACTATCGTCTGAAAATTATATGAATATGAAGATAATGATTTAATGAACCAAAAACCATTTCATGAATAGAGATTTCATGATTCACACCGACGTTCATCGATATCGTGTTGGTTTTGGGTTTTCAGTCGCCGGAAAAATGGAGCTATCATCGGAAAATTATATGAAGATGATGATTTAGGGATTGATTTGAATTTCCTCTCTAGTATCATGTAAAAACAGCAACAAAATCAATAAGATTCATGGTTACCATATTTCTCGCCTTCTATTAATTATTATTATTTTAGATTTTATTTTAAAAATATTATTTATTTTACTAAATGACCTATATGCCCCGCCAGGATTATAGTAATTAAGATTATGGAATGTCCATGTGTCAATTTTTTATTGTTACACGTTGGTTCACAAAGTTTGTAAAAAAAGTATGGTTTGCAATGGAAACGTGGCCTATATATATACATATATAGGGGCCCCTCTTTTGATAACCACAATTATTTTGAGAACTTGAGATCCATTTTCACCCACTAATTAATATTAAATTAGGAAATTTTTAATTTTGGTAATTTTCAATTAAAAAAATAATAAAGGGCATTATGGGTATTTATAAATCTTCTCTCTCCTCCCTCTTCTCTCTCCTCTCCTTCTTCGTCGCCAAACTGTTCGAACACCTGCACCCAATTTTGTGAACATGGTGTGCACAAACACACATTCGTCCGAACTCGTTCGATTTGCACCCCAACTTTTTGTGAACACGTAGTGCACTCCTCACATTTTGCATGTTGTGCACAATTTGCAAATATGTGGTGGAACACTGCAAATTAAAATATTGTGAACATCGTACATTCATATTGTGAATGCATAAGAACTGTGAACACCGTTAAACACACTCCGAACATTGTTAATGGTGACCGCTAGGCAAAAATCCTGGATCCACCACTATGTGCACACCACACATTATACACAATGTGCAGACCATCAAAATCATCATCGTCATGTTGAATATCAATATTGTTCTTCTTCATCTTCTTCATTTTGTCACCTTCTTGTTGTGAATTTCACGAATCTACATAATTTTAATGTTCTATATTAACAGTAATGTACGTTTTTTTGAAAATTGCATCCTATAATCATGGAAAATATATAAAAGATATGCTTAATAATATATTTGATTAATAAAAAATATTTACAATAATTATCTCTCTAATCTTATAATTACCAAATAGCCTTTATTCTAATAATTGTTAATATAATTTATTTGCTCAATTTATGTGGACTAGAGGGGTTCTCAAGTTGTCACAAAAGATGTGGTTCTCAAAAGATCAAACCCCTAATATAGGGGAGGGTTCAAATGAGAACACCCTCAATTTAAAGGAACAAAGAGGTTCATTTGGGACCATATATGATGTGGGTCCCACCAATAAAAAATCATATCTGATTCAATGGGCCCACCATTGAAAATCGGATATGATTTTTTATTGGTAAGACCAACATCATATGTAGTTCCAAATGAGTCCCTTTGTTCCTTTAAATTTACAAAGTTTTCATTTGAATCTCTTCCAATATATATGTATATATATATATAAAATATAATATATATATATATATAATATATATAATATATATAGGCCACGTTTCCGTTGCAAACCATACTTTTGTTACAAACTTTGTGAACCAACGTGTACGAATAAAAAATTAACATATGGACATTCCATAATTTTAATTACTATTATCCTGGCGGGGCATATAGGTCATTTAGTAAAATAAATAATATTTTTAAAATAAAATCCAAAATAATAATAATTAATAGAAGGCGAGAAATATGGTAACCATGAATCTTATTGATTATGTTTGTACATGATACTAGAGAGGAAATTCAAATCAATCCCTAAATCATCATCTTCCTATAATTTCCCGACGATAGCTCCATTTTTCCCGGCGACTGAAAACCCAAAACCAAACACGATATCGGTGAACGTCGGTATGACTCATGAAAGCTCTATTCATGAAATGGTTTTTGGTTCATTAAATCATCATCTTCATATTCATATAATTTCAGACGATAGCTCCATTTTTTCTGGCGAATAGCTCCATTTTTTTCGGCGACTGAAAACCCAAAACCAAACATGATATCGATGAACGTCGGTGTGAGTCATGAAACCTCTATTCATGAAATGGTTTTTGGTTCATTAAATCATCATCTTCATATTCATATAATTTTTAGACGATAACTCCATTTTTTCCGACGAATAGCTCCATTTTTTCCGGCGACTGAAAACCCAAAACCAAACCCGATATCGATGAACATCGGTGTGAATCATGAAACCTCTATTCATGAAATGGTTTTTGGTTCATGAAATCATATTCATTAAACTACTATCATGCTCATGGATATACAATCAAGTTCATGAAACTACTATAATATTCATCAAAATATATATTTCTTGATGATATATTTCACGAATAGTTTCCCAAATTTGAAAGTGTATATCTTAATTGTGTTATGCTGAATTTGCCTTTCAGTCAAACAGTCTAGTCAGCATCCAATGACCAAGTTCATTTTAATTACAATATTGCCACCGTTTTAAAACAACCGTTGATCTCTTTAATGGATGGTAAAGATTAGTTCACATAGTTTACAAATAATGTATGGTTTGCAACGGAAACAACCCCTATATATATATATATATATAGAGAGAGAGAGAGAGAGAGAGAATAATCTTATAGAAACTTTTTAAATAGTAGAAACTCGTGGAAACCAATATAAAAATAGTTTTTTTCATCAAATGTTATGAATTTAAGATATTGTTTCACATATGTTTGTGTTCATATGGAACAAAATATTACACGTGGAAAAAAACGCTATGTTTCACCGTGTGAATTTTGTTTCATATTTTATAGTGAATCATTGTTTTTTTTTTCCACATGTAATATTTTCTTTCATATAAACACAAGCATATGTGAAACAATATCTTAAATCATAACATTTGATGAAAAAAAATCATGAAAAACTATTTTTACATTGATTTCCACGAGTTTCTACTCTTTAAAGAGTTTCTAAAGGAAGAAGTCTGTCTCTCTCTCTCTCTATATATATATATACATATAGATATATAAATATAGATATTAGTGTGTGTCACTGCGCAATGCGGTGGCGAAATAATTTTTGTTACAAATTATGGTTCATATAAAGAAAACAGTGCCAAGTAAATTAAATGAAACATAACTTGTTAGTTGACAACTGAGTAAATACAACTTGAATGTAAACGATTGCAAATATAAAGAAAACAATATATTATCAGTAAGCTTTGTTTATAAATTATGGTCCATATAGGCACTCTAGTGATGAGATGTTGTTAGAACTTATTTGAAGTATGAATCAGAACTCTTCTTAAAGAAGCAAGTTGAACTCTCTAGAGGTTAGTGTCTTCAGAATAACTTCTCTTCAGAAGCAATACTTTAGAAGATTCAAAGACAATCCAGAAGATTGGGCATCTTCTAGATTCCACTGTATGAACTCACATGCGCCTTAATGATGTGGCAAGTCATGCATCTTGTGCGTAACTGAATTTGTTAGATGTCTTGCTTACGTGTCAATACGTGATAGGCTAGAGCATTGACTTTTCCATTGTAATAGTATAAATAGAGATAGCCTTCACTGTATCAAGTGTCGTTTGTATTGGAGAGATTCATAGAGAGTAATTTGTATTGCTGTAATCATCAACATCTCGAGTGGAATACAAATTACAATTGATCTTCATTGTGTTCTTCCTTTATTGTTTACAATTCTAGTTTATTGTTGATTAATCTGCTTCCGCTCACTACTCTTACTGTTTGTGTTTAATCAACTCTATTTGAGTATTCAAGGGATCTGGGTTCCAACAATTGGTATCAAAGCTAGATAATCAACTATTGATATTCGATCTAGTCCAATTTGGGGAAATCTCTACTCAACTAGAATATCTCGAGTTTTTAAGCTACTATTATTCATTCTATCATGTTTACGAGTTTTTATTGTGTTCATACAACTTTTCTCAAATTCAGTGGTATTTGTAGCTTAAATCTGAGTTTTATTGATCATCGACAAACGTCTTCAAGCTTAGATTAATAGAAATTGTTCTTAAACCTTTAATTTCTTCTCAAAACTCGCATACTCTGTTTTTCACAAAATGGCAAATCCAAATCTAAATGCCACGTACAGCTCCGGCTCTCTCACAAAACCCCCCCACTCTATTAAGGGATGAATATCCCCAATGGAAAATTTGCATGATCAACTTCTTTGAAGGTCTAGATCTTGATCTATACGCTTCTGTACTGAATGGTCCCTTTATTCTTGTTACCAACAATCCCAGAGTACCTGCTACTACCACTATTGAAGAAATTCCAGCAAGCCAGGTTCCTAAAGAAAGAAAGGGCTGGAATGAAGATGACAAAAAGAAAAACGAGATTGATCAAAAGGCGAAAAGACTTCTCATTATGGCACTTCCAAATGAAATCTTTCAATCTCTGGATCAGTGTGCCTCTCCTAAAGATCTTTGGGATCAGTTAGCCAATCAACTTAATTGAAGGAGAATCCAAGATGAAGAAGAATAGAAGAGCTCAAGCACTGAATGAGTATAACAATTTTCAGGCCCTTCCAAAAGAAACTCTTGAGCAGACATTTCACAGGTTCAATACATTGATTAATCAATGTAAAAGATGTGACATCATTAGGTCACAAGAAGATAATAATGTTTTGCTCCTCAAACATTTGAATCCTGAATGGTCAAATTTGTCCATGTCATTACATGATCTGGAGCAGTGGTCTTTACATGATGTGTTTGGAACTCTTCAGACTTATGAGAAGGAAGTGATGTTGAAGAAGGTGAGTATTGGAGGTCCCTTGGCCCTTATTTCTGAATCCAGAGGGTCAGAGAGAAGAAATAGAGAAGCAAAGAAGAAAGGGAAGACCAAAGCCTTGATCCCAGAAGCTGATACAGAAGCTGGACTCTCTGGTTCAGAAGATGATGAGATCAATTCATTTGCTGAGTCTTTGGCTCTTATTACCAAACACTTTACAAGGAAATTTGGCAATCGTTCATTTCAAAGCAATAAAAGATATGACAACAGAAATGAACGCCCTACTCAAGCATATGTCCCAAGATAGGAGGCTCCTAAAATTGAAAGAAGGATGTGTGCTATCAAAGTGGCAAACATGGTCATTACTCAAAAGACTGCAAAGGAGCTCTGGTTAAAGATGATATGTACTACAAGAATAAGTACAAGTATAACAAAGACATATGAGCACAATACGTTGAACATGAGAACTGGCTCTCAGACCAGTCAAGCGATGCAGAAGCCATGTTATGTGGAATGGCTATGACGAGTGATGCAAAGGATCAATCTTCTGAAACCCCGGTTTGCACTACTTCTAAATCCTCTGAATCTTCTGAACTTGAGCAAACAAATTTAAACTTAACTTTTAATTTTGAAAATCTAAAACATAAGCTTCTGAATGAAAAGAAAATAAAAAAAGATCTTGAAAACTCCTTTTTTCTTATCGAAAAAGAAAGAAATATTTTTATAAGAAAAATGGAAATTCTAACAGATGAAAAACAAGAACTTTTTGAAGAAAATCAAAAGATTTCAAAAATCAAAACTTCTTTAGAAAATTCCTTAAAAGAAGAAATTGAAAAACTCAAGGATCTTTTGAAGGCTAAGGATAAAGAGATTGAAGCCAAAGAAAGTGACAGATTAAACTTTGTAGCACTCAAAAATTATTTTTAAAAAGAAAGGGAACTTCTGCACATTGATTTTCGGAAGAAGGAGCTCTTGATTAAAAAGTATCAAGATGCTCAGAAAGTGCATGAACAAATCAATACACAAGTTGGGAAGACAGGTCTTGGTTTCGATGATATGGAGATCTACTTTAGATTCTGTATCTTGTATGGGCAAAGAACAAAAACCCGATTTTCCTATCTTATACAAACAATCTGTGTTTAAAAGGTCAAAATATGATAATGGATATCAAGTGCGAGAACTCAAATACAAAAACATAAACTATTCTTCTGAAAGAAAGAATCAAGTTGATCTTACTCTACTTCAGAAGAAGAATGTTGTTTATAATTTTGGTTCATTCACTCATATAACTCTAAACCCAGAAGCGGATGTGTTCATACCTATACATGTAGAAGAAGAACTTAGACTCAAGTTTCAAAAAGATATTCTTCAAACTCTGGATGAGTATGCTACCCAAAGTAGTACAAAACCTAAAACAATTTCTCGTCAAAAAAGAAGAAGAACTTAGACTCAAGTTTCAAAAAGATATTCTTCAAACTCTGGATGAGTATGCTACCCAAAGTAGTACAAAACCTAAAACAATTTCTCGTCAATTTCTTGGGATGTGCCTTCAAGCTAAGACTTGTCTTGATCTTGAAAAAGAAGCTGCACCAAAAAAGAAAGCTACTCCTGAGCAAAAATCCCAGATTCCTCAACCACAGAATAATACAAAGCTGACTAGAGAACAAACAGCTAAATGGAAAACTAATGATCCTGTTTCTTCCGTTTCAGTAAATCGGCCAAAAGTGCAAAGCATATGAACTCCAATGAAGCAACCTACAGAGAAGAATTCATCAGTTCTTAAGCATAAGTCTAGGCTAGATAAGAAGTTCTTTCGAACAACTGATGCTAGAATAGACATCAATAAGAAATCTTGTAATTATCATTCCTTTCAATGAATTATTTTATGTCTCAGAACTCTGAATGCTTCTCTTTTTTTCTTAAATTCAAACAATTCTTCTTAAATCCACATTGTTTTACTTCTGATTTTAATAAACGTTCAAATTTCAAAAATCAGAAGAAAAAGTCGTTTCAAACTAAAACAGGCAAACCAGAAGTCTCTGGAAAACCTGCAAAGTCTTCTGAATTAAAAGACAAATCAACCCAGAATCACAAGTCTAACTATAAAGGACCCAATATGAAATGGGTACCTAAATCTCTTTGATTCTGTATTGCAGAAACAACATGTGCATCTCTGGTATCTTGACTCTAGATGCTCGAGGCAAATTACTGGTACAAGAAACTTACTCTCCATGTTCAAAGATAAAATCGGTGGAGTAGTAACGTTTGGAGACAATAGAAATGGTCAAATAAAAGGTTATGGTACTCTTCAAGAAGGAAACATCACCTTATCAAAGGTTGCTCATGTTTCTAGATTAAAACATAATCTTCTAAGTGTAAGTCAACTATGCGATGCTAAAATGTTGGTTGTATTTGATGAAAAGCATTGTTACTTAATGTCTAAGACAGGACAAGAGCTATAGAGAGCCGACAGAAAAGGTAACCGGTATATGATGAACTTCACTTCCAAAGATGGCACAAAAACCCTCTGTCTCGTCTCCAAGAAGAGTGAAGTAGCTTGGCTCTGGCATCACAAGCTATCTTGTGAAACATAATCTGGTTAAGGGCCTTCCAGAGGTTCAATTCCAGAAGGATCACCTATGCCTGCTTATGAAATGGGAAAAATAAAAAGAGCTTCCCATAAGACTAAGAGTGATCATTCGTGTTTAAAACCTCTGCAGTTACTACAAGTTGACCTCTGTGGTCCCATTGCAGTACAAAGTTTATTTGGAAAGAATTATATTCTTGTGCTAATTGATGAATTTTCCAGGTACACATGACTTGCTTTTGTTAGACAAAAGTTAGAAGTCCCAGTTGTTTTAATTAACATGATGAAGAGGATACAGGTGCTTCTGCAACGTCAAATCCAATAATTGAGAAGTGATAATGGTACTAAGTTCAAGAATGCCAAACTTGATGAGTATCTAACCAATGAAGGAATCTCTCAAAACTTTTCATCTGTACGTACTCTTCAACAAAATGGTGTGGTGGAACGAAGAAATTGCACATTAGTCGAAACAGCAAGAACCATGCTTGCAGCTTCTGGACTACCCACACACTTTTGGGTTGAGGCTGTCTCTACTGCTTGTTTTACAAGAGTCATCTCAAAACTTATTATGAGCTTATAAACAATCGAAAACCAACAGTTAAAGTCTTACATATCTTTGGCTGCAGGTGCTTCATTTTGAATGATCGTGACAAACTTGGAAAATTCAACAAGAAATCTGATGAAGTTAACTTCTTAGGATATTCTTTGACCTCCAAAGCTTTCATAGTATATAATTTACGAACCAAGACAATCGTGGAAAGCATCAATGTAGATTTCGATGATCAAGCACAAATGACTTCTGATTATTCTGATTCAGAACTCAGGCTTAACAATGTAACTTCTGACTATATCTCTAGCCCCAGAGAATCCAAGATAGATGCTATATTTAATGATTTCCTTGGAGAAGAAATTACCTCTAAAAATGTAGTCAGAAGTCCCCAAGTCAATATAACAGAGGTACTTCAAACTTTTGGAATCACCATCTCAGGCCCCTCTGTATCCACAAGTACAAATGAAAGTCCAGAGGATTCTGTGTCTACTCTAGGCATAGAGAGCACAACTCATAATCCAATTTCCTCTGTGCCTTCATTTGAGGGGAGAGGTTAGGATCTACTTCAACAGTTGAAATTCCAGAAGACACACCTCAAGAACCATAAGTTGAAATTGAACCTCCACAAGTCTCCCAGACTCGTATGAAGAAATGGACAAAAGCCCACATAACTGATCAAATAATTGTTGACCCTATTGAAGGTGTCAAAACCAGATCTGCTACAGCAAACGAAGCTTTCTTTGTAAATTTTCTAAGTATGATAGAACCAAAAAGAGTCCATGAAGCTTTACAAGACCCCAGCTGGATCGATGCAATGCAAGAAGAGCTTATGCAATTTCACAGAAACAAGGTATCGAAGCTCGTACTATTGCCCAAAGATAAAACAGCAATTGGTACAAAGTGCGTATTCAGAAATAAGAAAGATGAAGATGGAATTATGATCCGAAACAAAGCAAGGCTGGTAGCTAAGGGTTACTGTCAAGAAAAAGGTATTGATTATGATGAAACTTTTGCTCCAGTAGCAAGGTTGGAAGCAATTCGATTATTTCTGGCTTTCTCTGCATACAAAGATTTCAAAGTATATCAAATGGATGTTAAATGTGTCTTTTTAAATGGCAAACTTAAAGAAGAAGTATATGTCCAGTAACACCCAGGATTTGAAGGTGCAACTCATCTAGAACATGTCTATCTTCTGGACAAAGCTCTGTATGGTTTAAAGCAAGCTCCAAGAGCCTGGTATGAACGTTTGTCAAAACTTTTGATTGACAATAAATATGAGAAAGGTAAAATAGAGACTACCTTGTTCATCAAAAGGTGCAAACGTGAGTTGACCATGGTTCAAATTTATGTGGATGACATTATATTTGGTTCTACTAATCAAGAGGAAGTAGATTTGTTTTCAAAACTAATGGAAAGTGAATTTGAAATGAGCATGATGGGAGAACTAACCTTCTTCCTAGGGCTCCAAATCAAACAGACAAACACTGACATTTTTCATAAATCAAGCCAAGTATGTCTCTGACTTTTTTTAAAGAAATATAAACTTCACAATTCCACCACAATGAAAACTCCATTTTCTCCAAATACAAAATTTAACTCTAGTCCCTCTGGGAAACAAGTAGACATCAAGAATTATAAAGAAATGATTGGATCTCTTCTGTACTTAACTACTAGTAGATCAGATATAATGTTTGCCACCTTTCTGTGTGCTAGATATCACTCCAATCCCAAGGAATCTCATTTGGCTGCTGTGAAAAGAATCTTTAGATACCTTAAGGGAACACCCTCTTTGGGCCTCTAGTATCCAAAGCATTTTGGCTTTGAATTAATTGCATATACTGACTCTGATCATGCAGGATGTAAGTTAGATAGGAAAAACACCTCTAGAAGCTGCCAACTTCTGGGGAACAGGCTAATAAGTTGGACATCCAAGAAGCAAAACTGTGTTTCAACTTCTACAACAGAAGTAGAATATGTTGCTGCTGCTAGTTGTTGTTCACAAGTCATATGGATGAAAACTCAACTCAGATATTATGGCCTTGTGTTTGACAAAATACCCATCCTCTGTGACTCAGAAAGTGCAATAGTCATCACAAAAAATCCATTGTACTCAAAGACCAAGCACATTGATGTCAGGTATCATTTCATAAAGGATCATGTAGAAAAAGGTACCATTGAAATGTACTTTGTTTCCACTGATTATCAACTTGCTGACATTTTCACAAAAGCTTTGGGTGAAAACAGATTTAATTTTCTAATCAGCAAGTTGGGCATGCTTAATATGTGATGCAAACCCAGAGTCTATTTCTCAAATAGCTTTTCTGTGTTTTTCTAAAGCATGTCTTTGTCTTACTTTCATTTTTCATCCCCTTCTAAACTCACTTTTCCATCGCAAGCATATCAGAAGCCTTTAGCTATGCTAACGAAATCTCTGCATCTCAAATTATTCACGATTTTACAATCCAAGTATAGTTTGAGGGGGAGCAGAGAGACAGAGGTTGCTCATGTCAAGGGGGAGCAACCACTCATGCATAAATTAAGGGGGAGAAAAATCAATTTCTGAGTAAAAGTCATGTTTCATAAGATAACTCTACCAGAACCTTTGCAAAGGAAATTTTCGTCCAGCACTTCTGTATTGTCTTAGAAGCCTACTGAATGCATTTTTCCTTGAATTTTTTTGCATATCATTCTCTTCTGGACTAACTCTTGCCGACAAGGTTATCAAGAAGTTTCTACTTTAATAAAATTTTATCTGAAAAGTCATTTAAATAGGAACAAACCTTCTTTTGGTCCCAAAATACTTTTCTTTGACCAATTGAATGATTTTAATGTTTTTCAAAGATTAAATATCTGAATTAAAGATAAAGAAAAATGGTTTTGAAGGTAAAATTAGTCATTCAGAACTTCTATGCTAACTCTTGCCTCCAAGGTTATACAGAAGTCTCTGGTATGTCTACCAAACCTTCTGAAAGGACATTCTGAGTAAGAAATTAAGAAAAATCAATCTATAAAATTTCTATTGCTGTCAAGGTTATTGAAAAGATTGTTCTTTTTTTTATTTCTAATGCTCCTTATTAAAATCTTCTACTGGTCATCAAATTATATTTTTTAAGACCATGTAGATTGATTTTCAAATAAATTTTCTGAAATAACCGCTCGAATTCAAGGGGTTAAGGGAAAACTTTTGGGTTTTCCAAGCAATACAAACGCCCACTCCAAACGGATACTTTTTTTATTAAAGCCACGCGACAACACACTACTCGAGCCAAATATGAACCGTCAAGACACGCGTCAGAACTCTATGGTCCCCATGCATCTTCGATGTGTACCCCATGTCAGCAAAACCGTTCCCTATCCTTTTTACCACTCGAGTATACTTTTCACTCTCAGTATTTAAACACGATTTACCGTCATTTCGTACTTTTTACCATCTCCCTGCTCTCAAATTTTCTTGTGCTTCAAGAATCCCCATTGCTGCAAACGTGCAAGTTCACAAAAACCTAACTCTCAAATGGCTGCTCTGAATGAAATCCCTGCTAATGTGCACAATCAAGACGACTAAATGATCGATTCCACTACTGAAAGTGCCCCTGTCGTGTTCTTACCCTCGAAACCCAACAACTTCGAAGTACTCCTTGATCCTCAAACCTACTTTACTGACTATCGGATCATGATAGAATTTCTTCAATGTCATATCCTAAACCGAGCCCTAACAATTGCCAATCCTAATGTTCCAGAACAATTTGTTCAAGAAGTGTGGGAATCTACGTACATCAAGGATGAAGATACTCTTGCTGGAAGTTTCGGTATACTTAACGATGAAGAACATGCGGTTGAAGTGTTGATTACGAGAAGGACGATAGAAATGATGTTTCATCTTCCAGAATCATTTATTCAAGAGAATGAAACTACTTTTGTGCCAAACCCAGCTCTTGAGCAGAGCCCTACTACTGATGTGCTGGTGGAATTTCTGAAATTTCTAGGGTACAATAAGGAAATCACCAGAGTCTCTGACTTCAAAAGGCAGTGCCTACCACCTATGTGGAATGTACTTGTCTCCATTATCAACAAAAGCCTAACGTGCAAAATTGGCTCAATGGATCAAGCCACACAAATGTCATCACTATAATGTACGACATGTTCTTCAACCGTCTTCTAGACTTCACAGATTTGATGTTTCAAGAGATCTATGGTGCTATACGCAACAAAGATATGCTTCTGAAGAAATCCAAAGCTCTATCAGCGTTAATGTTCCCACGATTTCTGTCTCTATTCATTCAAGGGGCTATCACAAGATGGCGCATCCAATGTGTACAACCATTCTGCAAGATCTACACGATGAAAACTCACCGACCCACTATCCACAAGGATGGATACATAAAGAAACGCGATCTCTCAAGGTACATGCTTAACCTTATCCCTTCGACCTCTTATATTCTTTAATCTTATAGGGACTCTATGGTGATCTCAGAACAAAGGTCTCCTACACTAGACTTTATAGAAGCCAGAGTAGACAGCAAGGGGTCGAGTGAGAATGAGATTGAAAACAATCCGAGTGACAACCCAAGTAATTCTAACCATATCGAGCGATTGCTAAAAGAGAGCACATAAGATGTTCTTATGGACATAACTGAGAGAATCGAACCGAGTCCAACCAGAGCTAGCACATCTACTAGGGTTGATGCCAACACATCTTCACCTATTGAAACAGGACTAGAGCTCAGTCCAAACCCAAACCAACAACCAAACCGATCATAGGACATCTCAAATTCCTCTGAATCAAGCACATATGGGGAAACCTTCTCATCATCTTTGTCTCAAAAGGATGATGGTGCAAATATAAGAGTCGCATCACCCCAGAACTCACCACTACTTACACAAAACATCGATGTCTCTGTGACCGATGATGTAGACTGGATGGCAGTTGGCACGTTCCTGTTAACTACGAATCCAGAAGCCAACAAATTCCCATCAGAGGGGTTATGGCACCAGGGCACAAAACGTACCTCAGTTTTTAATATTTTTAAAGGTACAAACATCACTATTGACCCTCCACCCTCTGATGTTGGAGAAGAAGTCAATGTGATCAGAACATCTGAAGAGGTGCCTCTTAGGAGCCCTCAAGGACAGGATGGAAGTCCCTCCACACTCAACGTATAAACAGGTGTGAATGAGGCCCCCTTTGGACGCGAGGGTCTTGAGGCTCCATGTGTTGGAGATGCATCGGTTACACCCGCACCTAAGTTTGTCACAAATATTGTGTTCCAAACATTTGTTGATCAAATAAAGGGATCTATGGCAGATCTAAAACAAGTCGTCGAAACTAGTTGCTCAAACTTCAATATAGAACAATCACAGGTGAACTCCTCACTATGTGAAATAATAGAAACTCGGAAGGAGGACACCCAAACGCTAGATCAGATCAGGAAATTCTTGATCAATGCTTATGATGCCCAAGGAATCTATCTATTGAGCAATTTCAGAAGTTGGAAAGCAATCTGAAGTCCAATGCAGAAGCTATTTCCAAAATACCCTCTAAAGTCCCAACTCCACCAGACACCATCTCTACAGAGGAATTTGGTTTATTTGTCGCCGATATGAGAAGCTTCTTGATGTTGTCATTCCTTCAGAATCCTTTACTTCTTCTGGATTGATCACTAAGCCATACTTGGAAAACTTCCAGAAGGCCATGCTTGACAAGTTTAATTATGTCAATGCGAAGTTTGTTTCAAAGATAAACACTGCCCCAACAACTGCACTTACCCAGAAGGTAGCTGCCTTAGATACTTCTGTGATTACACTCACAACATCTGTCAATTCCATTTTTGCGCACCATGAATCAAGAATGAAAGCTAAAGAGGAAAGAGCTTGCAAGAAGGCTGAACTTAAAAGAAAAAAGGTTTGAGGATCAGGATCCGGATGCCTCTGATCCCAAAAGGGGGAGAAAAGACAGAAAGTAGGCCCCTCCTCTAAACCGGCTAACGATCAACCTACCTCTGAACAAGCTCATGAACAACCTTCGTCATTTCAACCACACACAGAAACCCAAAATGCCCAAGAGAAACCACAAGATGAAGGACTTTCTGTCAATCCCTCTACAAATTTTGTGCCAATTTCTGCAACTCCGTTGGCTATGCGCCCATTACCTCAAGATCCAGCTATGGCCAACTTTATCCTAGGGCTGGAAAGCACAAGAAGACAACCATTCATTCTTCCCACTCCCAGAAGACCAAGGAACACATCTACTAGACCCAGAACCACTGGTCAATCTTCGACGTCAATTTCTCAACCAACACAAGATCATGCATCCACCTCAAACCCAATAACACAACCAGTCCCAGAAGCCAATGCTTCAATAGCCTCAACTTCTGCAATCCCAGAAACTTCTCTTCCAACTCCAGAAGTGATTCTATCAGAAGATCCTACAATATTCCCTTATCTGAATCTAATGCTGAAGCTTCAACCAGTCATCTTGTCGATGATCTATGGATGAAGGCTCCAATGGTTGATCAATCTGAAGATCAAATTATGGTTGAACAAGCTAACCAAATCAACCAGAGTCAGGCTGAAGTTCAATGAAACTCTATGGATCCAGAACAACGTGCAAGATTGGCGGGTACTCAAGTTGTTACATCCAAAGAAATAATCTACAGGTACCTATACGTAGACAGAGAAGAAAGAACACGAATAATAGCACCAAATTTTGGATAAGGCACAGATGCACGTACAATGGCCAGGTTTGCAAGATTCAAACAGCCTAGGGAAAATGTGTTCGTTTCTTCTGCTATTAGAAAAGTACTTGGGTTGAGAACCCAATTTTTTGAAGACTCTGCTGTTATGTATACAGTGTACAGGGTTGAAAGGGCTAATGGACAAGTATATAACTTCAGTGATAATGATCTTCTGTCATTAAATCCTTCTAATCTGGTTCCCCTTAGAAGATACATGAAACGCTTACGAAACAGAAGTCCAGATGATCACATTGCATACTTAAGGATTTTGACTAGAATGGAAGCTTTCGTTGACTTCAGAGCTAAGGTGGATTTTCATATAGGCCTTGAAAGACTTGTGGATAGACTATCCATATCTGCTCCAAATGAAGAATTGGAAGAGATTGCTTCAAAGAGGATTGGTGATCTTATACTAGAACCTGAAAGAGGTGTTGTTTTTCATAGACCAACATGCAAGAGGTTTTTCAGGCTGGATGAATCTTTAAAGTATTCTGATGATACACTATTGTTGGTAAGAGGGCCGATAGCTTTGAAAAAGGATGATGTAAATGTACTTATCAAAAGGGCAGTGTTTGATATGGAGAGGCATTTTGAAGGAGTTTTTAAGCTAAGAGAGATCACTAGACAATTTATAGAGTTCTTAGTGAGCATCTAGATGCTACATTCTAGTTAATCTTTGTATTATCTTTTGTAATTTCAATTTCTTGTAATATGAAATGAATTTCAATCTTGTTTTCTTTTACTTTGGATGTTACTGTTCTGACTTCATACTTAGGGAAAGATTGTTAGAACTTATTTGAAGTATGAATCGGAACTCTCCTTAAAGAAGCAAGTTGAACTCTCCAGAGGTTAGCATCTTCAGAAGAACTTCTCTTAAGAAGCAGTAGTTCAGAAGACACAAAGACAATCCAGAAGATTGGGCATATTTCGGATTCCACTTTATGAACTCACGCGCGCCTTAATGACGTGGCAAGTCATGCATCTTGTGCGTAACTGAATTAGTTAGATGTCTTGCTTACATGTCAATACGTGATAGGCTAGATCATTGACTTTTCCATTGTAATAGTATAAATAGAGATAACCTTCACTGTTTCAAGTGTCGATTGTATTGGAGAGATTCATAGATCATTGACTTTTCCATTATAATAGTATAAATAGAGATAGCCTTCACTGGAGTACAAGTTACAATTGATCTTCATTGTGTTCTTCCTTTACTGTTTACAATTCTAATTTATTGTTGATTAATTGTAACACCCCGCCTTACCACGACACAATATTGTCCGTTTTGTCCTCCCGCAGAGGTGTGCGCACGAATTTGTTTCTGGCGATCTGGCGAGGACTTCCCAGGGGGTCACCCATTCTGGTACTACTCCCACCCAAGCATGCATAACCACAAAGTTCCAAGAACTGGCGTGTGGCCCCAAAACGTGTTGTGTTTAGGAAGTCCAAGGTTTACTTAAACCCAGCATCACTCCTATCCATGGCCGATATGGGATCTGCCTAAGGTATTACAAACACCCCCCCTTAGGGACTCATCGCCCTCGATGAGGTTTGCCCCCACATCCCGAACGGCACAGGAGCGGCTTTGATACCATTTGTAACACCCCGCCTTACCACGACACAATATTATTCGCTTTGTCCTCTCGCAGAGGTATGCGCACAGATTTGTTTCTGGCGACCTGGTGAGGACTTCCCAGGGGGTCACCCATCCAGGTACTACTCTGATTGTAACACTATGATTTCTGTTCAAGTTGAACAAAGTGTTGAACCGGGTGGTCTATTAAAGAGAAGCTAATTTCAGAGTTTGAGTGGTGGTGCTGTGAGATAGTGACAACTGTCACAATAGCACCAATGGTACTAAGAGTATGGTCGTCTTAGCTATTGTGTCATACGGTTTTGACATCTGTCACAATAGCACCAGTGGTACCAAGTGATTGGTGGTCCCAACAAGTGTGCCATGCTATAGTGACAATGGCACAATGTACCAACCGGGTCTTTGGTAAAAGGTAATCCCGAGTCCTCTTTGTATTTCACTCTTAGAATCAACGAGATAAGTATTTTGAAGTTAATTATATTGGGTATCATTTACTAGAGGAGAAACGGGATGAAAACGGGTGAAAAGTGAGAAAAACACCTCGGAATGATCCAGGCTATAATGCCCGGCGATTATGACAGTGGCATAATAGCATGTCATAATCGCATAACTGGTAGCGTGACTTGCACATGAAAATCAGCATTCTGGGGTGACACGGGCGATCATGCCATGCTAGTATGACAGGGCATGATCGCGGGGCATGATCGCGGGCGGCCACCAGTGGTTAAAAATGGGATGTTCTTCATTTGGCCGTAACTTCTTCATCACAGCTCCGATTGAGGCGATTCTTTTTGCTATGGTTTCGTATTTCAGAGCTCTTTATGATGGTAACAATGAGGATTAAAGTTTACTTGATGATTTAGGGTTCCCATATGTTGAAAGGTACGATCACCTCTCCGAAATCTTGAATCTAGGGTTTGGTTTTTCACACCATCAACCCTCATTCTCTCTTGGGTTCTTTTGTGTATGTTTTGGAAGTTATGTAGGTGTTCTTGATGGGATTCCATCATGGATCTATAGTTTTAACTTGGGGATCTAAAGTCTTCACCGAATGAAGCTCGGTATTGGGATAAAACCTAGATTTAGCCTAAATCTAGCTACGTGAGTTCAAATCCAAACTTTATTTATAAACTCAAATACTTGTTGTAAATGTAGTACCTTACTGATTCTTAAACTTGATTTCAAGTAGTTGTGTATTTGGGTAAGTTTGGAGGTTTTAGGTCAAAATGAGGATTTTGAGTATTTTGTTGTAGATGATGAGTTGAGCATCATTAATGGTTTAAAATACTTGGAAAAGTTATAAAATGAAATAATCTTTGGTTTTGAAACTCAAAATGATTTGACCTAGTTTTTGGTAAAACTTGGATTTGAAAGGAAATCATTTATTTAAAGGGGTTTTCAAGGTTGGAAAACTAGTAATATGTCTCGTTGATGTATTTGGTCGTAGGACTAGTATGTAATGGATCCATAGGCATATAGTCAGTTTAAAAAGCGGGATTGTTATCCCTTTTGGTTGCATAGTAGTCTAGTAGGGCCTTGTATCGTTGGGTATTATGTCGGATCATTACCGGATGCCATTGACTCTCTGTATGCGCTAGTAGGGGTCTAGTAGGGCCATGTACTAAGGTGTATAGCCGGTTGTTGCCGATTGCCATTGACCCATTGCGCGGGCTTTCGTAGGAGTCATCGGAGGTCATGTACTAAGGTGCATAGCCGGTTGTTGCCGGTTGCCATTGGCTCTTACGGTCAGCTCAAACATCGTGTAGTGACCTACTTATGGTATCTGTCACTAAGGATGGAGCACCGGGTCTCCCCCGGTTGCTTTTAAAGGATCCTTGCTCATCAAGAGAAAGTTATTTCGAGTGAAGTTAAATGGGATAAAATGCACCGTATCTTATCTTTTTAAATGTTTTAGCAGCTTTATCCATTTAACTGTTTGTTCTCACTAGGCATAAGCCTAACACTTGATTTTAAAAATATGGTTTAGCAGGTAAGCAGATTGACGGGGCTCTTTAGAGAAGAGCAGAACGGCGTGTCGAGAGAGAGGCACCTTTTTGGACTAATAACTCATTCTTTTGAGGATATTAGTAACACCCAATTGAAATCTATAGTCTGAATAGCATAGACTAATAGGTTGTTATTTTAATATTCATGCTTAGATGTAAACTCCCATACTTTATCCCCACTTATTGGGTGATTTTTATATTATTCCGCATTTCGTTTTGGTTTATTTTTGCTCTAAATTTTAGGGTGATACAAGTTGGTATCAGAGCCGCTCATGTGCCGTTCGGGATGGCAAACCTCATCGAGGACGATGAGTCCCTAAGGGGGGGTGTTTGTAACACCTTAGGCAGATCTCATATCGGTCGTGGACAGGAGTGATGTTGGGTTCATAAGTAAACCTTGGCCTTCCTAAACACAACGCGTTTTGGGGCCACACGCAAGGCATGTTCTTGGAACTCTGTGGTTAAGCGTGCTTGGGTGGGAGTAGTACCAGGATGGGTGACCCCCTGGGAAGTCCTCCCAGGTCGCCAGAAACAAATTTGTGCGAACACCTCTGCGGGAGGACAAAGCGGACAATATTGTGTCGTGGTAAGGCGGGGTGTTAAAAGTGGTATCAAAGCTCTAGTTTAAGTGAACTAGGTATGAACTTAAGATGCCTAGACTTAAGCTGAGGCTTTAAGTGATGTTATGTGAGAAGGGGTAGACACTCTTGAGATAGTAAAGCTTTAGAGTCGACGAAAATGCACTAACTATGAAATGTGACTTTGGTAATGAGAATTCTTATATGTATGATATATTCAAAATATTACGTAGCTAATGCTATTTTGGGTATATTGTTATGTGAGTAAGCTTATTACTATAGTTGCGATGATTGGTGAATGTGTTATACGTATTTATGTTTGATTTGTCTTACTCCTATTCTATGTTTGTGGCCGACTGAGATGATTAATACGTGTACTACATCGCGTAACGAAGCTGAGGACACGAATAACGGTATTTCTACTCCAGATCTACAAGTGATAGTGGAGTTTACTCAATCACTCATGATCCCTCTTATTCCAACAAGGGATGTGCCAGAATAGATCTTTTGCTTGAAGTCAACCTTGATTAGGGTAATCCTTTAATGGTAGAAGCGGACGTACAAGAGGAAGTTTTTCTTCACAGATGCTTAGGGGCGGGGCTTTAGCATGGTAGGACATTTCCACGGCTACCTTTGGGCCAGTCATAGTCGCTATGCTCGCTTGGAAATTATTCAAAGAAAAAGTTTTGGAAGAGTATCGCAATGAGAGAATTATTGGTCGTATCGTGGATGAATGTTCGGGTTCTCAAAGAAGGGAACGAGACGGTGAGAGGGTATACTCACTTATGTGCTTTTAATTATGGTGCCACTTTTCTTTTGTGTCCACTTCTTTCTACTAAAATCTACACGTACCTATGGGTACTTTGGAAGATTCCTATATTGTTGAAACAACCGATGACAAGTAATTTCTAGTTCGGAATATTCTTAAGGATTGCATGTTGGAAGTTGAAGGGAGTAAGTTTGGGATAAATCTCATGCCTATGTCGATAGGAGTGTTTGATGTGATAATAGGAATGGATTGTAGGATTGGTTAGCCGAGAACCAAGCCGAAATTCGATGTTCTAAGAAGTTAATTCGGACTCCATTATCGGATGACAGTATGGTGGTGATCTACGAGGTTAACCTTGGCAAAGGCGTACAAGTGTTTAGCCAAGGGATGTCTTTTATATATAGCCTATGTTCTAGATGCGAAGTTAGAGAAGAGGAAGCCAAATGATGTACGGGTCATTAGTAAGCTTCCCGATGTGTTCCCCCGAAGATTTACCCGGTTTACCACCCGATAGACAAATGGAGTTTCGAAGAGATATAGTGCCAGGGGAGCTCCGGTCTTATTTGTGAAGAAGAAAGATGGCATGATAAGGATGTGTATCGACTATAGAGAGTTGATCAAAGCAACCGTGAAGAACGAGTATCCACTTCAGAGGATTGATGATCTCTTAGATCAACTGCAAGGAGCGGGTTGTTTCTCAAATATCGATTTACGTTCGGTTTATCATCAAGTGAAGGTGAAGGAGAATAATGTAGCAAGAACAGCGTTTAGGACGTTGTACGGTCATTATGAGTTCTTAGTAATGTCGTTTGGGTTGACAAACGCGTCAGCGATGTTTATGGATTTGATGAAATCTGGTATATCGACCGTTTCTAGATCAATCGGTGATGGTATTTATTGATGATATTCTTGTCTACTCTAAGCACGAGTTAGACCATGAGCAACACCTTCGAGAAGTCCTCGAGGTGTTAAGGAAGGAGAAGTTATACGCGAAATTCTCTAAGTGTGACTTTTGGTTGAAGGAAGTACAGTTTTGGAGCATGTTGTCGCTCAAGACGGAGTGAAGATGGATCCATCCAAGCAATGATGAATTGGGAACCGCCTCGGAATCCGTCCGAAATTAGAAGCTTCTTAGGATTTGCGAGCTATTATCGAAGGTTTGTTCATGATTTCTCAAAGGTTGCATCATCTTTGACGGCTTTGACGAGGAAGAATGTGAAGTTTATTTGGGCCGACAAGCAAGAGTAGGTTTTCCGAACTCTTCAAAGGAAAATGGTGTGAAGCACCGATTCTATCATTGCAAGAAGGATCTGAAGATTTTGTGGTCTATAGTGATGCGTCAAAGATAGGTTTGGGGTTGTGTACTAATACGAAGAGGCAAAGTTATTGCTTATTTGTCGAGGCAAAGTTATTGCTTATTTGTCAAGGAACATGAGAAGAATTACCCAACCTATGATTTGGAACTAGCAGCGGTAGTCTTCTCTTTAAAGTTGTGGCGACACTATCTTTTTGGAACTAAGTGTACGTTCTACACCGATCACAAAAGTTTGAAGTATGTGTTCGATCAAAAAGAGCTAAACATGAGGCAAAGACGTTGGCGAGAGTTGCTTAAGGATTACGATTGTGAGTTGCTATATCACCCGGGTAAAGCAAATGTGGTAGCGGATGCTCTTAGCCGAGAAGAGTATGGTAATGGAACACGAGTCGTACTTACGAAAATTGGTGTAGTGTCAGGCTTGATCGGTCGGATCAAGATTTCCCTATCAGAGGCTTTACTTGAGGAAAATTTAAAAGAACAAGGTTATGGTGAAACAACACTTGTTGCTAACGGAAGATAGTCGCAGTTTGAAGTATGTCGTAGGCGTCTTTGAGTGCCCAAGATTGGAGGCAATCGGGAATTACTATTGGAGAACGCCCATGAGCCTAAGTACTCCATACATCCGAGTAGTACCAAAACGTGTGGGGATTAGAAGTTGACTTATTGATGGCTTGTTAGGAGGTTGGATGTGGTTAGATATTTAGAGAAAGGCGTAACATGTTATAAGTAAAGGCGGAACACCAACGACCGTTGAAGTCTTCAAGTCGTTGGAAATTCCGGAATGTAAATGAGAGCACATTACTATGGAATTTTTTGACGAAGTTACCAAAGACCTTGAAAGGTCACGATGCTATATGGGTAGTGGTGGACGGACTTACGAAGAGTGCTCACTTCTTGGCAATACGAGGAGTCGGTCTAGTTGACAAGCTAGCTAAGTTGTATGTGGATGGAATTGTCTCAAGGCATGGTGTGCCTTTGACTATTGTGTTGAATTGTGACAGTTGGTTAGTTCACACTTTCGGGACATCGGTCTGAACGACCGATGGTTATAGAAACTCAGAGTAATTGGACGTTTGGGTCACTTCGAGTTAGTTGCGTGATGATCCTCTAGTGTCGTAAATCTTTGGGTTGGAAACTTTTAGGCAATTTTTTACCTCGAGAAGTGTTTTGGCTTGACGCCAACCTTGGTTGTTCTTAGGGTCATACGACATTAGAACGATTGGAACACTTTGGTTGATTTTCAAGTGGTGTTGAAGGCCTGATGTGGTGATCTTGAAAATGATGAATCGTAATAATCGGTATTAAATGCTAACAATCTTTTGAGTTGCTAAGAGTTTGGAGAAGTTTTGGAGTCGTCGTACTTCGACGGTTGGGGTTTTCAGTTTCAATCGGTAATGTTTTTGGAGAAATTTAGTGTGATTATTAAGGTAGACCTTAACTGAAATCATTTATTTAAGGAGAAGTTGATTGGTCGAGGGTTAAATATTAATGAGGTAGTGCTCTTTTCAGAACTGCTTATGTCGGATTCCTTTACCATCTGGGTAAAGTAATGGGTAATCTGACGTGTAGGGAATCTGTTTGGTTTTATCCGGATGAGCTCTTGCGAAAGAAATCGAATATCGAATACAAAGGGAGAGAGCATCCCGACCTATTGGAAGTGATTTGAAAATTCTAAGAAGTAATTACATTTTGGGCATCAATTGTAAAATTGATCTATTAAAGCCAAAAGCTACTCCCAAGATGATATGAACCACCTGAGGTTGGGAGGCAACATCGAGCTTAAATTTGAAGTTTGGTTCAATGTTGGTCAGTGATCCTTCTGATAATAGTGTGATGTATTGAATTTGACGATCGGGTAGTGATGACTCGTTATGAGAAGTGAAGTGCCCGTCGTGGTAAGGAAGTATTACGTATCGTAGTTGAGGACGAGTTACGTTTAAACTCTCATAAGGAAGCAAAGTTTTTGGATTGCTCAAGTATAGTATTTTTTTTGAGGGCCCCTTTTCGGGTTATTGCCATCCGATGGGATGGATGGAGAAAGTAATTTGTCGAGCTTGTGCTCGGAGTTGTATGACGTTCTATCTTTTTGGATCGGCATTAGATTTCGAGGACGAAATCATTTATACGGTTGGGAGGATTGTAGCACTCTGATTTCTGTTCAAGTTGAAGAAAGTGTTGAACCGGGTGGTCTATTAAAGAGAAGCTAATTTCAGAGTTTGAGTGGTGGTGCTGTGAGATAGTGACAACTGTCACAATAGCACCAATGGTACTAAGAGTATGGTCGTCTTAGCTATTGTGTCATACGGTTTTGACATCTGTCACAATAGCACCAGTGGTACCAAGTGATTGGTGGTCCCAACAAGTGTGCCATGCTATAGTGACAATGGCACAATGTACCAACCGGGTCTTTGGTAAAAGGTAATCCCGAGTCCTCTTTGTATTTCACTCTTAGAATCAACGAGATAAGTATTTTGAAGTTAATTATATTGGGTATCATTTACTAGATGAGAAACGGGATGAAAACGGGTGAAAAGTGAGAAAAACACCTCGGAATGATCCAGGCTATAATGCCCGGCGATTATGACAGTGGCATAATAGCATGTCATAATCGCATAACTGGTAGCGTGACTTGCACATGAAAATCAGCATTCTGGGGTGACACGGGCGATCATGCCATGCTAGTATGACAGGGCATGATCGCGGGGCATGATCGCGGGCGGCCACCAGTGGTTAAAAATGGGATGTTCTTCATTTGGCCATAACTTCTTCATCACAGCTCCGATTGAGGCGATTCTTTTTGCTATGGTTTCGTATTTCAGAGCTCTTTATGATGGTAACAATGAGGATTAAAGTTTACTTGATGATTTGTGGTTCCCCTACGTTGAAAGGTACGATCACCTCTACGAAATCTTGAATCTAGGGTTTGGATTTTCACACCATCAGCCCTCAAGAGGAGAGAGTCAATTACATGTGAAATCGAGAGTTAAGATGAAGTCGATCTGGTGAGTTTATTCGAGGAGAAATTAATCGATGGGTATGGAGGTGAGAATCTGATCTATGGGTATGGAGACGTGAATATGCAGGGGTATAATGGTAAAAATGATGTTGTTTTATCTTGTTCCATGGGGTGGTGAGGATGCACATGTCCCATGCTTGTTCTAGTTAGTTCCTCTTTATTCCATATGAGACAAGTGTGTCTTGTTCTGTCTTGTCCCGTCTTGTCCACCCTACCAAACGCGTGTCTACAATTCTACCTGACATATATGATAGACTTACATGTACTAAAACAAAATTGTATTATCTTAAGCTATGAATTTTTTTATATATATATCACGGGGTACATAGATAGTCATCGATCCAAAAATATTGGTTGAAAGTTGAAACAGTCGATTAAATGGTTGAAAAATCTTTAAAAATATTGGATGGATTCAATAGGGTCCGATGTATAAATAATTGTGATATCTAATGAATTGAACTGATCTTATCCAACCATCTATTGAATTGGATTGGATCGGATGAAAAAAACCAACATCTATTTTGTGATTGGATCAGATCGGATATACATAAATCCAATACATTTCAACTAACGAAAACCCTTCGTTATATCGGTTAATTTTTTTAATTATACTATCAAAACTTATACATAATATAAATTAAAAAGGACAAATAGATTTGAAGGCCTAATTAAAAATATATAATTTTTATTGAATTATGATTCATATAATTAAACACAAGCATAATAAACTCACCACGAATACATAAAATGCCAATCGTTTGGAAAAGGATTTTCGTTCTTAGAAACATAAAATCCATCTGCTCTCACTAACCAATTACAAGGATCTATCATGTATTGGTGCCCACATATTTGTGATACATAGGTGTTAAAAATAGGAAAACTTTTACTTTTTAATTCATGATTATCGGACGTCATCCATTGAAAAGTACAAGAGAAATTTGTTGTCGAAGAACTTAACCAATTGAAAAATTGATTTGGTGTCAAATGCTTATCGCCCGTATCATAATTTTCATACTTGCAATGAACATCCAAGTTATCGACATCTCCATCTCTGATGCGAACATCATAAACGGCGTCCGATAAGTTCCATCTTAGATGATCCCCGACCTTCTAAAACGCATTTGAACTCCATGTTAAAACCAACAGGTTAACGAAAACAATAATAAGGGAACGATGTTTATTTTCAATACTCATGATATGCAATGTATGTTATAAACATTTTTTCCTAGTTATTCACCTTATATAGATGAAAGCCTTATTTAATTGTTAGATTCACATAATATAATTTAAAATTGGAATTTATTTAATATTTTGTTGAAGTAAAAAAATTCAAATTAGATTACAATATTTTTGGCAAACATATTAAACAATCCTATATGTTTGGCAAGCTAGCTAATAAGCTAGTGATGGCTAACAAACAAGCTAACTGTTAGCTGATAAACAAGTTGATGAACGATAAACTAGTGTTGATGAATGATAAACTAGCTGTTAGCTGACAAATTCGCTAATGTGAACAAATCATGTTTGATAAAAACTAACCGATGAACATGTAAAATGATCAAAACGAGCATCTTAAAAAATTAGTCAATTCCAATATTTTATGATATAGTTAAAACACATTTAATAATATAATATATTAATACGAATAAGATAGTTAAAAAACTAATATAATATAATATGTTCATTAAAAGAATTTCGAATTGATAATATTATATATTTTGGATTTGTTATAAAAACAATTTAAAAATCGACATTAATATATGATTTTAATAACGATTACATTTAATATGAATAATAAAATTGGTCAACCTCACATACAGGGACGGCCCGGAAGTGTGCGGGTGGTGCCACCGCACGGGACTTTCTATCGTTGGGGGCCTCTGATTTTTATATATGTTATATATGATATATATATATATATATTAACAAAGATACACGATTACATATGTTGTTCTCTTTTGAATCCTCCTGTACACGTTACTTTTTTTAATCTTTTAAAATTTATTTTGACAAACATTACAACTATCAGTCCATTAATTGCTTTTAAAATTGCATAATAAATATGACTTTAATTGCTTATAAAGTTACATAATAAATATGACATTAATTTTTTTTAAATTACGTAATAAATATGACATTAATTGCTTTTAAAATTACATAATAAATATCACATCCCAACATTTTATTAATATTTAGATTTTTCATCTTTAACTAAAATTATTAATTTTTGTTTTATATTATTTAGGTTTTTCATTGTTCATCTTAAATTAGTCACATATCCTGGTTAGTTAGTAATTTTTTAAAAACTATAATTAATGATTAAATAAAATATATTATTGAAATAACTTACAAAGTTTATTATCTATGAAATAAAATAAATATAATTTTAATTTTCATGTAACTTACATAAACATATAGAATTGTCATATTTATTCTTTGATAACTAAATATAGAATAATAAAATTAAAAATAACAATAATATATCGATATGATTGATAATAACTTTAGATAACTAATAATTAATATCAATGTATAATGTATCATTAAAATTAATTAAAAAAACTAATATTATTTACTATTTATTAATATTAGTAATAATTAATTTGTATTTATTAATTGTAATATCTCATATTGGTTGGGGAGGAAAATAAAAGTTGTCTTATAAAGGATTTGAACACCTTCTCTATCAGACGCCTTTTAAAATCATGAGTCCAAATATGCTGACTAAGTGGACAATATCTGGCACGGTTGGCTTGGGATGTTTCATTTATAATTAATATTTATTTATAATTAATTATAA
Organism: Silybum marianum; assembly: GCA_036898165.1. Taxonomy (NCBI): domain Eukaryota; kingdom Viridiplantae; phylum Streptophyta; class Magnoliopsida; order Asterales; family Asteraceae; genus Silybum; species Silybum marianum. Next base: position 39,198,066 of record CM072532.1, on the reverse strand, counting down.
TAAAGAATAATTAATGTTAATGAGTGTTATAATTCAAATATATGATAAAAAACTTCTCATAAGCCACTCCATGGACGGGCCTGTGGTTGTGGCCACGGTGGCACATGACTATGATCTATCCGTCGCAAAATTAACATTTTTACGTTCATGAAAGGTGCAACTGTATCATTTTAGAAGGTGTCACCGTATGACAATAAGTTCAAGAAGATGCAACTGTATCTCGTAATCAACCAAAAAAACCAAAAAGAAAACTCTTGAAATCAACAAAAAAAACTCTTGAAATCAACCAAAAAAACCCGAAAAAGTCCCTCGAAATTGATAAAAAAAATTTAAAAATCTCTCGAAATCAAGCAAAAAAAAAACTTAAAAATTCTCTGAAACCGGTGGAATTAGGCTAAAATCACATCAACCGATATTGAATCTTAGTAAAACATGAAGACACGTTGATAAAAACCGTGTTTTTGATAAAAAAAAATTTCTATAATATATTGTGCTACCGTATAAAAAAAATTATGGGTCTGTTCCTAAGCCACTCCAACTAGCGTTTCAATAAGCTATCTTATGTTCATCCAAACATGTACCTAAAAAATAAGCTAACTTATAAGACAGTTTATGTTAACCAAACAATGTCTAAAATTATGTGTCTTTTTCATTTTAAACATTTATTTTGGGACGAATGGAACAATATTTTAATTGTTTTAATAAAATGCTTTAGGACCGGAAAGAGAGAAAGAGGAACATGTATTTTTATATATTTTCGACTGTATATGTGTACACAAAGATATGGATGCCATATACCATCACAAATACGTTAAGGTGATGTTTAATTTGTCTTTGTAATAACAACTAATGTGTGATACCGCGTGTTGCACGATGGCGAAACTTTTTGTTAGAAAATATTTACCTAAGATGAAACATGATATGTCAATCAACAACTACTGAAATAAAATGTAAAACGACGAATGCATTTTGATTCAACATTATACATTTTTTGAAACCAAAAAGATCACAAATCTTTTGCATGTTTAATTTTGTTTTTATCATTTATTGTTCACAGGGTTCAAATATATTTGCTAGAATTATCATACTTATTTAACGTTCGGAGTACTTTGGACCGATGAAGTCTAATTAGGTTAATGAATTAGAATTGTCATATGTTTTCTTTACTCTTGAGAAAGATATATATGTAGAAGTTGAATTTGTATAAAAATAGTTAATCGCAAGTATATACACATAATTAAGCATTATGAGTACATGCAAAATTAATTCACCATGTATAGAAATTTATAATTCACAACCATAGTTGATTGAATAAAAAATTTCTTTTACAAATTAAAACTAAAAAAACAATATTATAAGCAGCTTTTTTCTAAATTTTTGTCCATATGATCATGCCATTAATGAAATGTCTAAAAAATGTTATATAGCTAAGTTTACTATACAATTAAACAATATGAAATGAAAGAAGAATACTTTAGTAATTGTTTAACAAAATGTAATATACATTAAATTGTTTATATCACAGACCAAAAAATATTAAATAATGTTATATTAAGGCAAGTTTGTTTTGGAAGTGGGAGGGGGGGGGGGAGATGTTTTAAAAAATTTGTGGTAAATCATATTTTCTATGTAGCTCAGTTCTTATTTTTTTTTATCAGCGTTAAGTATGATTAGTTGTTCAAGGAAGCGTGATCCAAAAGACAACAATATACGATTGATCATGTGTAAAGAGATACATGTAAATATATGTTTTAGGAGGTGTAAAACATCAAAAGTATGACTCTTATTACAATAACCGACCTCAAACTTAAATTTCAATAACATACCTCAAGTCAATGTACTTTCAGAATTTAAGCCACTCGATGTATACTCATTATCTACCTTACTATATACCCGTTGTAACCATAATTGATAAAAAAAAGATTAAAAATAAATTTTTTACATGTTTAGACTAAAAGCTAATGCGATATCTATTCGGCATAGAAGACGGCACACTACTAGAAAATTGAGTATTTTCAACGAAAATTAATTTTCAACGGAAAATGTCGTTAAAAATTTTCTACAAATTTTAGAGGATTATTGACAGAACATATATTTTCTACGAATTTTCAACGAAGTTCCATTGAAAATCTCTCACAAACATATATTCATTTTCAACCAAAAAAATTTCAACGAAATGTCTCGTCAAAAAGTTTTTGGTTGAAAATGCATTTTGTGAGAGATTTTCAACGGAAATTCGTTGAAAATTCGTAGAAAATTTATGTTTGTCAATAATTCCTTAAAAATTCATAGAAAATTTTCAACGACATTTTTCGTTGAAAATACTCAATTTTCTAGTAGTGGCACCATGCATCCATCAAGTATAATTGACTTCTAAGGTTTTATTGTTGTATGGGGCCTCAGAACTACTTGCCGGTTGTTGTCTTGCATTACTTCACTACTTCTTTCGTTGCCACTTTTTGCTAGGTAAAAAACTCAAAAAAGAGGAGCAAACATTGATGAAAAAAGATATTATAAGTTTTAATAAAATGAGCTCAAATTATAATATTGATGAGACTACATGTTTTTTTGTATGTAAAGTCAAATTGATATCATTTTGATGATCTACTGGTATATACAATGTTTTGTTCATCTATTTATAGACGACGGAAAAACTAACATCCCTAGCAAATATAAAAGAGCGTTCCCTTTTCCATTCATAATACCCTCCTTAAAAAATAGTAGAGGGTTTAATTAAGAACTAAAAACATTATAATATAATTTTAATGCCCAATACTAAAGAAGGAAAAAATCCCAACAGAGCGATGAACATTGATATCTTGAAAACATGGAAGATTACCAATGTGAAAAAATCATAACCCATGTTTCTTGATACACACGTCTAGCATCAATGAAGAGATATTCTATTATAACGTTTATCAAGTTCATGGATAAACGAACAAAAACATAGTATCTATTTTTGTTCTACATATGCTTAAAAATGTTACCTTATTTCATAAAGGTTTCATATGCCACTTTATCCAAAAAAATGTTACCTTATTAGTGCAAATTTCTCCGATGATTTGTCAAGGATACCATACCATCATTTGTCTTCTTGAATGATGCCTCAACTCAATAAAAATGCAAATCGCCTCCACAAAATCTGGATAGAGAGGATGAATTGAGAGATTAAGAGAGATTATTATGCTTAAAAAATGTTACCTTATTTCATCAAGGATTCATATGCCACTTTAGTCACACACAAAAAAAGATTCATATGCCTACGTAATTCCAACTTTAGTGTGTATATCTCCGACTAAAAGACGAAATACTATACTTAGTGTAACAAACACACTTCTAAAATAAAGATATTCCATGCCATTGCCCTAAAAATAGCAATTACAAAGGCAAATACGTCCCAATATTTAAACTTAATCTCAAGAGTTGCAACGGAAATAAAGTAGCTACTTATATTTTAACGGAACTTAATTTAAACTAGGAAACTATCTATTCACGAGTAGCGCCTCACTTCTAGATCCCAAGCTCACATCTTCCCTTTGCCCTTACTAGAGCTTTCTACCATGTGCTAACCTGAAAAGGTTTTCAGTTTTATAAAAGAGAGGGTTAGACCACAAAGCCTAGTGAATTCCCACAAAACTATAGTTTATTATGCATGACATTTATAAGATGATGAATATTAACTCACACGTAAACATACTTTGAATTATAGATACTTGTTGCAACGGTAAACATACTTATAGTCACTCACACTTGTGACTGTTTGATCAGGCTCACACTTGCCCTTTAGTTAAGGAAATATAAAACGAATTCATATCCCTTGATCGGGTACACACTTCCCGTAAATGAATGATTCAATTACATGTAAAATAAATCGTTCATTTGTTTAATTAAACACACAAAGGGAACTCACCTGAATGTCAAGCCTAGATTGCTCGTCTCACACTATGATCACACCAACCGAACGCCTGAATTAGATCAATTAAACTACAAGTTACTGACCAAATTATACTCTTAAATATCCTACTAATAAACCCTTAAGGCTAGGACACCACTCAGCACCCTCAAATGACCCTTAATCAAAAACTCAAAATTGCCAAAACAGTGAGCTGCGCGACCTCCTGTGCGACTTGAGGCTGCGGGAAAACCCGCAGGAGTCACTGTTGTCCCTGCACTTTCTTGCTCGAAATCAAAAACTCCAAAAACACGAATTCCACCATTTTCACTCCAAAACTGATATGGAACTTGTCCCAAACTCATATAAATCAATCCTTATAATTAGAGAACTTACTTAAACCGTTGCTTCCATAGATTACCACACACATTGAAGAGCATGGGGTCATCAATGGAGATTTGGATTGATTTCATTCTCAAAATGAAATAATACATCATCAAATAAGAAGGGTTCTTTACCACAATACTCAGTACATTGCGTACTTACTGATTTGAGAGGTTTAATCCAACATTCACCAACAATATAGACCTCAAAATGAACCCTAATCACCCAAAAGGGTTCTAGTAGAAAAGAAGAACATTGAGAGAGATGATTATACCTTAAATGATGATTGTTCCTTTGCCCACTTCAAATTTTCTCCTCTTTTCTTCACTTCTTCTTCAATTTCGCACCATAAACACACACACACACACACACACACACATTAAAATCAACCGACTTAAACCAAGTCAGGTTCTAACCCTTAATGACCCCAATTTACACATCCAGCCTCTGCACTTTAGAAGTTAGGCCACATCCATACTTCCTTATAATTTCCTTACAGTTAACTAGATTTTGGTTTATTACACTTACATAAGCAAAAACCCATACCATGATTTATCTTCTTGAATGACGCCTCAAGTCAGCAAAAATGCAAATCGCCTTCACAAAATTCTAACTGAAGAGAGAGGAATAATTGAGAGATTAAGAGAGATTGTCATAGAGGTGTACCATGAGGAGAATATGAAAAATTATAACTGAATAGAGAGAAATAATGAGAGTTAAAAGAATAATTATTAGAGAGGACATGAGTAGGTTGAAACCTAATGAAACGGTCTTAAATTAATGTGAATATCAAATATCAAAAATAAATATTGAGGTGGGAGAATCATGAAAAAAAGGAGAAAAAAGATAACACACTTTCTAGGTTTGAGAAGTGACCACAAAATTGCTTGTGGTTTCTTCTTTAGTATATATATATATATATATATATAGAGAGAGAGAGAGAGAGAAGGAGGTTCAGGGGAAAATGCTAAAAAAGAGAAAACTGAACAATACCCTGGGAGCTCTCCATCCGGTCGGTATACACAAATGCATACAAGTGATTGAAGCTGTTTTTTTTTTCTATGCACCAGTGGATATATATACATTAGTGCATATGCACAAATGCATGTTACAAATTATCGATTTGCATTTGTGCATACTGCCCAGATGAAGGGCTCGCAGTGTGTTTTTCAGTTTTTATTTGGCGTTTTTCCCTAAACCTGACCCTATATATATGTATATATAGATTGATTGATTAGAGTGAATTACATATTTGTTTGGATCCCATCCTTAATTGAAAATAATTGTACCGAGTGTCCTCTTTGCATTTCGTTATGAATTAGATCCCAATTTTAGCACCGTTAAATCTAATTCGTTTTTTCAAAGACAAATTAGTCAATTTACCCGTTTTATGTCTTTTTTCTATTAAAAATTATTACCAATATATTATATACCATCATATATAGAGAGAGTTTCAAATAAAACCATACAAACCTTAGATTAGAAAACAATTGAGATATTTATGAAAGACGATTAGGGTTCACTAACATTGTTAAATACTTCTAATGCATTTAAAACTTGGCTAAAATCCAATCATTTTCCATTATAGCATTATTTTTTTACCATATGGTTATAAAAAGATTGTAATGTATCTTTTTGCTTATATAACCGTTCAAACAATAAATGGGTTGAGTTTCATCTTACAGGTATGCTAAATGCCATGATCTGAGTGCTAGGAATGACAATTAAGTTGATAAAGTTGTTTTAACATGACATGAAGAGATACAATTTGACTAGTATCATGTACAAACCGGTTTGTAAGGCTTGGTACCTACGTCTTGAAAAAAATAAAAAGTCTAAACAATCGAGTGACTATTTTACCCAGTGGCGGATCCAGGATTTTTGTGCACTAGGGCCCCATTAAGGTAGACTAAAGATGCGTAAAGTCACCCAATGTGTTTCGGGAAAATTTTAAAGTTTTTTGGTTGATTTCAAAGGATTTTCTTAGTGTTTTTGTCGATTTTGATGGATTTTCTTAATATTTTTGTCGATTTAGAATGATTTTTCGGGTTTTTCTATTGATTTCAAGAGACTTTTTAGTGTTTTTGTCAATCACCGGTAAGTTAGGTCCCTTAGAAAATTTTACCCGGGGAAACTAACGCTAAATTTAGTATTTTATATATTTTTTAGTTGTGTAATTTTTTTTTAAATTCACTAGGGGATGGGACTAAAGAAAAAACAAAAATAGAACACAAATATATTGCCTAACTCGCAAAAACTTTTATTGAAGAAAATATAACTCAAAAACTTCAATTGATTACATTCAATCCCTACCCTACTCGGTATATATATATACACAGACATAACACATTTGTATATATCTAGGACTCTTTTAGTTTAAGCCACATAATTATCTAATAGGAAACCCACTCTTTTAGGAATAGATAATTATCTCACATTTAAACAAGATGACTTGGATTGCACTCCAATATCGTATGCTGACCCAATCCACGCCTCACGCCACAATCGGACTTAGACATTCCCAACAATCACCCCCTGAATGTCTGAGTGGAGGGTAATTCTTGCACACCAAGCATCGATCTCATCTCCGCGAACCTTATACGTGCCAAAGCCTTCGTTAGGGGATCTGCTCGTTGCTTGTCCCCGGAAACATGTTCAACTATCACTTGTTCATTTTCAACACGTTCTCGAATAAAGTGATAACGAGTGTGAATATGTTTGCTCCTACCATGAAAGACTGGATTCTTCGACAAAGCAATTGCTTATTTGTTGTCTATACGTATCAGCACCTTTTGTTTCTTCATTCCTGTCAGCTCAGCCAATAACTCCCTCAGCCAAATTGCTTGACACGCAGCTACAGTGGCTGCCATAAACTCAGCTTCGCATGAGGATAATGCCACTGTGTCTTGCTTCTGTGAGCACTAAGTGATGGGTGAGTTACCAAGGTAGAAAACATGTCCCGTTGTACTTCTTCCGTCGTCTATATCGACATTATGACTGCTGTCACTATGTCCTAGCAGTTTCAAATCTTCGCATCGTTCGTATTTTATCCCAAATGATGTTGTCCACGTAGATAACGAAGAATTTGTTTTATTGCACGTGTGTGAGATTCTCTTGGGCTTTGCATATAGCGGCTAACAACCCCGACCGAGTATGCCATATCTGGACGTGTATGCAATAGGTAACGTATGCAACCCACTATTTTTCGATAATGGGTAGCATCAACTTCTGGATCATCTGCAACTTTCGACAACTTTAGTCCTGGCTCCTTAGGACATTGGGTTGCATTACAGTCCAGCATACCTGCTTCTTTTAGAATTTTCATGGCATAACATTCTTGTTTGACTTTTACACAGTCTATGTCTTGTGTGACTTCAATGCCTAAGTAGCAAGTTAGTTCACCAAGGTCTGACATTTTCAAACTGTAATGCCATCTTTCTCTTGAATTGGTTTATGAACTCCAAGCTTGTCCCTGTCACAAATAGATCATCTACATAGACTGCGATGATGATGAATTCCCCATTGGACACTTTTTTATAAACTGCATTCTCTTGCAAGCATCGTTGAAAGCCCATATTCTTTAAAGTGTCGTCAAGCTTTAGGTTCCACGCCCTTGGTGATTGCCTTAGGCCATATAAAGCTTTTGCCAACTTGTAGATTTTTTTTTCTTCGCCTCGTTTCTCAAAACCTTCAGGTTGACTAACGTATACTTCTTCTTTCAAATCTCCATACAAAAATGCAGTTTTTACATCCAAGTGATGAATCTTCCATCCCCTACCAGTTGCGAGAGCGATCAATAGTCTTATTGTCTCGAGGCAAGCTACTGGCGCGAATACTTCATCAAAGTCAATTCCTTGTTCTTGTACATAGCCTTTAGCCACTAGACGTGCTTTGTACCTGATAATTGATCCGTTTGGATTCCTCTTGATTTTGATTAACCTTCTTAACCCAATTGGCTTAACATCTTTAGGTGGATGGACTAATTTCCACGTATTATTCTTCTCAATCGAGTCGATCTTGGCTCTCATTGCTTTGACCCATTCCTTGTTCGCTTTTGCTTCATTGAAGTTCCTTGGTTCCTCATCGAATGTTAGCATCAAGTGATCTACATCTAGTTCGTAGTCGTTCAGCCTGCTTGGTAACACAGATACACATGTTGAGTGACGTACAGGGATCACTTCGTTATCTGGGCCATTTTCCGGTCGGGCTGGGTTGTTTATTGTACGTGACGAGCTGCTGTTCACCGTGGTTTGGACCTGGTCTATCGGTTGTTCTTGCTCGGTTACAGTTGGGCCCGGTCCAGTATTGGGCGGCTGATCCGGTGCTACAGTTTGTGAGTCGCCCTACTGTACCGTGAACGTACCTGCACCAACTTCAACTTGTTTGTCTAACGGGTTATTCCACTGCCATGCCTTATTTTCATCACAAACTGCATGGGTGCTTATAATAATTTTGTTTTCATGTGGATTTAATAGACGAAATCCTCCTGAGTTAGGTTCCTTTCCGAGATACACCAGCGGTTTCGACCTATCATCGAGTTTCTTCAAATGCTTTGAAACTATCTTATCATATGCAACACAGCCAAATACCCTTAGGTCTTCAAGGTTCGGTTTTTCACCATAAATTTTTTTATATGGTGTGACATCTACCAAAGCTCGTGTAGGAGTTCTATTTATGATGAATGTTGCATGACGGATTGCTTCTCCCCAAAGGTAGTTTGGTACACCTTTTGCTTTCATTAGACACCGTGTCATCTCGAGTAGAGTCTGGTTTCTTCGTTCGACAATTCCATTTTGTTGAGTTGCATAGGGAGCCATCAACATACGTGAAATCCCTTCTTCATCACAAAAACAGTTCAATTCAGGTGATGTAAATTCACTACCTCTGTCCGTGTGGAATGTCTTGATCTTTTTACCGATTTGTTTTTCTATTGCTGTTTTGAATCTTTTAATAACTCCAGATGCATCGCTTTTGTGCTGCAAGAGAAAAGACCACATGTATCTGGAGTAATCGTCAATAAGTACAAGATTATAAATGTTACCGGCTTGCGTGGGGGGGTCAACAGGTCCACAAATATCTCCATGCACCATCTCGAGAATATTCGTTGCTCTATACTTAGCCTTCTTAGGAAACGACTGCTTCGTTTGTTTTCCAACCATTCAAGATTCACAGAGTTGGTCTTGATGTTGGATTGTTGGTACCCTTTTAGCTAGCTTGTGCATCAATTTTACCGCGCCAAAATTGATGTGTCCAAGCCGTACGTGCCATAACCATGCTTCTTCATTTATTTTGGCTTGTAAACAATGTGGTTTTCCAATCTTTAATTGGATCCTATATAGACAGTTTTCACTCCTCGGGACTTTCATGAGCAATCTTCCATCTCCACCTCGCATGGTTAAGAAGTCACCTACCATATGGATGTCACAACCCATTATTGTAGTTTGTCCGAGGCTAATTACATTGCTCCTGAGGGATGGAATATAGTAAATATCTTCCATTAATTTTTTCTCGCCGTTTTTTCCTTCGAACAAAATTGATCCCTTTCCTTTTATACCAACGCATGACCCGTCTCCGAATCTTACTCTTCCAGTTATGCGTTCATTTAATTCTAAGAAGTATGAGTAATTACTGGTCATATGATTACTGGCACCATTATCTAAGTACCAGACTCCGTCTTCATCGGTATTGGGCTCGACCTTTGGAGGAATGTATTTGGCTTTGTTCAAGAACACTGTTTCTTGAATTGCATTCATCATAAAGAACGTTCATTCTTCCTGATTCATATCTCCTTCTTGCGTCTCATTAAGGTTTGCTTCATGGTTATTGGTTCGATCCGGGCATCTGGACGCGAAGTGTCCGTACTTATCATAACGGTAATTTTGCAGCATAATCGAGGGCTACAACAATGTGAACAAAGCGCTTGGGGTGGATCGTGAAGAACTTCTTTACGAGCTTTTCTTCTGCCATGACCTCTCCAAGTGTAGCTGATTTTGAAGCAATTCCCGATAATTTTGCAGCATAATCGTCTAAGGTACCATTATCTGCCATCTTCATGTTGTCGAATTCAGCAGTTAAGGTCTGGAGTCTCGCCTTCTTCACGCGGTCAGCCCCTAGATTACGTGTCTTAATTGCATCCCACATCTCCTTCGCAAGCTTCAGATTTCCGATTTGCAGATTTACATCTTCAGGTATGGACTGGAACAAGAGTCCTTTCACGATGTTGTTCTTCTTGGCATCATCTAAACCTGGATCGACCACTTCCAGACACCGTGAATAGCGAGAAGTACCTCCATACGCGTTCTCCATATGGTATAGTTTGTTGACGTCAATATTGGAAATTGAAACGTCAATGACGTTGGTTCCTTCGCCGGTGGCTGCTGAGCTCCTCCTCCTGTCATCGTCGGCTGAAGGTTGTTTTTGCCCAAGCTCTGATACCAATTAAAGCAAAAACAAAAATAGAACACAAATATATTGCCTAACTCGCAAGAACCTTTATTGAAGAAAATATAACTCAAAAACTTCAATTGATTACATTCAATCCCTACCCTACTCGGTATATATATATATACAGACCTAACACGTTTGTATATATCTAAGACTCTTTTAGTTTAAGCCACATAATTATCTAATAGGAAACCCACTCTTTTAGGAATAGATAATTATCTCACGTTTAAACCAGATGACTTGGACTGCACTCCAATATCGTATGTTGACCCGATCCACGCCTCACGCCACAATCGGACTTAGACATTTCCCAACAGGGACCCCCTCCCCCCTTTTTGCAGCTGCATCCGCCACTAATTTTACCCATACAAATCATTTTTTTTTGGGTAACCATATGTATCCAAGTCATCTTACATGCACCAACTAATCCCTTGGACGACCACAAATGACCTGGAATCATCGCATGTAAGGGCTTTGCCAGTGTCTAGATTTCAACCTAGAGAATATGAGATTTGTGCTACATCCCTAGAACCTTAACCAACTGAGTTGTTTGGAAATTTTCCAACTCAGCCATAGATCTAAATTTTTTAAGGTTGTTTAGCAATTTTCGTCCCAATTGTACCATTGAATTTATATATGTGACATACAACGGGTGTGAAAAAATACTACCAATCTAACATTTATAAGCTTTAAATCGTTTTCTTTAATTTTAAAAAAATACAATATTATTAGACGCATTGTCAAAAGAAATGCTAATTAGTTTACCTGAAAAATGATAACATTCACGTATATCATCCGATATCAGTGGCGGATCCAGGATTTTTGTCCACTGGGGTCCCATTAAGGTAGACTAAAGGGGCGTAAAGTCACCCGACGTGTTTCGAAGAATTTTTATAGCTTTTTAGTTGATTTCAACGGATTTTCTTAGTGTTTTTGACCATTTTCAGGGATTTTCTTAGTGTTTTTGTCGATTTCAAAGGATTTTTTCGGTTTTTTTTATTGATTTCAAGAAACTTTTTTAGTTTTTTGTCAAGTAGCGGCAAGATGGGGTCCCTTAGAAAATTCCACTGGGGGAACTAAGGCTAAATTTATTATTTTTTATCTTTTTTAATCTATATAATTTTTTTATAACTATTTCAGTGGGGTCCTATGACCCCCCTTTATCCCTTTACATCCGCCCCTGAACATATCTCTCTATATACATCTAAACATCTATGGTTGTAAGATGAATTTTTTTCAACTTCAGATATCTCGAACAATCCTATAAACAAACTGTAAGATAATAACGTAAAGCTTATTGTGATATTGAGAGAAATTAAGAGAGATAGCGTGAAAAAATCATCTAAAATAACTATGGATTTGGTCCCTATGTTTTGATTCTTTTTTAACTAAGATTCTCATACCTTGTGTATTATGGATCTAGTCCCTAAACTATGCGATTTGTTTTGACTAAAGTCCCTCAAGCTAATGTCATTTAGACCATGGGTATAGATGTAATATTACCTTTTCCCATTTTAATTAAACCTATTACATAGAGTTGGAGATGGGTTTTAATAAACCCTCAAAACCCTAGGAGACCCTAATTATCAAATCATAATCAATGCTTATATCGATCTTCACTCATCATCATTTCTTAAAAATCACATACATTTCTTATTCTTACAAGTTACATCCCAAAATGTTGCAAAGTTACATATGATATTGATAGGGATATATAACTCAGGGTTGGGTTCCGGTGAGAAGGAGAGTTATAGTGAGAAGTGTAAGAAAGGATCTCCACCCTTGGATGTACATTAGGATGAGATGCATCGAGATTTGGTACACTGAGATGCACTCTAAGACGCAGTTCATGGGTGGGTATGAGATTAAACGTGATCAATGGCTCAGATCTCTTCTTACACTTCTCACCTTAACTCTTTTCCTCACATGATCCTATGCCATACAACTTAACGGGTAACATCTTGGATTTGCTACCCAATGATTAGTGCTTTGAGTCCCTTAGAACCCAACACAACTTCAGGGCCCCATGAATTTAGTAAAGGTGCATACAAACTGACCCAAACACCCCCGATTATAACATAATGTTGCAAAACCAATTCTTTGTATAACTTTCCATTCAATAATAGCAAAAATAACAAAAACGTACAATCGGCCAATTTAACAATTTTAGCTTGAAAATCCACCATAAAAGTTGTGACACCACAAGAACTTAGATTTATAACATGAGTTTTGACTTTTGAGCCTCGTTTACTTTGATATCTTCCCATTGCAACATTTGGAAACATGGAATATGTTTGTGATGTATAACAAGAATGCTCTCTTTTGCTTGATAGATATAACAGGATTAAATCAAGGCCAAAAACAAAACCTGCAGAATTCAATAGTTATCTCGGTAAAAACAACATATATGGTCGAGGAACTAGATATATTTAGAAAAAAGAAAAAAGATTACCCACAAAGTGTGTTTCTTTAGGAACGGGATAACACCCCTTTTGAGCTGCATAAATGAAAGCAAGACAGATGAATAAAATAAAATAAAATAAGAACGTGTTGGAAAATGATTTTATGACTATAATATCGCATATTGTTGAGGGTCTTGGCTGTCTTTTTGAAGATAAGGGTTATGTTTGACAAAGGATTGTTGTTGGTCGACAAGTTGGCTTTTAGATTAAAAGCTAGTTGTTGGCTAATAAGTTAACTGATAAACTAGTCATGTTTAAGAATAACTAGTTGATACTTTAGATGGCAATGTAAAATGTCCTAAAATGGGCATGTTGAAAAAGTAGTTTGGAAAAATATAAGGGGCATAATTGGAAAAATGGATACAAACCCCTGGAGCTTGTTGAAAGCTACTTTTAGTAGCTTTTCAAAAAGGAAAAAATGGATACGAACCCCGGTGCTGGTTGAAAAGCTACTTGAAGTAGCTTCCAAAAAAGCTAGCTTATGGCTAACCAAACGGGACTTCTTCAATAAGCTAAACAAACAAGCCAGCTTATGGTTGCCAAACATGGCCAAGGTATGTTAAGCACAATAGAGAAGCCGTTTTGATGAACTAGAAAGCCCTAGCCATGAATTCATATACAACCGACCTAAGTCTTATATTTCTACCAAAAGTTTATTTTCCAGTTCATAATTTACATAATGACATTAATAATGAATACCTGTTCTTTTTCAGCATAACCATTTCAACAAGGTTTTCTAACTGCTATCATTTTACTTAGGGGCCGTTTACCAAATCTTACCCGGGTAAGTGCTTACCGGCAAAATTCTACACTATCATTTACTTACCGGGTAAGATTTTAGTCCACCAAAACGGCATCGTATGCAACAATTTACCCGGTAAGTGCTTACCGTGGTAAGAGTTGTCGCAATCACTTACCGGGGTAAGACTCTTGGTCCTTGTTTTCCTTGTCTTCGCTCTTACCAGGTAAGATTTTTGGTACTTGTCATATTCCTCCGGTGAGGTAATATGACTTGGTAAGTCTTAACTGGGTAAGCGTTTGGTAAACGGCCCCTTAGTCTTTTCATTCATACCGACTTAGGGCTTGTATTCATACATCATTCCACAATTGCCTTTTTCTGTAGTTATCTCAATAGGGTGGGTATTTGTTAGTTATTTGTGAAGTATTACTTCTTGTCTTTATGAACCTGTGTTTTTTTGTTGGACTCAAACCGGCAAACTCCCCCTTTCTCCCTATTTGAAAGTACCCATGTTTTGCTGACTCCTTTGGGTTCTTTTTATGAAGTTGGTGATTTCTAAACTTAACCATCTTATTATCTTTCCTTTTTGACCAAAAAAACGGCTGATTGTTTTTGTACTTGATAACAATACCACAAATAGAATAATATTTGTGTTGAACTTGTCAACTTGCAATGAAATACACGCCATCTTGCATTTTTAAAGTATTAGGTTGACATCAAATATCCCAAAGTGTAGGAGGGAGTATAAATCCGAATTTATTTTTGACCTGAAGTTGACTTCAATATGAGTGTAGTGTAGGTTTTTGTTTTCATTAGTTATACATGCTTTGATTGTGTCTTGTAGTACTTCAAGCATGCTCATTTGTGTAAAAATTGATGTTGGATTTTCAGTGATTAAGCCTGTTGTTTTATTGACTTCATTATTGAAATAACAATTCAAGCTAGGGTACATAGGTGTTAGTGTTCTTTGGGCTTCTTTCAACAAATTGGTTTAAGACTTTAGATTCTATTGGGCATATTGGTTATAATTTTTTAGTGTGATCCAAGCCGTATGACAATCAAATATCTTATTATCAAGTGTCGAGTAAAAGAAGCACTTATTTCTGGTGGATGTGTAACAGCTAGAGTATTTACAAGAAATAAATGAATACATTGTAAAGTGTCAATGACATCAACTAAGAAGTCTTTAATAAGTTATGGCATGGACTTGCTATAAGTAGAAAAATAAGTTTAGTGGTAGTTTTATAGAGTAGTATGTGACAAGATTATGCATTTGATATTGCTACTGTTGTGAATATAGTTTAGATATACATGATTTGCATACTTTTTCCTCGATTTCTAAAATATTTAGTTACATGATAAGGTGCAAATTCTGAATAAAAATAAGTGGCTTTTTAACATTGTATTCTCGGGCTTAACTATTGCTTGGGTGAGTAATTGTATCTGTTATATATTATATCAGATTATGACATGCAGTGTTTTTCTTTTGCTATCATTCTATTGACGATATTCAGAGCATTCACCAACATCAAGTGCATGGCCGTATCTCTGATGTGTGCCATTGCAAAGCTTTAATGAGGTGAAGAGTTCAATTCCGTGTTCTTATTTCAGTTAGCTTACATTATCATTTTTTCTTTATATGATTGCATTTGATCTTTATCTTTTTAAGATCATTTTTAGTGTTGGTACTTAACTTTTATGAAATTATATGTATGTAGAGTCAGTTGGATCTTTACAAAAGTGATGGTATTGTGTGGTAGCTATTAAAAGTTGTCCTTTTCATTGCTATTGCTACACAAGAAGATTCGCAAATCTTAATTGTTAGTATTAACTGAGAGTCGGGCGTCGGGAGTCGGGACAGGACAAAACTGTTAAAATTACCGGATTGCCCTAGAATGTAGATTAATATTTTTCATCACGTAATAATTATAAATAACATAAATCAATTAAATATTTTTTTGAAAAGGGTATCGTAGGCATTTGCCTAGACTAATCCTTGGCAATTTTAAGACTGCTAAAGCATGCAGCCCTGAGATAATTCCCCAGTGGCTACAAGTTGTTTGCGCCTGGATTCGAACCTGGGGTAGATGGGTTATCTAGCCTCATCCCCCACAAGCCTTAACCAGTACGCCACAAGCCTTGTGGTTTTAAATCACATTTATGTAATTATTTAAAAAGCAAACTATTAAAAAACAGTAAATTTGAATCAAAAAAACCCCACTAAACTCCCAACCTTTCCAACCCTTCTTCATACCAAAAGAAACGCTTTCAGTGGCATGTTTCGGTCCTCTTCCCCATTACTTAGAAAAAGTGAGCCACCGGTTCAGGTACAAGATACTATCATTACCGCCTGGACAATTAGACATCCAACCCGTAATCGCAACGCAAGAGCGGAGCTCTACCAACTGAGCTATATCCCCCCGAGCCAAGTGGAGCATGCATGAAGGAGTCAGACACTTCTTCTATTCAATAACTTGATTTCTAATAATGAGGTCAATTTTGTATTTGTTACTTTGTGCGTTGTTCTACTATTTGCCGATGCGATTGCTAACCCAGAGCTAGCTGGTTCTCCCCGAAATGCGTTGAGGCGTGGTTCAGGTCTTCATCTTCCTCCTCTACAAGCAGCAGTAAGCAGTCACCAACCACTCATCTTCTTTTGTAACATTCTTCTTTCACCAGGTTATATCCTTGCTGCTTATTTCGGACCCTTTTTCCACCACCAACCATCTCTTACTCATCAATCTTCAGAAGCATATTTGAACATTGAAGTGGGAGAAGTTCGAGTTTAGAGGGGAAGGTACGATCGATTTTGGTGGAGGATTTGGAGGAGTTCGATTTGGGAGAGTTGTAATTTTCAGATTTCAAATTTGAGAATTTGGGATAATTTAGGGTTTTAGATGGAGAGAGTTTATGTACGATTTGAGGAGTTTATTTCAGATTTAGTATTTTGTGGGGGTAAACAAGTCATTTTAAGTTTGAACAGGCGGTAATGAGTTAACTTGATGATAAATATAGAAACTAGAGAATGCTTTGGATCGCTTCATCTATTTGCTTGTAAGCATTAGCAACCTTCTTGAAATTTTCCTGCTTTTTCTCACTGCATTTCTTTTTCTATGTTACTCATTTATAGGTTTTGTTACTAGCATGCAATTCTTTCTTCCCCTAAATATGTATTCATACCCGAGGCAGGCTTCATCAGATTGATTGCTATCCATGTGATAGGATGGTTGAGTGGTTGTAGTTGGATTATATTTTATTATTTATTTTAGCTTATTCTATTTTATGAATATTGTGGTTGTGGTTCAGGTTTTGACTTGGGAAACCAGTTAATAGTTAGGATGTTACTCCCTCTGCCCAAAAAATTCTACGCTTTCTAGAAGGATTGTCCAAAAGAAATTGTTTCTTTTTCAAAAAATATTTCTTTCCAGATTACCTATTTGCCCATTAGTGCCCCTTTGGCTTAAAAATTACTAACAAAAAATTTGTTTGTCTGTTGAAGAAATGGCACAGAATGTTATCAAGTAATTATGAAATCGTTATAAACATGCATCAGTACAAACCTTGGCACGGTCCCACGACGCCGTGGGTCATATTCTGTTGCTTGTCTAAGAGCTCTTGCAAATGCCTTGAATGTTGCCTCAATTATATGGTGAGAATTTTTCCCAGCAAGCTGCATATATATGACAAAAAGAAAATGCTTAATAAAAAACCGATAAAGATTCTATAGATCATTGGTTCAATTAAGGTTGGTAAAGATAAATGAATCAGAAAAAGATCAACCAAATGCATAGATTTTTTTTCCAGATGAAAGTTATAAACTTAAATTATCGCCAATGGAAGTGGTTAAAGTTATCTACACAAAGAACAGAATGCCAGTGTAATCAGGATTTATTCGAGTTACCTGCCGGATGTGAAGTGTCATTCCAGATGTATTGACCAACGACTGGAAAAAGTGCTCCACGAGCTGTGCTTAACAAAATTGTCAGTAGTACATTAAAGTATATCGATGTTACTTCAGAAAGTAATATATTAACTGGCTAACTTTGTAATTTATTGCAGATATTATAGCTAATGTAAAAAGTCACTTTGATACACTAATAATGAAGATGTGCAAGGCTTCTCCAGTAGAATCTATGAGCATCTCCAAGAGATATGCTATATTTTTTCTAAAATAGAGTAAGAAAGGTCAAAATCTCTAAAAAAATTACTTCCAACTCCAAGAGCTATTCTATTTTAGAGATTGTAGTATTTATTACATTATTAAAATAATCAATATATTAATAAAATATTATTTCTCTCTCCTAAACATTTTATTTCAATGCCTCTTATTGGTGGAATGATTAAAATATTATTTCTCTTTCTCAAAAAGTGGGTTTTAAAGATTTCTCCAAATTTGGAGATTTTTATCTTCTGTCTCATCTTTTTTCTGTTTTAGCATACAAGATAGCATAGCTCTTGGAGCAAAAAAGTTGCTAAAATTTCATTTTTTTTTCTATTTTTAGCATAGCTCCTGGAGATGTTGTAAGTAATCAAAATAGAATCTAATCGGCAGACTGAATCTTACTTGCTCTTCAATTTGATTGGTTTGTTAAACATGCACAAACAATCAAAGCAGTTGCAAATATGTCCATCATTATAAACAGCTTGATTGGGTTAACTTTGACAAACACTAACACAAAGAACACCAGAGGGGTTGTTTTAACATAATCAGACGAATGACATTTTGACATGTGGCCTCCCACACCACTTATGCTGGGACTTG
Organism: Silybum marianum; assembly: GCA_036898165.1. Classification (NCBI taxonomy): domain Eukaryota; kingdom Viridiplantae; phylum Streptophyta; class Magnoliopsida; order Asterales; family Asteraceae; genus Silybum; species Silybum marianum. Next base: position 39,179,383 of record CM072532.1, on the reverse strand, counting down.
AGTAATTGCATCTCCTCCCTCAATCCCAAAAATATGAACCATTTGACTTGTCACATTGATAGTGTTTGATTAATAATCAAATCAACTACCTCAAGAAGAGAAAAACCAATGTTACAACTATTTTCTGATGAAAAAGAAGTTATATTTTGGATTGAAATCTAACTAAAGAAAGTTGCATTTCTGGGGACAACCCAAAATGGAAAGTATTTCATCTTTTTGGGATAGCAACGGTTGCTAATGGGCAAATAGGTGAACCTGCAAAGGAATCTTTCCATAAATAGAAATGTATTATTTTCGAGGAAAAACCCAAATTAGAAAATGTATTCCTTTTTTTAGGACAGAGGTAGTACAATAATTTATAAATTTCCTTCTTCTAGCATCTTGGATATTCTTGGAAAGATCTCTTCTTCCAGGAAAGAATTGGGGTAAAAGAGAAAATCAAAATGCAAAATATGTGTTCTTTTCCTGGTATAGTTGTTCAAAACAAGAAATACCACAGTCGAGGCCGTAGAATCGTTGAGCTAAATTAACCAAGACTGATAGTTAGAATCACATTCATCACACAATTGAATATTTGATGCATTTGAATAAAAAGCAGATGCAAATTACAAACTACTATTACTATAATATATATATATGTATATATGGATATATGGACCTTGTAATTCAGGTTCCACTATGATAACAAGTCTGGTTGGTATAGAAAAATAATGTAGGGAACTGAAAAAAAATGATTACCTGTGTGTCATATGTTCCAACTCTCTCAGTGGGGATGTGCAAGTCATAATTTAAGTGTGGTCGTCCAGATAAATCCTACAAGAATAATTACTATAAGCACATATATAGTGTTTGCACAATTGCACGAGATGGATAAACCAACAAATAAATTAGGGATAAAATTAAGCAGCACCAACGTGTAGAAACACAAACAAGCACATTGTTATTTTGTATATTCTATTTTATGTGTGCAGGCAGCATGACAATTTGATGTACTATATAGTTTAGTTTGTGGTTCTCAACTCAATAGTATTCATTTTGTCATTACCCTAAATCCCTAATAGTATGGTATCTGATCTTATGCTTGAAAACCTAAAACATAGCCCCTAGTAAAGATTAATGCATACAATGGTGTTGGCTTTTGTAGACATGTAGTTGAGGGGGTAGATTTTAAATATATGTGAGTCTACTAGATAGCTGCAAAAGAGTTATGGGCAGGAAAGGTTTTTAAGACATCTGTCCGTTTTTTTTTAAAAACGAGTCTGTAATTGCAGTTCATGGAATGAAATATAAATGATCAAATTTCTCTCTTTAATCCTATACAATTTTTCTCTCTTTGTTCTTGATTTCCTTCACCAAATCCTTGCATTTGGTATCAGATCTTTAAAATAGGCTTCCAATAACCAAAAGAGCAACCTAGACTCCTATATCCAAGAGCAAAATGAAATCATTATAACGGAGTAACTTGTGCAAGAAGTAGAAACTATGATGGCAGGACAGCTCAGTAGGAGTGATGAATGTTCACATGAGCAGATATGATCTCAAATAACATTTTCTCAAAGTATTAAGTTGCACATCCCTCTTAGTTTGTTCACTTAGATCTTCGATTAGAAAGTGAACAAACTATCCCAAGTCCACAGGGTACAAAAGGAACAAAAATAGTATTTGGCAACCATGAACTTTAGTAAGGGAAGCTGAACGATAGTTTTGATGTTCCACTACTAGGCTTAGCCTGGGAAAACTGATAGAAGAGGTGTTGACCAAATTCTTCATGGAAATAAACCCTATTAATGAGCTTAAAACCCTCCAACAGGCCAGGAGTGTGGAATGAATGATTAAATAAAATCATATCCCTTCTCCAGGAATACAGCCAATAGTCCAATAGCACTAAGGGTAGTGGGGTTGGTGGTGGCTATTGCAGATATGGTAGAAGTAAGGGCAACTTTCTGGATTTTCAAGCTGCTAAGTGAATAAAGACCAAGTTGATATAAACCTTCCGGCCACCATCTCTGTGGTATAGATTCTATTTAAACACCACTTGAATATGTCCAATGTCTAAATGAAAGTTTGGTGATTCAAAGTCCCATATACCTACAAGAGTCTTCAACTTGATGCAGTTGACGCTCTTTTTGGGTTTGCAATGGCTCCAAACATTATAACAATCACATTTGACACTGAAAAAATTATAATTTTCATCCAACAAGGAGGATGAAAGGGTGGTGTTACAAGGAAACGAGTGAAATAAATTTTGAGTGAGCAAGAGTTTTCTTCACATTATAGAGTATGAGACAATAACCCCTAGATGAGCTGGCCTTAGGCTATTTTGGGTATGATGACTAAGGAATCCTAGAATCCTTATCCTAGTTATTGTTTTCCCCAAAAACTTCCTGCATACAGTTTGTCCTAATCCGGGTGTTAAGCTTAGAAATTGGCAAAGTTCCAAAGAAACCTGCATGTGAAGTCGAAAGAAAGTATGATCCCTGCTTTGTTAATTAGCATACTAGATAAGGTGTTGTAATCAAATAATTTTCAAGCACAATGGTGATGTGTCAAGAGATCTTGTCCTTGTAAAGATTATATAAGCAAAATGTGCCTAAAAATGGAAGCCGGTAATATTGATCACAAATGGTATATTATATTGCTGCCCTTTGATTTAATTGCACATTGCATATAATGAGGCTATAGGTTCACTCACCAATGCAGTAAATGAAGCTGGCTTACATTGATACAATTACATAAATTTGATATAAAACTTAGAAGGGACATCAAATGAACCAACAAAGCAACTTTACGTAAAAATGTTTCTTCACTCCATGCATAGAATAGTGCCAAGTGCCAACTTGCAGATTGGATACACATGTGAATTTTGACACAAGCACAAACTTGGAAGTGACATGAACAAATAATTCACACTTCAAATTGAAAGATATGTCCCATAAAATACAATCAGAATCTAAATAAGAAGTTTAAACTTCTAGAAGCATCTGCAAGTAACATTTGATTTTATTTTCTACAGAGAGTTTATGCAAACATGTGCATTCATTTAGAAACTCAAAGAGGTGAAGTTAATATTTGCCCTACTAGTTATTTAAGTTCGAGGAGGAATACCCAAATAATCATACCTAATATAAATAAAAATGAAATCATGTTTTTTTAGGTCTCGAGGACTGGAACCATCCACCTCACACTAAACATGGTAAATCATGCTTTACTAGTTACTGTTTGTTGTTGTTATTGTTTCAATGATATTTATATTATATAATTGACACTTACCAGAGTAACATGTACCAGTGCCTCGTCAAGTGGAGCTGTGAAGTCACCAAACCTGTTAATTCCTTTCCTATCACCAAGCGCACCAAGCAAAGCCTGGTGAAAAACAAGAGGCAAAAAGAGTAAACATTCGTAAAAAATTATTCTTCTTTAAAAAGAATTTTTTTTGTTAAAAAATGACGTGGAAAATAACAATAATCCTTGATACTGAACTATTGAAGCAACATGAGCACATTGAATACAAAGCTATGCATTATAATATCACCGTTCCAATGGCAAGGGCTACATCTTCATTAGTGTGATGGTCATCAATGTGAGTATCACCAACAGCCTTCACATGCACGTCGAATAATCCATGGGAAGCAAGTTGCTGATATAAAAGACCACCAATAATGAGCATGAAAATTAAAGATAATGTTACACTAGAGTAATCATAATAGTTATCAGATTCTGCTACATTCCATGAAAAAAAACTAATTATAATACAACTTTGAATGTTGGATGCTGACTTTGGTAGAATATAATATTCTGATGAAGGAAAAATACCAGATTGTAATATCATTTTGGATTTAAGGATGTCAATGTTGAAATCACTTGTGTATGTGGAAGGAACCTTTGCAAAAAGGAGCTGTTAGAAAAGAGTATGATTTGAAAAAAAACTGATTTTACAGTTCTAACTCTGTTTATGACTTTGTTGGAAAGAACAATAACAAAAAGAAAAAAAAAACCGGTTAGAGTTGTAATAAAAGAAGCTTTCAGGCTCCAGCATAGTTCAACAAATATCAGACGAGAGTTTAAAGTATTATTTCCCTAAGTTGCATAAAATTTTGAATCCATTCAATATAAAGTTGTTTAAACAAACAAGGCACCAATGCAACCAAAGTTGGGGAAAATAATATGGCAAGTAGAACATTGCCTTGCAAAATGGGTAATTAAGTAATTATAACCATTTCAGTTTATTTATGTTTTCATGTTGATAGATGAAAGGGCCACATGTTCATTGAGATTTGAGATAAAGTTGATAAATAGGGTACTGCAGTCTGCAATCGGGTATCACAAGCATAGATCTTGCTAATTTAATAAATATAATCATTCTCTCTTTCATTCATTCATCTCTCATCATGTATTCTCTTTTCCTAAACAACTTTACCACGGAAATACACCTCAACAAGAAAGGTTCTTCTAGTTGTGATCGGCAGCAACAAGGATTGAGGGAAGAATGGTGGCTACTCAGAGTAAGATATGTGATATATAAATGAAAGATCTATTATCTTTCTCGTCTTCCTTCTTCAAAATATGATCTTTGGAGCTCAAATAAAAGAATTTATTAGAGGGGGAAAATGAAGATATTTTGTTCTACCACAAAAATTTATAAAACTCAGGTGAAATTGGGAGTTCTCGAGCAAAAATCTAATGTTAGTATGTTACGAATTATGTTGGAAGTGATCCTACAAAAGAAGTTTCTACAGAAAGAGAAGCACTAGCAATGGCAGGTCTCTTCTCCATAAGCCTATCAATTTCATTCGTATCATTACACCTATACTTGGATTCAATTTTAGTTCCAGTTGTATATTACTACTGCTACAACTTTATTAGGTTGAAGATACTTTTAGTTTTTGTATATGTTCTTTGGTTTCTTCTTTGAGTTCAATTACACTTTCAATTGGTGCACCATATCAATGGCCTTATTTGGTTCATCATCATCGTCATCAGCTGCTCTTTTTCATAGTTTGATTGGTGCATCTCATGATTCTCATCTAGCTTAATCGAAGAAACTAGTTTTGGCTCAAGGTTATGCATGATTTCATGTACTCAAAATTTGTTCCTCGTACCATGACGGACAAGACTCCAAGGAAGAAGTGACATTTTTCACACTGCCTTACACCTCAAAGATAAGGTGGAGATATATTATCAAGCTTATATCATGAAAAGCTTAACTTGAACTAGGAAGAAACTTCCGAGGAGGTATTGTTTCATTTTGAACAGAATGAAGAAGCATGGCTGAATTCTGAGTTGAAGAACTTGAAGCATACAACCACCATCATGGGCTACGTCAAAAGGTTAGGAGTCATGAAGGAAAACTTGAATATTGCCGACTCAAGCAAAACTTGCAAACAGGACTAGACAGAACAAGAGAACCGGACAAGTTGCCCCTAAATGTTGTTTGATGATTTGAAAGTGGAGGTAGTAGTTGTGGAGGATGTGGTGGTGGGCAGTGGTAGCTGATGGTGGCGGAGGTCGTGATCTCGGAGGTGGTCAGCAGTTGCCGCCGCCGGGGGTGGTGGCGGCGGGCGGCGATGGGCAGTGGCAACCATTAAACCAAATACTATATTTGGGTTATATACCAAATGAGGGTAGATTGGTAATTCTTAAGTTCTGTCCCATCCTTATCCCGTTTTGTTCCACCTATTTTGGTGGAACAGCAAAAGCCATCTTTGACCCATACAGTACCAACCAATCCCTGTCCAAAGTCCCGTCATCGATGGAACAGAGAGTTTTGCTCTGTCCTGTCTTATCATGTCCCATGTACCAACCGCAGCCTTAAGGAACTTTCTGAATCACACCCTATTGGAGTGGGCAAAGATTATGTGAATGAAATGGATCAATTTTTTATACAATAAGCTATCGCAAGAGAGCTTCTGTCATTCCTATGTTTTGGAGCTACCTAGGTCCTAAAGTTGTTTAGCAAGACTAGCTACACTGCCTACACATGAATAAACGCATGCTTGTTCAAATGCAAAAATGGGCTATCCTTGAGTAGAGTAGGGTTATCGAGTTGTAGCCGCCAAAAGAAAGGATAACAAATGGGAGTTTGAATAAAAGTATTTTATACTCGTGTAGTTCCCATGGAGATGGGAAATGAGGTATAAGTATGGATTTTTGCTAATTGAATGAATATTATATTTCTCTCATATGTCATGTCTTCTTCTTCCCATCTCTGTGTTAAGTTGTGTCACACACAACACGCACACACAAACTGTAAACAGAAAATAAGAACGCGAGAATTTTACGTGGTTCGCACGACCGGGGTGATCGTGCTAATCCACGGGGGTAACTAGGATTTTGTATTTTATTTCAGTGATACAAGGTTTACAAGTACAAGAGATTAATATATCGACTACCGTAATTATGGTAATCTCTAACAAAAGGAAACTAGGGTTTAGGGCGCTTAGGGCCGACCCCTCTATTCTGCGCCTCCCCTTTTCACTCTGATGGGCTGAAGCCTACATCTTAACACTCTGAACCATTTCACTATGGAAATATACCTCACTCTGACAGGTTCTTTTGGTTATAACTCACACAACACCAATTTAGAACCAAGAATTGGTACATTGGAACTCTGCATTTTCTACAAGTCTTGCAATCACATTGAAAACAATCTTCAACTCTGTTGAGCCTTGTTTATATGAAGATCTGATATATAGTCAAACTCTGCCAAACACTTATATAATGAGGGTTTAAGTTAGTAAAAGTGTCACTTAAGGGAATTGCCACTGATGACACTTTGTTGCTGACTTCGAAGCTTATCAACTGACCGTGAAAAGTTTATCGTTGATAGACAAAAGCTTTAGGATCAAGGATGAAGAAGTTACCAATAGAACACAATCTAGGTTGAGTGAGGATTATTGTAAGAGTGATATTGGGTTTATTCCTCTATCAAATGGTAGAAACTGTTTTAGGCAATCTATCACTTGATTTATTGTTTATATTGCACACCGAAAATGCAAGGCATTTACTTTTCAACCATTGATTTTCCTTAATTTTTATCATTCAGGATCAGATAAGTTTTTCATCCAAAAGTAAACATAAACCAACAAAATCTTAAAAGCTCCCAAAACGACATACTGACATCTAACATGTGATCAAGAAACGGAATTCCAGTGCTGCTGTCAGGTGAACCAACACCATCCAAGTTTAATTCCACGAACACATTCGTTTCATTCGTAACCCTTTTCACCGACCCAATTCGATCTCGAACTGAAAATCCAAAAGCAAAATCACAAAAACAACTCAGACTTGCGAGTGGAAGAAAACTGCAATAACACATAATTAGTTATACCAGACATAAATAACCAGAAATTAGGGTTCTTACCAGTGTCGACAGGAGGATCAGCCGTTATCGGGGAGCCATGGTCATTGAGGAGAGAAGAGGCGCTACAGGCTGTTGTTGTTCGCTGCACCTCCATTGGGTAAAACTTATATCGTTGATTGATGGAAACGAGAGGGTGCTTGATTTGGTTGGGCGTGTGGACAAGTTGAAACCTAGGTTTGAGTAGGTGAGAAGAGCAACAAGATGAACTACTGTGTACAACACAGTGGTGTGGAACAGAGAGCTCCATTTGTGTGTAAGGAAGAGTGAAATAAGAGAGAAGAGGCTAATCGGAATGAAAAAGGATTTGACGTCTAAGATGGATGCGTTTTACAAGTGTGGTTACTTTTCCATTAATTTATCTAATTCTTTGTGTTGTCTGTAACAAGCATTTGAACCAAATGTCGTAAGTACAAGTCTTTATGCATATGGTACAACCATTTTATGCATTACTTTCAAAAAAAACTTTTAAAGACAATTATTTAAGCATAATGTACAACTGGTTTTAACATGATACCACCAGCATCCATTTTGGTATGTCTCCAGAATTACAGGTTTCTTATGCATGCTTCTAACCATCGAGTTTGGTAATGTCCAGACTTTGCTTTCTCAAATGCAAAGTTGTCCTTTCCCGCTGTATGATTATTTGACTCCTGCATCCACAATAAAAGCCAAATCAACATTCAAACCTTTAAATTTCAAAATTCAAACTCGTCATTTGCTCCCAAGCTATTTAAGCACCGTCGATCTCATATCGTGAGTGTTTCTTCTCTTCTTCTCTCAAAGACCGAAAGATTTATTTTCTTCTGAATGGGAGAATTCGAATCTCTCTCGTGACTGAGCTCTCCCAAGCTATTTAGGGGGCGTTTGGTTCGTAGAATGAAATCTGTAGGAATGGAATCTGTCAAAGGAATTGGAATCCAGGAGGAATTGGAATGGAATGTTACCAGGTTTGACCAAGTGTTTGGTTTGCAGGAATGGAATGGAAAAACTGAATTTTGTCTGTTTGGTTTGCAACAGAATCGGAATGGAATGATGAAAAATGACAAAAATACCCTTTCTTTTATATTTTTTTATATTTTTTTAATTATAAATAATAATAAAAATTAACATTTAATGAGAAAAAAAATTGTGAATTACCATTAACAAAATCATATATAACCATAAACCAAACCATTCAAGTTGCCACATCAAATACCCATACATAAATATTGTCATCAACAAGGTTTTCCACATAGTTAAAAATGGTCATAACATAGTATCAAATAAATATACACAAAAATGATTGTTCATACACATTTTATAGACCGATTGGTCTAGCGTAACAAAATATTGTTTTAAAACCAAACCGGTCATTGGTCCAACATAAATTGGACCCAAAAAAATAAGTACTAACCATGTGTACTCCAATCAAATTCTACCACCAAAAGATTGTTTTTTACCACCAACCCATCAATTGTCCAACATAAACCGGACCCAACTTTCACGTCTTTCCTCCTTCAAGCTCCAAAAGGTGATCACAAATTCGGAGTCCTTTGTTATCTTTCGCAATGCACTAAACATTTCAGTTTCAGAAAATGTCCCAAACTTCTCAATCTCATCCGCAATCATGGAAGTTTTTTTGAGCATTTGAACTTCAACTTCCACCAACAATGACGATGCTTTCACAAGTTTCTCACCAAGCATAAAGGTTGCATTGCTAATTACCTCTTGCAAAGATTCACTCCTATTCTTCCTTTTCTTGCTTCCACTTGTGCACTCTTGACTTTGCACATTTTGAGGATTTGTGTGTGCATGAGAGGTATCATCTTGATCATTAGAAATGTCGTCCTCATGTTGATTGTCATGGTCTTCCATGCTTGCATTCTCCATCTCCAAAGCATCTCTCACTCTACTTCCATTAGCTCTATCCTTGCCAAAACAAATGCACAAGTCCTCAAAAAGGGGAAATGTCTTGTTTTTCCATTTGGCCGCCCCTCTATGAGCCTATATTATAAATAAAACAACTAATTATTAAAAAAAAACAATGAACAACTAATTATAAAAAAACAATGAACAACTAATTATAAAGAACAACTAACATTTGTTTCGCTATTAAAACAACTAGTACCTGTACATAAGCCTCCCAGACTGGTGGTTCAGCAGTCACACAACATGTTTCACTATTAAAACCAAACCCGCTAGTATTACTCCCATGCAACATGTCATACACAGTCTGCCAATCTCTTTTCATTGTCTTTAGCCTTGACTCAATATGGGGTTTACCCATGATTCCAGAATCGGGAAGTGATTCTTTTAGAGCTTGTTCCAAGTGCTGTAAAAAGCCGGCTTTGAAGCCATTGTCAGCTTTATAGGCTCCACTATTAACCATATTTACAAAACATTCAACAAGTTTAGCATCTTCTAGTGCAGACCAAACACGATAGTTCCTTCCGTTACTCGCCATACCTATGGAACACATAGCTATAAACATAAACATAAACATAGAGTTGAAAAACAAAAAGTTGATAAACATAAAGTTGATAAACATAAACATAAAGTTGATAAACATAAAGTTGATAAACATAAAGTTAAAGTTGATAAACATAAAGTTGATAAACATAAAGTTGATAAACATAAAGTTGATAAACATAAAGTTAAAGTTGATAAACATAAAGTTGATAAACATAAAGTTAAAGTTGATAAACATAAAGTTGATAAACATAAACATAAAGTTGATAAACATAAAGTTGAACAATAAATTCAATTGGAAACATTCCAAGACTCAAATAAATCTTGCGCTAAACTATCTCTAAATGCAGTCCACACGGTTGATGTTCCAATAGAAGTGATAACATCTTCATCTCCGGTTCCATTGTCTTCAATCCCATCATCTTCTATTCCAACCTCGGATTCATATTCATTCTCAAATGGATCAATTGGCATTTCTTGCCTAATAAAATTGTGAAGGAGACAACATGCCATTATGATCCTATTCTTTAGGTCAACCGGATAATACGAATTATCTCTCAAAATACCAAACCTTCCTTTCAAAATACCAAAACATCTTTCTATCACATTTCGTGCAGAAGAATGCCTCATGTTGTATAATTCTTTTGCCGTTGTTGGTTGGTGTCCCTCACGCCAATCATTTAAATGATACCTTTGACCTCTATAAGGGGCGAGAAAACCCTCCCCATTTGTATACCCCGCATCTACCAAGTAATAACATGGTCTTGGCACCTTCAATCCATGTGGCCTAAGAAGTGCATCACGAAGAACTCGACCATCTGCTGCTGAACCCTCCCATCCAGGTAACACATAGATAAATTGCATATCTTGTGAACACACACCTAATACATTTGTAGCAATGTCACCTTTTCTTGTTATGTATCTAGGTCTGTCTTCAATTGGTACTAAACACTTTATATATGTTCCATCTAGAGCTCCTAAACAATTCTAAAACAAAAAAAAACGATCATTAGATACTTTATGTTACTTGCGTTTTAGTTATAAATTTTTTTAATAATTACATATACCTTGAACCACTTCCATCTTCCATCGGTAGAGTCCTCGAAACGAGTTCGGGTTTCTTAAACAAATGTGGATGTAATCTTATCACCGCACTACAAACTCTCCTAACAACTCTACTAATGGTTTCTACGAACGATGAAAACGACATGCCATTACCCGATTCTTAACATTATGAGCAATTATGTGAAGAAAAATAGCAACTTATTCATCAATACCCATATTCCTAGTTGCTTGTAATCCCCCTAAAGTCTCAAGTGTATCACATAACTTATTAAAACATCTTCTATTCATCCTAAGATGTGATATGCAAATGGTATCACTCTCATATGCATACCTATGTAATATTGAATATCGATCCACATTTAACAAAGAATATTTAATACATGGTTTATCCGTTTGATGGTTGGCTATTAGTTTGAAAATCATAGTGAAATACCAAACGATAGCAATCATAGCTTCGTTCCAAAACAATCTAATAAGCCTACGTCTACGTGTTGTTGCTAAACTAAGTCGGGCCATTTCCTGTTCCAAAAAACAATATGGTATTAACAAACATTAGCCAAAAATCAGCCCCTAAACAGTACCAGAATTCAGTAACATAAATCATCAGTAGCATAAAAATCAGCAGCAAAAATCAGTAGCAACAACAGTAAACAATAAATCGAAAAGCAGAAATCATCATATGAAGCTTTAAAAATCATCAGTAGCTTTAAAAATCATCATAAAAATCGAAAAGCATAAAATCATCATAAAAATCATCAGTAGCTTTAAAAATCGCATAAAAATCGAAAAGCAGAAAATCATCATAAAAATCATCAGTCGAAAATCGAAAACGACGATCGAAAAAGATAATACGAAAAGCGATGGCGATGGCAGTAAAATCGAAGAAGAAGAAGAAGAAGAAGAAGAGCAGTAAAATCGAAAATAGAAGAAGAAGCAGCAGTAAATCGAAAATCGAAGAAGAAGAAGCAGCAGTAAATCGAAAATCGAAGAAGAAGCAGCAGTAAATCGAAAATCGAAAATCGAAGAAGAAGCAGCAGTAAATCGAAGAAGAAGAAGAAGGAGTAGTTGAAAATCGTAAATCGAAGAAGAAGCAGCAGTAAATCGTACCTGATTTGAATCGAGAGCCTTTGCAGAAATCGGGTTTGGGTAGACGATGAAATGGGGGGGTGCGGCTAGGGTTTTTATTTTCTATGGAGGGTAGTTTTGTCATTTTTAAAATGTTACATGGAATGGATTTCAATTCCATCTGATTTTCAAAGGAATGGTCAAATCCTCAAATAAAGGAATGTTTGGATTTCAATTCAATTCCATGTGTAACCAAACATTGGAATGGAATTTGGTCAACGGAATTGACCATTCCAATTCCATCAGATTCCAGCGGATTCCGGCAAACCAAACGCCCCCTTAGGGTTTCCTTTTCTATTGCATTTTTGGATCTATTTACTTGAGATACCAACAACTGATGATGTTGTGGTGCTGTATGTGGGGTTTACAATAGACTGATAGCTGGCTTTATATAGCAACTCCTTGATAGGTGAAGATAATTCCTCACAAGGTTGGATGCGTCGTTTAATTCCTAATCTTGCTTTGAAGTTGATTTCTAAAGTCTACTCCCATATTTTAGTTGTAGCAATATTTGGTGTGAATTAAGCCAAACGGGAAATTGTTATTAATCATTTTTTGTTGTATTTCAGGATTTCATTTTGAGTATGTTAACAGGCTAGCAACCTACTTATCTCCAAGCTCGAGTCCTGATCAACACCATCATTTATCTAAATACCAAATTTATATAAATGAGCATTTGATATATCCTGATTGCTCTTTTATTTTTTACAAGATGATTGTTCCATGGATCCTCTCTTCAATGCTATGTAGATTTAATAAAAACGGTGGAAGGTAGCATTATTATTTCTCAAATTTACTAGCACTAACTTGATTTAAGAATCATGTCAATTTCACTTCATTTTAAGTAGGTTATGTCATATATGCATGTTTTATTTTTGTTGGTACTTAGGGACCGTTTACCAAACGCTTACCCGGGTAAAACGCTTACCCGGGTAAAACGCTTACCAAGATATATTACCTTACCGGAGGAATATGACAAGTACCTGACGGGTGTCGAGACCGACAAATAATAATTATCCTATTTACCTCGAATTACAACCTAAATTGTAATAGTGGCAAGCAGGGTCGAATCCACAGGGATTGGTCGTGAAAGATTATTAACGTTTACGCTTTATATAAAAAAGGGGGTGGATTGATATACTAAACTAGACATGAAATTAAAGCAAATAACAAATAATAAAAGACTAGCAATGAGTTATAATTCAATTAAAGTTTAGACTTGTGTATCACTAACTTTCCAAATACATTTTCGTTGCCGATACGCATCAAACACTCTGTTTATCCTTATGATTAGACTATCATGAGAAGCTCGAAGAAAAATCCCTAATTAGTTAAAAACAACTCTAGTTACGAACATAGAAATTGTTTTACCAATTGCATTAATAACGAGATAAACACCAATCCTAACTAATGATGAGAAGCTCAATCATTTAAGCTAGATTATGAAAACCTGTAAAACATTCCAAATAATCCGGTGGTCATGCGGAGTGTTAATTTCTACTTTATCAAAACTAAGAACAATTACGGATTCTCAATTTCGACTAGAAATACAAAGTAAGGTTAAACAAATCAATGGGCCCTATCAATTTGTACAACCAAACAATGATAAAGATGTTCAACCAAGGTTAACACAAATGAAACATAAAGGAAAAACATATTTATATGGAAAGTCTCAAACACAAATCCAATCCTTAAAGGATTACAATCTCATTGCTTGAAAACGAAAATTAACTACGAAATCAAAGTTAAACCTAATCTAAAAATACCTAATTGATGGAGAAATTACCAATGATTTATTCTCCCAATCGTCTCCTCGCTCCCGTTCAAGAGCCCTAATTCGATCCCCCCTGCTTTTATATCCCAATCGAAGAAACTGCTCGAATAAAGAATCGTGGCTGTCCGATATTGACGTTCGCTACTCGGTACACAGACCAAACCCACGGCATAACTCACCCGAGAATATTATTTGGACTTGAAACAGTGTTGGACGCTGGTTGCAAAGTGAGTTTCACTTGCTGAAAAGTAGCGAACGCAAGGAAGCAGAGCTCTTGGACGGATGGAATGAATGGTCTGAAAAAGACTTGGACGCATCCCTTTTCTTCTGATATGGGCTGTGATTTATGTGGGCCTTTATTTTATTTTTTTCTTTCTTCTGTTTCTTTGCTGCACACAACAGAGACCAAAAACAACTTTAAAAATATATATTCTTCTTTTCTTTATTTGTGTGTTGCTGCTTCGAAGGACCACAAGACCAAATTTAAATTAGATACTTTTCTTTTTAATTCTTTTATGCCAATTGATATCCAACGTGAGCCACCAAAATCAAAGCAAACCACTTTTTCCTTTTTTTTATAAATAAAATAAACTCAACCATAAAATCGTATTTAGGGTTAACATTTAGTCTAGAAAATCACATATTGTAGGATATTTTGATATATAAAATGTATAAAATAAGCACTTATCAAATACCCCCACACTTGGACCATTGTCCGTCCCGACAATGACTAAATTAGTACATAGTGGTAAAATGAAATGAGACGAAGATATCAACACATAAAGAACTTCATGAACTTGAGATTTGCAACATAACATCCATTAGTGAGCACATACATAGTCAATTAGACACAAGCTAATCTCAAGAACTTTCACGAATGGGAAGATTAAAACAACACGCTCAATTCACTCTTGGTTCAATGTGTATCGCTCAAACCGTCACTACTCTACTATGCACCTACCATAAGCTTGAAATGTCTCTCACCCTCCACTACTTGGATAAAATACATGCATATAAATCAAAAGGTCTTTATAAAGGTGTAACGTAAAACAAGGCTATGGGTAAGGTAATGATGTGTTTTGGGAAAAGTGACTAAGGACCTTGTACCAATAGAGAATTCGGTTACTCAACCATGATTTTTTTTTCCACAAAGGACTTTTGTATCTATCTTTGAAGCACATTCCTTTTCAGACGATAGGGAATAGAGATGAAACGTGTATATTCAACCCTATCATTATTTTCCGTCGTCTATTTTTTTTTCTTTATTGACGACATATATTTTTTTCTCTATATATATGTATATATATTTTTTTCTTTTTGAATTTTTCTGATTTTTTTTTCCTTTTCTTCCCCAACATACAAATATTACTTTCAAGCATAAAGGGATACCGGTATCACTCCATTGGTGCTCGGTCGGGTGAGTTATGTTTGGATTGGCTCATAATGTGGGTGACAAACGAAATAGGCTAAGGCTCAAAGTGGTGTGCAAAATGGATAAAAATGTAGAAGGGTAGGCTAAAGGCTATCGGGTTAACACAAAAATGAACAAACGATGGCCTTTATCATATTTATTAGCATGTAAATACCATGTAATCTTAAGGAGAGACAAGTCAAGTTCTAGAATTACAAAGCTAGGCAAGACGTAATCACACAAGAAATGAATTTTAGACTAATATTATATGTTTAGTCAAATAAGCTCAAAGTCTCACGGTGTTTAGCTTGTTCAAGAGATTAACAAGAGTCTAAATTTGATCGGTATACTACCACTAATCGACTCTATGTGCTATCAATAAAGCTCAATCATGATATACATGCATCCAAACTCATCCTCATCAATCATTTAAGCTCATAAGAACATGCTAACATATTGCCAAAAACGGACAACAACCCTCACAAAGCACAAAATTTTGCAAAAAATGCAAAAATTTAACCCTAAAAACCACTTATATACCCAAAATCATGCAAATAACCCCACCCCGACACTTAGTTCATACATTGTCCTCAATGTGTGCAATATAATTAGGACACTCAAAACAATAAAAGAACGAGGGGAAACAGTAAACTCCCCTGATTGACGAGCGATCCTCCAACGTATGAGCAAGCGGGGTGAGTGCATCCATTTAAGCTCCAAATTGAGGGATGAGATCCTGAAAAATATATAAGAGATTAGACGACGATTGGGAAAGCTACAAAAGAAAAATAACAATCAAAAGAAAGTGCAGAAATTTAAAAACCCATGGGTTGCCTCCCATGTAGCGCCTTTCTTTTACGTCTTTGGCTAGACACCTTCTCTAACTATCCAGTATCCAAAAGATCGATGCCCCAAACATGTTTCTTCTCTACATGTTGGGGTGCCTTGAAGTCCGTTCGGATTTCAAGTATGGAGCCTTTATATTGTGGAGATGCTTCTCTTTGTAGGTTGGCAAAGACACTATCACCCGGGATCACCTTCTCATATTCAACCATCGGTTCTTCAAGCTTTGTGAAGGTTTCCCAGATATCTACACACTCCTCCTCCTCTTCTTTGATAAGATCAACTATCGGCGTGAGAAAAGGAAGAGGATTCACCACAATTGGATTCTGAATTTCAAAGTCTTCTCCCTTGGTGTCGTTGATATGTGAATGAGATGTACTTAAGATCGCTTCTTCATCATCTTCTTCGATGGCGGTCTCTATTTTCCACTTTTCAACCAATCCTAGCTCTTCATCTTGAGCTTCCCATCTACTTTGAGAAGATATGTACTCGTTAATCTGGTTCTCCAAACTCTGAATTTGAGCCCTTGCCTCTTGTTGGAACTCAAATACTTCCCGCTGAAATGAAAACATTTGCGTGTTAAGGGCTATTAATTGGACCATCTCTTCAAGTGACATACCTGAGTTCTCATAAGAGCGGTGTGTTGTTGGTGGTGTTGGTTCATAGCTAGAGAATGGTTGCTCTTGCCATCCGTACTCGTACTCCTCCAGATTTGGATGGTCTTGCCATCCCGGATAATAGGTGCTTGAGTATGAGTTGAAAGAATATTGGCTCGGGCGTGGAGATTCTCCGTAAGTGTAGGTCGGCTCGGTGTTGTAGTGGAAAGTTGGGAGTGGCTCGATTGGATAAGCATGTGGAGCATATGTCCCGAACATTCCCACTGACTGTGCCTTCCTACTAATCATTTGCTTCACAACATCAGTTAAGTCGGAAATTTTCGACTCAAGGGAAGAGAGACATACCTCAGTTGGATCGCATTCCATGGTGGTGTATCGTGACCCATAATCATATGGATAGTACGCCATGAAAAATATAAAAACACTCGAAAGGAATAGGCGTTAGGTACACGATTAGCTTACAATAAAAAAAACTAAAAATTAAAGACAAAGAAAAATAAACAAAAAAATAAAGCGTAAAAACTAACAACAATCACCGATGCCAATCCCTGGCAGCGGCGCCAAAAATTTGACGGGTGTCGAGACCGACAAATAATAATTATCCTTTTACCTCGAATTACAACCTAAATTGTAATAGTGGCAAGCAGGGTCGAATCCACAGGGATTGGTCATGAAAGATTATTAACGTTTACGCTTTATATAAAAAAGGGGGGTGGATTGATATACTAAACTAGACATGAAATTAAAGCAAATAACAAATAATAAAAGACTAGCAATGAGTTATAATTCAATTAAAGTTTAGACTTGTGTATCACTGACTTTCCAAATACATTTTCGTTCAATTTCAGAATGGCCATAAGTGCCGATACGCATCAAACACTCTGTTTATCCTTATGATTAGACTATCATGACAAGCTCGAAGAAAAGTCCCTAGTTAGTTAAAAACAACTCTAGTTACGAACATAGAAATTGTTTTACCAATTGCATTAATAACGAGATAAACACCAATCCTAACTAATGATGAGAAGCTCAATCATTTAAGCTAGATTATGAAAACCTGTAACACATTCCAAATAATCCGGTGGTCATTCGGAGTGTTAATTTCTACTTTATCAAAACTAAGAACAATTACGGATTCTCAATTTCGACTAGAAATACAAAGTAAGGTTAAACAAATCAATGGGCCCTATCAATTTGTACAACCAAACAATGATAAAGATGTTCAACCAAGGTTAACACAAATGAAACATAAAGGAAAACATATTTATATGGAAAGTCTCAAACACAAATCCAATCCTTAAAGGATTACAATCTCATTGCTTGAAAACGAAAATTAACTACGAAATCAAAGTTTAAACCTAATCTAAAAATACCTAATTGATGGAGAAATTACCAATGATTTATTCTCCCAATCGTCTCCTCGCTCCCGTTCAAGAGCCCTAATTCGATCCCCCCTGCTTTTATATCCCAATCGAAGAAACTGCTCGAATAAAGAATCGTGGCTGTCCGATATTGACGTTCGCTACTCGGTACACAGACCAAACCCACGGCATAACTCACCCGAGAATATTATTTGGACTTGAAACAGTGTTGGACGCTGGTTGCAAAGTGAGTTTCACTTGCTGAAAAGTAGCGAATGCAAGGAAGCAGAGCTCTTGGACGGCTGGAATGAATGGTCTGAAAAAGACTTGGACGCATCCCTTTTCTTCTGATATGGGCTGTGATTTATGTGGGCCTTTATTTTATTTTTTTCTTTCTTCTGTTTCTTTGCTGCACACAACAGTGACCCAAAACAATTTAAAAATATATATTCTTCTTTTCTTTATTTGTGTGTTGCTGCTTCGAAGGACCACAAGACCAAATATAAATTAGATACTTTTCTTTTTAATTCTTTTATGCCAATTGATATCCAACGTGAGCCACCAAAATCAAAGCAAACCACTTTTTCCTTTTTTTTTATAAATAAAATAAACTCAACCATAAAATCGTATTTAAGGTTAACATTTAGTCTAGAAAATCACATATTGTAGGATATTTTGATATATAAAATGTATAAAATAAGCACTTATCAGTACCAAAAATCTTACCGGTAAGAGCGAAGACAAGAAAATCAAGGACCAAGAGTCTTACCCTGGTAAGTGATTGCGACAACTCTTACCACGGTAAGCGCTAACCGGATAAATTGTGCACACGATGCCATTTTGGTGGACTAAAAGCTTACCCGGTAAGTAAGTGGTAGTATTAAATTTTGCCGGTAAGCACTTACACTGGTAAGATTTGGTAAACGGCCCCCTTATACTTCCTTTCAATCCTACATTATAATTTATGAAATGGTGGATTGATCTGTTTGGATGAAAGGGTGCAAGACGCAGGTGATCTAATAAATAAGTGGCAAACAAATTGTTTTCAACTTCAAAACAAGAATCCCTTTTGTTTCTCTTTGTATATATAAATGGCAAACAAACTATGTTCAACTTCAAAAGTGGGTGTTGATCTTTTTGTTAAGACTTATGCCAAAAATAAAGCTTGTAGAAAGATCTTGCCAAGCTGGCCTTTTGGACCTGCAGAAAAAAAATGGCAAGCTTTTTTTTTTGCCTTATGTTCCTTTCCATTTTTGTATTACATTTTATTAGAATTTGAAAAGATATCATGGTTACTTATTTTTCAGGCGGATTACAATATCATAAGCTACTCAAACCAGGAGAGATTAAAGACTGTTGCGGAACTTCTAAATGCCACAAACGAATTTGAGTCACAAGTGGAAAATGTTTTATTCCTTGTGTATTTTAGCTAAATGATCTCGGTCCCACATGAACCACATTCGAGGAGGCATTTCAGAGCTGACTTAGCAGCTGTCTACGAGATTCAAACTTGTACACGTTGTGTATTTGAGCAAAATTGCTCCGCCTTTTTCTGCCACTGAGCTACACACCCAGAACCTTCTCATTTTCCATTTACAATAAAAAATTTCACACCCTGTGCATTGCACATGCATATTGCTAGTATACATAGAAAGGTTCAAATATATATATATATATATATATATATATTTACTATTATGTGGGACCCACATCATATGTGGTCCACAATGTGTCCCTTTGTTTTTTTAAAGAGGGTGATTCTCGTATGATCCCTCCCATATATATATATATATATATATATATAGGGAGGTTCAAATGAGAACTTTTGATTTTTAAGGGTTGGGTTCCGGGTAAGAAGGAGACTTTAGGTAAGAGTGTCAAAAGAGAGTATTAGAATGAGATGAACCGAGAGATAAGGTGAACTGAAATGTACCGGATCAACTCCCTACTAAAGCGCAATTCATGAGTGGGCATGAGATTAAAAGTGATAAGGGATTAGATCTCTTCTTACATTTCTCACCGTAACTTTTTTTCTCGCACGATCCTATGCTTATAGACATATAGCCATATGATTTTAATTAGGGGGTGTTTGGGATTGATTATTTAAAACAACTTATGCTTTTTTGCAAGAGTGTTTATTAACTTATGTGGTGACAAATTGGAGTTTTATAAAAAGTGTTTGGATTAGCTTATAGCGGTACCATGCTGAAATAAGTCAATAAGTTGTTTTGTATGGAGTGTTTGGGATTGCTTATACATGTAAAAGAGTTAAAAGTCACAAGGAGTCTTGATAAGTGAAAATGAAGTAACTTATCAAAAACTCTTTTTCACTGGTTCTCCACCGATATAAACACTCTTTTTTTTCCTTATCCAAACACTCAAAACTCATTTTCACCGGTTCCACACCGGTATAAGTCAATAAGTTGTTTTGATAAGCAATCCCAAACGGCACATGAAATCCATGATCTTTTCACGAGTATAAAGTCATTTTTTCTTTAACAGGACGTCATGGATTTACTTACTTATTTAAGGTTATTTGCGTGGAGGAAATATAACCCTAAAAGAGTTATATCAACAAGTAAATCATTCAACTATACATGGCTCACAAATGTAGTTCAAAGCAAGTAATAATGGTAAGTAATATACCATATATTGTACCTCGAGGATTTTAAAAGAAAAAATAGTCACAGAAGTCAATCTTAAAATGAGGTTTCTAGAGACAAACGCAAACAATATTCTTGAGAGAGAGAGTTGGTAACCGAATACAAAAATGACATAATAATTACAACAGTATGGGTGCAAGATCAGGTTGGAATTTTAGTAAACAAAGTGCAGCGGACTATTGTTGTAGCTTTACATGAGATGTCACAACAATAGCTCTTTACAACACTACTAGATTGAACGTCCTTCCGAAGAAATGCAACTTAGACCATATATTGGCAGTACACATGGTGATGTACAAATCCAAGCTAGTACCGGTCTTACCTGTTAGGACTGAAAATATTGTATCCGATATCACAAATATTGAAGACATGAAGGGGCAAAGTGTAAAGTCAACAAAGTCATCAATTAGGAAGGTTTAATTATAGGACTAGATTTATTATGACAAAAGGAAAAGATCTTATTGTATAAAAGGCAAGTGTATAATGCATTTATCTCTTAGTTTCCTTATTACGATAGATGTCATACATATAAATAGAGGGTTAGGGCAAGCATTAGAGGTTGGACATTCATTTGAGAGCTTAATGGAGAATAGAATAGAATTTGTGAGTTAGAGCCTTACATTCGATAACCTTGTAACCACGACTCTACAAGTTAGATATATACCTTAGTAAAGATTACTAATATTGTTCTTGTCAAATACATCGTTACCTGATTGATCTGGGATCCATATTGGTATAAGAGCAGAAGATCATATCGATTTGAATTTGATTCGTGACGATTTCTTGGAGAAAAGGTTTGATACAAGATTCTAAGTTTGGTGCGATTCCCGGTAATTTTTCGAATCTGTGTCTTATTCTTGGTCAATATTATTTATTCTTGATTAGTGATAAATCGAGAATTAGTCTGTCTAAATGTTAGATTTTTTTTGGTTCATATTCATAATTACCGCATTGATCTTCATAGTTATCGGATCTATAGGAGCCGATTAAACTCTTTATCAGATATAACTAGGCTTGAACAGTAATTTTCTCGGATTACACTGACCCGAAAAACCAATTTATCACATCAACCTTCATAGTTCTCGGACCCATTAGATCCGAGAACCCAGTTTGTCGGATAAAACCTTACGTGAACAGTAAATTTCTCGAATCATAAAGACCCGATAAACTTCTTTTGTCGCATCCTCTATATCCGATAAATTTAATAAGTGTTATTTTTTGCCATATTTATCTTGATTACTTAAGATCTTCTTGTCCATAGAAAAACTTAAGAACTCTGTTCCTTGCAACTTTTTCTAGTCAAGAAACTTTTAATAATTATTATAAATCTTGGTAAAACCTTGTCATATTTACTCTTGATTGCTTAGACGTTCTTGTCCATAGAAAAACTCAAGAACTTTGTTCCTTGCAACTTTTTCTAGTCAAAAAACTTTAGCAATTAGGTTGGATTTTGATAAAATTAAACCTCTGAAAATTCATTCTTGGTGTTTTGGAAAATTGAAAACTTAGTCATTCTTGTCCATAAAAAGACTCGAGAACTCTGTTCCTCGCAGCTCTTTTTAGTCAAGAAACCTTTGTTATCGTTTTCTTTAAACCTAAGTCTTTGAATTAATTTTAAAATTGTAGGTATATTCAAACCCATATTGGTGTCTTGGAAATTTGATAACTTAGCCATTCTCGTCCATAAAAAGACTCGAGAACTCTGCTCCTCGCAGCTCTTTTTAGTCAAGAAAACTTTGTTATCGTTTTCCTTTAACTTTAGTTGGAATTTTTGAGGAATTTTCTTTTCACCAAGTTCTCGCATTTAAAGAACTCGACAAACTCTTTTTTCGGGTCTAAACTCATCCGAGAAAACCTTGTCGTTGCATCTCCTTGACCCGAGAACTTAAGTCCTCACACTCCATTGATCCGAGAACTATGATCCTCGCATTCCATTGTCTGAGTTCCTTGGTCCTCGCACTTGCTTGATCCGAGAACTTCTCTTCTCGGACCCGTACAACCCGACAACCTCTTTTGAACCCAAGAACAATTGTGAATTGATTCAAATCATTGATCTACGATCACTTCATAAGGTAACCAGTGCTTACATTTTTTAAGAACTAATTTTGTACATTTGAGTTTAAAAGCTTAAATCAAGATGTCTACTGACCCATTAGTACTCGATCCAAAATCCGTTGAAAATCAATACTATATGGGTTGGAGAAAGACAACTATTCAACTCGATGATTTAAAAGGGAAATATGCAAGTTTAAAAAAAGAAAGTAGAAAGTTGAAAGAAAAGATTTCTGAGTCTGATAAGAAATTTGATTCCAAAAATAAAATATCTGATTTAGAAAAGAAATTTGAGAAAGAAAGAAAGTTATTTTCTAATGAGAAAACTAAGTTTGAAGTTGAGCAAAAAGCTTTTGAAAGTAAAATTAAAACTTGTGAGTTGACCATTAGAAAACTTTCAAAACAAGTATCAGATTTTGAGCAAATTGTGGTTTTAGTGCGAAAATCTTCCGAAACAAAAGATTTAGGGCTTTCAAAACAAATTTCTAAACTTCAAAAACTTTTAAAAGATGAAATAAAAGTGTTTGAGACTGATAAGACGAATGTAATCAAGAAAAGTGCTTTGATCGTTGCTAAAAGCAAAATTTTGGAAAAGGATCTTGAAAATGAGAGGAAAGTTTTTGAAGAAAGAGTTGATAATCTTTCAAATAAATTATCTGTTTTAGAAACAAATCTTGTGAATGAACAGAAAATGAGATCTAAATTTCAAACAAAATATGATTTGATTATGGAAGAAAGAAATCATCTCTTGTGCAAAATTAAAGAACTTGAAGGTTATGATTTGATTTTGGAAGAAAGAAATCATCTCTTGTGCAAAATTAAAGAACTTGAAGGTTATAAAACTACTTCAAGTTCAATTCATAAGATGAATCTTTTTTTTTTCCAATAAGTGCCTGTAAGAATAACTACTCCTCAAGTGTTAAATCAAATAGTTATTCTAACAGCTCCAAATCATACGGTTCTTCAACATCTCATACTTATAATTCTACTTTGTTTCACGACGATTTTGTTGCTAAACCCGATAATTTTACGAAGTTTAAAATGGTTTGGAAAAAGAAGTCAACTACCGATGATAGTGTTCGAAACATGCCACATACATCTCCTTTGTTGATGCAAAATCATTTCTTTCCAAGACTGATTTACCTTATTTTGTCAGGTCAATCAATCAACTAATCAATCTAAGCACCACATAGATTTGTTGTTCTACCTGCGGAACAAATGAATTTGTCGATCAAAGGTAGTTCATAAATGGTATGGTACTTATAGTATCCCCACTTCCCTATTTGATGTCTCTAAAGCTAACCTTCGAGGACCCAACAAAGTTTGGGTACCAAAATCTTTTTAATCTGTTTTGTAGGTATGTCATGTGTGTTCTAAATTTAGAATATTCACATCAAATGAAATAATCATTCAAAACGTTATGCTACATTTGAGGGGGAATACCCTATATTCTTTTTAATTTTAGCTTCATAGTATCTCAACTATGGACCTGCTCTTAATTTTTGCTTCTAAATATCTCAGTTCAAAACCCGTTTTGCATTTCATTTTGACTTCTGAATACATCAGTTCAGAACTCGAACTTCAATGTTTTAACTCTTTGTGTGTTAGGAAATAGAAGTTTCAATGGTCAATTTAGAGTCGGAAGGACCTACCCATTAAACACATCCATAGGTTAGATATACTTTGAAAGGGTATAATTGAGATAAAATTGAGTCCTTGTGAGATAAAAGAAAATGATGAGAATGTGACAAGACTTAAAAGAAAATATTTGATCTTTACCAAACCTAAACAGTTATCCGGGTAGTCACACAATCTATTCATTCTCGATTCTTTGAAGATGAATATTGAAAATAGACATGGACCCATTGTCGATAACTTGTGTCACCCCACCCAGCTACTCAAGTATCTCACAAAAGGTGCTTGTTTCATATATCACGGAGATTAAGCTTATCATCTATCTATTCTCCACTTGGAAGATTTAGATATTGAAAGAAGAAGAAACACCTCCGATCCTCAAACTTCATATTTTGTGCTCATTGAGTTTCTTGAGCCAAAATATATATCATTTTTTTACACTTTGCACGAATCTTTGTGATTCCACAAGCATAATTTTTTGTTTATGCCGGAATAGTTTGAGAAGTTAGTTTCTAACTTACTTCTGTGATAATTGTTATCTTTTCACCCATTATTTCACATTCGCGTTTGATCACTTCCATTTCATGTCTTTGATAATTCATAATGCTTCGGATTCTCCTAATCATTATGAGGGGGAGAAAGTGTATATCAAAGACACGTAAAAAAGCCACACGGAACAACAACTTGACGTTTATCGCATCTTAAAAATCTGAAAACTCAATTTATCGATTCATACTGACCCGAGATCCTAGGATCTCGGATGAACCTATCCGAGCACAGTATTTTTCTCGGATATCAAAGACCCGAGCTCTTTTGCCCATCTGTTCCATCCGTGAAGTTGACTTGGTCAACGACTAATGACATTCTGACACGTTGCATGATCTTTCAAACTAATTAAATCACGAGCCCCACTTGAACTTAGTTTATCGCATTCCCCTTACCCGAAAATCAAGTTGTCGTATTGACTTTCATGGGCACAGTAAAGTCCTCGCATCTCAAAGACCCAAGGACCCTCCTTGCATCTTCTCGTGTATATTTGAATGAAGATTTAACCCTACGACTTCACGACTCCTTCGACATTCTGTTACTAAACGTTATGCTAAGGTTTAGGGGGAGCTACAAAGCTTATCAAGTGATCATATTCGTAGGGGGAGCAAAAGATTCAAGATGAAGATTTGTTGACAAAATTTCATCGTCTTCAAAAATGCTGATTTGATGAAGTATAATCTCGAATATAAAGGGGGAGATTGTTAGGTTTGAAAATATTGTATCCGAGATCACAAATATAGAAGACATGAAGGTGCAAAGTGTAAAGTCAACAAAGTCATCAATTAGGAAGGTTTAATTATATGAATAGATTTATTATGACAAAAGGAAAAGATCTTATTATATAAAAGACAAGTGTATAATACCTTTATCTCTTAGTTTCCTTATTACGATAGATGGCATACATATAAATAGAGGGTTAGGGCAAGCATTAGAGGTTGGACATTAATTAGAGAGCTTAATAGAGAATAGAATAGAATTCGTGAGTTAGAGCTTTACATTCGATAACCTTGTAACCACGATTCTACAAGTTAGATATATGACTGATAAGGTTAATTTATTAACCTTATTTATATCTATTTTCGAGTCAAAATCTAGTATAAAATTAGCTATTTATAGTCTAAAGTCATTAATATAAACCGTTATATCTTAGTTTTTATAATAAGTTTATATAATCAAAAGAGATGAAATTTATGAACTATTAACATGTAAATCTTATGTTTTCATCTCTTACATTTTCGGATTTCAAAGAAACAAAGAGACGGTCGTTGTGAAAAACGCGTGTTTTGGTGAATGCGAGATTGAAGGACGGAAAATCAGTCGGGCTGTAGCTAATGGGCTGCAGAATCTGGATGTTGGGATGTTTGTGAATAGCTTATTTTCTCTTAATTAAGCCCATGTTATATAGATAAAGTATTGGGCTTGTTTTTGTTGGTTAAAAAATGGTAGGGCTCTATGATTAAGCCTTATCTTTTCCTTCTTTCTAGTATAAAAGGGGATGGAGGGCATGAGTTAAAACACAGAGAGTAAGAAATCAACAACTCTCTCATCTTCTCTCCTTAGAAATCAGGTTGTTCTTTTGATGGTAGTTTTTGTCTGTTGCTTTCGATGCAAGTTTAATCTCAAGGGAGGAGATATGTGTTTTGGATGATGCTCTTTATAAATGGAAGTATTTAAAGTAACTGATGTTCTTTGTGGTGATGAAATTACTCCTTTGTTTTGTGTTTTGATACTCACGGTGGAAACATCTCTAAAGCTCCATATTAGTTGTTCCTCTTAGTTATTTCGCAATCAATAAGTTAAAGTGTGTTCTTGTGGTTCTTGTTTCTGTAACATATGGCTGCTGTGTTTATATAGCACAACTGAGTATTTTATTAAGGTAGATATTAATTGTTAAGCTTTATATAAGTGGTTTACACTTCACCTTCAAACTTCATGTCGAAATTTCAAAGAACCCAAGTGATTTCTTGTTTTGATCACCTCAGTTTTGTTTTGTTCAGAAGTCCAAGTGATTTCCTGTTTTCTCTTCTTTTCGTGCTGTCACTTTCTGCAGAAATTCAAGTGAACAATCTGTTTTGTGTTACCTTCAATTTATGATCTTGTGGTTCTTGTGTCTTAAAAACCCATTACAGCTTTATATATAAACCCACGACTGCTCTAAATATAAATCCACCATGGTAGTTGCTTAATTTAGAGACCACTAATAAAAAGTTGGATTTTGTTTCACCTTCTTTCTTGCCTATTGTAGAATTAATCAATTAGAGGATACCAAGCTTTGCTTAATTTAGTATATATATATATATAGATATTGTTGGTAATAGTGGAAGTTAGTTGGGTAAAAGCAAACATCTCAATTCATCTTCTGGTTGGCTGTCAAATGTTAGAAGAAATCAAGTGATTTCTTATATTAAACTTTCATCTCCTCTTTCTAGTAAAATTAAGTGGTAGCTTATTAGATTAAGTCAAAGATCTAATGGGTCTGTTTTATATTCAGTTAAGTAATCACTTAGTTAGTTTACAAAGTTAGATCAAAGTAGGTAATTATTCAAGTTAAATTCAGTAAGAAAATCAAAGTTAAATTATATAAAGAATCTCAGTTTAAGTTTTTAACTCTCATCCTTTTGCAGGTAATTCCTCAAGTTCTATAAATTGAAAGCATTTTCCATCTCCGTTATTTATAAACTTAGCTTTAACCCATCTTTTATATTAAGGTATTTTAAAATGGAAGGCTAAACCTTTTAGCTTGAGGTGTAAGAGTTATGTTAATATCAAACATTGGTAACGAAATAAAAGGGTGTCATCGACTATACTGAACTAATCTTTGGACCATTAATACTTCATTATACATTATCATTAATTAATTGACAACTAGTTAATGGTATAAAAATGGATTAACCTTAAATAAGGTTACGAAAAGTATTAATTAATGATTACTCCTTTAAAACATCTCTTTATTGACTTGCCTAAGTTTCATCTTGATAAAACCTTGCATCCCATGCTTCTTTTTTTCTCACATCCCAAATCAAACTAATTTTAGTTAATCAACAAAACTCCTCCTTTTCGCCATCTAAAATCAATTCAGTTAAAGACCGGGGTTTTTAATTCTTTAAAACGAACTTTAACACTATCTCTGTGGGAACGATATTCGGTACTTGTACCATTATTACTTGTTATAACACGATAGTAAACTGCGGTGTATACTTGCGCTAACGTTTATTTTCTGTTTTCAGGGATAGCAATATTCACACAACAATGACTTAGTGAAGATTATTAATATTGTTCTTATTAAATACATCGTTACCTGATTGATCAGGGATCCACATTACCTTTCTCTCCATATTTTTTGCAACCCCTAAGGTTGTTCAACTCTCTGTAGTCTCTATAACACGATTGGCAATGACATTTGCGTTGTCTTAATTTTAAGTACAACTCATTTAAGCTAAACAACATGTGTCAGTTTGTCAAAGGTTACTCAATGAAATGTTAAGCTTTAGTAAACTTGACGTAAATTGCTATTGAAAAAGCAATTATTCACAAACACTTGACTTAATCTCACAATCTTCACTTACACCCACACTGGGGTGTTTAGCCTGGCATGAATGAATTTGAGAGCTTATATGTAAATGACGTAATCGTAAATAACATGAATGTAAAGTGCTAGAAAGGTAAATGTAGGAGAAGTAGTAATGAGTAGAAAATGTAGTGCAAACCACAAGGGTGGTGCCTCAATGGTTTGAGCTTGGGCTCCAAAGGTAATAGGTACCAGGAGGTCTCAAGTTCGAATAAAATCCTCTTGTGGCCACAGAGGTTCAAATGCGGTGACTCTGGGCTACCGACAAAGCATGTAGTCGCCCTGGGATTAGTCAGCTCGCATAGCGGGTTGGATATTCAGGTTAATCAAAAAAAAAAATGTAAAGTGAAAGTAGTAAAGTGAATGTTGTAAAGGTTGTTGTAGCAACTAATAGAAAGTAAAGAACCAATTGAAAAAAATACATAAAGCTTTGAAATGATATTAAGGTAGCAAGGAACTAAAGCTTATAAGAAGCTTTGTCCCTAATGGTATGCCTAAAACAAAAGAGATTATCTCAATATATAGTGTTTAAGGGAAATCAAAAGGATGCTTCCTAGTACAAAAGATTAATAACCAATGGGTAATATCCATATACAATTCTAAGTCAACTATTACATCAATAAGGCATCTTCCAACAACATCTTCTATTAAATGTCTGCTACATATTCGTCCTTGAAGATGCCCTCTTCAAAATATGGCTTAAAAACTTCATCTTGATTGAGCCGACTAAGCCAATATTAGTCTGTTGCGGGATGTTGCAACAATGCCTGTTGTAGCAACACTTTTGTTAGTATTTTATTCCCAAATTCATAGAACATTATCAAATACTACATTCTAGCTCCAATAAGTCTAAAACCATAAAATAAAAATAAAAATAAAAATACTCAATATAGGATTAGGAAGATGTAAAATGTAGTAAAATAAGTACTAAATGGGTGCTAAAGTGTCTACTTCTACACACTTATCAGTTATATCCCTAGATGACCTGATTCTTCTCCCTAAATAATATTCACCGTCATTTTACCTTACACCATTCGACACCCCCTGCATTGCACCATCACGAGTCACGACCCCTATCGGCATTGCCCCCAACTTTCTCTTGTTCGATTCTCCACTTTTTTGTTTGTTTGTTTCTTTTTCCATCAGATACATGATACATGAGCAATGAAATGTAATAACATATCATGTTCACTTCCTCCTTTTGGATTTTGCTTATGCTTCGCCGGATGATCGGATTATTGCAGTCTTGTAGATTTGCTTATGTTAATGTTTTTGAAAGTGTGTAGATGTATATTTGTCTATATAAATATGATGTTGACGAAGTGTTTGGCTCGACCAATGGATGGAAGTTAATAAGGTGATGGTTCAATCAATGGACAAAAGTTAACGAGGTGCTGATTCAAGTTACTACGATGGTCGAAATCATTCTTGAGTTTGGTTAGCTACAACTCACTTAGTCTTCAATAAATGATACCCCGAGCCCAAAGAACCTCAAGGTATCCGATACAAATAATCTTTATGTATCGATTATATTATATTATAGTCAGTAGTCTAACTTCTTGTGAGTCGGCTTTTGCTTCTTCATTTTGCATCAGATCCATCGTCGTCCGCTTGTTAACTCCCTCCTACAATTAATCTTTATCAGATGCATAGTTCTTCGTGGTTGTCAAAGAGATCTCGAGAACATTTGGTTCTAATTTGTAACACCGCGAAATTTCTAGAAATTAAAATCTTGTAATGGAATCTTATTTTAAGAGTGAAGTATTTATTAGGTTGAAATTTAGGTAAGCAATGTTATTTAAAAGATAAATTTGGAAAATATGTTGCTGACTCGAAAAAGGACCCACCCAGGCGAAAAATCGTTTTGATGCGACCTTGGGTCGCGCATGACGTCGCGTAACCTACTGTTTCACGGTCCCCATCCCGCGCGCACGGTCTTTTTCGCGACTTCAAGGTTGTGGGAGCCTTTTCTTACGCAGTAAACCCCTGGTATGAGGATAGCCACCAAATTTCACCCTAGTTTTTCCCCAAACTCATTTCTACTCCCATTTTTCTCTCCCAACTCGTTTTCTCTCCATATATTTCCCAAGCTCTAATTTTTGGAGCCATTACTCGTTTTAACCAACCATCTAAAAGCATTTACTCTCTATTAAAGCTAAGGATTCAAGCTTTATAGTTCAAGGTCTCAAGTATTAGCACGATCTTCTCTATTTCTTAAGTGTTCTTGAGATTTTCTAGGGTTTTCTCTAAATCCAACCATTGTGAGTTCATCCTACTCTTTTATAAAACTATATACTTGTTAAAATGAAGCATTTTACACCAAAGGGCTTTTGGCCTAGCGGTATTGTAGCCCTTGCCCTTCTTGGAGGTCAAGGGTTCAAACATCACCAATGGTGAGGAGGGTGTGTGAGTTTATTTGTTGCATTTGTCGTAGATAAAAATTATATACGTCAAAAAGAATGAAGCATTTTACTTTCTACAAGTTTGTATTTCAAGTATTTATACATTTGGATGATTTTGACAAATTAGGTCAAATTTGAGAAATTTGGGAATTTTGTTTATATTGCTAAATGAGTATGGAGAATGGTTTTAAACACTTGGTAAATGAATATTTTAAAGTACTATTGATTTTAGAACTCAAAGCCCCCATGACCTACATTTGGGACTCATTACTTAATGAGAAATGATATTTATACAAAGTTTTGGTGTTGAGAAAATATTAATATGTCCAGGATCCATAGGTATATAGGTAGGTAATTATGTAAAGGCTTGTATTGATCTCATTTATAAAATTGGAAGTATGCATTGTTATTATTGTGTAAATTCTATACATCCTTTCACTATAACTTGGAATAGGCATTGTGATTATTGTGTAATTGCCGATCAAGAGCTTATGTAGACAAATGACTATAATACTGGCTTTGGTTGATGTCAATGGCTACCATACCTTTATGTGACGCTCTAACAACGTTGGTTTGTGGCACCCTTTTGTATCCCGTCATGACCAGTGGTAAATCGGGTCTCCTCCGTCATCTTTAGATGTTTTACACCATTTCAAGGGTAATCGTGAGTTAAGTTTACGAAACATATTGTTTTAACCTATATTTGTATTTTAAAGTTTCATGGCTTTATACATTAAACTGTTTGTACTCACAAGGCGTTAAGCCTAACATTTTTTCTCAAATTACATGTATTATAACATCCTAAAAATAGGAGATAATTTAAACCATAATACTTGCGAATTGAAGATGAATATAATAAGGATCACCCAAATAATGGGGAAGCTAATATAGTTTACATCAAACAAATGCATACTAAAACAACAACCTATTAAGCTACATAAATCTAAAACATAGATTATGTTCGGGTGTTACTAATATCCTCAAAATAGTTAAGCTAGTAACTCCAAATATCTATACACTAGAAAGTGTATACCAAAAAGAAGCCTCGATCGGCATGACGCGCCACTCAACCCTGGGAGCCCTGCTACGATCACCACATGATATACATGCCGTTTGAGAAAAGTGTTAGGCTTAACGCCTAGTGAGAACAAACAGTTAAATAGATAAAGCCGTAAAATCTTTAAAAAGTAACAAGGGAGACTTTATCCAAAATAACGTTACTCGAATGCTTACTCTTGGTGAGCAAGGCTCTTTTCAAAGATAACGGGGGAGACCCATTATTACCATCCATAGTGGCGGGTACTTAAGTAGGTCACTTACAAATGTTAAGAGTTCATTCTAGGACCTAGGGATGTTGACACCGACCAATCATACAACAGAGTATGAACTCCGAAGGTCCTATTCGGAACTTCACGTAAGGATCAATGGCTTAATGGCACCGACCAATCATACAACCGAGTATGGCCTCCGATAATATCATACATGGACCGAAAAGGGACGACAATCCTGATGTAAGACCGACTTATATGCCTATGGATCCATTACATTCTAGTCTATAATTCAAATACGTCAAAAAGATATATTAGTAGTTTTCCAAATACCCTTCCTTTGAACAAATGCTATTCTTCAATATTTGAACATTTCCCAAAATTAGGTCAAAGTGGTTTGAGTTCTAATGCTAGTGTTTACTTGAAATAAACCAATACCAAACATGTAGAACCACTTGTCATACTCATTTTACCACAAAAGTCAAAATCCCCAAATATCTCAATTTTGACCTAATTCATCAAAATTAACCAAATACATAAATACTTGAAATAAAAGCTTTGAGGAAGTAAACATAACATTTTAAAACATGTATAAAATTTTAATAAGAGGTTAGATTGAACTCACAAAGCTAAGGTTTGGGAAAACCCTAGAAAAGTCCCCAAAAACTTGATGGAGATGAAGAACACTAAAATGCAAGAATATTAGCTTTAGATCTTGAAACTCTCTTGAATCTCTAGGATGGGAGAGAAGTAAATGCAAAGTATCAGGTAGATTTTGGGTATTAAATGCTCAAGGATCGATGTTATAGAGAGATATGAAGAGGAAAACGTGGCTGTGAAGTGTTTTGGGTGCAATTGAGGCAAAAACCCACTTAAAAGGATCCATCGGCGTTAGGTAGAACACCATGCGACTTTCCAGGCACCTTAAGCCGCCCAACAAGCCGTCCGGCTCTAGGAGGTCGCCCCAAACAAATCCCCAGGCGCCTTAGGCCGCCTCACAAGCCGCCCGGCAGTAAGGATGTCGCCTAACAGCTGCTTGCGCGGCTGGTAATGCGGGCTTGGCCGCTTGGTCACCCGCCCAGTTTCCTGATGTCACCTCAACAACCAACAGAGCGGCTAGAAGTGCGGGTTTGGCTGTACTACAACCTGCCTACGTGTCCCTAATCATTTGAAAAGCCCCTATTTCGAGTCTAAATGCATCTAGACTGAACCTCAACCTAAACCATTCATTCAATCTCTAAAATTCGATTTTGAGACACAAAATTCATCAAATTACTTGGATTTAATCTGTGCAATTATTTAACTCATACAAATGAGTCTTTTCAAAATTTTGATTACCTTAGAATTTTCCGGGTGGTACAATCCTCCCACCTTTGAAATTTATTTCATCCCCGAAGTCCCAACCTAAACAAACAAATGCTGATATCTTCTCTTCAAGTCTTCTTCCAATTCCCACGTCACGTTTGAACCCTGGTGGTTCTTCCATTGGACTTTAACCATGACAAATGCTTTATGGCGCAACATCTTAGACTTTCTTTCCAAGATTGCTTCCGGTTCTTCGACACATCGGTTGTTGTCGGCACGAATCTCCGAGAGAGGTATTACATTCTCTTCTTTTGCCAAACACTTCCGTAGGTAGCACACATGGAACGTATTGTGTATCCCGACCATCTCGGGTGGCAATTCCAACTTATAAGCTTGACGTCCCACCCTCTCCTGAATTGTGAACGGTCCAAGGAAACGAGGACTAAGCTTCCCGCGTTTCCCAAATCGAATGATGCCTTTCCAAGGGCATACTTTAAGCATGATATATTCTCCTACATGGAACTCCACAGGTCTTCTCTTTTTGTCGGCATAACTCTGTTGACGGCCTTGGGTCGCTTTTAGCCGCTCCCGAATACCTTTACCTTCTCGGCCGTCTCTTGTACTAACTCGGGACTGGCGAATTGTTTATTACCCGCTTCTAACCAACACATCGGAGTCCTACATTTCCGTCTATATATGTCTTCGAACGAGGCCATCCCAATACTAGAATGGTAACTATTGTTGTAGGCAAATTCCACGAGTGGTTGATGCGAGTCCCAATTCCCACCAAAGTCTATCACAGACGATCTAAGCATGTCTTTGAGAGTTTGAATGGTCCGCTCACTTTGACCACTAGTTTGAGGGTGGTATATCGTACTCAAACTTATTCCCGTGCCTAACCCCTTTTGCAACCCATCCCAAAATTTGGATGTGAAACAACTTTAAACAATGTTGTTTCAAATTTTACATATACAAAGGATGTTTAAACAATAAGAAACAAATTTTAAACAATGTTGTTTCAAAGGATGTAGGTATTGATTGAGGGTAATTAGGTAAAATTTTGTTTTATCCTTCTTTTATGACTTAAAATGGACGTTATGTAGACATGATTCCATGGTTTGAGTCATTTTAACTATATCAGTTTTTTTGAAGTTTCTTAGTGATCAAGACCATGGAATAACAAATGGATGATCAACATAAACATAGTAGCAGTCAACATGCATGAACACACACTAAATTTTCATCAGTGAACACTATTCACATTAACTTGTTCATTGGTGAACATTGTTCACCAGCCACACATGCCTACACATTCGGGTATTTGCATGGTTGATCCTGGTATTTTAGAGGTCATGTGCAAAAAACTAAATGTGCTCTTTTTTTTAATTTGTTTATATTATTTATTAAATTACTTTTTACTATATTTCGACTTTTGTTTGATAATAAAATTGACCAATAGCTCATCTTTAACTTTGAACAAATTGTTCATTTTTTGACAATAGATTTTAATTTTTAATGTTATCATGTTAGTGTGGATTCAAAAATATTTATAATTGATTTAGTGTTTTTTTAACTTTCATAACGCCTCCTACAAGGGGTATTTGAGTTAAATAGGGGGTAAGAAATAACATAGTATGCGAGTGAGGATGAAGTATGAATAACAACCCGTTTATATAGAATTGATCAACCATTATCAATAATTAAAAACACATATCAAAATCATTTTTTCATCAATTTATCATCATTAGAAAATACCATCTTAAAAATTGTTTCAAAAAACATATAGAATAAATCAAAAAATATTTAAAAAAATTAAATTTTATTAAATTTTCAAAGAAAAGTAAAGAAACTATTAAAAAGACACTAAACAATCAAAGTTATTTAGACCATATCTTACAACAATAATTATATTATTAAAATATTTTATAAATTTATATTCTCAATATACTTATAAAAAACATTATAAAAAATTATAATACACCCAACCTGATTGATGGAAACAATTAGATAAAATATTTCTCTCCTAAACAAATTTTAAAAAATAAAATATAAATTAAGAGTTTTAGATTTGAATTTGGTGGAAAACTTATATAAGAACTCATTAAAAACAATTATATAATTTAGTTATCTATTAATAAAAAGTAGGAAAAATAAAATAAAAAGAATTATGTATTTAAATTATCCTTACAGTAGAATTTTAGAATTAAAAAAATTGTTAAAATTTAAGGGAATTTGATTTAAATAATATTTTTTCAAAAATTTGTTACCAATTTAACCAATATCTTTTTAGATTTACCAAAATCACCAGTATCTACATGATCCGACTCACGAATCGTGGCCTCTCTCCAACCAGGTTAGCGACTTCAACACTTTTGGTCCCTGGGTACACGATCCACCCCACAAATCGTGGGGCTAGGGTTAAAAATGAAAATTAATTTAACAGATTTGGTCCCTCTGTCCTCGATCCACCCCAAAAATCGTGGGGTATGGCAACGAATCTCGTGAGGTATGGCCGCGAATCGTGGCAGAGACATGGTTTCAATATATTCTTCTGAGCGAATCTGGTTCCAATATACAACCCATGACCTCCACCCCACCCCAAACCACCCCAAACCCCACGATTGGTATAAATCTCCCCTACCACCACCTCCTAAATCCCACATCTTCTCTTCTTTCTTCTATAAACTTCTCTCAAATCCATACTCTCTTTTTTGTATCGTAGAAGTCACGCTCGTAAAAAACGCAACAAGTTTATTCCATTTTTTTTACTTCGGGAAGTTTTCAATGGCTCCTGCTTGTGAAGTAAGTTTTTCGTAATACACTTTTTGCTTTATAGTAAAAAATACATATTTGTTATGTTTTTGTTGTTATATATTTGTACATGTGCATTCCATAAAATACCCTTGTTGTTTTATAGTTAAAAATATACATATCTGTTATTTTTGTTGTTGTTCATGTTATTTTTATCTTAAATAATGTATAAATTGTAAATGCATATTTGTCGAATTTTATGATTTTTGGTTAAAAAAACCAACCCGTTAAGTTTACGATAAAAAACGTTTTGTATAAATTACGTCGTTTTATATATATACAGCATCATATCGTAATTTTTGGTACATGTTTATTGCATAAATACCCTTGTTGTTTTATAGTTAAAAAAAATACATTTCTGTTATTTTTTTGTTGTTATATATTTGTACACGTTATCTTTATCTTAAATACTGTATAAATTTACAAAATATGATTTCTTAAGTTTTATGATTTTTGGTAAAAAAACAAATCTATTTAGTTTACGATAAAACCGTTTTGTGTAAATTACGTCATTTTATATACATACAACACCATGTCGTAATTGTTTGTACCTGTGTATTCTATACATACTCAGGTTTACATTCCCATTTGCATTGGATCAAAGCATTCGGTGCTCGACGTTCTAGAGCTGTATAACACAGAGATGGTTGTATTCGACCAAAATCGTTCAAGAATGGTTGTTGAATAATCCAAACCTTATTGAGAAACAAATAGAGAAAAAAGACATAACCGAACATCTTCTCGGTTACAACATCAATAAGTCTGCACGAAGCAAATTTATTCAAAATTCCAATCGTCGATGTAAGCATATCTTCCTTATCATTTATGTATACATATCTTCCTTATCAACTCCTCCACTGAAGGTTGCGTAGGAACTTGAGAAGGGTTCAATTTTGTTAAGTTAAGAAATTGGCAATGTTTGGATTCATGAGTACTGTCTTAAGCCGGAATTCTCTCAAACCTGTGAAAGTGTTTTATAATATGTGTAGTTGCACTATTATAAACGACTATCGAGATCCAACGCCATTATACGTTTTGACATTTAAGTGTTGGAAACGTATAGTGGCGCTGCATCTCGATCGTCGTTTATAATAGTGCAAGTACACTTATTATAAAACACTATCCATGCTTTGGGAGAATTTCATCTTCATGCAGTAATTGTGAATACGAACATTGCAACTTTCTTAATTTAACCAAACTTCAGGTAATTCAACTTGTCTCAAGTTCCTCTGCAACCTTTAGTGGAGGAGTTGATAAGGAAGATATGTTTACATCGACGATCGAGATTTTGAATGAATTTGCGTCGTCTAAATTTATCAACGCTGTAACCGCGAAGATGTGCGGTTATGTCTTTTTACGTACTCCTCTATCATACCTTCGTTTGGGAATACTGAACTTCCACATGGGGTGTCGTTTGAATGAGATCTCGATCACCAAAGTAGGGTACTTGAAGTGTTTTATAAAGTGTGATTTTTGGTTCCTTAACAATTGTTAAAATGATTTTTTTTCATATTGGAACTCAAATAACGGAGGTTTATACATTTGAAGATTAAGTAGATTGTTATAGTATTTCGTACTCCTCCACCATACCTTCGTTTACACACAATAACACTTAACAAACACAATAGACTAGATAAAATAAGCAAAAAGCATAAAAACAGGAGCATTTGCTTACTTAGCATACACGATGGGCTATCAATGGAAATCAATGTTTAGTTCAATGTTATCATTTCCATGTGGTTCTAGCTCTGATGGCTACTGCGAGCGTCTTGTTGGCTACTTGAACCTTTAGTCCTAGGCACGTTTGAAGGGGCAAGAGTTGAACATTCTTCTTGAGTATGTCCTACTACTCCACACCGTCCACATCTTCTCTATATAGGACCTTTCACCATGAGATGGACGATGATCGTTGTTATGTGGTCTCCCGACATGTCTCTTAGTTATTAATGGTGTATGACATGGCATAAGGGGGACGTCTGAAAACACCCATGATTTCATTGGGTCCAGCTGGCAAGATTACCTCCCGATATGTTGACCGGTAAATTTCGGACTTGAAATAATTCAGAGCCAAATCGTTGCAATCTCTAAGACCCATATTTCTTGGGGAAAATTATTATTATAACCATTTCAGAAAATCGTATACCCAAAATATCCAAAATCTCTCCCAACTTACCAAAATAACCAAAATTTTCAGGAAAACATTTAGTATGATACGAAATCAATAGTGATGTTGTATAGCACACAAAAAATCCATTTTGTATCATTCGAAATCCTTTATGATTTTGTATTTTGGATCAGTACACACAAACCTATACAAAATGGATAAAGTAAGAATAATATACTACACACACATGGGAATGCATTTCGGATGTTTAGTCCATGCATTTCGTATTTTGTATTAACCACACACACATGGCAATGCATATGAATTTCATATTAACTACACACATGGGAATGCATATGGATTTCATATTAACCACACATATGGGAAAGCATATGGATTTCGTATTAACAACACACATGGGAATGCATTTCGTATTTCGTATTAACCCCCCACACACATATAAAATCCTATCCAACAGACACACATACACACATTTCTAAATGCAATTCGTATGTAACACAACACACACATACATACGAAATCCTATCTATGCACACACACATTTATTCATATGGTTAGCATTTTTGTCTAAGCAATTCGTATGCATTTTTATGTAAGCATTTCGTGTGGTTAGCATTTTGTGTAAGCATTTCGTATGGTTAACATTTTGTGTTAGTAACCTAGTAACCATGCACGTAGAGCATCTCGTAGTGAGGATCTCATCCGCAGGAAATGTAGTTAGTGTGGTCAAACCGAGCATAATAAGAGAACATGCACAAATCATGCCTGGACAAATGTGTGCAGTCAAGGAGCATCAAGAAGCCGACAGACCCAACCACTATCGACCCCGGATAATTATGGAAGTCATAGGCCTGATACTTTTGATCTCAACGTTGATCTTAATGATTAAAACATGTTTGTAACTTTTTAAGTATGTTCACTGACAGGCGGTTTTACACACCTACAGACATGTGATAATTAGAACCAAAAGCAAGTATACAATATAGTCCCAATATCGTCTTTCAAGTAATAAAATTGTAAGTACCAAGTATCGTTTTCCACAGGGATAGGT
This sequence comes from Silybum marianum, assembly GCA_036898165.1. Classification (NCBI taxonomy): domain Eukaryota; kingdom Viridiplantae; phylum Streptophyta; class Magnoliopsida; order Asterales; family Asteraceae; genus Silybum; species Silybum marianum. Next base: position 39,139,950 of record CM072532.1, on the reverse strand, counting down.
ATCTTGAGTTGCAAGATCTCGAGACGACAAACTAACTTCAGATGGCGAATTTGAAGATTGCAATTGGTGATTGATTTGGGGGTTACTTTAACAGATTAATAACATAATAAAGCAAATAGCAAGGGTGTAAGATCCATGGTGAGATTTAAACACAAGTTCTAGTGGGCAATGCTGTAGGAATGCTACAGCAACTGAGTCTGCAATAATTAGTTCCACTACCTATTTTGAGTATTCCTTCCAGACTTGTACCAGTATACTAATGTTTAGCTATCAACCCATATTCCTATGTGGCATCAAGACCATTGATAGCAACGTGGTATTCTCAAAATAGATGGGCTTAGCAAATTCCTTTGTCTAAATAATCCCCCTTCCGAGGCAATTCCATATCATCCAAGTTGGTGTGCATTCAATGGCTTATTCCTAAGTCCATGGCACTTTGACACTTTGATAAGTGACCGACTTGTCAAGAATAATCAACAAGAAAAACATAAAAGATAACTCTTCCAAGTATACTTCTCATATCATTCGGATTGACATGCATATCGTGGCTCATGCCTGAGTCCACGACACATTAACACTATCAAAATGATCAACTCGTCAAGAAGTGTCGTTTGGATTTATAAAACTTTAGATGAAATAGTGGAACATTATTATTAAAGAATAATGCCCACTTTCCTTTGGTTTAAAACCTCACCATTTTCTTACACCCGAGCTAATAAAAATTAGCTACTCATACTAACAATGAAAGAAATATAAATGACTAGAAGTAAAGACATAACGGTAAATATATAAATATATATATATATATGACTGAAAATATAAATGACAATGAATATAAAGTGCAAGAAGTAAATGACTTGTAAGTAAAGACTTAAACGTAAATATATGTATATATATATGGCTGAAATGTAAATGACGTTAAGCGTAAGGAAATAAATGACAGTAATGCTGAAAGTAATGCGGTATTAAATAATGAGAAACTAATTGTTTTCTTGATGAACAAGAAGAACACCAAGAAGAGAGAAGAACACAAGAATACTTCAAATATTTCTAAGGTTATAGTAGACTTCCGCTGGTGGAACATGGTGTTACAAAGACCTCAACACCTCCTTTTATACTAGGAGGTGTCACAAAATACAAAACTATGGACCAATGGTCCAAAGGTCATATCAAGCATCTTCCATCACATACAAAAAGCAAAGATTCCTATTCCAAGATGCTTTCTAGTTCAGCTGAAAATATAAATACAAACCATAATATAATAAGTAACTACTAGATTAATCTAGATCCTTCCATTGATTTAGCCTTTCTTTGCCATTATCATGTTCCTCCTAGCTCGATTCTTTGCATGACATTCCAACAAAGATTCACCGAAAGAGAATAAACTACCAAAAGTGCAAAAAGACAAGTAAAATCCAATACTTAGCTCTGACTACTATAAATGAAAAATAAGATAACAAAATGACTCAAATTGGGATAAAAAATAAGGAAAATATATTAACTATAATAATAAAATAGGTGCTTAATATAGTGAATCTCACTACATATCATTCACTTATTGTTTTTTGTAGTCTATGGTGTTTGTTAAGTTTCTTTTATGTAAAATCAAGTGAACATGAATGATTGCTAAGTCGTTATGTTATATTAAACCATAAACTTATTAAGATGGCAACTTGAAGAACATGGAAATGATAGCAGTGCACGCATTTAAGACAAACAAATAACACATAGAAGTTTAGTAAGGATAGATATTTTGGCATCAGATGATCCACTGAGCCTTTTCGTTGATCTTGTCCTCCCGAACGTCGTATTCTTCTTTGATATCCCTTACCATATACTCCTCTTCACTGATTTCTTATTCCACGACTGCAAGTTCTGTTTTTGTCACACCCCGCTAAAGCGGAAACACAAGGAGTGATAGTTCAAGATTTCATAGCAATAAGGCAAAAATAATACCAATCATCCATTCAAATACATAACAATTTAAACCCGAAACTTACATCATACAAGTCCATAGTTTAAAACAAAATAAAAGGAAACAAGTGTTCAAACAAAACGATTTAAATTTTAAAACATGATTGATGTTGACGCGCTCAATTAATAAGCATTTCAGTTCATCTTTCTTACCCCTGAAAAGCATGAATAAAACAAGGTCAACTAAAAAGAGTTGGTGAGTTCATAGGTTTTCAATATTATAAACATATTTTGCATAAATGAATATTGAGCAAAATAACTTTTATGGAACTTGGTAAATCTTTAAATTTTAAGACGTTCAAGGCATTTTATACCCTAATTAATAGTAAGTAATGAGCCACCACTAAACCTTTCGACCACAAAACTCTTTTTAATTCTACCTTAGCGGTGGGACTAAAACCCCACATATGTAGAATCTTTATTTTAAGTCTAGTATACCCCTACCTGTAGTTTTCAGGTGGGATTGGTATCCGCACCCCTACTTGTCGGCTTTTATTGCTATCCGCACCCCTACTTGACAGATTGCACACTTAACTTTAATAAATTGGTTAATGCCTCAAAACTTCATATTTTTGAATGAAACTGAATTCATATGAACCATAACTCATTAAAAAAAACTCCAGAAAAAGAATTATGCATTATGGACAATTAATGAAAGAGATATAATCACACAAAGTAGGGTTTACCTTCTGGTGGATTCACAGTTTGCATACCTAAAATGTTTGAGGTGTTTGGAGGGTCAAAACTCCATATTTTCATGTGCTTCCATTTGCAAAGAGAAGATAACTCATAACATTGACTCTCAAAAGAAAAATCATCCTTTTTCATTGAGTTTTGAAGGAGATATGGTCATTTGAACATGCATGCACAAATCTGTCAGCTTTGGACAGATTTCACACTCATTTTGTTTTGAATAGTTGAAACCCCAAATCACCATATCGTTGAGTGAAACCAGTGGCATTTGAAAGGTAACTCATTAAAAAAATTTCCAGAAGAAAAATCAAGTAATGTGGATGATTATTTTGAGAATTATGGTTGTTTAAAGTAGGGTTTACCTACTTCTAAACTTCCAGATGCATATCCAACTTGTTTTGAGCATTTGGGGGGCCAAAACTAAATGTTTTTGAGTGAGACCACTTGGATTATAACCCCAACTCATAAAATAAACTTTTAGAAGAAGATTCATATCATTTGGACGTGTTATTTGCAAGAAATGGACGACACAAACACAAGTACATATTCTGTCAGCACCAAAAATCACCATTTTCATGAACCAAACCCACATGCAATAGGTTTTTACCTACTTTCTTGAGTTCAAATGTTTGGGTCATAGATTGCCACCACTATATGAATTTTTACATGTTTTTGTTATATAATCTCTCCATAAACTCAGAAAATTTCAGAGGTTAGAAGAAGAAGACTTAAAAAATGCAAGAACAAGTGGGTTTTTCACCCAAAAATGGTAAGAAAATGAAGAAGATGATGTTATTACTTACTTTGATGATGAAGGAGACTCAAAATCTTCAAAAATCTTGTTAAAATGTTGGATTTGTTGGTGAATGTTGGCTGGAACTGATAGAGATATCATAATAGCTTCAAAAGGCACTGGCTTCTGAAGAGATAAAGATCTGAAGAAGTTCTGAAGACACTTTTGAAGAGGTTCTGAAGAAGTTCTGAAGACGCTTCTGAAGAAGATCTGAAGGAGTTCAGAATCTGTTCTGAACTTGTCTGTTATGAATGCTCTGTTACTTTAGTCTTTCTATTTTATGTATAAATAGATAGTTAGTTGGATTGTTAGAACTAACGTTTTTAATTAGCATTGAAAAGACATATTTTGTAATACTGTACATTCAATCAATACATATTACATTTGGCTATCACATTCCTGTCTACAATCTTTCCATATATTGATATCTTGATTGTTTGGGTCCTAACAATTGGTATCAGAGCCAATTCATCTGTTTTTTTGAAGATTTGTGAAAGAACTTGTCAGATCTGACAGTTCTTGGTGTTCTTTATCTACAAAATTCAAATTCAACTTAGGTGAATTCTCGATCTTCTAACAATCAAAGATGTCTAAAGAAATAGTCTCAATCGGATCTGAAACGAAACCACCAACTCTCTTCTTGGGAGAATATCATCAATGGAGAATTAGAATGATTCAATTCTTGGATAACATAGATGAAGCCTTAATGCAATCTATCACAAATGGCCCACTAGAGGTATTTGTTGAGATTCCAGCAGTTCGCAGAACTGAAACCACCCCTAATATTCCTGCATCAAGAATCAAGAAGAGTCCTGGAATGTACAATCCAGCTGAAAAGGCTCAAATGAAAGTTGATAGAAGAGCATTGACTTTACTTACCATGGCAATTCCTAAAGAGATATTCAATAGGGTTGATAGTTTAACTTCAGCAAAAGCCATGTGGGATGAAGTAGAAGCTCAGATGCAAGGAAGTACAAAGGCTCAAGCACGAGATTAAATATCTGTGTAGGAACATATGAAAATTTCAGATATAAAGAAAATGAATCTATCACTGATACATATCATAGATTCAATAACATTCTGAATGATCTAAGAAGAAATGGTGTTCAGAAATCAAATTCTGAGATAAATAACAAATTTCTAAACAATCTAGGAAATGAATGGTCAAGTTTTTCAGATAATATGGTAACAAGGAACTTATCCAGAAAAACTGTTCATGATGTTTATGGTATCTTATTTCAACAAGAAGACAAAATCAAAGTTAGGCAACATGAACAAAAGAAGACACAAGAAACAGTTGCCCTTCTGAGCAAGAACTACAATAATTCTTTGACCATTGCTGCCAAGAAGGTTTGTGAGATCCCAGAGACAACAGTTTGTGATGGGGATGAATCAGATGAGGAGCTTAAAAGGATTTCTGATAATATTGCTTTCATGACAAGACAATTCAAACAAAGATACAATCAAAAATATCAGAATAAACTTAAATCTGAAGTTGGACCTAAGAAAGGTCAAGAGGCTGGTCAATCTGAAACATCTGAACAAGCAAGATTCTTCAACTGTGGAAAGCCTGGACATTATGCAAGACAATGCAAGATGCCAAAAGTCAAGAAATCAGGCTATTATGAGAAGAAGCATCTATTAGCAAAGAAAAAGGAGCTTAATCCTGCTCTAGTGACCAAGTATGAAGAAGACTGGTTAAACTGGAGTGATGGAGATGATGATGAAGAAGTTGCTCACTATGCAACCAATTGCTACATGTGTCAAATGGATCCAGAAAAGGACAAACAAGACACTGAGGTATCTTCTTCATCTCCTGAACAAAATTTTGAACATAATTCTGAAATTAATACTAAAGATTCAGAAATAACAAATCAATTTCAAAACATGTTTTCTGAATTTGAAACACTTAGAAACAGAATTAAAGGTGAAAGAAGTTTGGTCAATCAATTCAGAGCTGAAAGTCAAATATATAAAGAAAATTGTCAAGCAGCTGAACAGATTCTTGAATAAGTTTCTGAAGAAAAACTTGTTTTAAAAGAAAAAATGGATAGTTTACAAAAAGAAGTTATAAATGAAAAATCTGAAAAGGAAATTCTAAATGTTAAAATGAATTTTCTGAATCAAGAGAGACTTGATCTTTATAAAAAGATTAAGGAACTAGAAGATTTAAATTTTAAAAGAGGACAAACTGAACAAACTCTGAATATTTTAACTAGTCAGGCTCAGAACTCAAAATTTTACAATATAAAAGCAGGTTTAGGATATAATGACAGTCAAATTTTAAAAAAGGCACCTGCAAACTTGTATGATTATTCTAAAATGAAAAATTTCAATGAATCAAATACAGGTGTCATTTCCAAACCTGTAAACTATTCTTTGCCTGAAAGAATTCCTTTTGTAAAATCAGAGACTTTGTTTTCAGAAGAAACACCTCTTAAAACTGGTGAACCAGAAATAATCTCTGAAACAGAAGAATTGAATATAATTTCAAACATTTGTAAATCTTCTGAATCAAATATTATTTCTGAAGAAAAATCAGAAGTAATTATTAAATCTGAAATTGTTTCTGAAGTTACTTCTGTAATAACTTCTGAATTCAATTCTGAAGTCAGTTCAAAAGATACTTCTGATAGTAAATCAGAATATGAAGAAAAATATGATGAATTCTCAGATAATGAATCTTTAGAAGATGTTGATGAAAATCCCAATATATTTTTTAATAATTCTGATAATGAGTCTACAACAACAAAAAATTCAAATATTTTTGCAACAAGTATGACTCAAAATAAATTTTCAGATCTAATAAATGCTTCTGATTCAGAAGATGATAATGATCATATGGTGCAAGTCATTTATAAAAATGGCTATTTGGTTTATAAATCTCAATCATGTATGACTGAGGGAGAAAAATTAAAATCTGAAAGTTCAAAGATACCTTCAGAAATGTTTGGTCCTGTATTTTTAAAACCAGAATATCAGAATTCAGATTTTTCTACTGTTAATACAAACAATTAATTGATTACAACACCAACATCAGTAACATCTTCTGATTTTAACACCAGAGTTAAAAATTTTGAACAAGGACAATCCTCAAATTCTCTCTCTGAAGTTCAGAAAATTAACTCAAATTCTGAAAATAAACCTAAAGTGAACAAAAGAATTTCTTATAATAATCCTCATTTCTTATCTTTTACAGAGCTATCCACTTTAGTATGGAGAAAGAAAGATGAAAGACTTGTCAAAGAATGACAAATTAGAGAGTTTTTCATTTTTAAAGAAAAATGATGTACCTAAATCAAAGAAAGTGAATAAAAGAATTTTTGTTGAAAAATCAAATGTTATTGATTCTTATATGTCTAATACTGTTGTAAATACATTAAAGAATCATATTCACTGTATTAATTGTGGTCATCATAATTTTCATCTTAACTCCAAAACAAACAAGAAAAATTTGATGAAATCTATTCAGAAATGCTCAGCTATATTGATAAATTCAATTAAACGAAAAAATAAAAATAAAAATAAAACTAAGAAAGATAAATCTCAAAGTTCTGAACAAACTTCTGAATTGAAAAATCTGAAGAAAAAGTTCAGAACTTCAAATTTTATTACTAATCACAAAGGACCCATTCTGAAATGGGTACCTAAAACTCAATAATCTCTTTTGCAGATATGTCATGTGTGGGTCTTAGATTCTGGATGTTCAAGACACATGACACCTTTCAAAGAACTACTAACTGATTATCATGAAAGATATGGAGGAACAGTTAGCTTTGGAAATAATGCAAAGGGATATGTAAGAGGATATGGCACTTTCATTAAAGGAGATGTGAAAGTAATGAAAGTTTTCTATGTTGAGGGACTAAGACATAATCTTTTCAGTATTAGTCAATGCAGCGACAAATGCGGAAGGTTAATTTTGACATAGATTACTGTCATGTTCTGAGTACAGCAAGCAAAAATGAATTAACTTCTTATAGAGATGGAGATATCTACACAACAACATTCACTGCAACTGGTCAACTACAAGGTGTATGTTATATGTCTACATCAATGAAAAATGATAGTTGGCTTTGGCACAGAAGAATGTCACATCTGAACTTCAAAGCCATTTCTGAACTAGGCAAACATCAATCTGTAAGAGGACTACCAAAGATCAGATTTGAAAACAACTCTCTTTGTTCTGCATGTGAACTAGGGAAGATCAAAAGAAGTTCTCATCCTCTGAAAATGCTATCTTCATGCAAAGCTCCACTTGAAATGCTACATATCGATCTATGTGGCCCAATGAAAACTCAAAGCATGGGGGGAAGAAATACATTCTTGTCATAGTAGATGAATATACACGATATACATGGATTGAAGTTTTGAGACTCAAGTCTGATACTTCTGAAAGAATGATACCCTTTCTGAAGAAAATTCAAGTTCTTCTTCAACTCCCAATTCAAAAGATCAGAAGTGACAATGGAACAGAATTTACCAATTCTACACTTCAGAATTTTTTGGAATCTGTTGGTATTTCACATAATTTTTTCGCTGCAAGAACTCCTCAACAAAATGGGGTAGTTGAAAGAAAGAAGAGAACTTTGGTAGAAGCTTCAAGAACCATGCTTGCATATTCAGAACTTCCTCTCTCTCTTTGGGCAGAAGCTATTGCTACTGCATGTTTTACTCAGAACAGAACCATTCTAAACAGAAAATTTCTTAAAACTCCTTATGAAATGTTAAAACAAAGAAAACCCTCTATTGATTATTTTAAAATCTTTGGTTGCAGGTGTTTTCTAAAGAATGATACTCCACATCTTGACAAATTTGCACCAAAAGGTGTAGCTGGTATCTTTGTTGGCTATTCTCAAAGATCCAAAGCTTATAGAGTACTCATTAAAGGAACTCAAAGAATCATTGAGACTACAAATGTCATATTTCATGAGCCAACGATGACTTCTGTACAAAACAGTTCAGAACTCGCACATAAACCAATTACTGAAAGTTTGGACTCAGAACATAATCAGACAAACTCTACTTCTGCATCTCAAACTTTACTTAAATCCAATATAGACAATTTATGTCAAGACTTATTTGATATTTCTGTAAATGTTTCTGCAGATTATCAAAATCCTTCTCTTCTCAGAAACACAAATGATCAAGACATTTCAGAAATACAAATTTCAAATACATCAGCACCACAAATCTCTACCTCAAATTCAGAATTTCCAACTTCTGAAAATGCAACTTCTGACCCAATTCAAGTTGTTTCTGAACCAGTTCAAAATATTTCTGAACGTGTACATCAAAGTTCTGAACCAATTCAGAACTTTCCATTTGAGGGGGAGTCTTCAGATTTACATTCAGCTATCAATCATGATACTGAAACTCAAGCAATTATTGATGATTATGATTCTTTGAATAATGTTTCATCTGTTCAACCATTGCCAAATGTGAACAAATGGACATCCAGTCATCCAGTACATCAAATAATTGGAGATGCATCAAAAGGTGTTCAAACAAGATCTGCAACATCAAATGAATGTCTGTATGTAAATTTCTTAAGTAGCATGGAACCCAAAAAGCCATATGAAGCACTTCAAGATCCGGACTGGATTTTAGCCATGCAGGATGAGTTAAATCAATTTGAAAGAAACAAGGTCTGGAGATTGATACCAAAGCCAAAAGGTAAATCTGTCATTGGCACAAAATGGGTGTTCAGAAATAAAAAGGATGAAAATGGAATTGTTGTAAGAAACAAGGCAAGACTTGTAGCTAAGGGGTATTGTCAACAAGAAGGAATTGATTATGATGAAACCTTTGCCCCTGTTGCTAGATTAGAGGCCATGAGAATCTTTCTTGCATATGCTGCTCATAAAAACATAAAGGTATTTCAGATGGATGTGAAATGTGCATTTCTGAATGGTATTTTACATGAAGAAGTGTATGTTGAACAACCAGAAGGCTTTGTAAGCAAAGAATTCCCAGATCATGTCTACATTTTAGACAAAGCCTTATATGGACTTAAACAAGCGCCAAGAGCATGGTATGATACTCTTACAACTTTTCTTCTGAATTCTAAATTCAAAAGAGGTACCGTTGATACAACCTTATTTCTGAAAAAGGAGGGTGATGATATGATTTTGATACAAATCTATGTAGATGATATTATATTTGCTTCTACTAATCCAAAAAATTTTAGAAATTTTGAGAAAACCATGCAAACAGAATTTGAAATGAGTATGATGGGAGAGTTGACATTTTTCCTTGGTCTTCAAGTTAAACAACTTCCCACTGGCATATTCATTAATCAATCTAAGTATGTCTCAGACTTACTTAAGAAGTTTGACATGACTGATTGTTCAAGTATTCAAACTCCAATGGCCACTGCAACTAAGTTAGAACCTGATCTAAATGGAAAATCTGTTGATCAGAAAAAGTACAAAGGCGTAATTGGATCTTTGCTTTACTTAACTACTAGTAGACCAGATATAATGTTTGCTACATGTATTTATGCCAGATATCAAGCTAATACTAAGGAATCACACCTTCTAGCTGCAAAAAGAATACTTAGATACCTAAAAGGTTCTCCTTCATTAGGACTTTGGTATTCTAAGGATTCTAGTTTTGAACTAACAACATTTACAGATGCAGATCATGGTGGTTGCAAATTAGACAGGAAAAGTACTTCTGGATCATGTCAATTTTTGGGTGATAGACTGGTTAGCTGGTCTTCAAAGAAACAAAATTGTGTTTCTACCTCTACAGCAGAAGCTGAGTATGTAGCAGCTGCAATATGTTGCTCACAAGTGATCTGGATGCAAATTCAACTAAAAGACTATGGTTACACTTTCAAAAAGGTTCCTTTGTATTGTGATTCAAAGAGTGCCATAGCCATCACTGCGAATCCTGTTCAGCATTCAAAGACCAAGCATATTGATGTAAGATATCATTTTATCAAAGATCATGTGGAAAAAGGTAATATTGAAATGTTTTTTGTTCAGACAGATTATCAGTTAGCTGCTTTATTTACCAAAGCACTTGATGAAAAACGATTTAACTTCTTGGTAAGTAAATTGGGCATGATGAACATGTCTATGTAAGTATTACACATCACCTATACTCTAGAAGTTACATTCTGAGGTTTTTATATCAAATTCTGAATAATTTGCTCTTCAAAATTATTATGCATATTCTGAAGTTTAACATTCAGGTCTTTGCTTCTTTTCAAACACAGAAGTATATTTCTTCTGTATCTAGGTTGATTGTATTTTAATACTTTTCATATTTTTTTTCTCATTTCTCTAATATTTGCTTGTTTCTTTGATAAAGTTGCAATGATTAAGGGGGAGAATCATAATTGCTAATGATTCAAGGGGGAGTGGTATTAATTTCAAAATTCTACACTACTCTTTCCTACAAAACAAATCTGCATTGATGAAATAAAGTCTTGCACTTTATATCTAAGAAGTATGAACAAACTTCCTTAGATAAAATCAATTTTCTGTTTGTTCAAACCTACTTCTGAATTGTCAAAATGTTTTATATTTTTCAGAAGTTTGTATTTTTAAATGATTTTTGGTCTTACAAGATGATCCAAGTTTAGTTCTGAACTACACTTCCATATTCTACAGTTCTTCTGAATTCCTTCTTTCAGACTTCTGAACTTATTCTCAGAAGTTCTGAACAAATTCTGAAGTTTTTGAACTTGTTCTCAGAACTTAACTTCCCGTTGATTTTTTCACTTAAGCGTGTGCCACGTGTTTTAATTTGATTGGATCTCTCTTAAACACGACCATTAAACGGTTCATTTATCCTAATAAATGATGATTACTACTCTAATCACATTTACTTTTTGGCCACGTGTCCTTCAGCGATTATCCAGTCATATAAATCAATGGATTCTTCATCATCTTCATTTTTTAGCAACTTTTCTCTGAGAAATCTTTCTGTGTTTACTGATCTTCTTTCTATTACCAATCCGTGTTCTTCCAACATCATGTCTACTTCAAATGCCATGGCTTCTACTTCCTCGAGTTTCAATGATAACAATGGATCATCAAGTGATGGTTCATTCAAGATTGTGCCTCAAAAATTAATGGTTGGATCATTGGAAATCCCACTGAATGATGATCAAATGCTTCAAGATACAGCCACAACTGCAACTACTCAAGCCAGACCTTCAAACCCTAACCCTAACCCAACAACTGCTAAAATTGGGGTAACACAAGTTACACCAATTGATGTTGTTTCTGAATCAAATGTTGCTGAAAGTGAATCCCAGACTCGTGATGAAAGTAGTGATATGTCCAAACTCTATGTACCTGTTGAGCAATTACTAGACATCAAAAGAAATAACTGTGCTCTGAACTTCAAGTCCAAAGACTTCATTGATGATAAAGTAATGTTGATTAATATTCTAAAGAAACATCGCCTGCGCACTTTACTTTCTAGGAAATTCTCTGTTCCTACTTCTTATCTTCAACAATTCTGGTATTATGCTGAGGTTGATGAAACTGAAGATGAAATTATCTTCTATGTCCATGCTTACAAGGTATGCATCTCTGTAGATGATATTAGGAGCCTTCACTATTTGCCAAAACCAGATGAGGTTCTTGGGAAAACCTGTTATGATTCAATTCCATCTTCATCAGAAATGATCTCAGATTTCATGAGTTTGGGATACTCTGAAAATCTTAGTGCTTTGAGCTCTTTTAGAAGAAAATGTTTACCTCCACTTTGGTGTTGCTTATTTTTCATTCTGAATACCTGCTTATCTGGAAAAAGCTCAAGTTTGGATCAAGCTTCAGCAAATGGGAGGATTATCTTTCATGGAGTTGCCTTCAACAAACACTATGATTATGCTAGTCTCATTTTTGATGAACTCAAATATGCAATTTTGATGAAGTCCACATTCAACTACATTCAATTTCAGAGATTTTTTCAAACACTCATCAAAGGAGCAATGAAGGCTGTCTCAAAAATTCCTGTTCTAGCTCATGAGGTACATGTTCCTATCTTCACTATGGACTGTTTAAGACCACCAAATGCAAAACTTCAATTTCCAAATGCACTTCCACTATCTTCTCATTTAATTGATCTTGTAAGTACATCATCTAGGATTGGGAGTGAGCAGTTAGAATCTATGGGATTACCTCAACCAGTAATCCCTTCCCCTGATTCAAACCAGAGTGGTGATCATGCAAGAAAGTCTAGAATTACTAGAAAGAGAGGGGACACTGTTCATGGGGGAGAACGACCTCAACAAGTGAAGAGGAAAAATGAAACTGGGAGACTGGGCAGAAGGGTAAGACAAAGAATTGATGAGGGGAGAACACAGGTAAAAGAAAAACAAACCTGTGAACCACCTGTTACCAGCTGGGCACCCACATCTACTATTATTCCACATTCTTTGGTGGATAATATTGAAACAGCCAGTGAGCCCATGGCAACCTTGGTTAACCCCCCTCCCCCCCCAGCCACTCACCCATCTCTCAACAGAAGGGTATTTCATCAACACAAATGGGGCAAGCAGCTTATAATCCATTAGGACCCCAATTGGAGGTTCCTTTTGTTGAAACTGAAGGATATATGTCCCCCCTTCATAGTTTTGAGCACATTGAGTCTGAGTGTCCACCCAACTTTGAGCCTTCAGAACCACTTAATGTGGCATCCATTCACACTAGCACACATCTTTCAGATGTTCCTAAGCAAAGTGTTTGTCACATTGCATCAACAACTATAGATATTCCTATCTCTGGATATCAAGGATTAGTTGGAAGTCCTGGTGGGGGTGAACATCACAAAGCTCCATTCACAGAATCACATGTGGTTCATGATGCCTTTGTGGCTCATACAGGACAGCCTTCTTCTGAAGGTCTGAAAACAAGTTCATCTGTTGATCTTGGCAACTACCCACATCTTCTGAATTCTCAGAATTCAAAGATTTATGCACCTCTGAATTTGCAAAAATTCAGAAGGATATCAAGGAATTGACGGATACTACCAAAAAGGTGTTGGAGGATAGGTTGGATCAACATGGGGAAAGTATGGTGAACAGGCTGAATGATTTTCAACTGCAATCTTCTAATGATCTGAATATTTTTAAACAAGCACTTCTGTCAGCTTTTTCTGAAGTGGCTTCATCAGTTTCTTCTCTTAAAGCTTCTCAGCCTTCTTCTTCTTCTGCTCAACCAGTTTATGCAACAAAAGATGATATTTCTCAGATTCTCAATCAACTATCATCCATTCAAAGTTCTTAGACAGAGTTCAACACAAGATTAGCTGCTCTAGAATGCAGATCTCAATCAGATACTTTTAAAAGAAGTCTTGATGATCAGGATCCTGATAATCAAGAGGGGGAGAAAAGACAGAGAGTATCTGAAATAGAGAATGTTGAAAATGTTCAGAAACAAAGCTCGGAGAAAACTTCTAAAGATGCTCAGAATATTGGTGAAGCATCTAATAGAGTTTCTGAAGCAATAGAAGACATTTTATTTGTAGAACATGAAGGTCAAGAGGAAATTGTTCATTCTTCTGAAGATACAGTAGAGGAAGGGTATGAAACAGAGAAGATATATTTTGATTCTGAAGGAAACCTAAGCTCAGATAACATAGATATAATTCCAGACTCTAATGAAGAAGTGCTAAGGGAATACCTTGCTTTTGAAGATGTCATTGGAGAACCAAGTGATCTTTCTGATGTGATCATGTTTGAAGAGGATATGATTGGTGCAAACATGGGAGAAAGCTCAGAAGAGACAAAAGCTTTAGTAATTTGGAAGCCTCAACAACTTCTGAGTGAAGAGTTCAGAAGTGCTTCTGAAAGATTATGGAATATTCTGAATCAGTTATGTTGGGTACATATATTTTTTAATAAACCAAGAAGTCTGGAGTGTAGACTTTTGGATAACAGATTTTGTATCTTCAGAGATTTTCTTGATCAACCAGATGAAGTTGTTGAACTTGAAGTTGATTTAGACCATATGGGAGGAACTGAACTTGCAGATGAAATTTTAATGATCTACTCTGGAAGATTTGAAGTAAGAGTCAGACCCTGCATTTCTATTCCAAAGATTGATATTCCTCTTCTTGATGAGCCCATCTTAGATCAAGTATATGAAAAGGAAGATATATTCTGTTCTGGAGAAACAAGTTTGGAATTTCCTGAAGAAACTTATCTCTACATGTACAGAAAAAGTATGAAGTTTGCAACTCTGGAAGACTTTGTTAATGATGAATGGTCTGAAGATCAAATACTTCAAGTCAGAAATTTTATTCAGAAGTATGGAGTTCAGAATCTAAATGATTCAACTCTCATAAAGAAGATCAGATGCTTTCCTAAATCTGTTGTAGATGATTTGTTAATATATAGATTTGGAGCTGAAAGGACAAATGGATCCTTATGTGAGTTTACTCAATATGACGTATACAAGTTAAGACTGCAAGACAAATTGACAGTTCTTTCTTTCTGTGTTGCAAAGAATGAAGAAGAACTTGTTTATGAAGTCAGAACAGTTTTGGGAATCTATATAAGAAACATTATAAAGCATGACTTTCAACTAGCTCTGGAATTTGGTTTATCAAAGGTGAATTTGTTGGAACCTGTAAACCTTGAAAATTCAGCAATAGCTAGAGTGTTCACTTGTCCAGACATTGGTTTCAGATATACAGTAAATGGAAATAAAACCTTTCTGGCCTCAGATATTCCAAAATACTCCAATTCAACTCTGAATTGGTTTCTTGAATATTCAAATGATTATGTTGGAGAATCAGACATTAAAGAAGAAATCGTTTATCTGATAAAAGAAAGAATTCACTTCAGAGAGAATGTAAAAAGAAGTTATCTTGCTGGTCATAAAAGAGAAAACAAGATCAGAGGAGCTGACTATCTACTAAGTGATGCCTACGATTTTCAAATTCACTCAAAGAAGCAAGACATGGAGGAAATTCTGAAGTTTTCTCTGAATATGGATTCTTCTGAACTAAGTCAAAAAGAAAAAGAGAAAGGTAAAGAAATTATTTTTGAAGCTATATCTGAAGAGCTGGTTCCTACAAAACAAGTATCTGAAGAGGAACATCTTCAAGAACAAAGGATTGAAGAAAATGCCTTAACCATGTTCCTTGAATATTTTCATCCAGAAATATTTATGGAGTATGAACAAAAATTCAACTATATTGATTGCTGGATTCATAAATCTTTTGGTTGGAAACAATGGTACTCAGATATCATCAGAAAGATAAGGATTCCAATCAATGAAGCCAGAAAGGAGAGCCTAGGGATCAAAGTAATTAATGCTGACTTGAAAACAAGGTAAAACTATAAGTATGCATTCTTTACTATTGAAAGACAAAATGGTGAAATTTCTACCTTCTCTGAAGCTGATTTTCAGAATATATATCTCAGAGATCTAATCAGAGTTTACAGAAGTCTTTATCCCTTCCATGACTCAATCACCAAGTTCAGAAAATCATTTCCAGTGCTTAGAGATGGATTATACAGAGAATTTATATGGGCTGCAAAGACTGATTTCCAAGTTGCTTATGTTCTAAACAAGAAACAAGTACACTTGAGCAAACAAAATTTGAGTCTACCAGATATTCAGAATTTGAAGAAAAGCACTTTAGTAATTCAACCTCCTGGCTTCGTTTGCAAATGCTTTCAGGAACTATTATTTGTGAGATTTGAAGAACTCCACAAATGTTGCAATGGAACTCTTATGGCAATCAGAGATCGTTTGGTAAAAAGACAGAATAGAAGACCAAAGAATTTGAGCAATGAAGATTGGGAGAAGCACAAGAAACTTGCAAAAGAAATGGTTAGAGTTGCTGAGTACTTACTTGAATACAGAAGACTAATTCTGAAGGATGTAAGAGAAATTCTGAATTTCTGGAAGTATGATCTGAACTTTTGAAGCTAAGGGGGAGATTGATAGAGATATTATCATAGCTTCAAAAGGCACTGGCTTCTGAAGAGATAAAGATCTGAAGAAGTTCTGAAGACACTTCTGAAGAGGTTCTGAAGAAGTTCTGAAGACACTTCTGAAGAAGATCTGAAGGAGTTCAGAATCTGTTCTGAACTTGTCTGTTATGAATGCTTTGTTACTTTAGTCTTTCTATTTTATGTATAAATAGATAGTTAGAACTAACGTTTTTAATTAGCACCGAAAAGACATATTCTGTAATACTGTACATTCAATCAATACATATTACATTTGGCTATCACATTCCTGTCTACAATCTTTCCATATATTGATATCTTGATTGTTTGGGTCCTAACAGGAACTTAAAGGAGAAAGGAAGATTTTTGAAGAAAACACTAGAGTTTTAGAGAGAGAGTAGAGAGAAATTCAAATTTTCAATCATGCAAATGAGGAGGAAATGAAAAAAATTATTTATTTATATGGGGGATTAGGGGGGGGGGGGGGGGGGTAGCCATGTACATGGGCCCCACTCCAACCCATTTTTTTTTATAACTTAAACTCAAGCCCAAAAATGAAATTAAAATGTAATTTTTCTCAATTTTGGCTTTCTAAGCAATTACCGGTAACTCTAGAAATTTTTCGGCCAATCTAATCTAACTAACTACGAATCTTATAACCTATCTAAAATAAAACTAATATAAACTTAATAAGAGCTAACCTGGAAGCTCAAATTTGACAGTTGTCACAGTCTCCCCTTGTTAGAGAAATTTCGTCCCGAAATTTAAGAACTAGCTTTCTCCGGGGCATTCAAAAACAGACGAGGATACTTATGCTTCATCAAATCTTCTCGTTCCCAAGTATACTCTGGGCCATGCTTCGCATTCCAGCGAACTTTAACAATAGGGATTTTACTGCACCTCAGCCGTTTGACTTCTCGGTCAAGGATTTCGATTGGTTCTTCGATGAAGTGTAATCGATCGTTAATCTGAACATCTCCCAAGGGTAGAACTAATGTTTCATCTGCCAGACATTTTTTCAAGTTTGACACATGGAACGTGTCGTGGATGGCGCTCAATTCCTGTGGTAACTTTAGTTTGTACGCCACCGGTCCAATTCTTTCGAATATTTTAAATGGAACAATGTATCTGGGACCCAGCTTGCCTCTCTTCCTGAAGTGTACTAGTCCCTTCCATGGCGATACTTTCAGAAGCACTTTATCACCCACTTGGAACTCTAATGGCTTTCTCCGATTATCCGCATAACTCTTCTGACAATCTCTTGCTGTCTTGAGTCTTTCCTTGATGGTTGAAATCTTATCAGTGGTTTCTTGAATGATATCGGGCGTGTTCAGTTGTCTATCTCCGATTTCTAACCAGGTAAGCGGTGATCTACATTTACGTCCGTATAGGGCTTCGTGCAGCACACATTAAATGCTGGCATGATAGTTGTTGTTATAGGAGAATTCAACAAGTGGTAGGTGGGTATCCCAACTCCCACCAAAATCTATTGCACATGCATGCAACATATTCTCTAGCGTTTGAATAGTTCTTTCCGATTGTCCATCCGTTTGAGGATGATAGGCAGTGCTATAATCCAAACGTGTACCCAATGCCTTTTGAAGAGACTGTCAAAATCGTGATATAAAACAAGTGTCTCTATCTGCGATAATGGAAATAGGTACACCATGACGTGTAACTATTTCATTGATGTAAATTTGTGCACGCCTTTCCATACTGAAATCTTCACGAATAGGAATGAAATGAGCTGATTTTGTAAGTCGATCAACTATAACCCATATAGTATCGTGTCCCTTCCTAGTTCTGGGTAGCTTGGTTACGAAATCCATGGTTATTTGCTCCCATTTCCATTGGGGAATTTCGGGTTGTTGAAGTAGACCATATGGTTTATGATGTTCGGCCTTAACTTTAGCACAAGTTAAGCACTTGCTTATGTACAAAGCAATATCTTTCTTCATTCCTGGCCACCAATAGAATTCCTTCAGATCCTTGTACATCTTATCTTCCCCTGGGTGAATCGAATACCTTGATCGATGGGCTTCACCCAAGATGGTTGATCGTAGATTACCAACCTTTGGTACCCAAACTCCGTTCTTCAAGTAATGCACTCCGTCTGATCGTAACTCAAATTCTTTCTCTAAGCGATACAGGCTCTCATACTTCAAATTCTCTTCTTTTAAAGCTTCTTTTTGCGCTTCAAGAATTTGAGTCTTTAAACTCGTTTGAACCATCATTCCCTCATAGCTCGTGCTCTCGTCGGCTTTACCTTTTCTTTCCTGCTTAATGCATCCGCTACTACATTAGCCTTCCCTGGGTGGTACTTTATTTCACAATCATAATCACTAAGCAACTCAACCCATCTTCTTTGCCTCATATTCAGCATTTTCTGATCAAGAATGTGTTGAAGGCTTTTGTGGTCGGTGAAAATGGTGCACTTAGTGCCGTAGAGATAGTGTCTCCAGATTTTGAGTGCGAACACCACCGCCCCTAACTCCAAGTCATGGGTGGTGTAATTCTTCTCATGAATCTTTAATTGCCTCGATGCGTATGCGATAACTTTGTCTTTTTGCATCAGTACGCATCCCATCCCTTGATGTGAAGCATCACAGTAGACTACAAAGTTATCCACTACCTCTGGTAAACCAAAATCGGTGCGTTGCATAACTTGTTTTTAAGTGTCTGAAATGCTTCCTCTTGTTTCTCTCCCCAAATGTACTTCTTATCGTTTGGGTTAGAGTCGTTAGTGGTTGTGCGATCTTGGAGAAAATTTCGATAAATCGCCGGTAATACCCTGCCAATCCAAGAAATTGACGGATCTCGGTTGGTATCTTCAGGGCTTCCCATTTCTTAATGGCCTCGATTTTAGCTGGATCAACATGAATTCCCTTGTCATTTACTACATGACCAAGAAAATGTACTTCTCGAATCCAGAATTCGCATTTGGAGAGCTTGACGTACAACTTTTCATCCTTGAGCAATTCTAGTATCAACCTCAGATGTAGTTAATTCTGGCGTCGCAAGTCATGCTTCTCATGCGTAACTAATTCTGTTAGTGACTTTGCTTATGTGTCAATACGTGATAGGCTAGCTCATTGACTTTTACCTTTGCTGGTGTATAAATAGAGAGGGTTATCCTTGTATTCAGAGTCCATTGTTTTGGAGAGGTTGTGAGAGATAGATTTATATTTCCAGTACTGTATGATTTGGCACTCTGAGTGAAATACAAATTCTCATTGATCGATATGAATATGTTCATCCATTACAGTTTACTAATTCCAGTTTGATTGTTGATCTTATTTGCTTCCGCTTATCGTTTATTTTATATCAATAATCAACATTCTGTGGGTGATTACGAGATCTGGGTTCCAACAGTACGAGACTTCGCCATACTTCAAGTGCAGGTAAATGAGAAACATAGTTGGATCGAGGAATGTAAAACACTCTACCCTTAAATGGTGTTACCGTATGTTGGTTTCGTATTTTAGAGTTCATGTTAAACTTTGCTTTATAATAAAATGGTTTGATTTATTTTGTGCTCTTAAGATTATAATATAAATTAAGTCATAGAACATAATTGAACATGAACATAAAAACAATTACTGAAACACACGTGAAGAGAAACATAAAGTCCAATAACATACATCAATTATTAGCCAATTGTTAAACTCTTCTGAAAGCTTCACCCGAGGTTATATGTGCACCATCCCTTTCTAGGTACACTTCAAGTGGGGTAGTTTCACCGTCCCAATAGTTAGTTATATCCCAAACAGAGTGGTCATCCACGAGTTCTTCAATTCAGTGTTCAAGTCTTCTTCTAGTGGTTTGAAAAACATTTTCATTCCAACTCATTCGTGTTCGTCATAACCAAGTTGAGCCATTAATCAATGCATGTGTTCCATACAAATACACTGACCATCCACTAGGGCAACAAATATTTCCACGTCGTTCGCATACGACCTACGAGGGGTGGTGTGAAATTTTCGTTATGATGGACCTTCATAGTAAATATGAGAGGACCGTCGCCTATTGCTAAATTCGTCATACGTGAAAAAACGTTATAAAATTAAAGCGAGACAATTTATTTATGGACGTGAAAAGGATTTACGACAAAACGATTTCTTCAATCCATTATGGAACCGGTTCAGAAGCACTTCTAAGTCTCCAAAAACGTTGTATTTCATGAGGCATCTTCGTAAGATTAATGTAGACGGTTGGAAATGCAGAAGGTAGGAAATGCTAGATAGCAAGATGTGAATTACTACTTCATCATACCACCTACTTATAGTCGTGAAAAAAGTCATTTTGAAGTCATGGGTGTGTATTTGGTCAAAAGATTCGTCTGAAAAAGCCTACAAGATTCGCCTGGAAAAAGACTAAAAAGGTTGTATTTGGTCAAAAGATTCGTCATTATTTCAGTCACGGGTGTATATTTAATTTATATATTAAAACAAACTTATATATTTTTTCATAATAATACTTCCATAATTATATAACTTATTTATAACTAATACACAAAAATATAAATATCCAAGCACGTGGACGAATATTGCAAATCCAAAAAGTTCAAATAAAGTCACTAATTTCTAACCAGATTTAATATTTTTTCCCTACATTAATTTGTAACCACATATTACTTGCATGATGATTTCACTATAAGCTTCTTCATCTATAAATACCAAAGAGTTGTCCTACTTACATTAATTTGAAACCACATATTTAACTGTAACCATATCTATTAGATTTTCCCTACATTCATTTGTAACCACATATTTAACTGTAACCAGAGTTTTTTTTTTCTCTATATTAAATTGTAACCACATAAATAACTGTAACCGGATTTAATATTTATTTTTCCCTATATTAATTTGTAACCACATATTTAACTGTAACCAGATTTAATATTTTTCCCCCGGGGTAAACCAGTATTATTTCTCGAAAAACCAAATCTGAAAAGTAAGAATCTTCAATTAAATAATAATTTAAATGACAAATATCTAATCAATCATGTCTACATCACATCAAGGTATTTTAATAAGATTTAAAATTAAAAAAATTACTCATCTTGGACTCTGTGTATTTGGTCGCCCTCGGGGTAAACTTTGACCTGGTCAACGCTAAAGATTTTCTCGTAAATTGTTATATTTGATTTCTTACGCAACGAGACAACTCAATTGTTTGATTCGATTTTATCTGATTTGATTCGAAATAAAATGTTTGCTTTTGATCCACCATTCTTCCAACGTGGTAACGGACAGATATTTGGTCTAAAGATTTATAAATAATATAAATTTTATTATAAGTTAGAAATTAAATATTTAAAAATTAACACTTTATAAGATGTAGTAATATTTAATATAATAATAAATGAAAACGAACCTCGTCGAAGTTTGTCAATTTTAAACAATCTTTCCAGACGATCCTGGAAATTCGAGTCCATTCAACCGCCCTCGGGATTGATAGAGTATTTATGAAATATATTTGGCAACGGGGAAATGTCTCCAACATCCATATCTGATAGGTTAACCAAAAAACATTGTCAAAAACAACATCCGTGATTAACATATTATACAATACATAAACAACAATAAATAACCTTTAAAGCATATACGAAACCATAAATGGTGTATTTGTCGATGGATTTATTTTTCTCCAAGTGACGCTGCCACACACCTTTCAACTGGTCATACGTTAAGCGTCATATATATGAACCCCATGGGTATTGGTTCCAGTCACCCAAATTTCAACAAGATGTAACATCCATCTGTCAATTATATGGGTTGGTTTTCTTCCTAAAAACACTGAATGAAGGATGACAACGAGGCACACACGCACCGCATCCTCTTCTGATATGTTTTTATTGCTCTTAAGGTTGGCCAGTGTCTTTAAAAAATCACTGACTCTAATATCATCATTTTTTGGGTGTTTACCAAGCAATCTATGGTTAATCAATGTAATGGTTCGCGGTTGTGGGCGAACCTTCGGCCCAAATATAAAACCGGTAACTAAATAAAACTCATTTTAACCGAAATGAAAATTGTATCCACCAATACGGTAATGGATTTCTTCTAATTCAGTGTGGCTGAAATAATCCTCGAGTTGCACCATCAAATTTAATAAACAAGAATCACTATTTTCTTTAGGTATATTTAACCACGAGCCGAAGCATGTTTGGCTAAACATTTTAAATCTTTTTGAATTAACTTCTAATGCATTGCAAATATATTTTAAAATGGATATTTGTGCCCTCAACGTTAATTTGCTGCTTTTTAACGTCTGTTATACAAAAATGAATTATAAGTTAAATATTAAACAAAAAGATATCATTCAGTTAGAGTAAAAGGAAGAAAAAATTACGTATGGATTGTTCCATTATGTCGTTGTCGGTGGAAGTATTTCTCGGACTCATAGTGAAGAGAAAACGATAAAATCGAAAGACAATCGACAGAAAACGAGCCAATTCGATAGAAAACACGAGGATTCAAGAGAAAACGAGAGGATTCGAGAGAAAGCGACGTTGGAATGAATTTATCATTTTCCATTCTATTTCTACTGCCTAAGATGTCCCTCCCGGTACCTGCTTGAGTTAGCGTAAGCGGCTCGTAAGACCAAGGAGTTAGCCACCTTCCGGGTGAGAGGAAAACTAGACCCGGCTAAACGGCGTTGGGAGAAAGAAAGGGATAGAGCTCTGAAATAATCGTTTCTTATATACGAAAACCGACCATAAAAAACAAAATACCAGGTCAAATCATCCATTGAGTTGTCTCGTCGCGTAAGAAATCAAATATAACAATTTACGAGGAAATCTTGAGTGTTGACCAGGTCAAAGTCTGCCCCGGAGGCGACCAAATACACGATCTCCGAGATGAGTAATTTTTTTAATTTTAAATCTTATTCAAATACCTTGAAGTGACATACACATGACTTGATTAGACATTTTTCATTCAAATTATTATTTAATTGAAGGTTCCTACTTTTCAGATTTCGTTTTTCGAGAAATAGTACTGGTCTACCCTGGGGGCGACCAAAATGGCTATTTTTGCAACTTTTTTAAAAAGTGGTTATTTGGTTATATTAAACCGTATAAAATGGTTATTTTTGATAATTTCCCTAATATTTTTTCCCTACATTAATTTGTAACCACATATTACTTGCATGATGATGTTAGTAGAAACTCTTCCATCTATAAATACCAAAAACTTGTTGTTACACATGTGAAAGTATGAACCATAAGATGAAGAATATGACGTGGCACATTCATCCAGCATGTCTACCTTTTGCAACTGATTAGTTTGTTACACGCTCCCATCTCACACGTGTCAGTTTGTAATAGGTTAGGATATTGACTTTTACATTCTGTTATTTGTATAAATAGATCTTTTCTTTAATGTAAAAGTTGTCGATCTAATTGCAAGATTGAAGAACACACTGTGCGTCATTCCAAGTATTTTGTAATCGTGATTCAGGTTATATTACAAATTAAACCTGTTCCTCAATCTTTGATTGTTCTTATTACTGTTGATTAATCGATATTACTTGCTTCCGCTTTTACTCTGTTGTTTGAATTTATCGATTGATCTTTGAAGTAGAGAATCTGGAACCAACAATTGGTATCAGAGCTTGATAATCAATCTATTGATTATTTGATCTCCTCAATTTGGAAATTTCTCTCTTCATTCATTCAGTAATTTCCTGTTTTTAACTACTGTTCATAATTCCACCCTGTTCTACGAATATTCATAGCAATTCTGTCTAAAACAGTGGTAATTATAGTTAAAATTTTGAAGAATTAGTAAAATTTCGTTGTTCAATTCAATTAAAATTTACTTGTTCTAGATTTCAACTCAAATATGTCATTACATTCTTCTCGATTTTAAAAAAAAATGGCAAATTCAAATTTGAATGCTGTTTACACCTCTGGTTCTCTGACCAAACCTCCAACTCTTATTCGTGGTGAATATCCACAATGGAAGATTCGAATGATAAATTTCTATGAAGGATTGGATATTGAACTTTATCCTATTATCCAAAATGGTCCCTTCGTACCAACGACTACAATTCCAAGAGTTCCTGCCACTACCAATACTGATGAAGTCCCTGCCCGAAAAGTTCCAAAGCTAAGGGAAAATTGGAATGATGAAGAAAAGGCCAAAGTTGAACTTGCTAAAAAGGCAAAAACTCTTCTTATCATGGCTATTCCGAATGAGATTTTTCAATCTCTGGATTCCTGTGATACTGCTAAGGAATTATGGGATCAGTTAGAAAATCTTTTGGAAGGTGGTGCTGAAATGAAGAAAAATCGAAGAGCTCAAGCTCTGAACGAATACAACAGCTTCCAGGCCATTGCAGATGAATCTCTGGAACAAACTTTTCATAGATTTAATAATCTGATAAATCTATGCAAACGATGTGATATTGTTCGATCAAAGGAAGACAATAATGTCTTATTCTTAAAGAGATTAAATCCAGAATGGTCAAATCTCTCCATGTCTTTACAAGCTAATCAAGATCTCGAGCAATGGTCTCTACACGATGTATTTGGAACTCTTTAAGCTCATGAAAAGGAGGTTGTCCAAAAGAAAACAACTATAGGTGGACCTCTAGCCTTGATTTCTGAAACAAAGGGAGCTACCAGAAGAAAAAGTGAAGATAGAAGAGTGAAAAGCAAGGCATTCATGTCAGAAACTGTTCCAGAAGAAGATTCTGATGATGATATAAAGGCATTTGCTGATTCCTTGGCTCTTATTACCAAACAGTTTACAAACCGTTTTGGAAATAGGGCATTTCAAGGAAATAGAAGGTCTGATCGCTCTAACTATACTCCTAAGCAAGAGGTTCAGAGACCTGAGAAGACTGAAATAGAATAGAAGGAAGAGGAAATGAAGAAAAAGAAAGATGTATGTTACAGATGTGGCAAGCCTGGTCATTACTCAAAAGATTGCAGAGGGGCTCTGGATAAGGACAAAACATACTACAAAAATAAATACAAGTATAATGTTACTGAAATAGCCCACTATGCTGAGAAAGAAAACTGGATCGGAGATGAGTCCAGCGGTGATGAGACCATGTTCTGTAGAATGGCAAATACAAATGAATCAGAAGAACAACCTTCTGAATCACCGGTTAGTACTCTTTCTGAATCATCTGAACTTGAGAATACAATTGTGCTTTTATCAAATAATTTTGAGGAACTTAAACAAAAGCTTACAATTGAAAAGAAGTTACGAAAAGACGTTGAGAAAACTCTCTCCACAATACAAAGGGAAAGAGATATTTACAAAAGAGAGATGGATATCTTAACAGAAGAGAAACTGGAACTTGACACGGAAAAAGAAAGGATTTCTAAAACCTTGAAAGACACAGAAGTTTTGTTAAAAAAGGAGCACTTAAGTTGTAAGAAACTTCTGAAAGAAAAGGATAAGGAAATTGAAATTAAGGAAAGTGACAGATTAAATTCTGTAGCACTTAAAAACTACTTTAAAAAAGAACGAGAATTTCTATACATTGAACTTCAAAACAAAACAAACCAGATCAAAACATATCTGGATGCTCAAAAAGTTCATGAGAAAATAAGTACACAAGTAGGAAGATCTGGAATCGGCTTTGAAGATTTAGATCCCTATACGTGTGAAAAGAAGTCTTGTTTAAACTCTGTTTTTTGTATGGGACAACAACAGAAGCCTGTGTTTCCAATTATTTTTGAACAATCATGCTTTAAACGATCTAGATTTGAAAATGGTCATCATCAACGAAAACTCAAGTTTAAAAATATTACATATTCTTCTGAAAAGACTAACATTAATCTAAATAAAATTCAGAAGAAGGATGATATTTTCATGTTTGGTTCAAGTGTCCTTATAAAATTGAATCCAGAGGCTGATGCGTTTATTCCTATTCAAGCAGAGGAGGAATTAAGACTTAGTTTTGAAAATGATCTTCTCTTGACTCTGGATAATTGTTTTAAACTTGAAAATGACAAACAAAAGTTAGAAAATAATCCAGAGATATTTCCTTGTTCATTCATTGATTTAAATCTTTCTGAAGCACAAGAGGATTTAGAAGAAATCACATATCCCTGGGAAAATGATGATCAAAGTGAGGATTTCTTTGACAATTCAGAAACATATCTTTCTCATCTTGAACATCAATCTCCTATCTATGCTAAAACTCCAGAGATTATCAAAAACAAAGACGTCCTATTTCTATTTACAAATGAATCTCTGGAGATAAGAGCTTCTGGAATGAATGCTCAGAATCATTCAAGTGAAATTCCGATTTTCTCTGTTCCTCCTGAACAACGAAAACCTGTTTTTATACATCCAAAATTTATAGGAATGTGTCTGAAAGCTAAATCTTGTCTTGAACTTGGAAAGGAAGAAAAACTTAAAAAGAAGATCCATATCCAAACTCCTAAATCTTATCCTCTAAATCTTTCTTATGTTCAGAAAGGTAAATGGAAATCTAATCTTTCTGTTCCTGTTTCAGTAAATACAAAGGCTTCTGAGAAGGTAAATCCAAGGAAATCTCCGCTGAAGAATATTTCAGATTCTAAACATATGTCTAGTCTAGATAGGAAGTTCTTTAGAACAACTGACACTAGAAAAGACAGTTTTAAGAATAATTGTAACTATCATTATTGCAATGAAAATTCAATAAAATCTTCTATGTTTCTGAATTCTGAATGTTTTTCCCTATTCTTACAATTACAAAAAAATTTCTCACAAACTTTAAATTCCGTCACTGCCAACCATTTGTACTTCAATAAAAATAAAACAAAGAAAAACAAAAAAACAAAAAATCCAAATAATTCGTCTTTACCTTCTGTAAAATCAAATCAAAAGCAAATACAAAAGGCTGATAAAACAGAAACTAACGTTAAAGGACCCATAATGGTATGGGTACCTAAGAAACTCTGATCTTGATTGCAGAAACAACGTGTGCATATCTGGTATCTTGACTCTAGATGCTCGAGGCACATGACTGGTTCACGAAACTTACTCTCCAAATTTTAAGAAAAAAGTGGTGGAGCTGTAACGTCTGGTGATAATGGTAAGGGTCAGATTAAGGGCTATGGTACTTTACAGGAAGGTAACATTACCTTATCTAAAGTAGCTCATGTTTCTGGTTTGAAACATAACCTCCTAAGTGTAAGTCAACTCTGTGATTCTAAGATACTTGTCGTATTTGATGAAAAAGGTAATCTCTAGAGATACTTATTTTCTAAGATACTTATTTTCTAAGGCAGGTGAGGAACTTTGGAGAGCAGACAGAAAAGGTAATCTCTACATGATGAATTTTACCTCCAAGGATGGTAAGGAAACCTTATGTCTTATTTCCAAGAAGAGTGAAGTTGCATGGCTCTGGCATCATAAAATGTCTCACTTAAACTTTGATAATCTTGAGATGCTTGTAAAACATAATTTGGTATCTAGACTTCCAGAAGTTCATTTTCAAAAAGATCACCTCTGCCCTGCATGTGAAATGGGAAAGATAAAACGAGCATCTCATAAAACAAAAAGTGATCACTCTTGCATAAGACCTCTGCAATTGCTACACGTCGATCTCTGTGGTCCCATTGCAATTCAGAGTCTTTCTGGTAAAAAGTATATTCTGGTACTTATCGATGAATTTTCCAGGTATACTTGCTTGCTTTTGTTCGACAAAAGTCAGAAGTACCTATTGTACTTCAAAATATGAGGACCAGAATCCAAGTTCTTTTACACCAAAAGGTTCAACAGCTGAGAAGCGACAATGGTACTGAATTCAAGAATGCCAAACTTGAAGCATACTTTGTTGAAAATGGAATTACTCAGAACTTCTCTGCTGTACGTACTCCCCAACAGAATGGTGTCGTTGAACGTCGCAACAGAACCTTAGTCGAAGCAGCCAGAACAATGCTTGCAGCTTCTGGACTCCCAATACATTTCTGGGCAGAAGCTGTAGCCACTGCTTGTTTCACTCAGAATCGTTCCATAATTGTCAAGAGGCATCTCAAAACCTCTTATGAGCTTATTAACAAAAGAAAACCATCTGTTAAATTCTTTCATATCTTTGGTTGCAGGTGTTTTATCTTAAATGACAAAGACAACCTTGGCAAGTTTGATCCAAAATCAGATAAAGCAAAATTCTTAGGCTATTCTTTAAATTCCAGAGCCTTTCGTGTTTTTAATCTAAGAACTAAAATGGTTATGGAGAGCATTAACGTTGATTTTGATGATCAAACTCAACTGACTTCTGAATATTCATCTTCAGAACTCAAACTTAATACTGTTACTTCTGACTTTCTTTCCGGATCTAGAGAATCCGAGATTGATACTATTTTTCAAGACTTTCTGGGTGAAGAAATAATGTCAGAACCTGTTGTACCTAACCCTTCTTTCAGTATACCTGAAGTTCTTCATACCTCTGGCATAACTTTAGGTCCTACATCTTCTGAACCTAGCTCTTCAATCCCATCTGTTCCTGTTTCATCTGATTGTCCAGAAGATTCTTCTGTTCCATCATCTGAGGGGGAGACTTTAGGATCAAGAGTTTTAGAATCAATATTTCTGGATGAAGTTATCTCATCTTCTGACACCGAAGTTCAGGCTCAAACAATACCACAAACAAGGATGACGAAATGGACTAAATCACATAATCCAAATCTCATAATTGGTAATCCTTCTGAGGGTGTCAAAACACGATCCGCTACAGCAAATGAAGCTTTCTATGTCAACTTTCTAAGTATAATTGAACCCAAGAAAGTTCATGAAGCCTTAGCCGAACCTAGTTGGGTAGAAACAATGCAGGAGGAGTTACTTCAATTTGAACGTAACAAAGTTTGGAACTTAGTACCATTACCAAAAGGCAAAGTTGCCATTGGTACTAAGTGGGTTTTTAGAAATAAAAAGGATGAGGACGGTATTGTGATCAGAAATAAGGCTCGTCTGGTGGCAAAAGGAAATTGTCAGGAAGAAGGTATTGATTATGATGAAACCTTTGCTCCTGTTGCAAGACTGGAGGCGATAAGACTTTTTCTAGAATTCTCTGCATACAAAAACTTTAAAGTCTATCAAATGGATGTTAAATGTGCATTTCTAAATGGAAAACTCAAAGAAGAAGTGTATGTTGAACAACCCGCTGGCTTTAAAGATGCAAGACATCCAGAATACGTCTTTCTTCTTGACAAAGCTCTGTATGGCTTAAAGCAAGCACCCAGAGCCTGGTATGAACGTTTATCCAAATTTCTGATCAGCAAAGGGTATGAGAAAGGTAAAATTGGTACCACACTTTTTATCAAAAGAGGCAAAGGTATGTTAACTATTGTTCAAATTTATGTGGACGACATAATTTTTGGCTCTACTCATCAAACATAAGTTGATTTGTTTTCTAAATTGATGGAAACTGAATTTGAAATTAGTATGATGGGAGAATTAACTTTCTTTCTAGGACTTCAGGTTAAACAAAGTACCTCTGGTATTTTTATTAACCAAGCAAAATATGTTTCTGACATGTTAAAGAAATTTCATCTTCAGAACTCATCAACTATGAAAACACCTATCTCTCCTAGCATGAAACTAGGTCCTGATCCTTTTGGGAAACCAGTCGATATCACGAGTTACAGAGGTATGATAGGTTCTCTTCTATATTTAACAGCAAGTAGGCCTGATATTATGTTTGCCACTTGTCTTTGTGCTCGTTATCAAGCTAATCCTAAAGAATCCCATTTGGCAGCTGTCAAGAAAATTTTTAGATACTTAAAGGGAACTCCTTCATTGGGTCTCTGGTACCCTAAAAATTCTGGGTTTGATTTAATGGCATATACAGATTCTGATCACGCAGGATGTAAGTTGGACAGAAAAAGCACCTCTGTTAGCTGTCAACTTCTGGGTAATCGACTAATCAGCTGGACATCCAAGAAACAAAATTGTGTTTCAACATCTACCGCAGAAGCTGAATATGTTGCTGCTGCTAGCTGCTGTTCTCAAGTTATTTGGATGAAGACCCAACTCAGAGACTACGGTCTGATCTATGATAAGATTCCCATACTCTGTGCTTCTGAAAGTGCAATTGCCATTACGGAAAACCCAGTTCAACATTCAAAAACGAAGCATATTGATGTCAGGTATCACTTTATCAAAGATCACGTAGAGAAGGGCACCATAGAAATGTACTTTGTCTCTACTAATTACCAACTGGCTGATATTTTTACAAAAGCACTGGATGAAAAGCGTTTTAATTTTTTAATCAGCAAGTTGGGAATGATAAATATGTAAATCTTATTCTTCGCGTTTATCAGAGACCTCTGATCGTTTCTGAATTTCATCCAGAAGCATTCAGAGAACTTTGATCTCCTCTGGTGTAAGTTTTATTTTGATTCTTGCGCTTTTTATTCCTTTTCATCCAAGTAATATCATAAAGGAGCCAATTCCTGAAAAGCAGAAGTGGAGTTTACCATTCAAGGGGGAGTTCACCTCTCAAGGGGGAGTTTATCATTCAAGGGGGAGTTTATCACTCAAGGGGGAGTATCATACCTGGAAGAGTTCAAAGTCTAACGCTGGATAGCTGTCTTCTGAATTTCTCATCCACCTAACTTTCTTCTGAATCTTCTTATTCTGTGTTTCTCTTGCCGTCAAGGTCTCTCAGAATATTTATGATTCATTTTAAACTTATCTTAGATGGTGATTCAAAATTGACATGTTTTTCAAAATATTTTTCTATGAATCAAAATATTCTAAAAATTTTATCGAACATATACATTTTATTAACTCTTGCCGTCAAGGTTATTTAAAATTTCTATATTCAGTTTTAATTTTTCTTATTATTTTATTTTCAAGAAAAATCAAACTTTCATTTGGTTCGCAAACATTTTTTTATTCACCAAATGAATGATTTTAAATCTAAATAAGCAGATTTATATATTTCAAATTGTTTTTAATCAACAATGTTTTTGATTAATTAACAATTTGTTTTATAATTTCTTTTTATTTACTTACGGGATAATCAACCGATTTTAAGCCGATAACCCTTCAGTTATTTATCTCAAATATCGTGTCTTAGTCATCACTCCTACTTTCCACGTGTCACCCATCGTATGACTGCATGTATCCACGCTTGCGTGCTTACATCATCCCTCCTGAACCGTTTTCTCCTACTCCCAAAACTTAAACCTCTTCCAATTCCAAATCAGTCTCATATAAAATCCCCAAAATTTCAGAAACCCATCTTCTTCCTTACCACTGTTACTGCTAAACCTCTCCTACTCACGAACTTGCTCACCAACTTCACCAACTCTCCTCAATGGCTTTTCATCTTGCAAATCCAGTTCTTAACGATGACGAAGGTCGTCTCGTCGATTCCACTGCCGATAGTGTTCCGTTTGTCAAACTGCCATTGAAAGCAAACAATGTGCAGGTTCTTCTTGATCCTAACACCTACCAGTCCGAATTCAGAATCATGGTTGAATTTCTCCAACAACATCCACTAAACCGAGCCCTAACTCTGACAAACCCAAATGTTCCTGAAATTTACGTTCAAGAAGTGTGGCAGTCGATGTATATTCGTGATGACGAAACCTTGCTTGGCAACTTCAGCCATCCAGATCAACATGATAATGCTGTGGAAATACCAATTACCAAGAAAAAATTAGCCAGGTATTTTCATTTATCCCCATCACAGGTGCAAATTGATGGTGAATTTGTGCCAAATCTAGCCCTAGAATCGAACCCATCTGCTGAAGCTCTGTTATCCTTCATTCTTTTTCTTGGCTACAATGAACCCCTAACTAAACTCTCTGAATTTAAGAGAAAGCAGTTACCCCCAATGCGGAATCTCCTCGTCCCCATCCTGAACAAGAGTCTCACCTGTAAAATTGGGTCTCTCGATCAAGCAAGCAGGAACATTCTGACAATCATGTATGGTATGTATTTTAATCGCCCTTTGGACTATGCAAAGCCTCCTTTTCCAAGAAATTAAAGTTGTTGTGCACACTAAGGTAACCCATCAAACCCAAGGAAAACCTCTCTCAGCTTTAATGTTTCCACGATTCTTATCCCTGGTTACCTATCCTGCAATTGGTGCACTCAAGGCCCCATTGGTTCAACCTTTCTGCAAAATTGCTTCAATGAGCTCTCATCGACCAACCATCGACCGCAACGGCTATCCCTCTCCCAGAGAGCTTTCCAGGTACATGCTAAACCTAACTCCATCTAGCTCTTCTTATCTCCAATCTTATAGAAGCTCTATGATTTTCTCAGAACAGAGAATTTATACCCTAGAGCATTTAGAGCCAGTTTTAGAAAGTGAGGGGTCAAGTGAGGATGAGGCTGAAAATAATATGAGTGACCATTCGAGTGGTTCTACCCATGCCGACCTCTTGTTAAAAGAAGGTACTGAAGATGTCCATCGAGACACAATTGAGCGAATCTCTCCTACATCCCAAAGGGTAACTTCATTTGCTGAGGTAGATGTCAACACATCTACTTTCATTGACCAAGGACAACCCAGTCCAAACCACCCAGAAACCATCCGATCAGAGGATAATTCTTCATCCTCTGCATCAAGCACAACCGGGGAAACCACCTCTTCATCATTTTCTCAACATAATGATGATGAAAATATAACAGTTCCATTGCCCCAGAACTCGCATCTTTCCACACATAATGTCGATGTCTTTGTGACCGACACTGTCTTAGAAAACTCAGAAGATAAGTCCATATCTTCAGATAGTATAGAGGCTGAGGAAATCCCATCAGAGGGGTTACAGCCACAGAACGCACCACTTAACGGAGTGCTTACACTTCACCAAGGTAAGCACATTGTCTTCAGCACCTCATCCTTTGAGGATGAGGACTCTGTTGAGACAATCAGAACAACTGAAGAGGTGCCTGTTAACCACAACCCTCGAAGACAGGTTGGAAGTCCCTCCACACTCAACATCAACACAGGTGTGAATGAGGGCCCCTCTAAACGCGAGAGTAAAGGGGCTCCATGTGTTGGAGATACACCGGTTACACCTTCTGAGTTTGTCCCAAATGCAGCGTTCCAAGCATTTGCTGATAAGATTCAGAGATCTATGGAAGATCTAAAATTATCCATCTCCAATAATCACTCTCTTCTTCTGAGCATCAAAGCTGAACAAGCAAGTCATGCTGCTACTCTCCAAGCCCTTCAAACAGTTCTCTCTGATAATTCAGAAGCCCAGAAGAAGTATCTTGATGATCAGTTCAAACTTCTGAATGAAAAGATCAATGCTAATGCTGATGCCATCTTCCATATCCCTGACTCTCTTCCACCTTCAGAAGTTACAATTTATGTGGCCGAATATAGCTCTCTGGTAGCTGAGTTAAACAAGATTATCAAAGCTGTCACTCCTTCTGACGATCCTAATGGCACCACTCTGGTTAAGAAGTCAGACATGGCAATTTTTCGAAAAGCCATGATTGAAAGCATCAACAATATATCTTCCAAGTTTGCATCCAAGGCTACTACCTCAAATGTTGATCAGAGGCTCTCTTCCATGGAATCCACTCTTTCTTAACTTACAAATCTGGTAAGCTCTATCTCTGATACCTTCAATGCCAAGAAAAAGGCAAAGGAAGAACGTGCTTGCAGAAAAGCTGAGCTGAAACAACAAAGGTCTGAGGATCAGGATCCTGATTCTCAGAAGGGGGAGAAAGAACCAGAAGCCAAGAAAGCCAAATCTACCACAAACGCTGAAAGCTCCAATCCAACAACATCTACTCCTTCTGACAAACAACAACCACCTTCTTCCAGGCAAAGCTCTTCTGCTCAACCTTCATCAACGCAAACTCCTCTTATTCCAACTCCGTTAGCTACTCATTCAGGACCTCTTCCAAAAGATCCAGAGATAGCAAACTTTATTCTAGAGGTAGTCGGAAACACAAGAAAAACACCATACTCTTCATCCACTAAAGCAGCAATAGCCAAAGAAAAGGAAACTAGAGCCAGAGCTGAGGCATCAAAGGCTAAAGTTGAAGCCTTGAACAAAAGAAGAGAAGAAGAACGAATAGAAGCAAATCAGAGCAAAAGCTGAAGCAGAAAAAGCCTCTGCAGAAGCAGCAAGAGCACAAGAAAGAGAGAGAGAAAATGAAGCCAGAGAAAAGTCAAAACAAGAAAAGGCACAGAGAAGGGCTATCTGTGAAGAAGCAGCTCAGAGAATGGGAAATCTTGATCTTCCAAAACTCGAAATTATCAGAAACAACATGTATGCTCCAAATGATCAAAAGATTTATTTAATGCTGCCCAACTTCTCCAATGCCTATCAAACGAATCTCTGCCATAAAGCACTCACAATTTGAAGATACAGAGATCTGGTACACGATCTATGAAGTAATAAGAGACGATAATCAAACCAGGTACTTCTGTGATAATGATTTATTATCTGTTCATCCTTCTGATCTCCTGTTTCTAGAAAGCTTTATGAAAGCTCAAATGGCCAGAGGCATTGATAGCCAAGACAAAGTTGCCTATTCAAGAATCATTGAATGCATTAAGTCTTTGTTAAGATACAAGAGGCAAGTCGACTTCCAGATAGGACTAAACTTCAACGTTGATCATCTTGGCATCTCTGCACCAAATGAAGAATTAGAAAACATCAATTCGTTCAGAGTTGGTAAGTACTTACTGCAACCAGAAGAAGGGGTCATCTTTAGAAGACCAGACAGAAGGAGCTTTTTCAAAATAAAGGATGCACATCGATACTCCTCAGAAGTTGTATACATTGTAAATTGTTACATATATACTAGTGCAAATGAACACAATCCAGAATGACTTGAAAAGACAATCAAAAGACTTGACAGCCTATTATCAACTAGAGAGGTCATCAACAAACTTGCAAAGATTGTCTCTGAAGTCGCTCCTTTCTGAACAGACTTCACTCTTTTGGTTTCATACTTAGGGGGAGATTGTTACACATGTGAAAGTATGAACCATAAGATGAAGAATATGATGTGGCACATTCATCCAACATGTCTACCTTTTGCAACTGATTAGTTTGTTACACGCTCCCATCTCACATGTGTCAGTTTGTAATAGGTTAGGATATTGACTTTTACATTATGTTATTTGTATAAATAGATCTTTTCTTTAATGTAAAAGTTGTCGATCTAATTGCAAGATTGAAGAACACACTGTGCGTCATTCCAAGTATTTTGTAATCGTGATTCAGATTATATTACAAATTAAATCTGTTCCTCAATCTTTGATTGTTCTTATTACTGTTGATTAATCGATATTACTTGCTTCCGCTTTTACTCTGTTGTTTGAATTTATCGATTGATCTTTGAAGTAGAGAATCTGGAACCAACAGTTGTAAAACATTTGATCCACAGCTTCTCATTTCATATCTTACTTACAAAATTTATTTGTTCATCATAGACAATTTTTGTTTTGAAAAAATGAGTTCTAGTGAAGAAAGAGTGAATGTATATTTTCGTTCCCATGGTGAATGGGTGCAAGACAACAACGGATGGAATTTTGCAAATTCTACCAAGCATTGCGTAAAATTGCCAACAAACGTTAAACATCGAAAGTTGCTTGGTTATGCAATGAAAAAATGTGGAATCGAAAACTCCGATGTTAGTGTAACCAAGTTGGGGCACGTGATTGTTGGTCAAATTTTTTATTTATCCGACGATGAGCAAGTATATGTTTATATGGATCTTGCAGCCCAGTCAAATAGCCCTCTTTCTATTGTCGTGTATGTGGGTTCATCAATGTACGACGGAGGTCACGAAGAAGGTGATGAGATCGAAGATCAATCCGAGACAGACGAAAACTAGTCCACGTACTAATTCGTTCCAGAGACACAAGAAGTTGACGAAGAAGGTGATGACGATGAAACAAAGTTTGCTGGAGTTGCTGCTGACGAATCCTATGTTTGCTCAATCAGTCTATCTAATGACGGCGAGGATGTAGATGCAGATGACGATGAAGAAGTAGAAACAACGTACGCTACTCAAAAATCATTTTCATATGGGATAAATGATTTTTTTAATATCCCTCCTCCCCTTCCAAACCCGGAGACCTATATAGAAAACAACGAACCCGCTCCTTATAACCGTAGTACAATAATAGAGGCGGGTCAGTTATTCGATACGAAGGACGAAATGATTGGAGAGCTGGGAACTAAGTTCTTGGAAGAGGGCTTCGAGTATAAAGTGAAAAGATCTGCCCTAGACAGATTTGAAGTTGTATGCTACCAACAAGGTTGTCCCTGGTGTATGGCTGCAATCAGCGGTGGAGAAAAGGGAGGTATGTTTCTCGTTATAAAGTTTAAGGAGCTACACATTTGTTCCGGTACCCAATTGATTTCCAACCACCGGAATTCAAACAAAAGAATTTTAGGCCATATACTCAAAGGCAAGTTCGTAGAGGCTAGCCGGTCATATCGACCAAATGACATAGTTAACGACATTAACCTACAGTACGGGTTTACTATTAGTTACCACCAAGCATGGCGTGCAAGATGTAGGCCACTACTACTGGTGAAGGGCTCCCACGAGGAATCTTTTCAACGACTCCCTGTGTGCTTATATAATTTGAAGATGCATAATCCAGGTACACAAGCCTGGATAAAGATGGATTCAAGCAATCGTTTTGAGGCTTGTTTCGTTGCCCATTGGCATCTCGCTGCGTATTTTAATATGTCATATGTTTCCATATTATAAAAAACAACATTATTAAAAATGCTAACACTTACCAAATTTTTATGCAGAGGACATTTTTGACATACTTGCGTAAGGTCCTTATAATAGACGCCGGCCAATTAAAGGGACGTTACTTAGGTACAATGTTCTTGGCGGTTGCCAGGGACGGAAATGATGATATTGTGCCCATAGCTTTCGGAGTAGGCAGGTGCGAGACCAGGGACGAGTGGACATGGTTTCTGTCCAGGTTGAGAGAATGTATCAAAGCACCGGAAGACCTGGTGTTTATGTCCGACAGGGCTACTTCCATCAGCGGTGCAATTAACGTCGTGTACCCCTCGGTCCCTCATGCACTTTGTTGTCGACACTTGGAGATGAACGTGAAAAGCGCTGACAAGCGTGTTACGATACACAAGTCGACATATTGAAAGGCATGTAGAACGTACACAATACATGATTTTGATCGATATATGAATTCACTACGGGTTCAAATACCAGGAGGAGCTCGAGTTATGGACGATGTTGGTAAAGAGAGGTGGTCAATGGCCCATTTTCGTGGTATCCGTTATATTATCCTGACATCCAATAGTGTAGAGTCCATGTTCGCACTATCCCGTTAGGCACGTAGATCACCGATCGTCTCACTTCTAGAGTTCTTCCGAGAATTTCAACAACATTGGTACCTAATTTAACGACAAAAAGGAGCTTGATAAATTATTATAATGTTGTTTTATTCGTGTTTTCTTTATAATTTTTAACACATTTAACATATGTCTGTAGATGAAATGCGTAATACATTCACACCTAAAGCGGAGAATATTATTACTATAAGGAAGGGAAGGTCTGCGACATGGAAGGTAAAGGGAATTGGACATGGAAGGTTCGAGGGTAGAGATCTACGTACCAACTCGATCGTCGATATGCGAAACGGTTCCTGTAACTGTAATGAATGGAAATTTTCTGGGTTACCGTGTGGTCATGCCATCGCTGCTCAAAGAGATCGTGGTCGTAGGGATTGTAGCAATTTGGCGAAAACTTATTTCACGTTCGAAATCTATCGGTCAACATATCGGGAGGTAGTCATGCCAATTGGACCCCCTGATACATAGGTGTTTCCAAATGACCCCCTTGTGCGATGCTATCCATCGTTAATATCTAGGAGACCAATCGGGAGACCACGTAACAACAATCGGCGTCCGTCTCGCGGTGAAGGTCCCATACACATAAATTGTGGTAGGTGTGGAGCAGTAGGACATACCTAGGGGGAATGTTCAATGCTTGCCCCTTCAAGCATGCCTAGGAGTCGAGCTTCAAGCAGCCAAGGCGGATGCTCGCAGGATCTAGAAAACCATTCCCTAGCTATGACCATAACAATGATAATATAATGTAGTATTTTTAAATCGTGTTTATTTTATGTGGTGTTTGTACTGAATACTGATAAGTGTATTGTTTTGTATATTTATTATCTATGTATAATGATTCGTATGAAATAAGAGTCAACATTCGTCTGAAAACTCTGCCATACTCCTCTTAGAAAGGAGTCAAGATTCATATGAATCTGTTAGGCTTTTTCAGAAGAATCTTGAAGCTTTTTTAAGGCGAATCAAGGGTTTTTCAGACTTAACTGTCAGGCCAGTGATAAGACGATTCTCTGAAAAAGGAGTCAACATTCGTCTGAAAAGTCTGTCAGATTCCTCTAAAAATATAACAATCTGAAAAAACACTTCATGAAGGCTACTTTGGTGATTGATAACCGTGGATCCCAAAATATGATCAAGTACTAAGCTTTTAATATGAACACTAAAAACACACAATTAATGAAGATCCGAAGTCGGATATTTCACTTGTATTGAATATAATATCAGTTCTCTCTCTAGCAATTTAGCTCTCAATATTTCACATCTACTAATACAACGAACCCTATGCGCCTATTTATATTGAAGGATTAAACAATATAAGGAAACAAAGAGAATGACATTATGCACTTGCCATGTTTACAATAAAGCAACGTTTCCTTATTTTGGCACAATTAAATTAAATCCTAACAATCTCTCCCTTTGTGTCAAAATGAATCTTCATCTTTTCTTCAGCTTGAACATTCCTTCCAATCGTCTTAGAGTCCGTCAGTAGATAATGCTCTTGTCAATCAGCTCGATTGCATTTAGAAGATTTTCTCGTTCATTCGCCTTAAGCTGCTGCTTCTTACTTCTTCTTTGATCAGCACTTGCTTCTGCAGAAAGTCTGTTACGAATAGCCCATAAAGTTCCGTCAAAATAAGAAGCAACTTCATCAAATCTTAAGAACCTCATTTCTCCATTAGGCTTCATGTATACAACTCCATGAGCTGGTCTGGTCATCACTTGAGTCACTTTCAAATTCTTTAGGCCAGGAAAATCTTGATCAGTCTTTGGCAGATGCACTTTCTTCTGTTTACTTTCTACAGCCCTTTGGAAATCATGAAGATAGTTGTATCGAAACTCCTTTTGAATATGCCTCACAATTGCTTTTAAAGCTCTTTGTTCATTCTCCGATCTTCTGGTTTTGTCTTTAAGCTCAGTGTACAGAGTTTCCATATCCGTCACATCCAGTCTGGCAAAGTCAGCTTCAGAAAAACAGTAGACTTTTCCATCATATCTTCTCACTTTGAGAGTTGGAAATTCCACTTGAAAAGCTTTGTCATATCCGATCTCCATGATTGCGACTATTCTGTATCTAGAAACAACTTCTTTAGGATCCTTCACTTTAGTCTTCAGTATGCTCACATATTCCGTTACTTGAAGCGGATCCATTTCCATGATCAGATGTATTCGAGACAGATCCTCTGTTTTTTCCTTTTCCACAAAAACCTTTTACATGGTTTCTTCTAAGTATGGAGTTCTGACTTGTGGATTTACCAATTTTCTGTTTGAAAGAATTCTTTCCCAACGAATTTGATGCGGTAGCAGCGGTGTTTGATCAATATTTGTTGGTAGGAATTTCTTTTCCGTGTGCATTAAATTCACATAATCTTCTTCTTTCAGCACGGGTTCATATGGATCACGAAACCAGTTTCACACTGAATCTCTCAAGTGCTGAACATTTACTTCTTCTTCAATTGCTGGTTCAACAGCTTGCGATCCATTCCCAATTTCAAATTCTACCGCGGGCTTTCCAATCGTTGGCGGATTTGCTTGTTGTTGTGTGGGAGGTGGAGCAGAGTGTTGTTGACTTGACGATGGAACTGTAGACGAAGATGGACTAGAATTCGTAGTAGAAGTTGGTCGAGATCGAGCTTGAGTTCTTGTAATCCGGCGACGTGTCTCCCCCTCAGGGCGATTTGGACCAGAGGCCGGATCGTCCTGATCAGGTCGATGAGATGGAACAGACGCGGTGGGACGACAAGACTCTTGAATTTCAGTGCGAAGAGCAGTGATGGCACCAAGAATCTCATCAGTTGCTTGCTGTTGTTTGGTTGCCATGTCAAGAAGTTGTGACTCAATATCAGCCTTGGATAAGTCGAACTCATAGCGAGTGACATTTGGAATTTCAAGGTTCCGACAAAGAAGACCATCAATGTATTTCAGGTAGACCTCTAGCTGTAGCTTCAGCAAGTAAGTTGGCGTACAACATGGACATGAGTTCATCATTGTTGTACTCATATCAATGTGGTGATGGTGGTCGATTCCGAGGATCCGAACGCAGATCAGGATGCTGAGGTTGTGGAGGTGGAGTACGACTACTACTTGGTTGGGACGAACTGGCTTGATTCGGATCTGGCTGTCGGGAGCGTGAAGCTTCAAGTACTTCTTGAACAAAGGCGCGTCTTTCAATAGTCATTCGAGCCTCATGAGCATCCAAAGGTGCTTGAGCGCGTTGGAATTGAGCAGTAATAAGAGCTTGAGCCTCGGGAGAAATTGTCAACTGAGTAGTAGGGGTACCTGAAAGGGAAACACCGGGATCACGTAGATTACCCGTTGACATTACAGTTGAGTAAACTGAATGACCTACGTTCAGTTGTGCCAGTGATGTGGCACTGGTAGGATTTCCTTCCATTCCTCGTGAAATGTCCGGAATGGACATCACTATGGAAGTTCCGACTAGGCCACGAAGGCTCTTAGTGTGTATTGACACGTGTTCCCTAAGAGGCTCTAGACTCGATGTGCACTCAAATGAAGTCGAAGCAGGTGAGCTACTTCTTCCTGGTTCAATAGCAGCTATGTCTCCCGAAGAGAGAGCAGCTAGATGAGGAGCTAAACTCAGAAGTATATCTGAAAACGTAGGCTGTTGTGAGCTTACGGAGTGGCTAGGAGGGGTGTGCATTTGCGTTGTTGGGCTAACAACGTCTTGTCCAATGTTGGAACTCAACGAATGAGTAACAACAGTAGACTCGGAAACCCGGTTAGAGGTGACAGGTGTCTCACTCTCCGAAATATTTACCTCTCCTTCACTCACTCGCATATCAATATTTTCAACTAAATCTCCCTCTGTTCTCCTTATATCTCCAAATAATTGGTCAAGCGTAGGGTCAGGTGGAGGCTCAGAGAATTGCTCAAAGTCAAAAGCAGCAGTTGTGGTCTCCGATGAGGTGTCAGGAACTGAAGGCTGTCGGCCAATCTGGTGAAGGGCAGCATCTTTCGCAGCATCAATGCGCTGACGTCTTCTTTGACTAAGGTCGTCGGAAAGAGTGTCTTTGGTATCAGATTCGGACGCAGGTTGATACACTCTACTTCGGCTAACGCGCACCTTTAACCGGCGGGTGGATGGAGTGATAGTTGGAATGGCTGAGGCGACAGTAGGTGGAATAGGGATTTGCTGATCCGATGCACCTCCCACTTTGTTTCCCCTTACATTCTTTGTTCTCTCAACACCCTGTTCAAGATCCCTTTGATCCTGAACCTGCTCATCTAAGCTAATACCCTCGCCCTCTCTTTGATGTTTCTCATGGATTGGCTGTTGGACAGGCTGTCCTGGTTGTTGGGGAGCCATTAAGCCGATACTCTCCCTATAAGCTATCACACTAGGTGTATCTTGATCAGCAAGGCATAGTAAGGCTTCGGGTAGAGGCATTGTGAAAGGAAACCGAGTTTTGTTGAGCTTTAAGTACTTTTGAACAAACGATGGTCCAAGTGGAGAGCCATGTCGTCCCAGAATTTCCTCACGTGCATTCATTGTCCGATAGATGGAAATTTGAAAGAAGCATTGGAACGGAATAAATTCATGTACGCGCTTGTTTTCTTTATCGGCGGCAAAGGCAACAAGGTCGTTCCAAATCAGTGATGCATAGTCATAATGACGACTGTAGATGAACCCGTGGAAGATGCGTAAGACGGATGCGCTGGCCCGATCCATTCCTGTATGCTTGCCAGTGAGACAATGGTTAATCAGCGAGAAGATAGTAAAATAAAGGTGGGGCAGAAACATCCGTTTGAACTGGCCAAGGGAAGTAAGTTCCTCGTTGTCGTTGTAGCCAAGATCACGGAAGTCATGACACATTTCGTCCTCGCTTGGTGGATCTTCAAAAGTGTCAAGGCCGGGAACGGAAGTTGCAGCCGGAAGATGGAGAATGGGCCGAAGTCTAGTTGGTGTGAGTTTGGTAACAAACTCATCTATTTGTGCGGTAAAGTGATGGTCACCTTCTACTGGGTGATACTCTAAGGTGTACCAGAATTGTTGCAAGTAGAATACAGGGATCCGGTGTTCGAGTGCGAAATCAAATCGAAGAGGATGGTTTCGTATGATCTCCATGACGATGGGGTGATCTAGGCGCATGTCGAAGTTGAGACGATGATTGTTCAGTTTGAGCTCTCGTGATGCACCCGGGGGGAGTAAGATGTCATCTCGATTGGCCGCGTTGATGCTGGGTGCAGTAGAACGTTCAGAAGGCATCGGGTTCTTGTCATCAGACATGTTAGGATCTTGGTGAGCTTCCATTGAAACTGAAAGCACAATGTTAGTAAACCGCAGACGACAAGTTAGTATGTGAAAAGAGAAAATAAATCTAAGTATAGATGTCGGGTGCCATAAGGATGCCAA
Organism: Silybum marianum; assembly: GCA_036898165.1. Taxonomy (NCBI): domain Eukaryota; kingdom Viridiplantae; phylum Streptophyta; class Magnoliopsida; order Asterales; family Asteraceae; genus Silybum; species Silybum marianum. The sequence continues at coordinate 39,096,905 of CM072532.1, read as the reverse complement.
GTCTGGATGTCGAGCACAAAGGGATCGATAAGAAAGTATGTCGAGTCCATAAGAATCGATGTAATGACTTGTAGTTTGGCAAGAAAAGCCTAAGTGAGGATGTCGATCCTTTATTGGTCGACATACAAGTATGTCGGGTATAAAGGGATCGATATAAACACTTGGATGTTTCTTGAGAAGCACAAGGGATAATATCGGGTGCTTATGTATCGACAAAATTTTATGTCGAGTTATACTGGTGTGACAAGAAGACTTAGGAAAATATCTTGTTAATGTTTGTAGAAATCAAACCTGAGACACTTGTAAGAAAGATGTCGAGAGAGTCATGCCCGAGATAAATACTTAGGAAAAAATGCAAAATAAGCAAACATGTCGAAGGACTATGACTCGATAAGTAGACTTATCGGGTTTGGAAGAGGTGATAAGAACACTTGGCAGATTTGAAGATGGACTTGTCGATCCTTTGTGAATCGACAAGAAATCTTGTCGGGTCAATCTAGGCAAGAAGAATACTTTGAATATTCTCAAGGATGAACTTGTCGATCCTTTATCAGCCGACAAGAAAAGATGTCGGGCCTTAAGGAGTCGACAAGTTTGAAAGAACAACTTTGAAGAATATTCTAAGTGTTTGGTGGGTTCAATAAGTTCTAGTTTGCCCAGATCCAAAAACGAAGTTTCAACCATATTTAAGCCCAGATCTAGGATCGATGGGTGTCGCCTAACATTATTAAAACTAAGTCTAAGTTCCAATAACCCTAAAACATGCAAAAATCAGACAAAATCGGGATTCCTAGGGTTTTGGAATCCGAACAGTTATGCCCTAAATTGACTAACATGCAATGAGTGAAAGCAAAAGGTGCAAGAATTAAAGTTGATTAGGAACAGAAGGCGAACCTGGTGGTGTCTTTGGATTTGAAAAACTCGAAGATTTGAAAATCACTTGTGTGCAACAGTAGATATCGAGAGGGTTTTGGAGAGAAAAAGAAGGAAGAACACTTTTTGAAATCGTAAATAGTGCATGTGGGGGCCCGAGTTTAAATAGTGGGGTCATCAGAGGATGACACGTGGCAAAAGGCTATTGGGCAACCGACATCATAAAAGTAAGTCGGTTCGATGGCTTGTTAGGTCAGAGTCATGCGACAAGAAATCTTGTCGGGTGATGAAGAGCCGACAAGTGAACTGATTTTGAAAAATTGGACAGAAAAAAAATTCTAAGTGCTCCCCCTTGAATCGTGCTTATGGTAAGAAAAAAATTTTAAAAAGAAAAACTTACCTGTCCGCTCCCCCTTGAATGAAGATAGGTTAGATATCAACATCGAGACCAAAAAAAATGAAAAAGACACAGTCATGACGAAATGGTGTACGAGAAAAAATATATTTGAAAATACAGAACATTGATTGGTAACAGAAAATCACAAAATGAGAATTCAAGAATGATGAAAAATTCACTTTAAGAAGAGAAATTTGCATAAAGCTTGAATGGGCGTTTTGTGTATTTTAGAAAATACTGATTGGAAATCAGGTTTTGAGATTTAGCATGCCCAACTTGGACACTAGGAACTGGAAGCGTTTTTCATCCAATGCTTTCGTGAACAAGTCGGCAAGCTGGAGTTCTGTATTAACAAAACATAGTTCAATCATACCTCTTTCGACATGGTCTTTAATAAAATGATATCGGACATTGATGTGTTTCGTCTTGTTGTGTTGAACAGGATTGCTCGAAATGGTGATTGCGCTTTTGGAGTCACAATAGATGGGAATCTTGTCAAACCAGAAACCATAGTCCTTGAGTTTCGTGCGCATCCATGACACTTGAGAACAGCAACTTGCGGCAGCAATGTATTCGGCTTCCGCGGTAGAAGTGGAGACGCATGTTTGCTTCTTCGAGGACCAACTCAGAAATTTATCTCCTAAGAACTGAATGTGTCCTGTCGTGCTTTTGCGATCAAGCATGCATCCGGCATGGTCAGCATCTGAAAAGGCAGTTAACTTGAAACCCATATCCTTGGAATACCATAGGCCAAGATCAGTAGTACCTTTTAAATACTGAAAAATACGTTTTATAGCACTAAGGTGAGATTCTTTAGGAGATGCTTGATATCTAGCGCATACGCATATGGCAAACATAATGTCCGATCGACTAGCCGTTATATACATTAATGAACCAACCATTCCCCGAAAGGTTTTAGAATCCGCCGCTTTTCCCAAGGGATCAGCGTGTAGTTTCGAACCCGGAGACATGGGAGTGCCAATCGGTGTACATGTTGTCATGTTATATTTACGTAACATATCCGAGATGTATTTCGATTGGTTGATGAATATTCCCGTTGAAAATTGTTTGAATTGAAGGCCGAGGAAAAAATTCATCATACCAATCATGCTCATATTGAACTTGGCAATCATAAGCTCGGAGAAATTCTTGCATTGTTGGGGATTAGTCGAACCAAAAATAATGTCGTCAACATAAATTTGAATTAGCATAATATCACCATTTTCCTTTTTAATGAAAAGAGTAGGATCGATTTTACTTTTGGAGTATCCATTTTTCACCAAATAATTAGGAAGACTGTCATACCATGCTTGCGGAGCTTGTTTCAAGCCATATAGAGACTTATCGAGGATATACACATGATTTGGCTTGGAAGGATCAACAAACCCGTCGGGTTGAGAGACATACACCTCTTCACGGAGCGTACCATTTAAGAAGGCAGTTTTGACATCCAGTTGAAAAACGACGAAGTTCTTGTGTGCCGCATAAGCTAAGAACATCCGAATAGCTTCAATGCGAGCCACGGGTGCAAATGTCTCGTCGTAATCAATACCTTCTTGCTGGCGGTATCCTTTTGCGACAAGTCGGGATTTGTTGTGTATGACAATCCCATCTTCATCTTGTTTATTTTTGAATATCCATTTGGTACCGATGATAGTTTTGTTTTGTGGACGGGGAACGAGATGCCAAACTTTCAGGCTTTCAAATTGGTTGAGCTCGTCTTACATGGCCACAATCCAATCAGGATCATTCATAGCTTCTTGAATGGATGTGGGTTCGATCTTGCTTAGAAAAGTAGAGAACATGCAATCGTTGGCCGAGGCGGATCGCGTTGTGACATGTTTGGTTGGATCTCCAATAATCTGATCGACTGGATGAGAACGGACCCATTTGGTAGTGTGGGGAAGTGGTTGAAATGCGTTGGGATCTGGTGAATCCTCTTGATATGTACCGAGGGGAAGATCTTGAAGTTATTCCAAGGCAGGAGCCATGTCAGAAGATCTTTTGGAACTGATGACATCCTTGGGAGTTGAGGCCGATGGAGGGGGAGAGGATGTCGGTTCCGTAGAGAACGGGTCAGAACTAGGTTGAGCATGTGGTTGAGCGGGGGTAGCAGGAGCAGATGAGCTTGGAGTTGCAGCAGTTGAGATGGTTTTCGTTGTAACTGGCAGTCCAGAAAGATTGGTTGTCTCGGCAACCTCCAAGGTAGGCAGGGTGATTTATTTGGGAATTTCGGTATAAGAGCCGAAATAATCCGAGTAAAAGTGCTCGAATAAATCATCCAGATCTGATAATGCGGTTTTGGAAGTGGAAGCTTGAGCAGGGTTTTGAGCAGGTTCCGAACGGAGTTGTTTGGAAGCTAAGATACCAGTGAGTGCGGGTCCAGAACTGTCTTGTTCAAGAGCCATTTCGGCTTTAGTGTCGAACTGAACATTGACACTTTTCATGACACATCTAGCTTGTTTCATGTTGACCCGATATGCTGATGCGTTTGGTGAGTAGCCAAGAAAGTAGGCTTCATTGGCTTTTGGCTTGAGTTTTCCACGATCTTCTTTTTCATTCAGAATGAATCAGCGACAGCCGAAGGTGTGACGGTGATTGATGGATGGAATGCGGTTGTAGACCAAATGATAGGGTGTCTTGTTGATGATTGAACGGTTTTGAGTGTAGCAAGCGGTATTGACTGCTTTGGCCCAAAGGTAGTAGGGCAGTTTGAAATATGCAAGCATTGTTCGAGCAGCTTCAACTAACGTACGATTGCGGCGTTCGACCACACCATTTTGTTGCGGAGTTCAAGCCGCTGAAAATGTGTGTGTAATTCCAACTGATTCGAGATAGCCGTCAAGGGAACAATTTTTAAATTCGATTCCATTATCAGTGCGGATGGTTTGAGCGGTGAGTTCCACTTTGACTTGTATGGCTTTCGAAAAATTGATGATGGTGTCGGGGGTTTCATCCTTTGAGCGAAGAAATTTAACCCACATAAATCGAGAAAAATCGTCAACCATAACAAGAACGTATTTCTTGTCATGAATACTTTGAGTCCGCATTGGTCCGCACAAATCCATATGGATAAGCTGAAGAGGTCGAGTTGTGTTATGCACCACCTTTGGTTTGTGAGAAACTTTCTTCATTTTTCCCATCTCGCATGCTTCTCATAGATGAGGTTTGTCAAACTTTATTTTCAGTAAACCGGTGACTAATCCGTGAATGGAGAGGCGATTGATATTTTTGAAGTTGAAATGAAAAAGTCGTCGATGCCACAACCAGTTCTTGGGATTAGAGACATTTGAGAGTAGACAAACATTTGAAGGAGCGTTTACTTGGGAAAGATCGATGGTGTACATGTTGGATTTGCGCGTGCTGGCTAATAATTCCTTACCTTCAAAGGTTCGTACACAACATCGTTCGGATTGGAAGTTAACTTCGAGTTGTTTGTCACAGAATTTGCCAATGTTTAGGAAATTGTGGCTCAGGCCTTGAACATAGGAAACATCGGAAGTAGTAATGTTGTTTTGAACGATGTCTCCATGTCCTTTGATAGGTGCTAAATGATTGTTGCCAAATCGTACAAAGCCACCCTTTTTCTCTTTGTAGTTGGTAAGCAGCTCCTTTTGTCCGGTCATGTGTTTGGAGCATCCAGAATCTAAGTACCACACATGACCGATCTGCACAAAATCAGGAAAATTTAGGTACCCATTTGTAAATGGGTCCTTCGGGGTTAGTTGACTTGGCACCTTTGGGTACCCATTTGAAGTGGGACTTAGAGGCGTTAGTCATGGTCTCTTTAGGAACCCATTTATAAACAGGTGAAGTTGAAAAATGATTATGATGAAAATTGTAAGAATAATGCATGTCCGGATAATGATCACAACCATAATCAAAGAATTTAAATGCATAAAGTCATTCATACCGCAATTTGAGCAACAAATTTGATTACTTGAAAATTTAATTAAATGTCGAAACGAATGAATAGTATATGGAAAAAGAAAATGACGATTGGTTCTTTTGACATTTGTAGAATTCGAAAAAGAAAATTTGTCTTTATTGCGGGATGACGACTTTGGAGTGCGTTTGCCTTTTTCAACCCAAACTAGTTTGGTTTTTAAAGTATGAACAACTGAAACATCAACAGGACCACGGTTAGTACTTTTTGGGAAAAAAAGGAGTTTGATTCCTTTGGTTAGAATGATTATGTTTAGTTTGACTAGTGGAACATTCATTCTGAACATCCGGAATCAAAACTGTTTCTACTAGTTTCTTTCCTTTGTCCAAAAAATCTGTATGACTTGGAAGTGTAGGATTAAAATCAAAGTCAACATTCATTTCATTTAAACATGTGTTAGTTTTAAGTTGGGAAGGATTAGAAATTTCAACCGGAAACTTCATTTGCTCAAGGTCATCTATTTCATTATCAATTTGGTCGAGAGAAAGAGAACTTTGTTTTTTAGGAGGGCAATAATTTGGATCCAATTTAAACAACTTTTCACAATCATCTAAATAAGTGCCAACGAAAGCTTTACACGAAGAGATATTGGAAAGAGTATCAGTTTCGTGATTTTTGGTTAATTGTAAAGCCTCGTTTTCAAGTTTTTGGATTTTTGAAATTAACGCCTCTTTTTCCTTGTCCGACGAAGAACGTTCGGATTCCAACACCTTTTCAAGTTGAACAATTTTCTTTTCTAAGAGTAAGGTGGGAATATATGGTTTAAATTCAGGAGTTTGAGTTTGAAGTTCTTTGTCAGTATAAGCTGGAAAATAGTCGTTTGAAAGCGTTTCTTTTGAGGATTCCTTTTCTACTGTTGTAGGATAGCAGAAAGGAATTTGATGAAAATTCTTGTTTTTCCTATTCCTATCTTCCCTTTCTTCGACGTTGGAATCCGACATCATAAATTGAATTTTGTAATCCGGACCAAGGTTTATATATTCAAATCTATAGATAGTCGAAGTGTTGTAGATGGCCTTTTCTAAGCATTTTGGGTTATCAAATCCTAATCCCACCTTTGAACTTAAATCTTTTGGAGCATTTAAGTGAATTGTTTGCTCAGGACCAATCTTGTATAGTTTGAGTTCCAAAACCTTGAGTTTTTCTAAAAGATCTTGTCTTTGTATGGTGACAAACTCAAATTTTGATGAAAATCCTTTGGTCTCACGTTTAGATTTGTCAAGTTGATTTGTGAGATCCGAGATTTGTTGTTTTAAGTTTAAATTTTTGTTTTGAAAAATGGTTTTCTCCTTTTGATGATTTTGTGCAATACTATGAGGTAGCAAGTTCAGTTTGGACAATTAGAAATTGATTGTGATTATTTTTCTAGACGTGCTTCTAAGTTGGAAACCAAGAGTTTCTCGGTTTGCAACTTAGATTTTAATTCTTTCAATTGTATCATTATATCATGCATTTGGGAAACAAAATTGTCATAGTCAGAATTGCTTACCTCGGGTGTGTAGTCAGAAGCGTTAGAAGTGGAATCATCAAAGTAAGCCATCAAGCTGAAGTGTGCTTGTACCTCTTTTTCCATATCATCATCATCATTACCATGATTGAGCCAATGTTCATCTTCCGCCATGAGTACTTTTTCGGCCTCCTTTTGTTTAGCCAACATCAATTTGTAAGTGAAGTAGTTTGAGTCTTGGACTATTGGCTTTTTGCATTCACGGGCATAGTGGCCAGATTTTCCGCAGTTGTAGCACAGGCTCATTTCACCCTTGAATTTGTCTTCCGGTTTGGGTGGTGGAAAAGATTCTTCTCTCCTTCGTTTAGCTCAAACATAGCTTTGCGCTCATGATTCTTTCGTCCCGAAGCATATCTTTGTTTATTGGGATTTGAGCGGCGAGAAAACTTTTTTTGGAACGATTTTGTGAGAAAAGCCAATTGTTGTTCGTACAATTCTTCGTCCCCTAATTCGGGAATGATGTCTTGAGATGTGCTTTGGGATAAGTGAGAGCTTTCTTTTGCGACTAAGGCGATTGGATCGAAAGTCCTTTTTGTTTTATTGTTTGTCCCCATGGCTTCAAGTACTTCCTCCTCGTCTTGTTGTAGGGTTTCGTATACTTCGTGAAGATCGAGTTCAGCGAGAAATTTGTTGTGTTTTATTTGGTTGGCAAAATGACGCCATTCAGGTTGAAGATTGCTAACAAACTTCACGTTGTTCTTGATCTTTGTCTTACGAATATCGTTTTTGCTTAACTCGTTCACCAATTGAACAAAACGAGTGTAAGTATTCGTAAGACTTTCACCCTCTTTGGCCTTGAATTCTTCGTATTGAGAGATGCAGTTTGTGATCTTTAGTTGAGTCCCAATCTTTGTTCCTACCATAAACTTTTCAATTTCATCCCACATCTCTTTGGCAGATCTTTTGTGGCTATCTATGCTCATGTAGATTTCATTTGGGAGGCTCATTAGGAGGTATGAGCGTGCTAGTTGATCACCTTTCATGATTCTCTTTTCATCGGCATTCCAGGAGGATTTGGGTTTGACCCCTCTTGTGGCAGCGACAGGAGGAGTGGCATTAGGAAAGGTCGGGAGGTCTTGATAGAACACAGGTGGAGGACCTCCTTTAATGGAACTCATGATTTCATCGGCGAAATCACTACGTTCAATGAAGTCGAGAAACCGGTCCTTCCACTGAGAGTATTCACCCGGAAATAGAATCAGGGGTTTTGTGTCCGAACCGATCGACATTGCTTCGCGTGAAGTCATAGTACTTGACAGAGTGATCTCGATCAAGGAGTTTTGAAAAGAATTCTAAGAGTTTTGAAAAGTAAAATCTCGATTTTGGCAGAAAAACAATCTTATCGACAATAAAGGACGCGACAAAAATTTATAACGGGTTACGAGAACTCGACAAGAAAACTTATCGGATTGAGCAGACTCGATAAGATTTTATATCGGGTAGATAAGAGCCAATAAGTATTTATGTCGGGTAAAACGGTGGCGATAAGAAAACTTGTCGGGTCTGAAGAACGTGAGTTAAACCAATATTCTGAAATTCCTTTTTATCTTTATTTTGAGTTTTTGAAGAGCAAGAACGAAGCCTTCGTCGACAAAAAATAAAAACAAAGTCTTTTTAAGGAAGAGAAAATCTAAGTTCCCGAATCCTTAATAATATCAAAAATAAAATAAAAAGCTTTACTTAATGTTTAAACAGGGTACTTGAGAATAGAGATGGCCAAAAACTAGGCTCCGGCCGGGCTGGGCCGAGCCTCAACAGTAATTTTCGGACCGGTCCCGGTCCCGGTCCTAACGATTTTAAGCCGGCCCGTTTAGTGTGTTTTCGTAACCGGTCCCGAAAACCGGTCCCGGGCCCGGGCCCAAACCGGTCCCAAACCGGGCCTTTAATAAAAAATTGTTTTTTATAAAAACATTAATTCTATTTATTAATTTAATATATTATATATGTAATCATTATATATATGCAATTGGGTCACTCAAATACACCTTAAAACATGTTTTATTGTAGTTTTATAATATATGCAATTGTTTTTCAAACAAATACACTTAAAAAATACGTTTATTATATTTTTATATTTGGTTTTTAGTCAAATACATTTAAAAATACGTTTTTATTATAAATTGTAATTATATTTCAATCAAATACACTTTGAAAGTTAGAAATACATATAAAAAATATATATAAAAATACAACTTTTTTGTAAAAATCGGGCCGGTCCCAATCGGTCCCATAACCGGTCCCATGATCAGTCCCGGGCCTGGCCGGGCCGGTCCTACAAATCGCTCCAAAATTGTAACCGGTCGCGGTTTTCGGTCCTTTAACCGGTCCTTACCGGTCCCGGGCCGGGCCGGGCTTTTATCGGTCCCTGTCCCGGTCCTCCGTCGGTCCTGGGCCGGGCCGGGCCCATTTGGCCATCTCTACTTGAGAACTCTTAAACTAGAAAAGCTGCAGAAGTCAGAGACCTTGAGTTTTCTAATAAAAGTGAAGCAAAAGTACAAAGGTTTAAAGTAAAGTAAAAAATTCAAATTTTGTTAAAGTTTAAGACTTGTACTTGAGAATTCTAAAACTAGAAAAGCTGCAGAAGTCAGTGACCCTGAGTTTTCTAATAAAAGAGAAGCAAAAGTACAAATAATTAAACTAAAAAAAATTTGAATGAGAAACCAAATATTGTCGGGTGATAAATTGCCGATAAAAATTCTTATCGATAATAGACGATGCGATATAAAATACTTATCGATAATAACAGATGCGATATAAATTCTTATCGATTCTAACAGATGCGATATAAAAAGTTTTGTCGATAATCAAGAGTGCGATAAGAAATCTTGTCGATTCAGGCTTTGAAAGCTTGAATCGATAAGTTTTTGAGCAGTGAAAGATTCGAGTTTTTTACCTTGTTTTTCGAACTCGATCAGAATTAATCCAAAACTTCAGATCGTGTGGCTCTGATACCAATTGCGGATCCCAGAATATGATCAAGTACTAAACTTTTAATATGAACACGAAGAACACACAATTAATGAAGATCCGAAATCGGATATCTCACTTGTATTGAATATAATGTCAGTTCTCTCTCTAGAAATTTAGCTCTCAATATTTGGCATCTATTAATACAATGAACCCTATGCGCCTATTAATATTGAAGGATTAAACAATATAAGAAAAACAAAGAGAATGGCATTATGCGCTTGCCATGTTTACAATAAAGCAACGTTTCCTTATTTTGGCACAATTAAATTAAATCCTAACAATAACTTATTCAAACAAAATCCTATGTGGGCGTCCAATATACCGTATCAAAGCTATTATGGAGGTCTACTAAGTACCATAAAAACATTGGAATTAATATTAGGTATACGTCCGTTGTTTAGGTCCCAAATTGGGAAAAAACCCATTTTTTACAACAAAAAGTGTCAAGGACAATCTTGATAAGGAAAGTTGTGAGGTGTTAGACCTAGAGACGATCAATAGCATTTATGGAGAAGTAACTGAATGAGTTGCAAGGAAAGATTAAAAGCATGGAGCATATTGAAGAAAATTTTCAACAGGTTTACTACAAAAGGTTATGTATTGTTCCTTGCAACTCATTCAGTTCCTTCTCCACAGATGCTATTGACCTTCTCTAGATCTAACACCTCAGAATTTTCCTTCTCTTTGTTGAGAAAAATTAAAGTAACAAGAACCGGAGTTTAAATTATTACAAATTTAGTTTCTTATCTAAAAAACAAACTACTCGGCAACTGCTGCCATGCAATAGAAGGTCTCCGTCATCCCTAATCGAATTCCCGCTTGCGCTGATTCATCTGGAGTATAGGTTTGTATCACTTCCCCCGCCACAAGCGTGGATAGGTTTTTACAAACCCACACACCGCAATCCCCATGGCGCTCAGACTGTTATGGTGCGATATCGGAATATATCCATTGAAATGTACGACTTGCCCTTATAAGCTGAAAATCTTTAATAGATTTATTAACTTTGGCAGTCACTTTGTAAAGTTAGACATGAGCTGGGTAAATTCCATCTCTACAAGTGGTACGTTTCGGAGGCTGTCGAACATATACATCTCCATCTTCGGAAGTTCCAGCACCCCGAGCATCCAATGTTTTTCATTTATACAGATGGGAATGTAAACCTGGAATATCATAATAATAGAAAAATAGTCAGTAACAAACAAGTTTAATAAAAACCATGAACGCTCATCTTCATAGTGATTTTCATACCCTATCGATCATAGACCATGGAACTTCGCCTTCCAATTAGCCATTGCACATAGTGTACACTGAATCCTCCCCTTGATTTTTCATGGTGAACAGTTCAAAAAATTGATTGTTCATCACCGTTCACTTCGGGTTTTGTTCTCTAGAGGAAACGACCATTTTCGCCCAGGCATCGATGTGTTATACACAACACATAGATTGTAATTAGAGTTATAATGAGATAAGAAAATTTATGAAGCATAATAAAAACCTCAATACTAACATGTTCCTCAAGTTCCCCATTACCCTCACGGGCTAGCAGAATGCCCCACCATCGTCTATCGACGACAATTAGATTGAAGAATGGAAATACGAATGTGGGTATTGTAGTTTCGTTGTAGCGAGAAATTATGGATGAGGCTAAAATGTGTGATAAAGCGGATGGCCTAGTGGAAATGATGGTCGTAGACGAAGAAGGTTTGGTCTTGCTAGCGACCTTTGTCTTTGTCTTTGCCTTTGTTATTTTGGGAGGGGGAGGCGTGGTGGATTTTTGTTTCCGGTAAGGAGAAGAAATCCATTTCGAAAAAGCCCTAAAGTAGGTCGAACGTTCCACCTTCGGCTCATTATTTACGTTGTCCTCCACCATAGACATACTTTCCTGGATACTAAAATGTCCATGGTCGCATTCAACATCCAATATCATCATGTAATTTGTACGGGGTTCTATATGTGGTCATAATTTATATAATTTATGCAAAAAATATAAAAACCGGAATGCTTCAATTTTAAAGTTCACTAAGTTCAGATCTTTTTAGATAAACTTAACAAAGCAAATTGTTACACATTGAAAGTATGAATCATAAAGATGAAGAACATGACGTGGCACATACATCCAGCATGTCTACCCTTCTACAACTGATTAGTTTGTTACACGCTCCCATCTCTTACATGTCAGTTTGTAATAGGTTAGGATGTTGACTTTTACATTCTGTTGTGTATAAATAGATCTTTTTATTAATGTAAAAGGAGTCGATTTTGAAGATAATTAATGAAGAATAGTTTTGCGCACAATTCCTAATTACTTGTAATCGATCCTCAGGTTATTCAAAGTTGATCTGTTCTTCAATTCTTCTAATGTTCTTATTACTGTTGATTAGTCAATATTAATTGCTTCCGCTTACTTTCTGATATATGAATTGTTGATTAATCATTGAAGAAGAAATCTGGAACCAACAATTGGTATCAGAGCCATCTAATCAATCTGTTATTATTAGATCTCCTTAATTTGGATATTTCTCTCTTCATTCCTGCAGTAATTTCCTGTTTTAAGTATTGTTCATAATTCTACCCTGTTTTATAAGATTTTATTAATTCATAATAGTTTTCTCCAAAAACAATGGTAATTGTAGTTAAAATTTTGAAGAATAAGTAAGACGATCTCTTTGTTATTCAATTCAATTGAAGTTTAATCGTTCTAAATTTCAAATCAATTCTTCCTCTCGATTCTCTACTTTCTACGAACAAAATGGCAAATTCAAATCTGAATTTTGTTTATACTTCTGGATCGTTGACGAAACCTCCTACTCTCATACGTGATGAATATCCTCAATGGAAAATTCGAATGGTGAATTTCTACGAGGGACTGGATGCTGATCTATTTCCAATCATTCAAAATGGTCCTCTGGTTCCTATGTCTATTATTCCACGAATTCCAGCAACGGCCAATACTGATGAAATTCCTGCCAGACAAGTTCCAAAGCTAAAGGGAAACTAGTCTGATGAAGAAAAAGCCAAAGTTGAACTAGCCAAAAAGGCTAAAACTCTTCTTATCATGGCCATTCCAAATGAGATTTTTCAATCTCTGGATTCCTGTGATACTGCCAAGGAATTATGGGATCAACTAGAAAATCTTCTGGAAGGTGGTGCTAAAATGAAAAAAAATCGAAAAGCTCAGGCTCTGAATGAATACAACAGCTTCCAGGCCATTGCTGATGAATCTCTGGAATAAACTTTTCATAGATTTAACAATCTGATAAATCTATGCAAAAGATGTGATATTGTTCGATCAAAGGAAGACAATAATGTCTTATTTTTAAAGAGATTAAATCGAGAGTGGTCAAACCTCTCCATGTCTTTACATGCCAATCAAGATCTTGAGCAATGGTCTCTACATGACGTATTTGGAACTCTTCAAGCCCATGAGAAGGAGGTTGTACAAAAGAAAACAACTATAGGTGGACCTCTGGCTTTGATTTCTGATTCAAAGGGAACAACCAGAAGATGAAGTGAAGATAGAAGAGTGAAAAGCAAGGCTTTCATGTCAGAAGCTGCTCCAGAAGAAGATTTTGATTCTGATGATGATATAAAGGCATTTGCTGATTCCTTGGCTCTTATAACCAAACAGTTTACAAACCGTTTTGGAAATAGGGTGTTTCAAGGAAATAAAAGGATTGAATGTTCTTCTGTCTATACTCCAAAGCAAGAGGTTCAGAGATCTGAAAAGATTGAAACAGAAAAGAAGGAAGAGGAAATGAAGAAAAAGAAAGATGTATGTTACAGATGTGGCAAGCCGGGTCATTACTCGAAAGATTGCAAAGGGGCTCTGGATAAAGACAAAACATATTACAAAAATAAATACAAGTATAATGTCACTGAAAGAGCTCACTATACTGAGAAAGAAAACTGGCTCGGAGATGAGTCCAGCGGTGATGAGGCCATGTTCTGTGGGATGGCAAATACAAATGATTCAGAAGAATAGCCTTCTGAATCACCGGTTAGTACTCTTTCTGAATCATCTGAACTTGAGAATACAATTGTGCTTTTATCAAATAATATTGAGGAACTTAAACAAAAGCTTACAATTGAAAAGAAGTTACGAAAAGACGTTGAGAAAACTCTTTCCACAATACAAAGGGAAAGAGATATTTACAAAAGAGAGATGGATATCTTAATATAAGAGAAACTGGAACTTGACACTGAAAAAGAAAAGATTTATAAAATCTTGAAAGACACAGAAGTTTTGTTAAAAAAGGAGCACTTAAGTTCTAAGAAACTTCTGGAAGAAAAGGATAAGGAAATTCAAATTAAGGAAAGTGACAGATTAAATTCTGTAGCATTTAAAAACTACTTTAAAAAAGAAAGAGAATTTCTATACATTGAACTTCAAAACAAAACGCACCAGATCAAAACATATCTGGATGCTCAAAAAGTTCATGAGAAAATAAGTACACAAGTAGGAAGATCTGGAATCGATTTGAAGATTTAGATCCCTATACGTGTGAAAAGAAGTCTTGTTTAAACTCTGTTTTTCGTATGGGACAACAACAGAGGCCTGTGTTTCCAATTATTTATGAACAATCATGCCTTAAACGATCTAAAATTTGAAAATGGTCATCATCAACGAAAACTCAAGTTTAAAAATATTATATATTCTTCTAAAAAGACTAACATTGATCTAAATAAAATTCAGAAGAAGGATAATATTTTCAAGTTTGGTTCAAGTGTTCTTATAAAATTGAATCCAGGGGCTGATGCGTTTATTCCTATTCAAGCAGAGGAAGAATTAAGACTTAGTTTTGAAAATGATCTTCTCTTGACTCCGGATAATTGTTTTAAGCGTGAGAATGACAAACAAAAGGAGTTAGAAAATAATCCAGAGATATATCCTTGTTCCATAATTGATTTAAATCTATCTGAAGTTCAAGAGGAATCAGAAGAAGTCACATATCCCTAGGAAAATGATGATCAGAGTGAGGATTTCTTTGACAATTCAGAAACATATCTTTCTCACTTTGAACACCAATCTCCTATCTATGCTAAAATTCCTGAGGTTATCAAAAATAAAGATGCCCCATTTTTTTTACAAATGAATCTCTAGAGATAAGAGCATCTGGAATGAATGTTCAGAAACATTCAAATGGAACTCCAATTTTTTCTGTTCCTTCTGAAAAACGAAAAACTCTAAAATTTCTATTGAATATCTATATATTATTAACTCTTGCCGTCAAGGTTATTCAACATCTATATATTCAATTTTAATTTTTTTTTATTCTTGTCATGGAAAATTAAACTTTCAATTGAATTCACTTTTTTTTTCAAATGTCTGATTTTAAACTTATTAGAAAGGATTAATAACAAAATTGATTTAATCAAATTTAATTTAATTTTCTTATTATTCTCTTTCTAATTTTTTTAGGGATAATCAAAGGGTTTATCTTTATAAACCTTTCAGTGACTCATTACACGGTTTATGCTTTACACGTGTCTTTCAACGTGTGACTGCATGTATCCACGCCTGCGTGCTTACATCATCCCTCCTGAACCGTTTTCTCCTATTCTCAACACTTAAACCTCTTCCCATTCCTAATAGGTCACATTCTCTCTCATATAAAACCCCCAAATTTCAGAAACTCATCTTCTTCTTCACAACTGTTCCTCCTCCAACTCTCCTACTCACGAATTTACTCTTCAGCTTACCCAACTCTCATCAATGGCTTCTCGTCTTGCAAATCCAATTCTCAACGATGACGAAGGACGTCTAGTTGATTCCACTGCAAATAGTGCTCCTTTTGTCAAACTGCCATTAAAAGCAAACAATGTGTGCAGGTTCTTCTTGATCCTACAACCTACCAGGCCGAGTTCAGAATCATGGTCGAATTCCTCCAAAAGCATCCACTAAACCGAGCCCTAACTCTGAAAAACCCAAATGTTCCTGAAATTTATGTTCAAGAAGTGTGGCAGGCGATGTATATTCGTGATGACGAAACTTTGCTTGGAAACTCCAGCCATCCAGATCAACCTGATAATGCGGTGGAAATACCCATCACCAAGAAAAAATAAGCTAGGTATTTTCATTTATCCCCATCACAGGTACAAATTGATGGTGATTTTGTGCCAAATCCAGCCCTAGAATCAAATCCATCTGCTGAAGCTTTGCTATCCTTCATTCATTTCCTTGAATACAATGAACCCCTAACTAAACTATCTGAATTTAAGAGAAAGCAATTACCCCCAATGTGGAATCTCCTTGTTTCCATTCTAAACAAGAGTCTTACTTGTAAAATTGGGTCCCTCGATCAAGCTAGCAGAAACATTCTGACCATCATGTATGGTATGTATTTCAACCGCCCTTTGGACTATGCAAGCCTCATTTTCCAAGAAACTAAAGCTGCTGTGCACACTAAGGAAAAGCTGCTGTGCACACTCATCAAACCCAAGGAAAATCTCTCCCAGCCTTAATGTTTCCTCTATTTTTATCTCTGGTTACCTACCCTGCAATTGGTGCACTCAAGGCTCCGTTAATTCAACCTTTCTGCAAAATCGCTTCAATGAGCTCTCATCGACCAACCATCGACTGCAACAGCTATCCCTCTGCAAGGGAGCTTTCCAGGTACATGCTAAACCTAATTCCATCTAGCTCTTCTTATCTCCAATCTTATAAAAGCTCTATGATTTTCTCAGAACAGAGAATTTCTACCCCAGAGCATTTAGAGCCAGTTTTAGGAAGTGAGGGGTCAGGTGAGGCTGAGGTTGAAAAGAATACGAGTGCAAATCCGAGCGTTTCTACCCATGCCGACCTCTTAATGCAAGAGAGTACTGAAGATGTCCATAGAGACACATTTGAGCGTAACTCTCCTTCTATCCAAAGGGATCCCACATTTGCTGAGGTGGATGTCAACACATCTACTTTCATTGACCAAGGACCACCCAGAAACCATCCGATCAGAGGATAATTCTTCATCCTCTGCATCAAGCACAACCGGGGAAACCTCTTCTTCATCATTCTCTCAACAGAATGATGATGATGACATAAGAGTTCATTTGCCCCAGAACTCGTCACCCTCCCCACACAATGTTGCTGTCTCTGTGACCAACAAAGTCATAGGAGCCTCAGAAGATAGGTCCATATCTTCTGATAGTTTAGAGGCTGAGGAAATCCCATCAGAGGGGTTACAGCCACAGAACGCACCACTTACCGGAGTGTTTACACTTCATCAAGGTAAGCACATTGTCTTCAGCACCTCATCCTCTGATGATGAGGACTTTGTTGAGACAATCAGAACAACCGAAGAGGTTCCTGTTAATCCCATCCCTCGAAGATAGGTTGGAAGTCCCTCCACACTCAACGTCAAAACAGGTGTGAATGAGGGCCTCTCTGAACGCAAGAGTAAAGGGGCTCCATGTGTTGGAGAAACACCGGTTACACATTCTGAATATGTCACCAATGCAGCGTTTCAGGCATTTGGTGATAAAATTCAGAGATCTGTGGAGGATCTAAAACTTTCCTTGGATTCTCAAAATGCCATTCTTCTGGCTATTCAGAACGAACAAAGACAACATACGCAAACTCTGGGGGCACTCAGAGAACTTATTTCTACAACTGCAGAAACTCACCAGAGCCAAGCTTCTGCTCATTTCTCCTCTCTGCATAAAGGCATCCAGGCTAACTCTGACGCTATCTTTTTTATACCTGATGTAATCCCACTCCAGAGGTCACTATCTCGGTTGATGAATATAGTTCATTAGTGGCAGATCTCAACAAAATTATCAAAGCTGTCCATCCCTCTGAAGACACTTCTGAGTCCTCTCTGGTAAAGAAATCAGACATGGTTGTTTTCCAGAAGGCCATGCTTGACAGAATCAATTCTCTCTCCTCTAAATATGTCTCCAAAACAACTGCAAGCACTTCAAATGTGGATTTGAAGCTATCATCTATGGAAACCTCTCTCTCTCAACTTACAGGTCTTGTAAGTTCTCTCTCTGATACATTTAACGCCAGGAAAAAGGCTAAGGAGGAGCGTGCTTGCAGAAAAGCAGAGCTTAAACGAAAAATGTCTGAGGATCAGGATCCTGATTCTCAGAAGGGGGAGAAAGCTCAAGAAAGCCAAACCGAGCTATTTCTGAAGTAGAAGAAGCCAGAAGACGAGCTGATTTTGAAAAAGAAAGGATTGAAAAAGAAAAGGCAAAAGAAGAAGAAGAGAGAGAGAGAGAGAGAGAGAGAGAGAGAGAGAAAATGAAGCCAGAGAAAAGTCAAAACAAGAAAAAGCACAGAGAAGGGCTATTCGTGAAGAAGCAGCCCAAAGATTGGGAAATCTTGATCTTCCAAAACTTGAAATAATCAGAAACAGCATGTATGCTCCAAACGATCAAAAGATTTATTTAATGCTGCCCAACTTCTCTAATGCCTATAACGTAAGTGATGCTATAAAAGACAAATTCATGGCACACAGACAAGTAAGAAAGGAAGTCTACACTTCTGTACCTATCAAACGGATCTCTGCCATAAAGCACTCACAATTTAAAGATACAGAGATCTGGTACACGATCTATGAAGTAATCAGAGACGATAATCAAACCAAGTACTTCTATGATAATGATTTATTATCTGTTCATCCTTCTGATCTTCTGTTTCTGGAAAGCTTTATGAAATCCCAAGTAGCCAGAGGTATAGATAGCCAAGACAAGTTGCTATTCAAGAATCATTGAATGCATGAAGTCTTTGTTAAGATACAAGAGGCAAGTCGACTTCCAGATAGGGTAAACTTCAACGTTGATAATCTTGCCATCTCGGCACCAAATGAAGAATTAGAAAACATAAATTCGTTCAGAGTTGGTAAGTTCTTACTACAACCAGAAGAAGGGGTCATCTTTAGAAGACCAGACAGAAGAAGCTTTTTCAGAATAAAGGATGCACATCGATACTCCTCAGAAGTTGTATACATTGCAAAATGTTACATATCTACCAGTGCAAATGAACACGATCCAGAAGTACTTGAAAAGACAATCAAAAGACTTGATAGCCTATTATCAATCAGAGAGGTCATCAACAAAATTACAAAGATCGTATCTGAAGTTGCTCCTTTCTGAACAAACTTCATCCTTCTGATTTCATACTTAGGGGGAGATTGTTACACATTGAAAGTATGAATCATAAAGATGAAGAACATGATGTGGCACATACATCCAGCATGTCTACCCTTCTACAACTGATTAGTTTGTTACACGCTCCCATCTCTTACGTGTCAGTTTGTAATAGGTTAGGATGTTGACTTTTACATTCTGTTGTGTATAAATAGATCTTTTCTTTAATGTAAAAGGAGTCGATTTTGAAGATAATTAATGAAGAATAGTTTTGCGCACAATTCCTAATTACTTGTAATCGATCCTCAGGTTATTCAAAGTTGATCTGTTCTTCAATTCTTCTACTGTTCTTATTACTGTTGATTAGTCAATATTAATTGCTTCCGCTTACTTTCTGATGTATGAATTGTTGATTAATCATTGAAGAAGAAATCCGGAACCAACACAAATATTTATACGGTATACTTTATAACAAAAAAAAATACGTAACATAATGTTCTAATAAATAACAAATAACAATACACCGTCATTTAAAAAAAACATAATATCATCATGTAATTTGTATGGTGTTCTTTATGTGGCCCTAATTTACATAATTTATGCAAAAAATATAAAAATTCCGCATGCTTCAATTTTTAAAGTTCACTAAGTTCAGATTTTTTTTAGGTAAACTTAACGGGATAAATATTTATACGGTATACTTTATAACAAAAAAATACGATAATGTTCTAATAAATAACAAATAATAATAAACCATAACGAGAATTTGGAGTATACAACGAAATTTAATATGAACACTTACCTCTTTAACGTTAATACGAGCCATTTGAATGTGATGAAAAATATAATTCAAACTCTTTGATCTTGAATGAAATGCAAAAAAAGATGATTGATGAAATGGAAGGATTTGTGCTAGTGAATTGGTAAATGATGAACGAACAACCCCTCTTCATTTATAGTCAATAATCAACTAGGTTTGTAGGTAACTATTACATGCAATATCTTACAAAAGCCAAAAACTATTCTCCTCCTTCCCGAGGGAATCCTATCATTTCAATGTGGTCTGTGAGAGTGAATAAAATGTGAATTGTGGTGTGTGAGTGTATTGAAATCCGTACCAAAACCATTTCGTATGCATGGTAATGTTTAGAAATCCATAGGAAATGTAATGCAGTTATGAGTTGGGAGTTTTCAATACGAAATGTGTTTATTAAAAATCCATACGAAATGCATTTATGAGTTGGGAATTTTCCATACGAAATGTATTAGAAATCCATACGAAATTGTAACACTCTAAATTTTGGTTATTTATTATGTCAAATGAATTAAAATGGAGGGTGTATTTTTAATTTTTAGAATTCTAAATTACGGTAGGATCTTTATTTTGGTGGATATTAATAAAGATTTTTATGATTTTATTATTAATTATTATGGTAATGGTAATGGAATAATAATAATTTTGGAAGTGATTCAAATTAAGGGCTCGAAATGTAATATCAACGATGAAGGGGGTGAGTTGTGACGTTTGGTGGAAGTCGATATGGAAGGTATTCATGGCATTAATGACGGTTGCCATAATCCGAACCCTTCCATAAACCGTAGGAGAAAATGGGTTATTTAATGGAGGCTAAACCACCCCTTTTGAGTTTCGATTCACCATAAGTGAGAGAGAATAGTAAAAAAAACGTTTTAGTCGAGTCCCGGAGAAGAAAAGGACGTACGTGTCAAACGGTGAAGGTTTCGATCATGTTTTGGTGTCGATTCATCGGGTTAAGGTATGTGACACTCTAAACTCGAATATGTACATGTAGGGACGTTAGAATGTAATATATAAAACGTTTATAACATTTTCAAGTCCAGTGAGTGGTCGGAAGGCTGTCCAGTCAACGGAAAAGCCCGAAAAACCGTTTTCGGTAAAAACTGAAACTTTAAACGCGAAAATCTCCCTCAAATATCAACTATTTTGAGTGATTCTTGTTTCTATTAGTTAGAAAATGTAATAACTTGAATTTAGAAAAAAGAATCGACAAAAACGGACAAGAAACGATACCAAACGAGCCAAAACAAGTTTTGGCCGGAAAATAGGCGATGTCACCAGAAAAACGACATTCGTCGGCGCCGGCGGCGTTTTCCGGCTACCATTCCGGCAAGGGGAAGGGCTGGACTGTGGGGATGGGCTACCTTGAGGGTTAGGCTTGACTTGAGGCCCATCAGACTTAAAACATGACTTGGGCTTGTGCATTTAGGTCCATAACTTTTAATTGGGGTTATTATTTGGAAGTCCAATAAACTTATTTCGGTTTAAATTTCCTAAGGTTATAAATTATAAATATTATTTATTTAAAATAAATAAATAAATAACAGTAATTAATTAATAAAAATTGAAAGTTAAAATTTAATTAATTGGAGAGCTTTCAAGTGTATTACTTAAGAGTCCTATGATATCGGATTTATTAATAACTAACGCACTAATTTATAATATTATTTGGATATTAATTAGGCGTTAGAGGATAATTAATAGAGAAAGATAAGATGTTGCCGAGGTTGGTCGATAGTGGACTTTTTGACTTTCGAGAAAAAGATTAGACATTTATAGTGCTATTTTGCATAAATTGTAGGTTACCACTTGGAGCGGAATTTTAGCAAACCTACGATTTCAGGTGAGTCTTTCACGAGATTTCACTGGGATGTATACATATGTATGAAATGTATTTTTACATATATGGTGTGGATGTTTATATGTTTACTTGATAAGGTGATATCATTGCTTGTCTATTTTAATTTGGGGATTTACATGCATGTGGTTAACTTTGGTGTAGAATGCCATTTATGTTATAGTTTTATATACATTGCATGCAAAAGGGTTTGGGGTGTGGGTTAACATGCTTATAAAATGTAATTAACCCAGGGTATGGGATATCGTCTCGACGTGTCACACTTTGGGGAGGCATGACCGGAAATGGGCGGTGGTTTGTTATGGACTTACACGCCCAGGGAATGTCTGTGGCATGGCAGGTCCCTCCCTAATGGAGAGGAGTTAAGAGATCTCATTTGGGGTGCATATAATTATGATTGGTAAAATTGCATATTGTAATTATTTGATGCTTATATGTGATTGCTTGTGTGTTGAATGATCGCATGTAAACCGTGAACTCACTGAGCTTTTAGCTGACTATAGTATACATCTCAGGATCAGGAGGTTCAGGGATCGACAAGGGCAAGGGACACGCTTGAGGATTTTAGATTTATTCTATGTGATTTTTATTTAGTGTAATATTATTTTATTTCGGAGTTGTCTAGGTTTGGAGTTTAGTAGCTCGGTATTGGATGGGTCACCTTTTAAGCTTTATTTGATTTGATGTTTATTAGACTTCCGCTGTAAACGTTTTCAGTTTATTAATTGGAGTATTTATTGGAGTGTTTTATGACGTGGCATTTCATTTAAAAAAAATGGGGTGTTACAGGTTGGTATCAGAGCTTTAAGAGAATTAGGTTTTTGTTATAACCTAAACTTAAACTGAGTGGTGTATTGGGAGTTAAGATCATGTCGGAACTAGAGTATATAAGTCGGCTATAACTTAGAATTTCTTTGCTTTGCATATAAGATTTGGATAAGGTACTACTATGTGACATATGATCCACTATAGATGAGCTTGAGGAGATGATGCTCTAACTTTGGTTTAAGGTATGCACGTAAGTGCTAGGGGATCCTTAAGGATGAAAGTTATAAACTATGACAGTTTTACCAAGGTATAGTGTCGGAGTCTTGTGACTGTTGTTAGTATTGGAGAAAAAGTTATCGACAAGGACCTTGAGAGATCTTTTAGGATTGTAAATCTATATATTCGTATGTGAAGTCATTCACAGATTCTTATCACTCATCATGCCAATAGAGGTTAATGACACATTGTTGAGGGGGAAGCATCTTCAATAGTACATTATGATGCATTCTTATAATATCGGGAGTTAGGTTAAGTATATGGCCACCCAACTGGTACTATATGGCTATTATGATGGATATGTGGTGGTCGAGGTATTTTGGATATGTTTGGTTAGTTTATTACATCATGGGAGTAGATGTATGTGATAAGAAAGTATCAGTGAAGTGTTGGTGGATTATAAAGTTTGTAAAAATTGCAAAGGCTATGAGGTATTACCCGTTAAACTAAGAACCATAATGTGTAGTTGAGTTGGTGAAAAGTTAACAGACATTTGGTTATCATTTAAATATATTCCAATTGTTTCTGCTATGTAGAAATGAGGATTCCATTATGGAAAAATTTGTTTATTACAAATATATACTAGTGCATATCACAATTGTTTTACATGGTTTGTTGAGGCATGGTGGTTGATCCTATGATGTTAGTTCGATTGAAGTCTCGAGTATGCCGTGTTTTTGTAAGTTAAGACGTTAAGTGTGAGCCTTAGTTTAAGCGAATTAGGTTTTTATGATAACCTAAGCTTAAACTGGCAGAGTGTTAAGGGACTTCAAATTGGGTCAGCTAGGTAGCTATTATCCTAGAAGTTAATTAACTAAGGAGTAAAAGGGTATTCAAGTTTGGTACAATGAGGAAATGGAACATGGTTTAAGAAAATTAGGATACGTGGCAACCTAAGCTTCAATATCTGGATTAAGAATATAAATGTCACATAAGATTTAATGGGTGAAATATGTTGTTGTAGAAATCATGGCCGTGTTTTTTGGTGATTTATTGTATCTTATTTTTGAGAATGAGATGGAATAGATGGTTCATGTAGGTATAGTCGGATGAGGGATTGTCCTATGGACTAGTAAATTTTTAAAGGGCTGGAGATTAAGATAATTGAGGTGGTGCTCTACATATGTGGTTATAGGGATAAGAAACATTGAGTTCTGGAAATGGAGAAACTGTAAGGTTGACGGGAAACATTTATAACTATAATGGTGCTCTTGGGGAGAGATAGAAGTGATTTAGAAATGAGTAGGAGGCCAATGTCAGATAAGGTATTAAAAAGGATTATGGTCCTTAGAGACAAGATTTTTTGGAATGCTCAATATTGTTTAATGTATGTAGAGAATTTATTTTATGGTGATATGAGACTTGCATGATGAAGAATAGTCATATACTATATACGATGGGTATGGGGTTGGTGATTAGGTCACCCATCTAATCGATTATTATAAGAAGGGCATGTGTAATCACTCTTGGACCTTTGGGCGTGAGGCTATGAAACGTATAGGAATTCCATAAAAACACAGTTGGAGAAGTACTATGATTGGGGAACATGGTACTAGAGATATTGGAGGGAGTGGTATCGGGAATGGCCCTGAACTCGTTAAACTTGATATCAATCTCGAAATTGTATAGAGACTAATTGGATGCCAAATATTCCGTAAAGGGAGGTGGTGATGAGATCGAGATGGAGGATATAAATGTTAACAATTGAATGAATCATTATTAATTGAAATGATTACCAGTACTTAAAGTAAGTTCTATACCTATAAACTTACCATGAAAACGTCATTGTAGTATGACTATTGAGGATCGATCAAGATAGCCCCAGGGAGCTAAGGGGACGCATATTTAACAATGATGCCTAATGGAATAATAGATCACAGTTTGGGGCTGTGCTAAGAGAAAGGTCAGTGAAATTGTATAAATGAAGTTTAGTCTGTATGAGTTAGTTTTGCAGCAACTGGAAGAAGTTGTGATTGGTCCTGTGGTGGGACCAGGTGAAAGAGATGTGTCATAACAGTATTGTTCTTTGGCTTAGGATGAAAACATAGATTTAAAGCTTGGGATAGAAGGAAACATGGGACTATGTGAAGAGGTTCACAAAGATGTCAAAATAAACCAATGGTAGGTGGTTTGAAGTTAGAAATCAAATAAGGCATAGTCATGATGGTTTGATCATCATCTGTACATGTTATAAAGGTGAACAAAACGATAGGAAAAACAACTATGAGGCCATAGAAGGAAGGAAGAAGACGAAGCGGACGTGAAACAATTCAAGCAAGGAGCTTGAAACAATTCAAGCAAGGAGCTTGAAACAATGTACTAAAGTATTGAGGAAGTGTCAGTAAGCAAGAGAAGTGACTTTATTGGGAAATGTAGAATTGAAGAACTTTGATAGTGTATAAGATGAACCTATGGTGGGCGAGTAACAAGGTGGCTAGAGATAGTGTATCGAAAGTATCACTAGATGTGAGGGCACCTGAAATTGATCTAGTTCCAGGGAGAACAAAAAAAAGGTATATTACCCGCGTTTGGTGCCAAATTTGATGAAGAGATTGCAAAAGCCTTTGATCAAGGAGTCTATTTGGATAATTTAGCATTGGTAGTTAATAGAACGGTGGTACGATGCATGTACGCATCAATAAATTGGTGTATATAAGATCATTGGCAGGAACAAAATTTTTGCTAAAAGTTACGATCAAGTCGATCGACTTCAATCATGCGAAATGGATCATCAAAAACACATAGGGTGGATATTAGGGCTTTTGACAATGAGAAACTTTGCGTTAGTTTATTTTTTTGAAATGTATTTTCATGTATATGATTATGTGGTGACGTATGTTTTGCATAAGTTATTTTAATTACGTGTTCTCGCTTTTATGATTACATGTATATGGAGATTTATGAGTATGCATGTTAATTGTTACTGGAGTATAAACATTTCTTGCATGCTAAGGTTTGTGGTAGTTTTAAATGGTACCAAAGGTACAAAGTTGAAATAATGAGAATCTAGAGAGGTATGTCACACTTAAGGGGAGGCACGACCCCGAAATGGGTTACTTGTTCTAGGAAGAGCAGCATACGCTAGGGAATGCCTGTGACATAGAAGCATGACCTTGTAATGGGATACTGGCTCTAGGGAGAGTCGTATACACCCAGGGAATGCTTGCGACCTATCAGTTATTTCTTAATAGGAGGTTTGATTAGGGAACCAAATAAGTTTGGATTGGTTATAAAAAAGAAGAAGGGATATTTCAGATGCTAAGGGGGGGGATGAGCCTCACAATAAAGATGACATTACCAGAAGAAACACAATTGTGGTATATAGTGATGCATGTAAGTTGGGTAAATATATGTTGATGCAATAGGTAAAGTCATTGTTTACGCATCATTCCAACTAAAAGAATCCAAGAGGAAGTGTCAAATCCGCATACATAAAGGTAGAGGTGGTGGTAATAAAATTCAAGGGTTGGAAGAAGGACTATGGGTGTTGGTACATTAAGAAACGTGACGGTAGGCTATATAATGAGTTATGGGGAAGATGAGACATGAGAAACCATCATTTAGGCTTTAATAGACAGAAACCCTAGAATGGTAGTGGGAAAAGATGGCAATGGTGTTTTTGCTATAGGCAAAAGAAAGGAAAGTGTCCAATGAGCAAACATTGATCAGAACACGAGGTTAGCTCACTTATGACTGATTACTGGAAAGTGATTACAGCGAAAGGTTGGAAAAAAATATGGGTGGATGAGATAGTAATGGTGCATAGAGCGACATCATTAAAGATCCCAGGTAGGGATCCGAGATTTACGTCGAGCGTCGAGGTGAGTCTTCATGAGACTTACAATGAGATGCATACATATATACAAAAATGTATCTTTTAGCATGCAACGATTACTTCGTACGTGTGCACGGTGATTTATTTATATACATGTTACGGTGTATTTTTACATGTATGTAATGTTTATGAGTAAATTGCATGTTATGGGTTTTATGGGTTTTAAACTACAATGTCATACTTCTACATAAGACAATGTTATGGTCAGTTTATAGGGATGGGTCTTGATAGTAAGTAACCGGGGTGACATGATCCTACAATGAGCTATCGGGCAAGGGTGAACCGGTCGACATAGGGAATGTCAAGTGATAAAATGACATGTACCCATCAGGAGATCTCATTTATTTTCAGTTATACATGTTTGGTTCAAGATGCATACTATAGTTAAAATACTATGTATGAATAAAAGAGACGGACAAGGTTGAACTTTAAACATACTATCATTGGACATAGGATCAAGAAAGGAGATATTATAAAATTGAGAGATTGGTGGGAAGGTTAGATGGTTAGACTTCAGAGAAGTCGAAATCTTAAAATGTCATTAGTAAAGTCATTCTACCAATTACCATTTAGATGTCCAAGCAAAGCCATTGAGGCATTTGCAATAGGACATGCCTGGAGAGGCAGTTATTTGGGTATAGATCAAGAGGTTGAAGATTGTACATAATACGAATGAATTAAGATATAAAGATCGATTATCGGTTGGGTCGATGTGACCTTAAAATATCACAATGGAAAGGAGTCATAACATTTAGAAGAGATATAGACTAAGTCCGATATATATTGGACCCTTTGAAATAGTTGCAAGAGTAGGGCAGTAGCCTATCACTTGAAGTTACCGGTGTCAAATTCAAGGAAGTGTTTGGTCGACGAATCGACCTTTGCGAATCTAGAGGATGTAAAGATCAAGGACAAAGTGACATACATAGAGGAGGCTATCGAGATCTCGGATAGAAAAACCAAAATACTAAGGCATAGAGTAATACCTAGTTTTGGTTAAGTGGAAGTTCCACAAGGTAGTGGAAATGACATGGGAGCTAGAAAAAATAAATGAGGGCATATTACCCTCACCTATTTAGCCAAATATAATTTCGAGGACGGAATTCTTTTGAAGGAGGAGAGAGTTGTAACACTCTAAATTTTGGTTATTTATTATGTCAAATGAATTAAAATGGAGGGTGTGTTTATAATTTTTAAAATTCTAAATTATGGTAGGATCTTTATTTTGGTGGATATTAATAAAGATTTTTATGAATTTATTATCAATTATTATTATGGTAATGGAATAATAATAATTTTGGAAGTGATTCAAATTAAGGGCTCGAAATGTAATATCATCGATGAGGGGGTGAGTTGTGACGTTCGATGAAAGTCGATATGGAAGGGATTCATGTCATTAATGACAGTTGCCATAATCCGAACCCTTCCATAAACCATAGGAGAATCCGGGTTATTTAATGGAGGATAAACCACCCCTTTTGAGTTTCGATTCACCATAAGTGAGAGAGAATTGTAAAAAAAAACGTTTTTGTCGAGTCCCGGAGAAGAAAAGGAGGTACGTGTCAAACGCTGAAGGTTTCGACCACGTTTCGGTGTCGGTTCATCGGGTTAAGGTATGTGACATTCTAAACTCGAATATATACATGTAGGGACATTAGAATCTAATATATAAAACGTTTATAACAGTTTCAAGTCCAGTGAGTGGTCGGAAGGCTGTCCAGTCAACGGAAAAGCCCGAAAAACCGTTTTCGGTAAAAACCAAAACTTTAAACGCAAAAATATCCCTCAAATATCAACTATTTTGATTAATTCTTGTTTCTATTAGTTAGAAAATGTAATAACTTGAATTTAGGAAAAAGAATCGACGAAAACGGACAAGAAACGAGGCCAAACGAGCCAAAGCAAGTTTTGGCCGAAAAATAGGTGTTGTCACTGGAAAAACGACGTTCGTCGGCGCCGGCGGCGTTTTCCGGCGACCATTCCGGCAAGGGAAAGGGCTGGACTTTGGGGATGGGCTGCCTTGAGGGTTTAGGCATGACTTGAGGCCCATCAGACTTAAAACATGACTATTTAGGTCCATAACTTTTAATTGGTGTTATTATTTGGAAGTCCAATAAACTTATTTGGGTTTAAATTTCCTAAGGTTATAAATTATAAATATTATTTATTAAAAATAAATAAATAAATAAATAACAGTAAATAATTAATAAAAATTGAAAGTTAAAATTTAATTAATTGGAGAGCTTTCAAGTATATTATTTAAGAGTCCTATGGTATCGGATTTATTAATAACTAACGCACTAATTTATAATATTATTTGGATATTAATTAGGCGTTAGAGGATAATTAAAAGAGAAAGATAAGACGTTACCAAGGTTGGTCAATAGTGGACGTTTGTTGACTTTTGAGAAAAAGATTAGACATTTATAGTGCTATTAAGGTTACCACTTGGAGCGGAGTTTTAGCAAACCTACGATTTCAGGTGAGTCTTTCACGAGATTTCACTGGGATGTATACATATGTATGAAATGTATTTTTACATATATGGTGTGGATGTTTATATGTTTACTTGATAAGGTGATATCATTGCTTGTCTATTTTAATTTGGTGATTTACATGCATGTGGTTAACTTTGGTGCAGCATGCCATTTACGTTATAGTTTTATATACATTGCATGCAAAGGGTTTGGGGTGTGGATTAACATGCTTATAAAATGTAATTAACCCGGGGTATGGGATATCGGCTCGACGTGTCACACTTTGGGGAGGCACGACCCGAAATAGGCGGTGGTTTGTTGTGGAGTTACACGCCCAGGGAATGTCTGTGGCATGGCATGTCCCTAACTAATGGAGAGGAGTTAAGAGATCTCATTTGGGGTGCATATAATTATGATTGGTGAAATTGCATATTGTAATTATTTGATGCTTATATGTGATTGCATGTGTGTTGAATGATCGCACGTAAACCATGAACTCACTGAGCTTTTAGCTGACTATAGTATACATCTCAGAATTAGGAGGTTCAGGGATCGACAAGGGCAAGGGACACGCTTGAGGATTTTAGCTTTATTTTATGTGATTTTTATTTAGCGTAATATTATTTTATTTCGGAGTTGTCTTGGTTTGGAGTTTAGTAGCCCGGTATGGGACGGGTTACCTTTTAAGCTTTATTTGATTTGATGTTTATTAGACTTCCGCTGTAAACGTTTTCAGTTTATTAATTGGAGTATTTATTGGAGTGTTTTAATGACGTGACATTTCATTTAAAAAAAAGAGTGTTACAGAAATGAATTAATAATAATTTTCCCTAGATAATAGGTTATAATAATATAATTTTCCCTAGATACAATTACGCATGTGTTGCTTAATGGAGTCATACGAAATGGATTACATGCATGTGTGTGTTGCTTAAAGGAGTGATAGATGCAATTATGAGTTTTTCATACGAAATTCCCTTTAGAATGCTTTCCAAACAAAATCCATTTCGTATGCATGTGTGTGAGTATTGTGTCCATGCGAAATCAAAAAATTATTCCTTACGATACTTATTGTATATACGAAAATTTTGGTTATTTTGGTAAGTTGGGAGAAATTTTGGAAGGTATAAGATTTTCTGAAATGGTTATTATAATAATTTTCCCTATTTCTCAAGCAACAATGGCATGACTACACGGTAACCCAGATATTTTCCATTCCAGACATTCACAAGAACTGTTTTGTATATCGACTTTCGCGTACATACGATCCCTCCCAACCTCAAACAAGTCATATCCAATCCCGCTTCCTGCATACCCTCCATGTCGCAGACATTCCCTCTCTACTCTAAATTATCTTCTCCGCCTTCGGTGTGAGTGTGGTATGCATTTTATCTACAAATATGTGTCAATTGTGTTACAATTTATAAAGAACATGAATAATAAACTCTGTATAAGTTCAAAGTTTCATAGTTTATCAACCTCCCTTTTCCCGTCGAATTAGGTACCACTGTTGTTGAAGTTCTCGGTCGTACTCCATAAGTTCGACAATCAGTAATCTACACGGAAAACGAGAGAGTGCATTCACTAACTCTGAACTATTTGATGTCAAAATATCATACTGTCGACCAGGAAAATGGGCCATCGACAACCTCTCCTTACTAGCATTGTCCATAACTCGAGATCCTTCAGGTACTTGAACTCGTAGTGCGTTCATGTATCGGTCAAATTCCCACTCCTTATACGCTATGCATGCCTTCCAGTATGTCGACATATATATTTTAATATGTTTGTTCGCGCTTTTCACGTTCATCTTCAAATGTCGACAACATAGTGCAGAAGGGGTCGTTGAGTACACGACACTAATTGTGGCGCTTATGGAAGCAGCCCTATCGGACATAAACGCCGACTCTTCCAGTGCTTCGATACGTTCTCCCAACAGGGAAAAAAACAAGTCCACCCTCCCCGATTTCAGATGTGCCTACTCCGAAAGCAATGGGCACAATGTTATCATTTATATCCATGGCAACCGCTAAGAACATTGTACCCAAGTAACGTCCCTTTAAATGAGCGGCATCCATTACAAGAACACGACACAAGTTATATAAAAAGTTCTGGATCTGCAAAGAATGTATATAATTTTTTTTTATAATAATTTTATTATTTATAATATGTAAACATATGACATATTAATATACGTACCGGACAACCAAGGGTAACGAAACACAACTCAAAACTTCCCCTTAAATCCGTCCTTATTTTGGTGCGTGTACCTTGATTTTTCAGTTCCAAATTATGTAAATACATAGGAAATCGTTCAAACGACTCCCCAAGAGTGCCCCTCACATTAGTAGTTCCCTACATCTCGCATACCAAACTTGGTGGTAACTAACAATAATCCCGTACTGTAGGTATATAACGTTAATGATGTCCTTTGGCCGAAGTGTCCGACTAGCATCTCCAAATTATTCTTTCAGTATGTGGCCCAAAATCTTTTTGTTTGTCTGCCGGTGGGTAGGATTCAATTGTTACTAGAACACGTGTGCAAGTTCTCCAACTTTTTAACAAAAAACAAACCTCCTTTTTCACCCACACTGCTCGCAGTCATACGCCAATTGCAATTCTCTCTTTTGCATACAGCCTCGTATCTGTCTTTGGCAGAACTATTCGTTTTAAACATGAAGCCCTCTTCGAAGAACTTAATTCCCAACTTTACAATCATTTGTTCTTTCATATCAATATCTGACCTTCACATATTCTTAGACTACGATTATAAGGAACGGTTGGTAGGTTGCTATATAGGTCTCCGCCGTTGGGAGGGGAGGAGGCAGATCAAAATAATCATTTAACCAACCAAATGATTTATTAGTAGGGTAACTTGTGCCTACTTCTTCATCGTCATCTTTATCTGTTTCTACTCCCTTATCTCAATAGATAGAGCGACTGAAAAAACATAGGCTTCGTCATCAGCAAATCCAACAAACTGTGTTTCATCATCATCAACAACTTCTTCTTCTTCAACTTGTTGCATCTTCGGAACAAATTCGTAGGATGGCTGAAATTTAGAATCAGACTCGGGTTGATCTTCCACATCATCTCCTTGATCATCACCTTCATCGTATATCGATGAATCAACATACATAATAACAGAAGGAGGTCTATTTGACTAGGCTGCATGTTCTATAAAACCAAAAACATCTTCACCGTCGCATATCTGAATAATTGAACCATCATTTAGGAACACTAACTTGGTTACACCAATGGTAGAACTAGTGATTCCAGTTGTTTTCTTAGTGTAACCAAGGAATTTCCGATGTGTAACGTTTGCTGGCAATTTTACACCACACTTAGTAGAATTAACATAATTCCACCCGTTGTTAACTTGCACCCGTTCACCATAAAAACAAAAATAAAACTTAACTATTTCGTCAGCAGAACTCATTTTGTCAGATAAATCTCACAAAGAAATATGTGTATGATGAACAAAATTACAAAAACATATACAACTATCAGAGGAAGTGTGGGTTTAAGATTTTGAATAATTTACTAAGTGTGATTGTCTTTATTTATACATAGAAGCCATGGAAGCCTTCACCATTATGTTAAGCATAAGTTTCATGAAAAACAATGCAAAAGGAAAAACACGTGAAAAACAATGCAAAAGGAAAAACACGTGAAAATCAATTAAAACTTGAAAAACAACTAATAGAGGACATGATTTGTGGGGTAATTGTTACAAAAAAAATTATTTTCTAACTCGAACCCAATGATTCGTGGACAAGTTTTATAAAAAATTGATTTTCAACCCACACCCCACAATTTGTGGGGTGGATCGTGGACTCAGGGACCAAAATGGTAAATAATTTTTCGTTTTCAATCCGAACCCCACGATTCGTGGGGTGGATAGTGGACAGAGGGACTAAATTTGGAAAATTATTTTTCATTTTCAACCCTAGCCCCACGATTCATGGGGTGGATTGTGTACCCAGAGACCAAAGTATTGAATTCGCTAACCTAGTTAGAGAGGCCACGATTCATGGGTCAGATCGTGTAGATACTGGTTATTTTGGTAAATCTAAAGACATTGGTTAAATTGGTAACAAATTTTTGAAAAATGGTTATTTAAATTAAATTCCCAAAATTTAATCAAAAATCTATTTAAACAAAAGTAATAGAAAAGACAAAAATTTAAAATCGCACCATGGAGGATTTGAACATGAGAGGACAGAGCCATCAAAACTTAATGTACCTTACCACTAGGCTACAACTTGTATTGTTTAAAACATTGTATTAATTAATTTATAAACTAATTTTATTACGAGTAAAAATTAAAAAATATCCAAATGCCCTAGACGATTGGAGGCCCTATGTGGTAGAACCTCTTCGCACACCCTAAAGAACGAGCCTGGGTACGTTTTCACTAATGAACATGTTCATATATTTCATATTTTCATTGGTGAACATTGTTCATAAGTTATTAATTCCATATATGACAAATGTTATGTATTGAACATTGTTCATATATGACAACTTTTACAAGGAGCGGAGCCAGGAATTTTACTAACAGGATTCCTATAATTTCTAAAACAAAACAAATACACACGCACCCATATATATATATATACCACAATGATAAATGTGTGTAACCACATTACAAAAATGTACGTAACCATTATATTGATACTAACATTCAATAAAAAACAATGTATGTAATCAGATAACAAAAATCATAATGCTAATTCTTACAAATTCAACAATGACCTCGACTGGTTTTCATTTTCTGAAACATATCAATGATATATTTGTTAGCGATATCGTTAAACACATCTTTGGTAGCGATGTCGTTAAACACATTTTCTGAAACATGTCAATTATAAATGGACTTTAAGGATACAAAGTCATACCAACATATTTCCAACATTTTAACACCAAAAAATATCAATCACATATTGTAAACCCAACAATTCAACTATTCAAGAATCAAAGTAGATCCTAAAAATTATCAAAGTCTAAGTTAAGAAAAAGGTCCAAAGCCAAAAGAAATACCATAGAAATAAGGACCCATGCTCTGTCTTTGTATCGCATGCTAGAGTGAAGGTCGAGAAAGAAGAACGTCGAATAGAGGTTGGACGCTGATTGTTGGCTTGTTTTTGTCTTTGTTATGGACTTGTGGTATGGAGAATTAGAGGAATTCAAAGGAAAAAATGAAGACAAAAGTGAACGATGGTGGGCTGGGTAGGACTTTGAGTATTTTTAAAGAATAAAAAATTTAAGCCATATTTTTTTCTAAGAAAATTTTGGAAGTGAGGAGGTGCCCAGTGATGTCCCTAGGCCCATGCTGCCTCCGCCCTTAGCGGGTGACTTTTGGGGCCGCTTAAGTGGCATGGAAAGTCGTCCGGACTTTTGGGTGATTTAGTGCAAAATCATATATGAGTTTGTTTGTTCATTTGTTTCTTTAAATAGGTATGGTTCTCGTATGAACCAACCCCTATATATATATATACCCTTCATTTGTTAACCCCAAAGAGGGTATTAACTTTGTTAACCCATCAAGGTCATCCAATATCAAAATCAACATATATGATTTTACGGTGGCTTTTTTTTAATTAATTAGAACTTCAGAAGCGTTTTTCAAATTAAATAGGATATGAACGTGGGTAAAAGAGTAACTTGCATTCGAGTTCAAAATTAAGGAATAAGTCCGTCTTTCTTGGATAATAACAAAAGAGAGTAACCTCCGATTTCATTGCCAAGTAATGTGAAGATTATGGAAATCACGAAGTTCTTGAAGATATGGATGAAAATGTAGGCGCCAACGTCAGAAAAAGACATGATTTTCTCACTTTTAGGCTTTGATTTTCGCATTTTGAACTACCTATCTAGGGTTTATATTACACTTTCTGCAATTAGTTTATAGGTTAGGGTTCTCTTTCGATAGTTAGGAAACCAAGTGAACGAATCACAAAGAGATCATTCTCAAACTTCAAAAACACGATGGAGACTACGTTGAATGTTGAGGCGGAACACAACAGAGTCGAAACGATGAAGAGAGAACAAGAAAGGAAATTATAATTAAGATGTAGAAAGGAAAAAAGAAAAATCGACAAAGAAGGTATTTCATTATTAACTTGCATGTGAACAGTTGGTTTTGATGAAAATGAACTACCTTTAATGGAATGCAATTTGATCATATTTGCAGGGATGAACCTTGGTTAACATGTTGTTGCTAAATCTGTGGAAATGGATGGTAATGAGGAAGATCAAATTAGGGATACAACAATAATTCCTAATATTGGAGGCAATCTTTGTAATTTCAAAAATAAGGTGTTGTGCTTGACTTGTTCATTGTTTACTGTTGCATTTTTTTATCTTATTAGTATCTGGTTAATGGTAAAAATGTGAATCTAGTGGGTTCACAAGTGAAGCATTATGTGCGTTTAAATGTGAATATAATATGTTCACCTACGAACAATATATGTTAAATGAACAAATTTAGTAATGTTCAGTTGTGAAATATGTTCATTTATGAAATGAGATGTAGTATAGGAATTCGGATGTTCACTTATGAATATATGGATTTCATTTGTGAACAAGGTCAATAAAGAATTTGGATTTGTTCACTTGTGAAATAGGTTCATTTATGAACTTAGTTTGTTCAAATACTGACCAATCTAAAATCATATATTGTTGACAATGTTTGTGAAAGAAGATAATTCACTTGTGAAAGTACTATGTTCCCTTGTGAACTTGTTTAATATTGAAACGTATTTTGTTTACATACATATATTGATAAAAACTATTATGTTTGTCTTAAGATAAAGGGGCAAAAAGGGTAAAGACAAATGACAACACCATTGACAAAGAGGGTGTTTCCAAATCAAATTCTAAAATGCAAATAGTAACAAGTTTAGGTTCATCTCCATCTAAATGGAAAGGTAATGGATAATCTACAAGAATGTCCACTAAAAGTATCTACTATGATGTGCATGTACAAAATAAAGGTATTATTTTGACACGATATTGCACTTATATGAACAGGAAAAGAAGGTGAGTTTATGAACAATACAGATTCACATGGGCAACTGGATGAAACAAAAAAAGGTGCGTTGAATACTTCATAAACAATTTAAGATATTATAATAGGTTATATACTTTCTAAAACAATTAATTTCAATTGTTTTAGGCATAAGTTCAGACATCGATTTTGAATCTCAATCGGGGAGCAATTTGCGGGATGAGACGAAGAGGACACATGGTGAACAAGTGAATGCTAAAAGCAAGACAGTTAAAAAAAATTACCTACAAGTTTGCGCACTAAAACATCTCCAAAAACATTATGAGAGATAATCAAGGACTGAACGAAAACCAACAAAAAGTGGTTATAGAAATTGGTCTTGGACGTTTACTACACATGACATTGGATGGAATTCCAACCAAGTTAGGTTACTATGTGGTAGATAGCCTTGATAAAAAACATATGAATCTGAAACTTAGAAAAGGTAGCATACCAATAACTGTTGAATCAATCCATAATTTTCTTAGACTAACACTAGGAGGAATAGATTTGATGTCTACGAAGTCAACAACAGATGGTGCTATCATAAAAGAGACATGGAAGAAACAATTCATTGGGGGAAAGGAAACACAATGTCGAACGCAGAGAGAAAACGTTGGGAAATCAACTAAGATCACCGTACGTAAGCCAAAGAGTGAACTTTGAAGTAACTACAGAAGAACTCCGAATGCAGGAATGGGTCATAAAAGGAAACGGAAGTAGCACATAAGTGATTTTTTTGTATTCTAAATTGATATAGTTTATAAAGACCAATTTCATAATGTGCATATTCTTAGGGACTTGCTATTTTTGACTTCAAACGAAGAGTTCATCTCAAAAACAACATTGCAAAGCCTGGCTGAAAAAAGGTTGGTGAATAGTCATGTTATCAATTCTTGGGTGATAGTTCTCAATTATGAAGAAAGGTACAAAAGCATGGATTCTCCACGATGATACTTTTTCCAAACATACGTTTCGGTAATACAACTGAATATTAAATTATATTTTACAAAATCAGATATATATATATTTTACTGAAGAAAACTAAATAATTTGAACAATGTTTTATTGGTTTTTTTACTTCATATGATTTTGGACCGAAGATTCGACTTTAAGATGCGATATGATAGTTTTTGGGGAAACATGTAGATTGCATCAAGCAAGGAAAAGGACGTTGTTGGAACCCAGATCCCAATTAACACTCAAACAGTATTGATTAATAAAAGTAACTAACAGTAGCGGAAGCAGCTCAATGATCAATACAGTAAACTAGAATGGTTAATCAATAAGAATGAACAAAATCAATTAAGTAATGCAATTTGTATTCACTCAAGGCAATGGAAATTACAGTATAGATGAATACAAATGTGCTCTCACGATCTCTCCAAATCAATCGACCCTTAATACAAGAGACGCTCTATATATTTATACTATTACATAAATCAAAGTCAAAAAGTTATCCTATCATACACTGACACGTAAGAAGAATCAGTAACAAACTTTGTTGGAGTTTGTTACATGGTTAGGCTAAGTCATATGTCACGTGTAGATGTCTTGTATAAGTATCCAGAAGGAGCTCCCTGTCTTCTGGATACAAGGACCGTCTTCTGGATAGTAGACAGCCTTCTGGAGAAATCTTCTGGTAGAAGATATTTTGTCTTAGGAGATGTGTTCATACTTTTACATAGAATTATATTCTAACAGACGTTATTAGGATGAGAAATTTGGACTTGGTGATACCTAACTACATAATCAAAACTGATGAAATTGATTTTTTCACATATAGTAATATATTTTTTTGTCTTTATTAAGGTGATATTCCCGGTGGTTGAACCAATTTTCTTCTATATGGTTGTTTTTAACTTAAAACAAGCATTTATTGATATCATAGACGGTAGGCAGCGCAAGGGGACTATTGAAGAACTATATGACAACCAAATTGCAGTTCTGGTAACACAAAATTTTACATTCATTTTATAGTGTGTTTTTTAAATTCACTAATGAACAAGTATGGGTTCACTATTGAACAAGTATGTGTTCATTATTGAACAAGTACTTGTTCACTAGTGAACAAGTATGTGTTCATTACTCAACAAGCATGTGTTCATTAATGAACAAGTATGTGTTCATTACTAGAGTTATTCAATACATGTCTATAATCAGTAAATTGCATTTATCTATTTGTTTTACAAAATCTACGATCATTATTGTTCATCAAAACATGATTGTGTGCTTCAACAACCTCATAACGAGACATATCCTTCATCAGGTGAATTTTGATACATATTAGAATTTCGATGACGGCGATCTCCAGGACCAAGTTCAAGAGAATCAAACTCCTATTTTGAAATACCCTCTCTACTGCAAACAAACCATCTAGTTTGAATTTGCCCATACTTATTTATCTTCCTTCCGCTCTTAAGAACATCAAATCTAGGGTTATAGGTGTACTTCTTGTATATTGTCTCTGCCTCCTCAATTGATGCAAATTGATTGTGCACCTTAAGGTTTAAAATGTTTTGGGACTATAGGTATCTAATACTTTGACCCCATAGAACACTCCACAACATCGTTATCATATGGATCGTCTATAAAACGAAAAATGAGATGAATTAACGTAAAGTATTAACTAGAAAACTAATACGAAAATGAACATTGGTGAACAATAACATTGAGCACTGTAATTCTGTAAAAAAAATTTCTATTCATCTACTGTGTTCTTAATTGCACACTAAAAAGACTTGATAATAAAATTGAACTAACAACATGATATTCAATTGCGACCATTAACAGTAATGTCAAGTTCACACGTGAACACTAAAATGCACTGCTTAAAAACAATTTAGTATTGAAGTAAAATGTTGGCAAATGAACACAAACTCGACCTATATCTCCATAAACATACTGAAAAAATATTTCTCCACCAACTCGTGATGATTTGACAAAATCTAAAAATTATGTAAATAATTTTTTAATACCATTGAAATCTTGATTTTTATCAAAATCCTCTTGACTTCCATCAACCTTCCGTTTGATTTTCATCGCCATCGTCGTTACTCGGGGACGATGATCTCGTTGATGTAACTGTCTCGACGCAAGGACGATGTTGTATATCGTTGACAACTTCTAAAACGTAAATCTCGTTTGACGACGGATACATATTCAACACTTCACCATCTTCGGTATCCATATCTCGATTACAGTTCTCGACCAAGAAATTGTAGAAATAGCAGTGCGAAAGTTAAACAATACGACCAAATCTAATAAATAAAGGGAGATATAACGTCCCTACTTAATTTTCCTATATATATGGAATGTGTTATTCACGGAAACATAATTTCACCAATATTCAATTAAATTATTTATTAAAATACCATATTGCCCTTGGTTGTATTTAATTCAGATTAATATTTCAATAATTAAAGGAATTTTCCTATTGGTTGAACTGGGTTAACAAAGTTAATACTTTTTTTTGGTTAACAAATGATTGGCGCTCTCTCTCTCTCTCTCTCTCTCTCTCTCATATGTGTAGGATCGTCTGAGAAGGAGAGTTAAGGTGAGAAGCGTGAGAAGAGATCTTGACCCTTGATCACCTAAAATCGCAAACTTACCCATGAATCATGCTTGATATGGGGATTGATCTGGTGCATCACGGTACATCTCATTCTAATGTTCATTCAAGGGTGGAGATCCCTTCTTGCGTTTCTCACCTTAACTTTCTTTCTCACTGTAACCCAACCATATATATATATATATATAGAGAGAGAGAGAGAGAGAAAGAGAGAGAGACTTCGGA
Source organism: Silybum marianum (assembly GCA_036898165.1). Classification (NCBI taxonomy): domain Eukaryota; kingdom Viridiplantae; phylum Streptophyta; class Magnoliopsida; order Asterales; family Asteraceae; genus Silybum; species Silybum marianum. The sequence goes on along the minus strand of CM072532.1, from coordinate 39,057,247 downwards.
TCATGTAAGATCAATATGTTTTCGTCCACTTTTTTACACTTAAAACTTCACAGTGTTTTGCTGTGAAGTTTCAGTGTAAAAATGTGGTCTCACGAAAACAGGTAGGTTTCATATAAACCCGACCCTGTATGTATATATATATAGGGGAGGGATCATACAAGAACACCCCCTTTTTTAAAAACAAAGGAACACTTTGTGGACCACATATGATGTGGGTCCCACACATTAAAAAATCATATCTGATTCAATAGGGCCCACCATTGAATCAGATATATTTTTTTAATGTGTGGGACCCACATCATATGTGGTCCACAAGGTGTTCATTTGTTCCTTTAAATTTACAAAGTTCTCATTTGAAACTCCCTATATATATATATAGAGAGAGAGAGAGAGATGAACATGTGAGACCAACTTGTATTCGTGAGACCTGTGAGACCACCTAAATAACACTAAACGTTCACAACAAGAAACTTTACATTGTTTTTGATGTGAAGATTTGATGTCTTTTTGTAACTTTAGTGTGTTTTGTCTGACCATTTAGCCAATGCTTAGAGTCAACGCTTTCACTTAACTTATCGGGTAAGATTTTAGTCCATTAAAACGTCATCGTTTGCAATACTTCGTCCAGTAAGCGCTTACCGGACAAGAGGCGTTACTCTCACTTACCGGATAAGATTCTCGTTTATTTTCATTTCTATTACCAGGTAAGATTCTCAATCCATGTCATGTTCATCCAATAAGGTAAAGTGACCTGATAAGCACTTACTAGGTAAACATTTAGTAAACGATCCCTTAGGCCTTGTTTGTTTTTCCATTTTAAGCTCCTGGTCACCACTTATATGTGATTCGTTTAGACGTTTCATAACCATTTCAGAACTGAAATCAGACTTCAGACTTAAGCACATCTTTAAAAAAAACACATGTTGGTCTAACTAGAACCCAAACCTGTGTATATACACACATTTTAATTTTATTAGAGTATGGGGATGATCTGGTAATTTAGCTTCAGGATTGTTAGGATGTTTTAGGCAGTTGGTAGTTTGTTAATCTGTTGTGCTAGATTGTCTTATATTTATACATACATATATATATATATATGTGTGTGTGTGTAAAGGGAGGATCTTCTACACCCCAGTTAAAAGTTACACCCCGTGCCTCCCAATCTCAACCCTCCAATTTTTAATCTAATGCTTCATAACACGCAGTGGCAATATGGTAATTAGTCTGAAATCGAATGGCACGATGGGTATGAAAAAAGGAACAGAAGGACACTGATTTTGGGTTCATCTTCATCATTCTTTTCCATATGTTTTTGGGTTCATCTTCATCATTCTTTTCAACGGTTTTTCATATGTTTTTCAACGATATTATCTTTCGGTTCAGAGAAATGGTTTTTCATATGTTTTCAAAGGTTTTTCATCTTCATCATAGAGTTTTGCAGATTGTTTCTGGGTTCTGCATATTGTTTCATAGTTTTTTCACGGTTTTCATATGTTTCTGGGTTCATCTTCATCATTCTTTTCCATACGCTTCTGGGTATTGCAGATTGTTTCATAGTTTTTTCATACGTTTTTCATATGTTTCTGGGTTCTTCTTCATCATTCTTTTCCTTACGTTTTTGGGTATTGCAGATCGTTTCATAGTTTTTTCATACGTTTTTCATATGTTTATTGGTTCATCTTCATCATTCTGGGTCCATGTTCATCATTCTGGGTTCATCTTCATTATTTCTGGGTTTTGAAGATTTTTCATATGTTTTCCATGCGTTTTCATATGTTTTCCATACGTTTTTCATATGTTTCCTCACCTGTAGACTGTAACATTCTACGATTTTTTGCAGATATGGGCCGGGGATCGAATATCCTTCCAGATTTTGAAGATCTCAATTGATGTAGTCACTCTCAATATTCATATGTTGATTAAGACAAACATTCAAAATTTGAATTTTTAATCAATCCCATAAATGATGGGATAAATGATGTGATAACTACCTAATTTAAATAAACCGTCCACAATTAGATTAAGACATATATTTTTTATAAAAAATGTTTTTATGTTAGGTCTGAAAAGATTGTATCCGAGATCACAAATATTGAAGACATGAAGGGGCAAACTGTAAAGTCAACTAAGTCATTAATTAGGAAGGTTTTATATTAGAAAAGGTTTAGAAAATAGGAATGCTTTTAATTATGGCAAATGAATATTGTCTTATCTCTTAATTTTCTTATTATGTATTTCTCTATACATATAAATAGAGGGTTAAGGCTAGCATTAGAACCAACACGATAATTCATATCATTAAGAGAGAGCTTATTAGATAATATCATTGTAACCGATATTCAATACAAGTGAGATATCCGACATCGGATCTTCATCATATTCATAGCGTTCTTCGTGTTCTTATTGATTATTCTTTATAAAGCACATCGTTACCTCATATACTGGGATCCACAAGTGGTATCAGAGCCAATCGATCTGAGTTTTGGCTATTTTCTGAAGCGTTCTTCACAAACAAAAGGTAAAATCTCGATTTCTGTTTTCTTGAGTTTTTCTCGATTCATACATCTTAAGCCTGATAAAAATTCTTATAATTCCATATTTGTGTTTTCGTCTATTCCTTTTACTCGATAAAACCTTATCCTGCTTTAATTTAAATTTTTATCGATTCATATTTTTGTCGCTTAAATTTTTATAGATTCATATTTCTGTCGCTTAAATTTTTATCTATTCATACTTCTGTTGCTTAAATTTTTGTCGATCCATATTAAGTTAAACTTGATTTTCATTCAAATATTTAATCGGTTTTAATTAAAATTATTCTAGTTTATCTTGTTTACTGTTGAATCTCTTTACATAAGAAAACTCAGGAACTAGTGACTCTTGCAGCTTTTCTTACTAAAGAATTCTAAAGTAAAAATCATAAACTCTAGTAATTTTTGACTTTTATTCTTGACTGAACAAATAAGAAACTCGAGAACTTAGATATTCTTGTCCATAAAAAGACTTGTTCTTTTTAGTCAAGAACCCTTTGTTCTTGGTTTCTGGTTTATCTGTTAAGAAAATCCAGATTAAGTATCCTTGAATTTTTATCGAGTCCTTCCAAATCGACAAAATTTATTAATCAAGTCAACAGAAATAGATATAAATTTTTATCGATCTGTTTTTCTCAAAAGAACTTTTTGTCGAATCTTGATCAATCGGGAAACTTTAGTTATCGAGTCTTTTCTGATTGATAACTTCTGCTTATCGACTCAAGACTTTCTTAGAAAGTTTATCGAGTCCTTTTATCCCGACAAAAAGTTGTTATCGACTCCCATTCACCCGACAAAATTTCTTATCGAGTCACATACACCCGAGAAATCTTTTATCGAGCCGTACCACTTAACAAATTTTTTTGTCGATCCTTCATCACCAAAAAAAAAAAACTTCTCGGCCCTTCATCACTCGAGAAAACCTTCTATCTTTCGAAAGAACACTCAGAAAATTACCAAAACTCACTGATCGAGATCACTTTATCAGGTAACAAGTACTTTATTTTTTTTCTTCAAGATGAGTTCTCAAAATCAAGTTTCTGAGCTAAATGCAAAAATTTCTCAGCTTGAAACCAGACACACAAACAACATGCAAGTGTTGAATGAACTTTTAAGAGAACATGTCACTCTCAAATCTAAGTTTAATAACTCAGAAGAATCAAGAAAAGTTTTGCAAAATCAAAATGAATTTTTGGAGTAACAACTCACCGAGTATACTAGGAACACATATCATGTATTTTATGAAGACGTTTGCAAAAGAAAAATCTTGAGTTGATAAAAATAAATTTTGATCTGAAAAATAAAATTTTTGAGTTAGAAAAGTTTATAGATCATGAGACTTATAGTGTGGTTCTTAAAAGAAACTTAACTGAATTTTTGGAATGTGAGAAAGAAAGGATATTAACTTCTGATGAGAAACACAAGTTTGAGATTGAGAGAAAAGCCTATGAAAGCAAAATTAACACTTGTGAATTGATCATTCAAAAACTTTCTAAACAAGTGTCTGATTTCGAACAAATTGTGATTTTAGAAAGAAAATCATCTGAAACGAAATGTCTAGAACTATCAAAGCAACTTTCTGAACTTCAAAATCTTTTAAAAGCTGAAAGAAAAGTGTTTGAAACTGATAAGAAGGATTTAATCAAGAAAAGTGTTTTGATCGTTGCTAAAAGCAAAAATTCGGAAAAAGTTTTTGAAAACGAAAGTAAAACTTTTGAAGAGAAAATCAGTAAACTTTCAAACAAATTATCTGTTTTAGAAACAACTCTTGTGAATGAACGGAAAATGAGATCCGAATCTCAAACAAAATTTGAAGTGATTTTGGAAGAAAGAGATCATCTATTGTGCAAAATTAGAAAACTTGAAAGTTCTACCACTGCTTCAAGTTAAATTTTTCAGTTGAATTCACTTTCTACAATAAATGTATGTAAGAATAACTCGTCTTCAAGTGTCAAATCAAACAGTTATTCTAACAGCTCCAAATCATATAATTCTCCAACTTCTCGGACTCATAATTCTACTTTATCTCACAATGATTTTGTTGCTAATTCCGGTAATTCTAAGAAGTTTAAAATGGTTTGGAGGAAGAAATCAACTACAGATGATAGTGTTGGAAACATGTCACATACATCTCCTGTAGTTGATACAAGATCATTTGTTTCCAAGACTAATTTGCCTTATTTTGTCAAATCTATCAATCAGCTAATTAGTCTAAGTGCCACAAAGATTTGTTGTTCTACATGTGGAACAAATGATTTTGTTAATCAAAATTCCAATCATAAATGGTATGGTACTTACAGTATCCCCATTTCCCCACTTATTGCATCGAAAGCTAACCTCTGAGGACCCAACAAAGCTTGGGTACCAAAATCTTTTTAGTCTGTTTTGTAGGTATGTCATGTGTGTTCCAAATTCAGAATATTCACATGACATGACAATCTTTCAAAAGGTTATGCTACATTTAAGGGGAGTACCCATTTATATTAGCTTCATAGTATCTCAGCTATGAACCTGTTCTTTGTTGTTTAGCTTCATAGTATCTCAGCTATGGACCTGCTCTTAACCCGTTTTACATTGCATAATGACTTCTGAATACACCAGTTCAGAACTCGAACTTCAAAGTTTTAACTCTTTGTGTGTGATAGGATTTTGATGTTTCAATGGTCAATCTAGAGCCGGAAGGACCTACCCATGAAACACATCCCTAGGTTAGATGTATTTTGCAAGGGTGTGATTGAGATAAAATTGAGTACATGTGCGTTAAATAAAAAAAATGTGAGAGTGTGACAAGACTTAAAAGAAATTATTTGGTCTTCACCAAACCTAAACAGTTATCCGGGTAGCCACATAATCTATTCATTCTCGATTCTTTGGAGATGAATAATGAACTAGACATGGACCCAATGTCGATAACTCGTGTCACCCCACCCAACTACTCAAGTATCTCAAGAAAGATATTTGTTTCATATATCACGGAGAATGAGCATATCTGCTATCTTTTCTTCACTAGGAAGATTAAGATATTGAAAAAGGAAGACACACCTCCAGTCTCCGAACTTCATATTCTGTGCACAATCGAGTCTACTTTGAGCCGATATATATATATATATATATATATATATATACAAATTCTGTCTACACATTGCACGAGTCTTTGTGATTCACATTGCATATCTTTGTGTTTATGCCGGAACAGTTTGAGAAGTTAGTTTTATAACTTACTTCTGTGATAACTGGAAGTCCTATCAGTGCATTATGCTGCCAACACTAAATATAGGCCACTTAATTAAATTTATTTTTGATTAAGTGATAACAGTTGCTACATGTGCTTCTGTCTGTTAGCCCATTACCCAATATTCCATATTTACATTTGATCATATTCGCACTTATTGTCTTTGATTGTTCATAATGATTCGGAATCTCTTTATCATTCTGAGGGGGAGAAAAGTTATATCAAAGACGCATACTATTATGAGGGGGAGAAATAAAGTTAGAAAAGATTCAGAAATAAAGTTAGAAAAGATTCAAATGTTTGAAGATGAAGACTTGTTCAGATCATCATACGACAAGCTCAAACTTATCGCATGTGCCTAACCCGACAACCTCAATGCTAACCCGAGAACATCATGATATCACAACCATCTTTTGTCTCTTTCATCAAACAACAAAGTTCTACTCAAAGAAAGATACCCTGCGACATCACGGCTCCTTCAACTTTCTTTTCGTGAACTTTATGCTAATGTTATGGGGGAGCTACGGAGCTTACAAGAGATCATTTTCGTAGGGGGAGCAAAAGAATCAAGAAGAAAGATTTTTTGAAAAAAGTTTCACCGTCTTCAAAAGAGTGCTGATTTGCTGAAGTGTAAACTCGAATACAAAGGGGAATTTGTTAGGTCTGAAAAGATTGTATCCGAGATCACAAATATTGAAGATATGAAGGGCCAAACTGTAAAGTCAACTAAGTCATTAATTAGGAAGGTTTTATATTAGGAAAGGTTAGAAAATAGGAATGCTCTTAATTATGGCAAGTGAATATTGCCTTATCTCTTAATTTCCTTATTATGTATTTCTCTATACATATAAATAGAGGGTTAAGGCTAGCATTAGAACCAACACGTTAACTCATATCATTAAGAGAGAGCTTATTAGATAATATCATTGTAACCGATATTCAATACAAGTGAGATATCCGACATCGGATCTTCATCATATTCATAGCGTTCTTCGTGTTCTTATTGATTATTCTTTATAAAGCACATCGTTACCTCATATACTGGGATCCACATTTTACTATCATGAAATTGTAAAAGACGGATATACCCTTGCATATAAAAAAACATAAAAGAAATTGAATATGAAATGGTGGGTTGAGATTGGGAGGCACGGAGTGTAACTTTTAACTGGGGTGTAAAAGAACCGGACTCTATATATATATATATATATATATATTAGATATTACGAATACATATGAATTAATTTGTTTTATATTTTTTATGTTTTCATTGTTCATCTTATACTTTTATCATATTTAAAATACATAATTATAGATTAACAAAAATATATTAAAATAGGTTTTCTTTTTTGCCATAAGTGAATAAGTATAAAGACAAATTTACCTCTTAACCTGAGCTTTTGGTGTTTGCTTTTAATTCATTTTATATTGTTTTGTCTATGTACATGTATAACCTCATGTCATCTATGCATGATAGATAATAGAAAAATATATGAAACATGAATGCTATTTTGAGTTCCCGACAATAAAATAGAGACTCTTTATGCAACATCACGTGCGGGTACATAAATGATACAACAGATGAATCGTATATTATTACCATAAGGGTGTTTTAGTAAATTTAAAGTCTCAATGCTACTCAAGAAATGGATTTACAAGCACTATTCGAAAAGGTTTGTCATAGCAGCCAGTGGCGGAAGGCGCTATAAGCCTTTAGGGACCATGGCCCCTGGGCTTTTCCTTGCCGTAAGTATAATATTATGGGCTTATTAATGTTGAAAGGAAAAGATTTTATTTGGGCCCCTCCACTTTTCCAATGACCATCCAATCCACTGGTTTTTTTTTAAATTTTGTATCCAATAATCCATCAATCCAGCTTCTGTTTCTAGTGTTTGAATTTTGAGAACGAGACTGTGAATGACGGAAGCTAAATAATCACAGGGTTTTTTTTCCATTTTATTCAAGTTTTAAAAATTAAAACGCTATTGCTTGATTGAGTACTTGAGTTTGAAATTGTTTGATTAGGTTTAAGTTTGTTTGAAATTGTTTTACTGCGTTTAGGTTTAAATTTGTGTGATTGGGATTTGGGTCTCTATAAATTGTCCATGGACTTTGACAGAGAGATGAGAGTATTCAGGAATAATGCTTGTTCCAGTTTTAAACTTTTAGTGCTTCTCCTTTTGCTAATTTGCTTGTAGTAGGCAATAGCAAAATTTAAAGTTCAAACTGTTTAACAATTTGCATTTTTCTGATTCCAAGTTCAAGTTGTAACTATTTTCTTTTTTTGGATTTTAGCAGTCGTTTACCAAATCTTATCAGGGTAAGTGCTTACCAACAAATTTCAACACTATTACTTAGTTATCAGGTAAGATTTTAGTCCATCAAAACGACATTGCATGCAACAATTTACCCGGCAAGCGCTGTGGTAAGAGGCGTCGCCATCACTTACCGGGTAAGACTCTTAGGCCTTGCTTTCCTTGTCTTTGTTCTTACTGGGTAAGATCTTTGGTACTTGTCATATTCCTCCGGTAAGGTGACTTGGTAAACACTTACCCGAATAAGCGTTTGGTAAACGGACATAAGTACTTATAAAAATCTGCAACATCCTTTTCGACTTTAGAGTGATCCTAATTTCAGCAATGAATATTGTGAAGACAAGACTATGCAATAAAATGGACAACGAGTTTCTAAACGTTTTGTCTATCAAAAGGGAAGTTGCTGAAAGTTTTAGTTTGAAGGAAATTAAGGAAGACTTCAAGGCCGCGAAAGATCGATAGGTTCCACTTTTACAATCGATGTTTGACATTTTCTTTTTTAACATCTAGTTTTAGAGTTTTAGTACGACAACTTTAGATAGTGCACTTTTTTGTATTTTTGGAAAGTATAGAATATATTAGCTCCGGCACCTGCGATTGAAAAGCTTGTGTTCCGCCCCTGATAGCAGCTGTCATGGCGAGCGGCGACGCTTATGTCTCACACAACATTAAGCATGATAAATTTTTTGGCGTGATGCATGGTTTTTGTAACACATATTTGATTATACTTATCTTTTTAATGTTTTATTTGTTATTACTTATCTTTTTAATGTTTTATTTGTTAGTTTTAGTATATGTCTATATGTCTTAGTATTAAACTCTTTATTATCATTGATTTATTGAGTATTGCATAAGACATATGTTTATGTATATGATATTAAATATGATATATTGATTTGTTGCCATGGCTTTCAAGATTTGAGGTTTGCCTTTGCTATCACACCACAGTTCATACTATTTAGACCCTTGTTTACAACAAAAGCTAGGGATGATGATAAATCCAAACAAAAGTTTTTGTTGTTGTGTATAATGTTTAATTGTAAACAATTGTAGTTATGTATAATGTTTAATTGTAAATAATAATAAAAAGATTTAATGTAGTTTTATGTTAGGAGTAAATATTTGAAAAAGGTAAGAACAACAAATGACATGGGTTTAAAAACACTATTATCTAGCTATTTCATTTCAAAAGCTTTGACCAATTGAACATATCAACTTTGAATTTAAATGTTATCTGATTCTCGATTTAAAATAACAACAAACTATAAAATTTACATTGACATGGACATGGACATGGACATGGACGGAGTATAAAACAAAACGAGACTGTCGTTTCCGGTTTTCGACTTCAGAATCGAAATGTTTCGCGCCGTATATACTACTAGTATATGTTTATATATGGGTGGGTTCAAATGTGAACCTATCTTTGATTTTGAACATGAGGATGCATCTCAGCCATCCATTTAAAATCAGATCAAAAAATCAATGCACAAAATGCACGGTGGCATTTTTGTAAATAAGTGGAAAACTCGAGTCATGTCTTAAACAATAATTAGCGCGTAGGGGCAGCATCGTAAATATAACATGTTCGTCAATTTCTTCATCTTCGTAGTCCCCAAACAACGATTTCGCCATCAATCTCTTCATTGTCGTTGTCACCAAGTAACAATTTCGACATAAATCAGTTCATCGTCGTCGTCACCAAGCAACTTATTTCCTACAGAATTGTAGCTTATATTCAGTCTGAATATAAGCTAAAATTATGTGTTTGAATAGTTGTAGTATATATTCAGTCTGAATATAAGCTACAATTATGAGTTTGTATAATTGTAGCTTATATTCAATCTGAATATAAGCTAAAATTATGTGTTTGTATAATTGTAGTTTATATTCAGTCTGAATATAAGCATAAAATGTTATGCTTATATTGTTATGCTTATATTCAGACTGAATATAAGCTACGATTATGTGTTTGTATAATTGTAGCTTATATTCAGACTGAATATAAGCTAAAATTATGTGTTTGTATAATTGTAGCTTATATTCAGTCTGAATATAAGCATAACATTGTAGTATCACAATGTCATGTTTATATTCAGTCTGAATATAAGCTACAATTATGGGTTTGTATAATTTTAGCTTATATTCAGTCTGAATATAAGCTAAAATTATGTGTTTGTATAATTGTAATTTATATTCAGTCTGAATATAAGCATAAAATGTTATGCTTATATTCAGACTGAATATAAGCTACAATTATGTGTTTGTATAATTGTAGCTTATAGCTAGAGAAAGGCGATTCCATATCCGCTGCTTCTATGCTAGGAAAAGGATTGAAGGAACTTACATTAGGTCGTGACTTGTGAGGGTTCCGGGTCAGGAGCGGTAAAAAGACCCGCGATCCCATAGAAAGACATCACAATTCCTTGTGGAAAAAAAACTATTTCCTTGTTTAATTGAAGCTAATGCTATGCTGCCCTTCCCTTGTTCAAGAGAAAGCGAGGACTTTCTTTTAGCTACCGGCCCAAACAAAAGAGATTAACCTCTTGATCGATCGATTGATTGGATCGAAGTACGAAGGGCTTGATTGAAGTGTGAGAATTGTAGTATCACAATGTCATGTTTATATTCAGTCTGAATATAAGCTACAATTATGGGTTTGTATAATTGTAGCTTATATTCAGTCTGAATATAAGCTAAAATTATGTGTTTGTATAATTGTAGCTTATATTCAGTCTGAATATAAGCATAACATTTTAGTATCACAATGTCATATTTATATTCAGTCTGAATATAAGCATAACATTTTAGTATCACAATGTCATATTTATATTCAGTCTGAATATAAGTTACAATTATGAGTTTGTATAATTGTAGCTTTTATTCAGTCTGAATATAAGCTAAAATTATGTGTTTGTATAATTGTAACTTATATTCAGTCTGAATATAAGCATAGCATTGTGATATCACAATGTCTTGTTTATATTTAGTCTGAATATAAGCTACAATTATGGATTTGTATAATTTTAGCTTATATAAGCATAACATTGTTCCTGATGAAGAAGCAGGCTCCATTGAAAAAACAGAATTAACAATTTAGTTTCAGAAATCGAAAATCCGATTACTAAAGTTCTTCACAGCAATGAATACGATTAATAGAGAAGAATTCGATTTCCAGAGAGAGTTTGATTTACTGAGAAAATTTCGATTAACAAAGGATGAGAGAATTAAGCGGGAGTGATAAACTTGCCTAATTTACCCCTCAAGCCACATTTAAAGAACGGCTTCAATTTGGCTCAGATCAAGGGCTGAGATCTATCCTTAGGTTCACAACCAAAGATAGGTTCACATTTAAACTTTCCTATATATATAGAGAGAGAGAGAGGAAGGTTCAAATGAGAACTTTGTAAACTTAAAGAAACAAAGGAACGATTCCTATCCACATATATATATTTCAAGGAATTAAAAACTAATTAATAATAATCTAATAACTTTAAGGGTATTATAGTCAAAATATTACTTTCTTAATGTTACTATTCATGATTTCCATCAGATTTGTACTATTACTTTATGAATTATTTAAATTGTACAACTTTGATTACTTCTAAACAATTTAAATATTAAATATATTTAAATAAATACAAGATCAAGATAAATATCAAATATCTTTAAATAAATATAAGATCAAGATACATATAAGAAACCAAACTTGGTATCATATATGATTTTAAAAACTTGAAAGTTTATTATCTATACTATATTATAAAGCATTTGGCAAAAAACTCTTAAAAACATATTATTATGCAATAGGTACAATTGATTAAAGCATAATTACTTAAAATTCAAGTGTAACTAACTATACAACTAATTATATAGATAAACATCTAATTTTGAATATAAAAAATCTAACATATAATAAGGATAATCATTCAACTCTAGCAAAATGCTTAATTTATTATATTTATAAAAAAATTATATTATTAAACCAAAATATATTATTTCATTATTAAACCTAAATTATAATTTAAAAAACGGAATTAAAAAAAGTACACAAATAAAATCGTATTATAACATTGGTAGAGACAAAAAAAACATTAAAATTAAGATGGATCTCGCTGCATTGCGCGGGTACCCTTCTAGTTGTTAAAAATAAATATGAAATGTCTTTAAAGAAAAAGTTTATTATTTTTAAAACTTTAAAAATTGAAAAAATTTATTATTTTTAAAATATCTTTAAAAATTGAAGGTAATAATTTTTAAAAAGTTTATTACAATGTCAATTATATTACCAAAATCACATATGATTTCAGTATCATATATGATTTTGTACAAATGTTAATGTAAAATCACATTTGATTTTGTACAAATGTAAATGTAAAATCACATGTGATTTTGTACAAATGTAAATGTAAAATTATATATGATTTTGTACAAATGATATTCACACATGATTACAATGCCAAGTATGTCAACAAAATCACATATGATTTCAGTATCATATGTGATTTTGTACAAATGTTAATGTAAAATCATATGTGATTTTGTACAAAGGTAAATGAAAAATCATATACGATATAGTTATAATATAATATAATATAACATTCTAATATATTATCAATTGATTTTACAAAATTTGTATATTATAAAATAATAATATATTAGAATAGTAATAATATATTAAGATACTATATTATTATTATTAAACCTTACCAATTTTACCTTTAAAAGAAATAACCCTTGATGAAAAGCAACTATCAGCATCCATTAATTACTACAATGCCATCCAATATAATATCAATTGTTTTTATAAATTATGTGGCTAAAAGGTGGTTCCTTTGTTTCTTTAAATGATGGGTGTTCTCGTATCAACCCTCCCCTATATATATATATATATATATATATATATTTATTTATTTATTGGTGTTTGTACTTATAAATTCAAGAGCTTTCTCTCTAATCCCGTATCACATTTTGAGCATAAAAAAGAACCTGCGATTTGTCGTAATTCATTCCCGCACATTACTCCTTACAAACAAGTTAATGCAGCCCCTAAATTTTACCCAATTCAGACGATTCTATCGATTTTTCATTTTCCAAGATTCTCCATAGTCCATAGTGTTGGAGGAAGGTCCCAACTATCAACTCGATTGTTGGAACCGTGTAGGCAAACAAGGGTAATCGATCACCGGATTAAATTGAGAATCGTGTGACACTTTCCGAATTGATATTTCGACCCTATGCCTGGGTTTCACGAAATTCAACCTAGGATAAGACTCAAAACACTTGCGTTCTTACGCACAAAAATGTAAGCAATTTTCTGGAGAGTATATGGGAGTATTGTTCAAAAACCGTGTCTAAAAACCGTGTTTTTGTGTTCGTTTAAACTCATGAATATAAATTCTTATTTATACTCAAAATAACGTAACTGAAATAATAATCATGGCTGAAATTTAGGAGTAGTGGTCAGTTAAACAAATCTAGTAACTGCTCAAAAACTGCACATTTAATGCACAGTAACCGTTTCAGGGATACTTCATAAGTTTCAGGGACCTCTCCCTTCAGGGACCCTTCAGAAGTTCAGGGACCCTTCAGACTTTCAGGGACCCCTCAGAAGTTTCAGGGACCTCTCCCTTCAGGGACCCTTCAGAGACCCTTCAGACTTTCAGGGACCCCTCAGAAGTTTCAGGGACCTCTCCCTTCAGGGACCTTTCAGAGACCCTTCAGGGACCCCTTAGAAGTTTTAGGGACCCATTTCCCACTTATACTCCAAATCCAATTACAGCCCGACCGGCTCGACTGGCGCTCGACTGGCCCAGTCGAGTATTCCAGAGGACATCAGTATAGACTCGACTAGCTCTACTGGCCCAGTCGAGTATTCCAGAAGATGCCAACACCAATTCACAGAGTTCGAATGGAACCAGTCGAGCTTGACTGGGTTCCAGTTGAACCTTGTTGTATTCAGTCGTTACCGGGTTCATACTCGCCTTATAACAAGCGTGCACTCTGCACCACCTAACTTGAATTAGATCACAGTATAAAACCCATATAGACATCATGTTATTTCCAATCACATAAATGGACCGGTGACACTAAAATCACCAACAATCCTCCCCCATTTTAGTGTGACCCATGAAATAACATCTTAATAATAAACAATACCAAACTTGCACATAAATGAAAATGTCGAAACGATTGAATTTCCATCTTAGTATTTTACACATTTTAAATATTCGAGAATCAAGGTGCCCCAAGGATTGAACCCATCAACTCATTTGAATACCTAAAGATAAAATACATACAAGTTTCACCTACTCGTCAAGAAAATAAATGTGACACAATTATAAAGCCGAGTGTCCTAATCCTCTCATGATCGTATAAAGGCCAAGTCCCCAACCTTCTGAAATGCGGCTACACTTCACGATCACGTAGGTAATTCCTTTACTTCGTGCACCTACAAATACACTTTTTCAAAGGAATTATTAAGAAGATAAACTTCAACCTACTTACTGTAGTACCGAACACATACCTGGGATGATTTATCATGTGTTCCAATCTTATAAGTGTGAGCTTTCCTCATTGAATTCAGCCCCTAATGTCATATTAGAGGGGAATTAGGTGTCTCACCATTATAGATTTATAAGTACTTTAATCCCATACCAATGGCAGACTTGTGCACTAAGTCTCTTGCCAAACCCTTGGTCAGATGATCCGCCAAATTTTGTTGTGATCTAACAAACTCAACAGAGATTACACCATTCATGATTAACTCTCTAATCATGCTGTGTCTAACACCCAAGTGTCTAGACTTGCCATTTTACACTTGGCTATAAGCCTTAGCCAAAGTGGCTGCACTATCACAATGGATAGAAATAGGTGCAATCGGCTTCGACCACAATGGAATCTCATAAATAAGATTTATAAGGACTTTAATCCCATCCCAATGGCAGACTTGTGCACTAAGTCTCTTGCCGAACCCTTGGTCAGATGATCCGCCAAATTTTGTTGTGATCTAACAAACTCAACAGAGATTACACCATTCATGATTAACTCTCTAATCATGCTGTGTCTAACACCCAAGTGTCTAGACTTGCCATTTTACACTTGGCTATAAGCCTTAGCCAAAGTGGATGCACTATCACAATGGATAGAAATAGGTGCAATCGGCTTCGACCACAATGGAATCTCATAAATAAGATTTATAAGGACTTTAATCCCATCCCAATGGCAGACTTGTGCACTAAGTCTCTTGCCAAACCCTTGGTCAGATGATCCGCCAAATTTTGTTGTGATCTAACAAACTCAACAGAGATTACACCATTCATGATTAACTCTCTAATCATGTTGTGTCTAACACCCAAGTGTCTAGACTTGCCATTGTACACTTGGCTATAAGCCTTAGCCAAAGTGGCTGCACTATCACAATGGATAGATATAGGTGCAATCGGCTTCGACCACAATGGAATCTCATAATCATAAATAAGATTTATAAGGACTTTAATCCCATCCCAATGGCAGACTTGTGCACTAAGTCTCTTGCCAAACCCTTGGTCAGATGATCCGCCAAATTTTGTTGTGATCTAACAAACTCAACAGAGATTACACCATTCATGATTAACTCTCTAATCATGTTGTGTCTAACACCCAAGTGTCTAGACTTGCCATTGTACACTTGGCTATAAGCCTTAGCCAAAGTGGCTGCACTATCACAATGGATAGAAATAGGTGCAATCGGCTTCGACCACAATGGAATCTCATAAATAAGATTCTTTAACCATTCTGCCTCTTTACCGGCAGCAGCTAAAGCCACAAACTCAGATTCCATTGTTGAGTTTGTAATACAACTTTGCTTCTTTGATGCCCAAGAAATAGCACCACCTCCAAGCAAAATTACCCAACCACTCGTCGAAGAGTGATCCTCCATGTTAGATATCCAACTTGCATCCGAGTATCCTTCTAACACCGAAGGATATCCCAAATAACTCAAACCATAATCCATGGTACCCTTGAGATATTTAAATACTCTTTGAATAGCTTGCCAATGTTGAGTGTTCGGATTACTAGTATACCGACTCAACTGTCCCACGGCATAAGCTATATCCGGCCTTGTACTTGTCATGGCATACATCAAGCTACCAATGGCCTTAGAGTATTCTAGTTGTGAAATAGAAGTGCCCGTATTTGGCATTAATTTCACACTAGGATCCATAGGAGTGCTCACGGGAGAACAATCACTATAATTGAATCTTTTGAGAATTTTCTCAATATAGTGTGATTGTGTCATAACAATCCCTTTGTTAACCCGCTTAATTCTAATGCCAAGAATTACATCAGCCTCCCCCATATCTTTCATGGAAAAGTTAGATGATAACAACATTTTAGTTTCATCTACCTGATTTTGATCAGTTCCAAAAATCAGCATGTCATCCATAAGAGTATTGAAGCCCAAGTTCATCAACCAAATAAAGTTGAAAATCATCACCAAAATTTTTGGCGATTCGGCCTCTTTTGCTTCTCCGGACCTGCTGCGTTTCTGGGGTTGAAACTCCATCCATACTTTCTGGATTTTGCACTTCATTAGTGCTGGTAATCAGATCCTTAGGCCTTTGGATAGATGAAGAACGCATCTCATCGAAAATCGCATCCCGCGATTCGATAACGGTATTTTTCGATACTGAATCACTAGATTCTATTACGTAGAACCTATATGTATTGGAATTTGTTGCATATCCAATGAAATATACAATCAATTCCACATTCACCCAAAGTTTTCTTTTGGGTTCGGGTAGTTTCACAACTGCCCGGCAACCCCAAATTCGAAAATAACTCAAATTCGGAGTTTTCTTGAACCAAAGTTCATATGGGGTTGTTTTGTTCCGTTTGTTTGGAACTCTATTCAAAACATAACAGGCCGTTAACATAGCCTCTCCCCAAAATCCCTCACTCAATCCCGAGTATGAGAGCATCGAGTTTACCATTTCTTTTAAAACTCGATTTTTCCGTTCGGAAACCCCATTTTGTTGAGGTGTGTACGGAGCCGTAGTCTCATGGACTATACCAACTGATTGGAAGTATTCAGGGTCCATATATTCCCCTCCCCGATCAGTTCGGAGACGTTTAACTGAACCACCCAATTGTAGTTCAACCTCGGTTTTGTATATTTTGAATTTTTCCAAAGCTTCATCTTTGGCATGTAACAAGTACACATAACAAAACCGGGTGTTGTCATCAATAAATGTGACAACATACTTCTTATTACCCAACGAAGGAGTAGAATGAAAGTCACATAAATCACTATGTATAAGTTCCAAAACAGCCGACTTTCTTTCGACGGTCGGAAAGGGCTGTTTTGTGACTTTCGTAAGCATACATGTTTTACATGTTTCTGTATGAATATCAAAGCCTGGAATAAGACCATCCTTTGACATTTCATGCATTCTTCTAAAATTCACGTGACCCAGTCTAGCATGCCAAACCATTGAGTCGTGAATTTTAGACGAAGAAGATGACAATATAAATGCAGAATTTTCAGAATTGAAAAAACTTGGATATAATATTCAAACGAAACATTTTATTATAAAAATATCCAAAACCAACAAATTTACCATATCGAGATAGAATATACCTATCCGAATCATAAACTTGTCTATACCCTAAACAATTTAATCTACCACAACTAACTAAATTCTTTCGAATTTTAGGAACAAATAAAACATCAGACAACCTAACATGATTTCCAGAAGTAAACTCTAAATTTACTACTCCAAATCCGCAAATCGGTGCGGTCGACTCGTTCCCCATATTTAGTACAGATCCATCTTCAACCGGTGTCAATTTCTCGAACCAGCGTTGATCTTTACAAACATGGCACGTCGCCCCCGAGTCCACCCACCATGCACAATCATCATCCTGTACATAGAAAGACTCCGGAATAAGTGAAACATAATAAATATTTTCAGATTTATTATCAAAGTTAGTCAAAAACTGACCTCCTTTCACTTGAGCTTGGTCCTTAGACCCGACTCCACTTGTTCCAGCACCGTTGTTATTCAACTTAACCCGGCAATCACGTTTGGTATGGCCCACCTTGTTGCATCTCCAACAAACCAAATCCTTCTTCTTCTTGAAGGATTTATTGGGTCCATCAAACTTTCGTTTCTTGCCTTTTCCTTGATTATTGGAGTTGTTTTTCTTCTCTTCAATCATATTAACAGATGGCTGTCCGGATTCAACATTGGACTTGGATTTGTCATTTTCTTGCACCCGGAGAGATTCTTCGATGCGCAAGTGACTCCCAAGTTGAACCAACGACAGTTCCTCCTTTTGATGTTTCAAATTGTGCTTGAAATCCTTCCAAGAGGGAGGAAGTTTGTCAATCACACTCGACACAGCAATGGACTCATCCATGTTCATTTTGTATAGAGTGAATTGACCCAAAATGCAAAGTATCTCATGATACTGTTCCATTACGGGCCTTGAGTCAACCATTTTATAATTATTAAAATCGCTCACCAAGAACTTCTTACTAGAAGCATCTTCAGCGATATATTTTGACTCAAGGGAATCCCATAACTCCTTCGCACTTTCAGCACTTTGGTAGATATCAAAGAGGGAATCACACATACCGTTTAGAATATGACCCCTGCAGATATAGTCATCATTCTCCCAATTACCTCTCCTCCGGGTCTGCTCCAACGTCTCGTTCTCCATGATTTCTGGAATGGGAGTACTCAGCACGTACACCACTTTCAGAGTCGTTAACAGAAAATGCATCTTTTTCTGCCAACGTCTAAAGTCAGCCCCTTCAAACTTCTCCAGCTTTCCGAACTTCGAAGTCATCTCTTTCACAGATTCAGCCATGATCGACATCACAAACTATCAATTCGATTGTTGGAGGAAGGTCCCAACTATCAACTCGATTGTTGGTACCGTGTAGGCAAACAAGGGTAATCGATCACCGGATTAAATTGAGAATCGTGTGAGACACTTTCCGAATTGATATTTCGACCCTATGCCTGGGTTTCACGAAATTCAACCTAGGATAAGACTCAAAACACTTGCGTTCTTAGGCACAAAAATGTAAGCAATTTTCTGGAGAGTATATGGAAGTATTGTTCAAAAACCGTGTCTAAAAACCGTGTTTTTGTGTTCGTTTAAACTCATGAATATAAATTCTTATTTATACTCAAAACAACGTAACTGAAATAATAATCATGGCTGAAATTTAGGAGTAGTGGTCAGTTACACAAATCTAGTAACTGCTCAAAAACTGCACATTTAATGCACAGTAACCGTTTCAGGGATACTTCATAAGTTTCAGGAACCTCTCCCTTCAGGGACCCTTCAGAAGTTCAGGGACCCTTCAGACTTTCGGGGACCCCTCAGAAGTTTCAGGGACCTCTCAGAAGTTTCAGGGACCTCTCCCTTCAGGGACCCTTCAGAGACCCTTCAGACTTTCAGGGACCCCTCAGAAGTTTCAGGGACCTCTCCCTTCAGGGACCTTTCAGAGACCCTTCAGGGACCCCTTAGAAGTTTCAGGGACCCATTTCCCACTTATACTCCAAATCCAATTACAGCCCGACCGGCTCGACTGGCGCTCGACTAGCCTAGTCAAGTATTCCAGAGAACATCAGTATAGACTCGACTGGCTCTACTGGGCCCAGTCGAGTATTCCAGAAGATGCCAACACCAATTCACAGAGTTCGATTGGAACCAGTCGAGCTTGACTGGGTTCCAGTTGAACCTTGTTGTATTCAGTCGTTACCGGGTTCATACTCGCCTTATAACAAGCGTGTACTCCGCACCACCTAACTTGAATTAGATCACAGTATAAAACCCATATAGACATCATGTTATTTCCAATCACATAAATGGACCGGTGACACATAAATCACCAACACATAGTCCATACTGAGTGTATTTCAACTGGAAGCGTTGAAGGTATGGTAATTTCGTCGATTCATTCTTGTTTCTTACTATCTGTATCGAGAATATGGTCCGATCATTGTGTTATGATCGTCGTTTGATTGCTTATAAATCTGTAATGATATATGGATCAACTTTTTCTTTAGTCTTCAATACCCTCTATGATTCATTTAGTAACAGCTAGGGTAATCTATTCAATCTGATGGATATTGCGTTTTTTTTAGTAATATAGATCATCAAGTAGGATGTTGATTGGTACTTGAACTGATATATCTTTAAAGAACGCGGTGAAGGTGTTAGGTGGATAAACATTGTGATTTAGGGTTAGGGTTCTGATGTGTTGGATAAACATAATGATTTTAGGGTTAGGGTTCTGATGCGTTATCTTTACTGAGAGTAATCATGAGTATGTAATAGAAAAATGGTTCAATGAACCAAGAATAACAAGTTTAGATCGTTCTTGATGATCATTTCATATTTGATGACATTGAGCAACTAAATCAAAAGCCTATAGTAGCTATTCGGAAATAAACTTGGAGGTAATACTTTGATTTACTTTGTAATGTATTTGATTAGTGAAGGAAATGAGATGATAGATAACAATAAGGGGCTGATTGGTTCAGAAAGGGGAAAGAAAATGGGAATTTATGGGGAATGGGGACATTATAATATATAAAACCAAACAATTTATTTTGTTTTAAGTCCTATTAATTGTTGCTTAAGATGCATGTTTCTACGGTTGCTTCTTAACATGTGCTTCTGCTGAGTAAATCCTACTAAAACCATAATCTATTTCTAATTATTTGTCTGCTAAAACCACTCTAGATGGATCTGGTAAATCCCACATAGAGGTAGGGTTTGAGAGATATATGTAGCCCTTATCTCTACCTCAAAGGGCAGAGAGACTGATTTTGTGAACAAATATTGTTACCCTTTTCAAGCAAGGTATATAAGACAACAAATATCGCAACAAAATATTATATTTTTAATGTTGACTTCATGATTTTTGAAAGTCTTGTAAATAAAAACCTTCGCATATGAGTGTAGGTAGTACTCCCTTTTCCCCAAATTAATATAACTCTCTCTAAAAATTTTAGGGTGTCCCACATGAATATCCAATGTTTCCTTTTTGGGTTGTCACTTTCTATTATTGATTGTGGTCCATAAGTTCTCTTAATCCATTATTTTCGGTATTCGATTAAAGAATTCTATAAGAACTACGTGCTAAGTCAAACATTGTAATTTTTTATTCGACTGATTGTTGTTTACACAGTATTATTAGTTAAGCAATCATGTTTGACCGGGATTCTTCATGATAGTGAATATTTTGCCTAATATAAAAACCAACCGATAGTTGTAACTTGTAGGTCTAATGACTATTATGGGACATTATGGGACAGTAGACTAAAACAGACCAAAGATAATAATTGCAACAATAGTGTAACTTTTGGTTTGATAGTTTTTGGTCTTGTAGGTTAATGCTCTATTTCCAAGTGGATTTCTTTTTAATCAGCCTTAAAAAATTGGAATTTGAGCATTGTCATTGTGCATTAAGGTACAAGAAGCCATTATAAAACATTCTTGAACACACTTGCATTATATCATCATATAATTACATCACTTATTTCTGAATTATTACAGTTTCAATTCTTTTTTACTAAGGTACAAGTTGCTACAGTGCAAGAAGCCACAACTATACTTCCCCCCCCCCCCCCTAATTTTTTTTTTTTGGCATAACCCTTTTTTGGGGTGGATATAAACTTGTGGTCTTTTTTTTTCTAAAATTGTTTTAGGACATTTTCAGGTCTAATTGTTGAAGACTGACTTAGCATTCAAGATTTAAAATGGATTCCATAGAGGAAAGATTGAGGGCTCTTAGAACACAATCATTCGATAGAAGACCCAATATTGCATCTCCTTCATATCATCGTTTTGCAGGGGCAATTCCAACTCAAACAGACTTAAAACCTCCAAACCCTCATGACGAAATAATAAACTCCATTCTACAACGTGAATTTGCACATTATAAAATACCTTCTCGTCCTGTAAAGATGTCAATTACTGATGACGAGCTTAAAGGGGGGCGTGGGATAACCATAAAAAGAAGAGACCCAAATGCGGTATGTTACATGGGTCGTTATATAATTCCAACGTTGGCTTATGGATTCACAGCTAAAGGTGCTTCAATGTTAATATCTTTAGCATATAATCTCAAGAAACCCGGAGGTAAATTTACAAGATATGTCTTCAATGGTGCCAAGGAGCTAGAAAGTGTTGGTGATAAGCTAGTTGATGATTTTTCTGACCACCCATTATCAACGTGGTCAAATATATCATGTGATTCCGGCACCCAATTATTCAGAAATCATAGAGGCAGCTTATTATGCATATATCGCAACATCTACACTACGACTTTTTAGTAAAACCCCAATTAACTATGTGAAAGCTTGGTATCATATTCTGAACGAGTTTGAGAAACTGTACAAAGTTCCGAGTAGATATTTCAGTTCCTGTTCCAAGTGTAGATTCAGTAACGGGTTTAGCAAATTGGTACAATTCAGATCCATTAGCCAAACAGACGCTTTATAGATTGCTGTATATGGGAGGAATGAAAGATGACGCTGATGGGTTAAAAGAGTTTCTTTATGGAATCCATCTTAACTTCACTGGAATGCACCTTGCACCCATGTTTATGGAATTGTGTTCGATATTGAAATGTACCTGCCATCATTTTACGTCAAATGGATGCACCTCAAGGCAAGAAACAGATGGATTGTTTGATTGCTTTTTTGAAGATGCATATGAACAATGGAGAAGAATATAAGAGAGGTATATATAAATGTGGAAGGATCTTTGATCATTAGTTTCTGGCAGATATACAGACGAAAGCTTGTCCTAAGTTCGTTTACCTATTTGGATTGACGTTAAAATCGTTGTTGCCTCAGAGGTATGAGAATATATTAAGCATAACCGAGTTAAGAGGGCTTAGTGAAGAGCAAAAAATGAGGTGCGCTATTGTTTCTGAAAAGCTATTGGAAGCTATTCAGAAGTGCAAAAATGAAGGGTCGACCGTTTAGCAATTTTGTTGCAATTTTGTCGTTTTAAAGGAAGCATATATTTGGAGAAAGTAGTAGCGACACCCGTAAGTGTTAGGTCTTGTTTGTTTTTTCATTTTAAGCTCTTAATCACCACTTATGTCTAATTCGTTTGGACGTTTCATAACCATTTCAGAACTGAAATCAGACTTTAGACTTCGGCACCTTTTAAAAAACAAACGCCACCTTAAGACTAACTAGAAAAGTTGGTAGTGAATTGAAAAGCTTGTTACCATTTCTAATGGTATTTTGTTGGTTTTGAACAAGAAAAGTTGGAGGTTGAGTTCCCATAAATGCACATATGTTTCCCTTTAGATTTTTGTTTATTTAAGTATTCCTTTGCTTGCATTTGGAAAAGGTAGTTGTTTACCAAATGCTTATCGAGAAAAGACATAATAACCCTGATTTATTTTATTGTGTAAAATGGATTGTTGGTAAACGTCTTAAACCCACAGTTAAGTTAAGCAGTTAAGCGCTTACCAAGTCTCTCAGTCCTTGCTATGCCTCTTACCAGGTAAGATTCCCGGTCAGTTCCATGCTCAATCGGTAAACAAACGAATTAGAGGCTTTGTACTAAACAATTACCGGAATAAGCGTTTTTCAGGTCACTTGTCTTAACATAGTATGGATGTTGGTAAGAGCATCTCCAAGAGCTATGCTATATTTTTTTTCAAAATAGAGTAAGAAAAGTCAAAAAATCTCAAAAAAAAATTACTTCCAACTCCAAAAGTAATTCTATTTTAGAGATTGTAGTATTTATTATATTATTAAAATAATCAATATATTAATAAAATATTTTTTTTTCTTCTAAACATTTTATTTCAGTGTCTCTTATTTGTGGAATGATTAAAATATTATTTTTCTTTCTTCAAAAGTGGTTTTAGAGATTTTTCAAATTTGGAGATTTTTATCTTCTCTTTTCTATTTTTTTTATTTTAGCATACTAGATAAGATAGAATAGCTTTTGGAGCAAAAAAAAATTGTTAAAATATCACTTTGACAAGTGAGAGAAAAGACTCTTACCTAGTTAGCGTCTACCGGGTAAGAGACGGTTACAAACAATCCATTTTCATAGACAAGAATGTTATCTGATAAGATAAGTGAGGGTGGTGACTCTTGTCAGTAAGCACTTACCAGACAAATATTTGGTAAACAACCCCTTAGGCTTCATTAAAATAAAAATACCAGGAATATAGAGACGGTTACAAACAATCCATTTTCATGGACGAGAATGTTATCTGATAAGATAAGTGAGGGTGGTGACTCTTGTTAGTGAGAACTTACCAGACAAATATTTGGTAAACAACCCCTTAGGCTTCATTAAAATAAAAATACCAGGAATATGCTTCCCTACCTACTCAAACTACTCCTTTATGTATTTTGGTTATGGATCTCTTTGGACCAATGAATGTGGAAATCGTTTCAAAGAAGAAATATTTTTTGGTCATTGTAGATGAATACTCCAGATATTTACATGGCTATTCTATCTACATAACAAGAATGAAGTTGTTGTTTCATCGTTCGCCACATAAAAAAGATAAAAAAGATGTTGACGTGAGAAATACATCATAAGTATAAGAAGTGACAATGTCATTGGATTTGAAAATAGTGAATTGGGGTCGTTAGGACCGTAAATAAACCCAATGTACATGAGAATTAGGTTCCAGTGAAAAGGAGAGTTAAGATGAGAATGTAATAAAGGGCCTCCACCTCTGATGGACATTAGAATGAGATACTTCGAGATGCACCAGATCATTTCACGTATCAAGCATGATTCATGGGTGAGTTTGAGATTAAAGGTGATCACAGGTCCCTTTTTACGATCCTCACATTAAGGCCTTGTTTGTTTTTTCATTTTAAGTTCTTAATCACCACTTATGTCTGATTCGAATTAGACGTTTCATAACCATTTCAGAACTGAAATCAGACTTCGGACTTCAGCACCTCTTAAAAAACATACGCCGCCTAACTCTCCTTCTCAAACAATCCTTCACTCGTACATGAATGGAGCTTGTTTGTGTTTGTTTAACTTGGCTGAAAAAACGAACAAACACAATTTTATAAACAAACGATTTTTTTGTTTGAGTTCATTGGTTAAGAGAATGAACTCTTCGTGTTCGTTAGTTAAATTGCTAATGCACATAAACAAACAAAAATAAACGAATTAATATAAACAAACATTAATGAACATAAATAAACGTAAACAAAGTAACATAAATGAATAGAAAACAACCATCGACTTACTCATATCTTGCTTTTTTTTAACTATACTTAAATTATAATTTGACATCATTAACTACACAATCTTCATTTATCCATGGTAAATGAGCAAAAAAAACAATCACCGTTCATCGTAAATATTATTCTTCGTGGGAAAAGTAAGAAAATCACAATCATCATTCATCTAACTTCATTCCTCCTGGAAAACAATAAAAAAAATACTATACATATCCTCATTTCTCTTAATAATAAACAAATAAAACATTTATTAGTTACTTTAAGAAAACAAGTATTATAATTAAAAAAAATACCTTGTATTTTCTCATGTGTAGTACAATAATATTAATATGACTATATCAATCTACTCCACAAATAAATATATCTACAATCTTAGTTTCTAAAGGGGAAATGTTTGAAAAAAACCAACAAACTATATTATTTTGAACGGTTAAGTCCCTAAACTATTTTTTTGAATGAAAAAACCATTAAACTTTCTCATTTTGAATGATTAAGTCCATGAACTATTTTTTGAATGAAAAAACCATTAAACCTTCTTATTTTAAATAGAAAAACCATTAAACTTTCTTATTTTAAATGATTAAGTCCCTGAATTTTTTTTCAAGAAAATTAAATCATCAATTTTTAAAAATTGATTACTTACAACTTTTAAACATAAATAAGTTATTTTTAACCGGTTATCTTTTAATTATCCCTCTTATGATGGATAAAAAAAATAGATCAAAAAAGAGGAAGATCGATGGCAAGGGGCCAACAACGTGCTAGGCGAAATGAAAAACAGACAACGTTGGGGTAATGTGGAGTGACGAGGGGGAGCGATACCATTGTTTGTTAGGGGTTTTAATTGCGTAGGTTTTTGAAACGGAAAAACCAATTTAAGTTTATTTTACTTAAAAACTTTTTTAGTGAGTTACAAGTAACTTATTTTAAGAAAATATGTCGGTAACTAACTTTTAATAGATCGATGGTTTATTTATTCAAAAAAAAATTTAGGGACTTAATCATTCAAAATGAGAAAGTTCAGGGACTTAATCATTCAAAATAAGAAAGTTTAAGGATTTTTTTAATCAAAAAAATAGTTTAAAGACTTAAACCATTCAAAATGAATAGTTTGTTAGGTTTTTTTGAACTTTTCCCTTCCTAAAGTGGAATGATGGAGATCAATAACCCCATCCCACTTAAAAGCAGATTCTGAAGCAACACTAGTGATCAGAATTACAAAAATATCGACGATAATTTTAAACTTAAAGATTTTTCTTCTTCCACCACTCCAATATATCAAAATATGACCGGACTCACCAATGTACAGTCCTTCCAAATAATGGAATAAGTGTCTAATTTTGAATTCACATGTGTAAGAATCAATATTTCTAATATGTTAGATCATACTTTCCGGTGCCACTTTTGGTACCCCTATCAACTCTAAAATGTTAGCTCAATAGGATCCACTTTTAGTTTCGTCAATTGCACCAACATTAGCCGCTTTATGAGCCTCAACCTACCATTCTAACGTTACATTAAGGGTGCGTTTGGTTTGCGGGATTGTTTTCAAGGGAATTGGATTTCGAGGGATTGGATTGGATTGGATTAGATTTGAAATCCTTCATTGTATTTGGTTTGTAGGATTTGGAATGGAAATGAACACTTTTTGTATGTTTGGGTTAGAGAAAGAAGGACGCTCGTGGATTTCAAATTAGGGCAAAGGTGAATCCTCAGGATTGGATTTGAAATACCAAGGTTTTAGGAAGGATTTTAAAATCCATTGTTCGGGATTTTAAATTAATTCAGGGATTTTAAATCCTTACCATTATGCCAACCAAACACAGGAATGGATTGGATTTTAAATCCAAATTCCTCGAAATCCATTACAATCCCGCGAACCAAACGCGCCCTAAGAGTATCTTGAATAAATTTTATTTGTGTAAGAGACTCATTCACGTAATCATATGGCATCAAAAGAGAACTCAAACAACTTTATCTTGTATTTAGATCCGAAACAACACCAATTGAAATCAACAAGTTACAAGTACCTCAATTATTACTTGTCATTTTTTTTATCTTAAAAACCAATAGACTCAAACTTGTTCATTCTCATCAAACCTAAATCAAACAATCATTCTTTTATCCGCTATACCTAATTATGAAAAATATCATATGAAGGATACCAAAAGAACAAGTAAAACTAAACCAAATTCTCCCATAAAATGATTTTACATTAGCTTTGAAAATCTTTCACAAAATTTAGGATTAGTAGAACCAGTAGCATCTACATAAATCTTCATTAGTACCAGACCACCCTTGTATCTGTTTCCAAGAGCAGTCTGATATGATGGTACGTTTTAAAAATCTAATATCAAACAAAATAGTGGAAGAAGTTTCATATCATCCCCTTGGTACTTGTTTAAGACCATAGAGTGTTTCATCAATAATATAGACATGGTTTGGAAAATTTGAGTCCTCAAAGCCTTGGTGGTTGTTAAACATAAACCTTTTCATGGAACTTATCATTCTGAAAGGCATATTTAACATTCGTTTGGTAGACTTAACTCTTTATAATCAACATAGGCCAAGAATATTTGATTGTTTCAAGTCTAGCTACAGGTTACGTCACTATATACCCCTTTCTCTTGGCAATATCCCTTAGTAGCAACTAGTCCAACTTTGTTTCTAGCCATAGTTCATCGTCATCTTTCTTATTTCTGAACACCCATTTTGCTCCTATAACAAATTTGTCCTTTAGATTTGGAGCTTATCTCCATACTTTGTCTCTATCAAATTGAAAAAGCTCTTTTTGCACTACTTGTAGTCTTAACTCAAGAGTTTAATTCTCCAATAACCTGATAGAGAGAGAGAGAGAGAGAGAGAGAGTGATCCTTTGTCCATCTAATGCTAACCATCAACCAAATAAGAGATGAACACATGTGGCGAACCATAATGAAGCTGAACACTAGTGAACCATTTGTCAGTTAAGCTTAACACTAGTGAACCATTTGTCAGTTAAGCTTAACACTAGTGAACCGTCAACTAAGCTTAACACTAGTGAACCATCAGCGAATTTGAACATAAATGTCATCATCTAGCTGAACCTTCAGCTAATAGACCCATCAAGTAATCAAGTAGCTGAACATGATAGAGCGATCAGGTAGCTAGTGTAGCATCAACTATATGGAGCTGAATACAAGAGTTGATAGCCTTTTGACGAAAAACGCACGACCCATGCTCTTCGGAAGACCAAATATGCACGGTCCGTGTACTACTCTATTCCTAATCTGTGAAGAGAAGATTGAAGTCGTGGATCATCTATTCTTTGAATGCCAGTTGGCTCAAGATATATGGAGGAATGTAGGTCGCTGGTGGAACATTGACATTCCTGCCCTTTACAATGTCCCGAGCTGTAAAATTTGGATGAAGTCCTTACGATTGAAGAAAGGGGAAGTTGAACGTCTAGAAGCGGTCATCTACATAGCTCTATGGTCGATATGGAATTTCGAAATGGGATGTTTTTTGGAGCAATGAAACCTAAAAAGGCACTGATATGGGATAGTATAGTTACACACTCGTTCCTCTGGACGCAATATAGAAGTAGGAGAGAATTATTAATTGGGTAGGGTGGCTGCAAACCCCCTACATGCTATTTCTGTAATGTAACTGTTTTCTAACACCTTGCTAGTTTAAATAAAATTGGTGCCGTTAAAAAAAAAACTCTCTGCCACTTAAAAACCCTCCCTATACAAGACCATCCAACAATCCCAGGTTCTAGTTAGCTTACACGAGTGTACACTCCACGGCTCCTTGCCCACGTTATAATTTAACTAATAATCCCATATTCTCCTATGAATCCAATCACATAAAATGAAACAATGATTCCACTAAAATCACCAACAGAAAGGTCTGGCCAATCGCGGTTGGCTGTTGTGTTAATTAATGGCCACAATATTTTGATGGATGTTCATGTTGTTATGGTTTTAAACCCATGCAATTAATCGAAGATGTATAGCTCAGTTGGTAAAAAGATGGTACAAGAATAATTTATCCAAATACGTCATGGGTTAGATCGTAAGCTCTTGCTAGCCTTAGTAGCTAAAAAAATAAAAAAAATGTTCCCTCACATTGGCCTTGTTAGAGGTGGTTCCGAGTACGACAAATTGGTTGAGGGTAATCAACTTTTTTTTTCCAAAATAATGAGTGGTTTTAAGGTGATCATTGTAGATTTTTTTAAATTGAATGATTGTGTTTTCTTGATGAAACTTTGGAATTAATGGTGAGTGGGCATAATAAATGCAAATCTAATTACTCCACTTTTTTTGCAACTTGAGATACAATTTGCAATAAAGTTATACTTTTCAGGCTTCTCCCATGATTCTGTTTTTGTTGCAAATTCTATCTTTTAAAACCTTACTTTTGAACGTCAAATCCTAGATGAAACAATCAAAATATAGGAACAAATAAGATACCAACAAAAAGAATAAGTTTTGTTAGGAACCTTTAGAAACCCTAAAACCACAAACACTAACATATTCATCATGAATGTATAATTCATCATGATGAATAACACGTCCATAATCATTGTAAATATGTGATTTATGATGAATAACGATTCGACCCTCATCATGAATGGGTTGTTCATGATGAATATTCATCCTGAAAAAATATGTGATTCATGATGAATAACAATTCGACCCTCATCATGAATGGGTTATTCATGATGAATATTCATCCTGAAAAAATATGTGATTCATGATGAATAACAATTCAACCCTCATCATGAATGGGTTATTCATGATGGATATTCATCCTGAAAAGGGACCATTCATGATGAATATTCATACTCAAAAGGGACCATTCATGATGAATACTCATCCTGAAAAGGGACCATTCATGATGAACATTCATCCTGAAAAGGGAAACGTGAGTACATGACGCACTATACACGGTTCCCAGATTCCTAATCAATTTTAGGTTCCTAACAGAACTTCCATTCCAACACAACAATATACAAACCAAATTCAAACATTAGCATTAAAAAAACCCATGACGAAACTACAAATTCGCAATGTACCTATCTTCATGTCGGTTTCAATTAAAACAACCAAATTATTGTTAACTTATAATAATAAGTTAATAACATCATTCATTCATTCATACAAACCTAAACAAAAGATACACCTCAACTCAGCACAGATTCAGCAGGTTGGAAGAAAGAAAGATAACCACCAAGAACTTTAGAGAGCTGTTATTTGCTGCCCTTCCTTTTTCCTGCTTGTTTTCAAATCCTTAACTTTCTTGCACATGACAACTTTTGTTTTTCCTTTTTTTGTGTATATAATTGGTACAACCACCTTCATTATGGTCATTCACGAGGGCGTGCAAGCCATAATGAGCTCAAAGCTCGAAGCCTAGAGGAATAGTCATTGATGGCTATGAGTGCCCTAGCTGATTGGCGCGTTGTTAATATCCGATGCATTTGTTGCAAGGTTTGTTGCCGCAAATTGTCAGCCTGGTGTCAAAAAAAGAGTTTTTTTTTGGTGACGTAATGACCAACGATTGATTATTGGGAAATTTATTCAAATAGCCATTCTCAGATATTGGTTTTACCTCCTAGCCCATTTCTTCCAAGTTTTACCCAAATAGCCCTTAGGTTCGCAATTGCAAAGTTTTTTTTGGAAGGGTGTCTCAGGCTATGTCTGGAGTAATCCTGGCAAATTATGACCGCAAGACATCAGCCCTGATAAACTCAGTGGCCACAATTGTTGTGTACGCCTGGATTCAAATTCTGGGCGGTTGGGATATTCCACAACTCAACCACTACGCCACAACCCTTATGGTTCGCAATTGCGAAGGGGTGAAAATGTAATTAAAAAGAAGTTTCTGAACTAGGTTCTCAATTTCAGGGACCAAATATGTAAAAAAAATTCTAGGGTCGCAATATTCAATTGGCAATTGCGAATGTAATATCCAAAATTTACATTTTTGGTCACTGAAATTGCGAACCTAGTTTGGAAACTTCTTTTTTTACATTTTCACCCTCTCGCAATTGCATACCTAAGGGCTAATTGGGTAAAACTTGGGAGAAATAGGCTAGGAGGTAAAACCACTTTTCCAGGGCTATTTGAACTAGGTTAGCAATTTCAGGACCAAATATGTAAATTTTTTCTAGGGGTCCCAATATTCAATTCGCAATTGCGAATGTAATATCCAAAATTTACATTTTTGGTCCTTGAAATTGGGAACCCGGTTCAGAAACATCTTTTTTTTTTACATTTTCACCCCTTCCCAATTGCGAACCTAAGGACTATTTGGCTAAAACTTGGGAGAAATGGGCTTAGGAGGTAAAACCACTTTTCCAAAATGGCTATTTGAATAAATTTCCCTTTGATTATTTGTTGTAAATGAGATAAGATATATAAGTATATAACCTGTCGAATGAAGCCCTCTAGAGTTCCTAGTTTACCCATAGCCATAGCCATTTGGCCCATATAGCTAGCTACATTTCCTGATGAATTCGAAGGGCCAAGAGAGCCTGCAATAGTCTCGGCTAAGGACTGCTGCAATGCCTCCATTCCTTGAGACAAAGCGTCCTCCGCTTGCTGTGATGATTGTTGTAAATTCCCGATAGCCAATAATTGCTGTTCCGTTAAAGGTTCCAACTGAGTTATAAGCAGCTGCAAATTACAAAACCAACCAATATAAGACGTTGTCTTAATGATTAAGCCGCAGAGCTTAATAATGTTTTGACTGACCTTTAGGAGTTCTGATGAACGGAATCCACCTAACCATAGGAAACATCTTTCGGCAGGTGTTTTCCACATGCCAGATAGAACATGAAAGACATCAGCTTTAGCGGCATCGCCTTTTATTCTGAAAATATCTTCATAATGTGCAACAACACCATCAACGATAATACGTAATTCACCATCACCAGCATGATTGCTAACAGCTCCTTTGAGTTCATTAATCCGACGGTTGTGTTCTTCTAGCCACCGTCCATATTCAACATCAAAAGCTAAGGCTCCTGCATAATTGCATTTTGATTTCTTTAACCGTATTTTATTTAACATATTTTTTAGAAATACCGATATAATTTTGGTGTTTATATTGTTGTTGTTACCTCCTAAACTAAGGTCCTGTTTGTTAGCAGCTTAATGAGCTTAACGGGACTCACAGCTTATTCGGTCAGCTATACATGATTGTTTGGTAGTGGCTTAATGATATAGAAAGTGGTTTATTCAGTAAGCTTTCAGGGGGGAGCTTTATGCAGAAAGCCAAGTTTTTTTCCAAAGCTTCCCCTCCCAATTAAAAAACAGGCTCCTTCTATCTATGAAGAATCCTTCAGAATCTATACAGACAGATTAATTCACACAGACAACTTTATCCATACAGGACTTAATGAAAAAACAACCAAACAGCCCCTAAGGAATTGGCAACTGGATGCATAAACTCTCAAGGTTCCTAATGGGCCTGTTTGATAACAGCTCAAAAGGACTCAGCTTATTTGGCTATTTGGTAATTGGTAGTGGCTTAATGTTATAGAAAGTGGCTTATTCGGTAAGCTTCTAGAAAGAGCTTCATGCATAAAGAAAAGTCTTTTCCAAACCTGACTCTCCCAATTAAAGAACACGGTCCTTCCATCTATGAAAAAAATCCTCCCAATCTATACAGTCAAATTAATCCATACAGGAATTGATGTAAAACCAACCAAACAGCCCCTAAATCTTAAAGTCTCTACGTAACCCACCATTGATTTATGTGATGCGAGTATGCTACATCACTGTTCTTTTTTTACATATTCGAAGGATTCAAAAAGAAAGTACCTTCTATGGTACTAACGTATTATCTAATATAAGAGCATTTCATCTTTTCTGTTCTATAGCAGCAAGAAATGGTGATCTGGTGTGTGTTGGAATTATGATCTTAATGAGTAGAAACCAAGGATTATCCAAATACTGAATCTTCTCATATCGACTGCTACTCAAAAAATATTCTATGAGGTACCAGATCTAAGGTTTTGAAATCAGACCTAACTGTGTCATTTTCATGCAATTTTTCCCTTGCTAATATCTGCATGTGGCCTTGATATTCTAACACACACAAATATATATTTTAAAAACAAATAATGTACCTCTCGAGAATTGCAATCATCAAGCATATGCATCAATAACCAGATTACATACTTAATAAATCTATACTATGAATCAAGAAATATTGCTACATTTTTATTAAATGACCCTTTCACAAACTTCTCGCTAGCAGCGCGCCGGGGGAGGGGGGGTGTCTTCACGGAAATAGGGACTCTTTAGGGTAGAGGTCAGATCTGCATACATCTTAACCCCTCCCCCCCCCCCAAAAAAAAAAGAGGGGGGTTTCTGGTGGGATATTCTGGGCTCGTTTTTACTTAAGCATTCAAAACTTATAAAGCTATAAGAAGAATGCTTTTAAGGCTGGTTACTTCTATTCTTTGAAATGTAAGTCAAAAGCTCATGATTTAAGAACTACGTTAATTTTATTTTTGTCGCAATTATAATTACTGCTAAGACTCTGTATTGGTAGGAAACAGATGTTTTTATACTGCCAAGGATTATACCATCGGAATACTTGAGTTGTCACAAAAAGCTATGCATTTAATCTTTAAATATTAGAAACATAGGGGCAGGTTCCTTTAGGAACCTAAAATTGATTAGGAACCCGAGAAATGCCCACAACAGGTCACGTGGCATATTCATCAGGAATATGGATGTGTTATTCATCATGAATGTGTGATTCATGATGAATAACATGTCCATATTCATCATGAATGTGTGATTCATGGTGAATAACACTTCAATATTCATCATGAATGTGTTATCATGATGAATAATCATCCTGAAGAGGGACACGTGGCAAGCTGTGAATGGTTCCCGGGTTCCTAATTAATTTTGGGTTCCTAACGAAACTTTCCTCTAGAAACATATATTTACTTCTTTAATCGTTCAAAGCTTGAAAATACTCATCAGAAAAAAAAAATCTTACCATTCCCACTCATAGATTGAGATTGTTCTCCTGAACTTGAAATGAAGATGCCCTTTCAGAAAAAGTAAAGAAATTCATCAAAACAAGTGAAATATTCTTCAAGGTGGTAGTATTTGCAACAACTGAAAAAAAAGTGCAGATAACAATGAGTAGTCAAAACGGACCTGCTGCCGAGCTCGCTGAAGCTCCTGTTCAAGTTGGGTCAGCTTCATTCTGCTACTTTCCAGCTGTTGGACATAAGCCTAAATGGCCACAAATTGGAAAATAAATAATTTATTATTTCAAATAAACCCACATGAACTAAACAATCAAAATGATGTCTTGGAACGTAAATATGCACACCAATATTTAAGTTGCGTACTATTTTTGGAAATTATATTCTTATCAAACAAACATCCATAAAATAGATGATGAGAGGATATATTATCCATCAAAGACTAGGCTAATTCATCATCACCTGGTTCTTTAAGATGTATACAAAGTTGTTAAAAGCCCGCCCAAAAGGCCCAAGGTCATGGGCTTCTTTAAAGTCGAGTCTTGGGCTTCTTTAAAGTCGAGTCTAGGGGTATTCGCAAGGCTCACTAAACGCGCCTTTTGGGCCTGGCACACCTCCTAAAGAGTTATTAAATACCCTGTCAAACCCTAATATTAAATAAGTTTTCTCATCTTCTCATCGTCTACACTTCTTAAAAATGAGTTAATAAACAGATGACAAAAGTCAACCCCTAATATTAAATACCCAGACCTTAGAACTTCAAGCCTCCTTCCTATTAATACTCAAACCTTAAGACTTCTCCCTCACGGCTCACACTTTAAACCCTTCTGCCTCTATCGAAGTATTGTTGGTTGTTGCATTGAAGGCTTGTACCTGCTTAAACCCTATCTTAAATATGTGCGTGTATTTTTATATATATATAGGCATAGGATCGTGTGAGAAGATGAGTTAAGGTGAGATGCGTAAGATAAGATTTGAACCCCTCATCACTTTTAATCTCACACCCACATGAATTGCGCCTTAGAAGGGAGTTGATCCAGTGCATCTCGGTGAATCTCATCCTAACGTGCATCCAAAGGTGGAGATTCCTTCTTACGCTTCTCACCTTAACTCTCCTTCTCACCGGAACCCAACCCAATATATATATATAGAGGAAAGTTCAAATGCGAACTCAAATTTGGTTGTGAACATGAGGACAAATGAGAGCGCGACGCGTGTCTGAATGTAGATTATTCAATATGAATATGACATGTGTCGCGCTCTCATTTTTCCTCACGTTCACAACCAAATTTGAGTTCTCATTTGAACTCGCCCCTATATATATATATATATGATGCGCCTCGCATTCCTTAGGCCCGCGCCTCACGCCCTAGCACCTAGGCCTCGGGACCCCTTTGCACCTAAGTGTCCCTTGAGCCTTTAACAACTTTGGCCGTATGGCAATTATTTTATAACTTACAAGCAATGCAGAACCTTTAGCCTCACATTAATCGGTAGACAGAGAAACCAGAAATGAATTTCTGCTATATAACAACATTTGCATGTTTCACGCTTGGATTCAACATACCAACAATTTGAATTATCACACATTATAGTGTACAAATGTTATGTAAAACTGGATAATTGTGTATATGAAAAAAAAAATGTCTTTGTACTTTCACATTTATTTCATTCGCATAAACAAAAGGTTTATCAATCACATAAGTATATTCTCACAATCATAGTACGCAAATCACTTTTCTCCAAATTGAATTATATTAACTTACATAAATGATCAATTTAAGACAAAAGAGGATGAGATGAACAAAGCATGTTAATCATTTCTACTGATATCGATGACTTATGTTATTGATTTCATTAAAATTTGACAAAAGTGATATAATTGATGAGATTGTGATAGAGTAACTATACAATTGATAACTTTTTTCTTTATGTAATTGAAAAAAATGTGACATTACCATTACATTTTATCTGTCTTGTCTAGTGTATATAGTGTCTCAAGGTTTAGAAATTTAACATTTCAATCTCCAAATGGACTTTTTTAATGATTTATACATAGAAATTATCTCTCTAAATAACCTATTAGACATAAGATGAATATTAAACTATTAAAGTTGCTTACAACCTACTATCCTATATATGTGCACATAAGACATCTTAAATTGAGACTCAAAATACTTGGTTTAGGAAACCATGTGCAACTATTTATGAGAAAAAAAACATGGACCATGTGAAATTATGAAGAGATAGATTGTACCTCCAACCTCACCCATGATCAGGTCATCATTTATATTACAATCAACCTACTTCTACCCATTCTAGAGATTTTTTCTACATATTACTTAGGGGCTGTTTGGTTGGTTTTCCATTAAGTCATGTATAGATAAAGCAAACTGTGTAGATTAATCTGTCTTTATGGATTGAGAGGGTTCTTTCATAGATGGAAGGGGCGTGTTTTTTAATTGGGAAGGGCAGTTTTAGAAAGAAGAAAAAACTTGGCTTTCTCCATAAAGCTCCCCCCAGAAGCTTACCAAATAAGCCACTTTCTATATCATTAAGCCACTATCAAACAGTCATGTATAGCTCATTGAATAAGCTGAGTCCCATCAAGCTCATTTAGCTTTTAACAACAGGCCCTTGCTTAGACCCATATTGCATTTATGTGAATATAACAAACTTAAACGTAATCACAAAAAAATAGATAACAGATATTGAACAACAAATTACTAACATATTAGAAGGAGAGATATATTCCATCTGATGAACATAAATTCTTAAGTGGTAAGTATGATCTGCTTAACAAAATAACAGCCTCCAAATTGCTCCAGTGAGTACACCATCAACCACTATGTCACTTTAATGCATAGCATACTTCAGAAAGGCATGGAAGAACTCATGCTAGAGAGCACTAAGAGGATGTTTATGAAATGAGGAAAGGATAAAAGTATTTCTCTAATACATATCAGAATTCTTAAAAACTATCAAGATACAGAACTGTGACCGGATACGATTGTTCAAAAACTTTCTAACTTTCTAATCATCATCAAGTCAACTCGTTACCGCCTGTTCAAAATTCCTCAAATCTTTCTCAAGTATCTCTATTGCCAGTAGTTCATTTCTTCTCTTTCAAGATAACATGTAATCATAAATTTTATGGCGCCTCAATAAAGCTAAAGCAGCACGCTACAACTTGATTACAAAGTCAATCATTTTCTTGACACCCTATTCACAAGTAGAAAATTCACTCATTGTACTCTCATGCAAGAACCAGTTTTTATTATATTCAAAAGCCGTTTTGAGATCCATCCCAGTTTTGTCCTTAAATACAAACCATTCTTTGTATTGGGATGATGAACAGCAAGTAATTCCAACCCCTTTGGAGTATAGCAAAAGAACAATGTGAAACCATAGCAAAGATCTTCATAGAGGATGTGACAAGTATAAGGATCAACATAGAAAAAAACTTACTTTCTTCCGCAGACGGCTCTTTCTTGCAGCTTCGCGATTCTGAGCAAGTCTACGAAGTGTCTAGAATATAGTTCAACAAGATAATCAGCAAGATAACAGCATAGTGAGAAACATAGAAAATGTGTCCCAAAATAAAGGCTAAATAAAGCAAACTTATTGCAAAGATCATCGTTTCGTTTATAGGTAACGACAATGGAGGGTGTTGAGAAATTAGAGTTGTGGGTCTGAGAGAAATGGTCATGGTGAAGCCTATAGGATAATCTAGTTCTTCATGTTCGTTTCCGACTTTTAAACCGGGATCCAATTTATGGTTATGGGGCAATCACTTTGTGACATTTCAGAAAAAAAAATGTGTAGCAATTATAAAGGGAGAACTGGAACATGTATTGAAACTCTTGAACCTTTTGATCCCTCGACTTATCGCTGGCATCAGAAACCACAAGCCCATGTGATTGACTGCTATGGAACTGCAAGAAAACCACACATTTCCATATACATGATCATCAGGCTGCCCAACTAGTTATAAAAATAGAAGGATTTACCTTTGTTGGTTGTGGTAGACCGCAAGTTCAAATGTAATGTGAAAACAACCATTAATTTTACTCTTAAAAAAATATAGATTTATTATTAGTTAATAGGTAAGAATCATAACTAAGGCATTGTAAATATATTAATGTTAGTACTTACCCCCAGAGCCTTATCTTCAGTGTCCCCATCTGTAGAAGTATCAGTCCTGGGACTGAGCTCTGCCATTACCGACTCTCAGTTACCACCACACCAACAAGTAAGATTTTGTGAATCTTCTTGTGTAGAAATAGCAATGAAATGGACAACTTTTAGTAGCTACCACACAATACCATAACTTTTGTAAAGATCCAACTGACTCTGCATACATATAATTTCATAAAAGTTAAGTACCAACACTAAAAATGAGCTTTAAAAAGATAAAGGTCAAATGCAATCATATAAAGAAAAAAGATAATGTAAGATAACTGAAATAAGAACACGGTAGTTAAACTTTTCACCTCATTAAAACTTTGCAATGGCACACATCAGAGATACGGCCATGCACTTGACGTTGGTGAAAGCTCTGAATATCATCAATAGAGAATGATAGCAAAAGAAAAACACTGCGTGTCATAATCTGATGTAATATATAACAGATACAATTACTCAACCAAGCAATAGTTGAGCCCGAGAATACGATGTTAGAAAGCCACTTATTTTTATTCAGAATTTGCACCTTATCATGTACTAAATATTTTAGAAATTGGGGAAAAAGTATGCAAATCATATATATATCTAAACTATATTCACAACAGTGGCAATATCAACCACTAGGATGCATAATCTTGTCACATACCACTAAATTTATTTTTCTGCTTATAGCAAGTTCACGCCATAACTTATTAAAGACATCTATCCACATTATAGGCTTAGCTTATTACACATCCACCATTAACATTCGCCTTACAGCTACACTGATCTTGTGTACATTGTGTGTATTGAGACCCATATAATATAAAGCAGCCCACTCATTTCCAATCGAATTGATTCATTCCACCCAAAAAATAGGTGCTTCTTTTACTCGACCCTTGATAATAAGATCTTTGATCGTCTTACGGCTTGGATCACACTAAACAATTATGACCAAATTGCCCAATAGAATCTAAAGTCGTAAACCACAAGGAGCACATTGTTGAAAGAAGCCCAAAGAACACTAACACCTATGTACCCTAGCTTGATTTTTTATTTCAATAATGAAGTCAATAAAACACACAGGCTTAATCACTGAAAATCCCACATCAATTTCTACACCAATGAGCATGCTTTAAGTATGTATCTAATGAAAACAAAAACCTAAACTACACCCATATTGAAGTCAACTTTAGGTCAAAAACAAATTCGAATTTATACTCCCTCCTACACTTGAATATTTGATGCCAACCTAATACTTCAAAGATGCAAGATTGACATGTATTTTTCATTGCAAGTTCAACACAAATATTATTCTATTTGTGGTATTGTTATCAAGTACAAAAAAAACAATCAGCCGTTTTTTTCTCAAAAAGGAAAGATAATAAGATGGTTATGTTTTATAAATCACCAACTTCATAAAAAGAACCCAAAGGAGTTAGCAAAAATATGGGTACTTTCAAATAGGGCGCAAGGGGGAGTTTGCCGGTTTGAGTCCAACAAAAAAACACAGGTTCATAAAGACAAGAAGGAATACTTCACAACTCACAAACTCACAAGCATATATTTATTATTCCGAACCTAAAAAAAGAAACAGAACTCAATCGGCCAAAAAACAAAGGGTCAAAGAAGGAAGAAAAACCCCATTTAATCTGGTTCAGCGTACACAAGTTCTCGTAAGAATAAGCAGCCAATTCTACATATACGTTATTGTGTAGTGAATATAAAAGACTTACCAGATACTAAAAATGGGCGCAGGGTGTTAAAAGTCTCACCAATTTTGATTAGAAAGAAATCGGAAGAAAGAGAGATTGGGATGCAGGCGCTGCTGCTGAGTTTGCTACTGAGTTTGACACTGAGTTAGGGGTAGAACTCGTAGAGCATCAAAGGCGTTCGAATTAGGAGGAAATTGTTGAAGAAAGAAGGAAGAGAGAGTAGAGAGAGGGCGAAATCGGGAAGAAAAGAGTGTGATTTGGTGGTGATAGCAGCTACTGAGGGAAAGAGAGGAGAGGAGGGTCTATGATTTTGACTTTTTGATCCGGATGATGACTTCCTAAAAATAAAGCTCTGAAACGAAACAGCTCTCTATGTTTTTCTGCAAGACCTTTTACCATTTCTCTTTTCTTTTCTATGTTACAAATTACCACCAACGATTTAAAACTCGGTTTTTTAGTTGACCTGGTATGGTGATCGGGTCCCGGGTTAACTGGTTTCAATAATTCTCTTAATTTCTTGTATTTTTTTTTATTTTCCGACGTACATACGTTTATATAAAGTGATAATTTGATGTCCAGAAGTTCTAACATTAAAAATACACAAACAACAAGTTTTACATCAATCCAAATACATTAAAAAACACACTTTTTTTTTAAAAAAGTTTAAATTTTAATATAAAAACGAGTTAACCGGGTTTGAGAAACGGGTTTACCACCGGTTTAACCGGGTTTTTGA
Organism: Silybum marianum; assembly: GCA_036898165.1. NCBI lineage: Eukaryota > Viridiplantae > Streptophyta > Magnoliopsida > Asterales > Asteraceae > Silybum > Silybum marianum. The sequence goes on along the minus strand of CM072532.1, from coordinate 39,016,298 downwards.
GAAACTCAGTCGGGTTAAAACGGGCCGGTTATATGCATTAACCAGGCGTTAGTTAACCCGGTCACTACCCTGGGTCCCGATTCGACCGGTCGAGTTAACCCGGGTTTTAAAACATTGATTACCACTAAGGGGGTGTTTGGATTAGCTTATAAAAACAACTTATTGACTTATTTCGGTATGATACCGGTAATAAGTCATTTTGAGTTTTTAGGAAAGACAGCTTATCCGGTGTCAAACCGGTGATAGATCATTTTTTAGGAAGTTAAAAATTTTTACTTGTCAATTTTTGACAATGACTTTTCCAGAAAATCAATAAGTTATGAGTTAATAAGCTAATTCAAACACCCCAGGCCTAAACTTTTTTGTTTAGAGTGAATTGATTGCCTTCCGGGTTTAATATTTTTGTTGGTTTTTTATCATTGGATCCCTAAAATTTATTAGTTATATCTTTAGAATATTTCAATCCAACAATATTGTTAAAATTAAAGAAAATTTAGTTTTCTTTCTTTAAAATACTTCAACAGTGTTGTCATCTTGTTTTCTATTTTAAAAAATTAAAAAAAAAAACTCTAAATATAAAAAATTCTTTAAAATCTGTAAATTTGAAAAAAAGAAACAATATTTTAACCATATCAACCAATTAAACTTACTAAAGTAAAAAATGTAGGAGAAAAAAATAATATTTTATTAAATGTGTTGATTATTTTAATAATATAATTAATGATATATTTTCTAAAATAAAAAAGTTGTTGAAGTTGTAAGAAAATGTTTTTAGAGATTTTGTCTTTTTATTTTATGTTTTAGAAAAGAGAAAATTACAATAAACTCAATTGACTTTTGTATTTGGAATAATTAAGTCACTGGACAATTTTTGGAACAAATAAATCATTCGACATTTCAAACCCTGTTTAATAAATCCTTGGACTTTCTAAAACCTGTTAGATACACCCTTATGACCTTTTTGAATGAAAGAAACCCTAGACAAAATGGAAAAAGTCCGAAAACACCCAACGGACTTTTATATTTAAGTCCATAGACATTTTTAAATGAAAAAATACTTCAATTTATGAAACGAAACATATATACCATTCCGGTTCCTGTTCCCAAAACATAAAAAAAGTTGTATCCAACATGTATAATCTATATATAAAAATTGAGCCATAATTTACTAAAAGTTGAACCAAAATATATATAAAAAATTGACCCAAAAATACCAACAATCTCGCTAAATATACCAAAAGTTGCACCAAACTATACCGTGGGAACCCACATCCCGTAAACACTCACAGAATATTGATCATAGATATAAAATAAACGATAAGCAGAAGCAAATAAGATCAACAATCAAACTAGAAAATGTAAACTGTAATGGATGAACATATTCATATCGATCATTAATAATTTGTATTTCACTCAAAATGTCAAATCTTACAGTATTGGAAATACAAATCTATCTCTCACAATCTCTCCAAAAACAATCGACATTGAATACAAGGATAGCTCACTCTATTTATACTATTGCAAAGGTAAAAGTCAAAGAGCTAGCCTATCACAGATTAACACGTAAGCAGAGTCACTAACAGAATTAGTTACGCAAGAGAAGTGTGACTCACCACGTCAGATAACACGCGTGAAGGTCCTTGTATTGTATCCAGAAGATATTCTATCTTCTGGAATATCATCATGTCTTCTGGATAGATCTTCTGGAAGAGACTATCTTCTGGTATAGTCATTTTCTAGAGAGTTCCACTTTTGTTCTTCAAAGGAAGTTTTGATTCATACTTTTACATAGAAGAAAGTTCTAACAATCTCCCTCTAAGTGTGAATTCAGAACAATGGAAAAATAAGTAAGAAAGAACAAAGTTTGAAAAGTTTCATTGTAGTACTGAAAAAAAAACAAAGAAGATAGTACAAGTAATGACTAATACAACGCTTCTGGATGCCCACTGATTATCCTATAAAATTGATTTGTGAGCTCTCTTAGCTTGACCACCCCTTCGATGTACTTATCCATATCAAAAGCTGCTCTTCTGATAGTTATGTTCATGTCTTCCTTCTTTAGAACCACCGTCCCATGTGATGGATTTCAAAATACCCTCAGAGTATTTGAACGCTTCTGTCAATCTAAAGAATTTCTTTCCCAGAGGTCTTTTAAATACAATTCCCCGCTCTGGTTCCGTTATGATTTCACCAATCCTCTTTGTTTCAATCCCTTCTAGTTCTTCATTTGGGAAAGTGATACTCAAGCGTTCCACACCTCTTTCAAAACCGATTTGGAAGTCTACCTTAGCTTTGTATTCGACAAAAGCTTCCATGCAGCTCAGAATTCTTAGATATGCGACATTGTCATCTGCACTTATGTTCCTTCTCTGTTTCATATATCTCCCAAGAGGTATAAGATCGGATGGATTTAAGGACAATAGATCATTTTCACAAAAAGTATAGGATCGCCCATTTTCTCTTATAACTTTATACGCTGTGTAAATGATATCTGTGTTCTCAAAATAATTCGCTCTTATCCTAACTAGTATTCTGATAGGGGATGAGGCAAATACATTTATTCTTTCCTGCTTGAATCTTGCAAATCTGATTTTAGTTTGTACATCTGTATTTGGAGCAAAATCACGAGTCATCAATATCACCCTTTCCTCTCTTTCTGCATACATGGACCTGTAGTGTAATTCTCTGTTTGGAGGAGGTTGAACACTGGTTACTCTTTTTATTGTTGTTCAGGATCCATAACTCTTCTTGGATTAGCCACATTTTCATTTGTTCGTTCAAGAGTGGCTTGATCATTAGATTGATCAACCATTGGAGCTTTCATCCTATCATAAACAGGAGTTTGATTTAGCTGGCTTGTTGAGGCTTCTGATATAGCAATTGATTGAGCTTGTGGAGTTTTAGACATAGGAGCTTCTGGGATGTTTACCTCTGGAGCTTGAGTGGTTTATGGAATATGTACTTCTGGAGTTTGAGTACTAGTTTGAGCGTTTGGAGTAGAGGTAGATACTTGACCGTGAATAGATGTTGACGCTTGATCATGAGTTCTTAGTCTTGAAATGGTTGTTCTTGGTCTTGTAGGAATTGGTTGCCTTCTTCCTCCCTCCAACTCTTGGACCAAATTTTGTACCAGTCTGGCCATTTCAAGGTCAGGTGGTAAGGGAGTAGAAGTTGTGGGGATTGTAGTAGAGACATCTCTAGGAACAAAATATGTTCCAGCTCTAGTCATCATTGCTATAGGTTTTACAATGAGACGTGGTTGAGTTTATGATCCAGAGGGAGCTTGAGGAGTTGTGGAGGCAGAGGCTTGTTGTTGTTGTTGTTTCGGCTGGGAGGTGGTTTCTGGTTGTGATTTCTCTTGGTTTGAGGTTGATGCAGGTTTAGAAAGATTACTCCTTTGTCTCTTCTGACTATTCTCCCCCTTCTGAGGATCAGTAGAATCTGGATCCTGGTCCTCGGATTGTTTTCGTTTGAGCTCTACCTTCTTACAAGCTTTGGCCTCTTTAGACTTGGATTTCTTGGATTGAACATCATGGATGCCTCGGTAACAACTTATGGTCGCGGCTCTTGTTTCCCAGAACGATTTCTGATATTTCATACTTTCAGCACAAGTTTTCCTTTTTACACTTTCAACACTAAAATAGGACTAATGTATACCAAAAGTTGTGCCAAATTATACCAAAAGTTGCACCAAACTATACCAAAATTTGCGCCAAAATATACCAAAAAGTTACACCAAAAAATACCATAAGTTGCACTAAAATATAGCAAAGTAACGCCTAATCTATGTTAAGGTCGTGTCTTGAACTATTCTTCATTTGCATCATTAACTTCTGGTGGAGATTCAACCATTTGACTTTCTTGTAACCCTTCTTGATGTCCAACAATAGTGTCACCTTCATCATGGTCTTCATCAACATGGTCTTCATCATTAACAACAACCTCACTTGAAACTGAATACGGTAGGATGCCTTCGGGCCATAAAGGTTGTGGACCTTGTGGTACACTTGATGATGTCTTAAATGATGAAGATAAAGTGTAAGTAACAGTCATTAAAAATGGTATTTGAATAAGAAAAATAAATAATGGCTTACTCTAATCATTGTTTCTCCTGTGATTGGATTATAAGAAACACCCACATATGATGGTATTCTCCCACCTCTAGTCCCTCTTCCACCTCTATTGCCCCTTCCACCTCTAGAGCCTCTTCTTGTTGTAGTCGGCTTTGGAATGTTCAGTCTTGGTCTACCTTTTGTATTAACATGTTTAGGCGGTGGGTCTTTCTTTTCATTCTTACAAGTCCTGACATTATACCCCTTTTCCAAGCAATTGCTGCATGTCATTGCCTTCCCAGATTTAGTCACTCTTGTATCTTGGCTCTCAGATTCTCATCTTTTTCTTTTAATAGATGGTCTACCAGACATTCTTCTCTCCTTAGGTGTGTTTGGTTTGATGTAAGGTGTTGGAGTCCACATGTTGGATCCTTATTGATAAAGTGTATTACAGTAATGGAATGCATTCAAGGAATGCCTGATATGTCCCATAGTCTACAACTACACTTTCTAGCATCTAAATCAACCACCATTGTTTCATGACCATTTCGTGTTTCAAACACGTTTCCATCACTAGAATAACATACCGATATCTACATCCAAAAAAGAATACATTAGCATACAAGATCATATTAACATCATAGACACCCATACATAATAAAATTACAGTCAAAGATAACCATACCTATGACTTTCTCCGCCATTTCTTTAACTTTTTCCTTACGGCCGGACAAACAAATGATTCTCATCCTCGTGCTCTGCTTAACATTTTGTAATGCCTCTCCATAACAAATATCCTTATCTCCTCTAACATAGTGATTATGGGTTTTCTCTTCTTGCATCAACTATTGAATTAAATGACTCGCAAACCCCATTTTCTACAACTTCACAAGCTCCACTGGGTTGAAAAAAATGCCTTACACCATGTATTAGGGTTTCTTTCAATCAAGTGATTATATGCATCAAGATTCAGTATCTTAAACTTTTCCATGTGTGACATGAAATCTGCTTCTAATTTAGCATCAAGATCCTGGATTGGCCCTCCTAATTTCATGTCCATAATCCCAAAGCTTTCCATAATATTCTGTCAAATAACCTTCAATTTCAAGAAGTTCCCTAGACTTGGCCCGGATGCATTGGCCCTTACTAACTTTGACCATTAACTTTTGCAAAATATCAGCTTTCATATCTTTAAGTTTTATAAATGGTCTTTCAATGAGCTCCCTAACATAATGCTTTGCAATCCAATCTAGTGTCACTAAGGATCCAAAACTGTAGTCTTTACTACATTTATGCTTACGAGTAATGGTTTTAATCTGAAATGATTTTTCTTGTTGCATCCAAGATGCCCATAATCTAAAAGGACAAGTTCGATCTTTCTGACCTTTTCCACATGTAACAAGTAGCCTCTTTGAATCATTTTTCTCAAACTCTAGTTGGTAGCCATTTGCCACCGCATAGTTTGTCAAACATTGCTTTAATTGACCAAGATTCTCATACCTCTCACCAACTCTGGGATCATCAGCTTCCAAGGAATATTAGAACCATGTATCGGATATTGGACACCTTTTGTATAGTCTTCTCTCCCTCATTATCATCCTCTTCATCAATATTGAACGTGTTGAGTACTTAAAGATTGCTTCAAAAGAGATGGGCTTCTGAAGTACAGAGTTCAGACAATCTGAGCTAAGTTGACAAGATAAAGCTAAGGAAGCCTAAGGCATAACTTCTGAAGTAGCAACTTTAGAAGTTCTGGACAAGTTCTAAAGACTTCTGAAGACAGCTCTGAAGATAGTTCTAAAGGTTATCTCTGAAGAAGTTATGAAGAATATGTGCATGTGTATAGAAGTCATTGGTCTGTCATGTAACCTAGCTGTTAGTTTAGACTTTCTATACTAGTATATAATTATATATACAAGGTTTGTTAGTCTGTTACAAGTTAGTTTTTGCACGTGTACTTTCCACATTTATACGTATTGTAATCTTGTGAATATCAATACAACAACCGGCTGCTTTGCAATCTATCTTGTGATTTTTACTAGATTTTATACATTCTTATATACGAGAAATATCAATTGGTATCAGAGTTGTTCAACTGTTCTTGATTCGATTTCTTAAATCTTGTCAGATCTGACAGATTTTTAGAAATTTTTCGATCAATCACTTATTGATTGATCAGATCTAATTCTTTCATCTTTTTACAGTTGACTTGTCGATCAAGTCATAAGAATATCGAAAGAATATGTTTCAACCGGTTCCGAGACTAAACCTCCTGCCATGTTCATCGGAGAATACCATCAATGGCGGATAAGGATGATTCAGTTTCTAAACAACATTGATGAAGAGCTTATGAAGTCGATTACAAATGGGCCACTTGAAGTCTACGTTGAAGTACCTGCATTTCCAGCAACCGAAGATACTGCAGAAATCCCAGCTACAAGGATAAAAAATGATCATCAGCTGTTCTATTTAAGCTGATTACATCATTCTCATCTTCAAGGTCTAAAGATAAAGAATCTGACATATGTTCACTTGAATTATCGGTTATTTCATAGCTAAGATCATCACTACAATCATCACTGCAATCAGATGTCATTCTGTAAACAAGAATAACGATTTCATCACTATTCACGATGCAACATGTTTTTATATATAAATGTGCAAAAACAATACATTCTTTAAGCAATACCAATGACAAACCAAATCAATTTCATTTGAATCAATTCAATGATACAAGTTTTTGATTCGAAATAAGTATATTAACTTCAAAACAACACAATAAATCAACCAGACAATAGTTCATGGACTTTATGTTCAAGAACCAACACCATCTTAAACACAAAAGTTATTTACATTGATCAAACCATAAACAAAGCTAAAAATCCAAGTAGTGATCAACCAAGAAACCTTTGAAATCAAACCAACTTGAAAGCTTTGAAACTAACTTAAAACCTTTTAAATCAAACCAACTTGAAACCTTTGAAACTAACTTAAAACCTTTGAAATCAATCTAACTTGTGGAAACAACATGAGAACTCAAATATTGCAGGAATCGAACATGAAAACTCAAAAAATCGAACCTAAGAACTAAAAAACCGAACCTAAGAACTGAAAAATCGAACCTAAGAACTGAAAAACGAATCTGTGGTGCGCGCGACTGCTGGTCCGCGACTGCTGGTTCACCGACTTTGGGTTCCTGGCTGCTGGTTCTCCGGCCGATGGTGATTAGGAGCGTGGTGAGTGAAACCCTGAGAGGTGTGCGGTTTGGGGTTTTGGGAGATAGGCGACCGTAAGTTTTAGATTTTTTTAATTTATATATTTACCTCCTCAACAGGATGCATGTTACCAAAGGGATTTATTTAACAAGTTTAAAAAATTACAATGGTTTATTTAACTTTTTTTCAAAGTCCAATGGTTTATTTGTTCCAAAAAATTTTGCAGTGATTTAATTGTTCCAAACACAAAAATCCGTTGGATTTTATTTTAATTTTCCCTTTAGAAAAATTATAAAAAAATTGTTGAAGATGCTCTTAATGGATGTTTTCATAAGAAACTTTTTATTTTATTTTTTGTTGTTAACTTATCTTCAGCTTATCAAATTAAAATTTTCCTTAAAAATTCATAATGGTAGTTTTTGTAAGAAACTCCTTTTTGTGGATCTTATTTTATAAATTATATTAATATATATTAAATAAAGTCAAAAAAATTATATTATATATTAAGATAATTTGTGTTAAAATCTCTAAAATAGAAAATCTGTTGGAGATGAAGATAACTTTTTTTAGAGATTTTTATCTTTGGTTCTCTATTTTAAAAAATTATAGAAAACCTGTTGGAGATGCTCTTATAAAAATTCTCTCCATAATGGTAGTTTTTATTAGAAGTGATCATTTGCGGGCTTGGGCCGGTCCCGGGCCAGTACTAAGCTATTTTTCTGTCCAACGGGCTTAATATAGCAAACCCAAGCCCCTTTTTACGGTCTTAGAAACTTGCCCTTACCCGTCCAATAAAACGGGCCGGGTTTGCCCACGGGCTAACGGGCCTAAAAATCTTTTTATATTTCTAAGAAAACAAACTTATATAAGATCACAAGTCAATGTAAAATAATTCAAAATACATAACAATATTTTCAACTTAAAATTAGACGTGAATACAAGTTAATGTATACAATTTAGAAAAAAATTGACAACAATATCGATAAATGAAATGACTAAATGAAATAATAAGGAATTGGTCAATTGATTATTGAAGTAATTATATTTTTAGTTTTTTAATTTTTAAAGAGTGTTATTAACACAGACTCATAATTAAGTTAGAATTAATAAGTATCAAGAATTCTCAATTTTATGAGTAAATTTTAATTATAATGGTTATTATTATAAATATACTAACGGGCCGGCCGGGCCTGCCCATATATTTTTTCATTGCCCGTGGCCGCCCATTAATTTTAACAAGTCAGTCCAAGCCCGCCCATTTTTTCGATTTTTTCGAGAATAGTTGTCCAAACCCGCTTTTCTAGTGGGCTGGACAGGGTGGGCCTAGCGGGTCGTCCCGCCCGTGAACAACTCTAGTTTTTATAAACCACCACATTTTTTGCTAATAAGGACCTTGCAATGAAGATGCTATTGGCTATGTTAAAATAAAGAAAAATGATATTTTAACATTTTCGTTATTGCAGTAGTTATGTTATCCCCAATGTTAAAATAGATAAAATAAGACGGATTGTAAAAATCTCTAAATTTATGTAACACCCGGATATTTGGTTCATTATATTTTTTGGAGCGAAAAATAGAATAAAAGAATTATTCGGTGTTATTTAAAACAAAAGAAGGTAGGGGCGTAGTGGTAAGAGTGTTGTGGTTGTCTACAGGTGGTCTCAAGTTCGAATCCTTAGTTCACCGCTCCCCTAAGCGCGCGACTAGGCCCGCGGCTACAGGTCGCGGCCCAGCCCGCGTAACCCATTGTTCGAGCTTAAAATGAATAAACCCATATTTATTCTTCATTTCATCATATCTCCTTCATACGAACTCCGTTTCTGACGATTTTTCTTCCTATATTGTTGTTTTTTAGAGTTATTTAAACCTAGATCGGTGGCAAGATCTTAGGGCATTTTGGAGAAAGAGGTAAGAGTGTTGTGGTCGTCTGCAAGTGGTCTCGAGTTCGAATCCTGGCAAGATCAATCCAATAATCTTTTTTTTAATTGAAGCCTTAGTTTGCCTCTCCCATAAGTGCGTGACTGGGCCCACGACTTGAGATCGCGGCCCAGTCGGCGTAACCCACTGTTCGAGCTGAAAATGAATAAACTCGGATTTATTCTTCATTTCATCATATATCCTTCATACGAACTCCATTTTTGACGTTTTTTCTTCCTGCATTCTTGTTTTTGAGAGCTCTTCAAGCCTAGATCGGTGGAGTAAACTCAATGAACGATTTTAGGGCATTTTGGAGAAAGTTTCATCTTCATCTTCTCTATCCTTTTCACCATTGTTGACGGTTTTTGGGGTTTTTGTCCAAGTCAAGATTTGTAAGTTATTTCACCCATTTAGATTGTATTTCTTGTTAAAACCTTCCTTTTTGGTCCTCTAGAACCTTATTCTCGCTGCATTTTCGTTATTTTAGAGTTTTGGTCATTTTGGAATATTTGGGGTTTTTGACTCGGGTTTCATGGAAATGATTGTTGGAAGTTATTATTGGTGTATTTAAGTTGTTTATGGTTTCTAGTGAAGACCATTCCATCAAATGGAGCTTTTGGGATAAAATCTAGATTTAACCTAAATTTAGCAAGGTGAGAACGGTGTACATGCCAAAAATGTCCATTTTGAAGTATTAACATGTTTTACTTGTTATTTATCAAATGTGTGAGTATTTGGGTAAGTTTTGCATGTTTGGTATGAATGAGTTATAAATCATGTAAGAGGCTTATAGTTGAGTTTTTAAACATTTTGATAAATGAAGTATAAGGGTGAGTTATTTGGATGCATTATCTTTTAAATGAAGATCATTTGGTTTATTTGCATCTGTGGATTATTTGATTTATAAACCGTTGGAATTACATGTTATTGCATTATGAGACATTTTGGAAATATATGAATATGATTTCATTTGGAAAATGATTTGTCTCAACCAATGTTTGAGTAATCACACAAGTGTTGAGTTATAGAGCTTTTGCTCGGTTTTGACTAAAATGAGTCTCGTGGACATTTGCCCGATTTAAATTGGTCTATGTCGGGTTTTTGAGTTATATGCAGTTATGGCATATTATTTGATATATACACGTTTTGGGTGCGTTAGTCATTCATTTAGTGTTGTGTAATTTTATGGCTAGAATGTAATGTTTCCATAGACATATAAGTCGGTTTTGGTTGAGATAGTCAATCCCATAATATTGTTTGAGGTAGGCATCGGGTGGCATTAAGATGTGGGCTCTTGTAGTCGGGCAACGACCATTGACCATCAAGATATAATCGCTAGTATTTGTAGTTTGAAATAGGCATAGGGTCTTCATAGGCATTAAGATGTGGGCTCTTGTAGTCGGGCATCGACCATTGACCATTAAAGTGTAATTTCCCACGAACGGGTTGGTTAATCTACCCCATGTAACGTTGAATGGTGACCCACTTACGTGTCCCGTCACTTTTAATGGTAACACGGGTCTCGCCCGTCACCGAAAGGTGTTGTTTTGGGTATAGAGTCTTATCCATTGTTTTCGGCAACGTTTTAGAGTATGAAGTATTATATATAATTTATATTATTGGATCTTTGAGACGTAACCATATTTTGGTATTCTAGAAAATGGAGTTTTATCCATATTTTGGTATTTGAGGTATTTAAACGTATTCACGTTTTGAGTGAGTAAAAGGTGTAGAGTTCGTGTTTGAATGAGTATTTATATTTAAAGCTTTCATTTCTGCGGTATTTTGATTTAAAACTTTCATTACAAAAATGACGAGTTTGGGAAAGATGTTACTTTCATAATGAAGTCTTTATATTTGAGAAACTGATATTATTCTTTCAAGCAATCTTTCGATTTCAACCATTTATAAATATGTTATAAACTCTTGAGCTCACTAGGCATTAAGCCTAACCTTTTTTCTTTGTCGGCATGTTCATCAGGTTCTTGTTGGGGTTGATACTAGCGACACGTGTGGACTTGAGTGCTGGGAAGTGACACGCTAAAGATCTAGCTATTTGGTGACTTTTCCGCAATCAAAGATGGCGACTCTTATTGGTTTAATAACACCCGACCATATGTAGGTCTTCGAATAAGACTTGATCTAACTTTTGTCGAGGTTTTATTTAGAATATTCATTGAGACAATTCGAGTTTTGATTTATAAGAGAAGGATTATTCTTTATTTATTGTATTCATGAAATTTTAATTTAGTCGCTCTTTCCAAATTTGAGGGTGTTACAATTTAAAGAAATCTCTAAAATTCTATAGAATAGATAAAACAAAAACAATATTTTAATTATATCCAACCAATTACACTTATTGAAGTTAAATGTGTAGGAGAGAAAATTATAGTTTATTAAATGTATTAAATATTTTATTAATACTAGTTGCGTACCCGCGCCATGCGGCGGGAGTCATAAATGTAAACAATTTTAAAGCTCTGGTAGTTTTGTTAGATAAGATTTTAACGATGATGTGAGTTACACTTAGGGATCGTTTACTAAACATTTACCCGTCTTTTACTTTACTAATGAACTTGACAAGGGTAGTGAATTTTACCGAGTAAGAGCGATGATAAAGATGGAAAGTCTTACCCAGTAAATTAGGGTGACGACTCTTACCAGGTAAGCGCTTACCGGGTAAATTGTTGCATACGATACCTCTTTAATGGACTAAAATCTTACCCGGTAGTAGTAAGTTAGAGTGTTGACTCTTAGGGTTGATCGACAAAAAATTGTATGACCGTTTAAAATCCAAAATTTCAAACCTATCCGATCTAATCTAATTGCTACCGTAGAATCCAAATAAATATCAACAAAACAAATATTGAAAATTGTCTCAAGCAAACGACAAGGATCAATTCCAATACATTAAGACTATACATGGAAGAGAAAAAAAAAAGAATTAAAGACTACCTAGTCTCATTTTGGGAGTTCATGTCCATAAGAATATTTTCTGCTTACTTGATAAAATCAGTGTGAAAGCACGCCAAGTGTGTGGTTTCTTCATTACTTCTAAAATGCTCAAAGTTTTCAAGCACCAGTAGCGATGTCGTCTTTGTCATTTGCTGCCTAATATTAGCATGAAGCCTATAACCCATGAATGGATTCTGAATCGTAGATACCTTATTGCCACTATTACCATGAAGCATGTAACTTCTACTACTTGTTTGATTTTCATCTCCATGGCTATTTCTGTTTACCAATTTATCTTCCAACTCTTTTCCCTACAAATGGATAAGAAATGAGAGAACAAAAATAAATGAAATATCACTACTTGTTAACCTTTGATGGTCTTTCAATTCCTAGTCACTAGTCTTTCTCCGTTTGTATCATTGTGTTTTTGCATTTTCTTTTTGTTGATGGAAAGAATGAGAGCTAATGTCAACAGTCAAACCACATATAAATAACCAATAATGCATAAGGAAGTGCTTGACAACATGTGTTTCTAGCTCCATACCATAGTTAAAGTACATTTTTTAAACTTTTTTAAATGGTCAAACTTAAAATGCCTCTCATGAGACTTGAACCTCCATTCATCGGGTTAGAGATAATGATTGAAAGCCTTTGGAAACTTAATGTTATTCACCCCTTAGAGCAATACAAACAACCTTCTTTAAGAGATCAATCAACAAATGTAGTACAATATATCTCTTGGAAAGGTGGGGGCCTGATTGCTCTCAGTTAAGAGGCAAGAAAAAATAGGGTGAAACAATAGCAATCATTCTTAAGATCTGGGATTTTATTCTTTCACATGGATGATGGATGCCAGGTTTTTTGCAAACTGAAATCTAGTTATTCGTGTTTCATTTGGTATTAAGATCAATGCACGGTGATGAGGAATGATAGTTTTTCTGCAAATTCAGCTGGTCCAAGTTCTTGTGGCATGTGGTAAAGTTGACTTAAACACATATCAGAATGCATATTCAAGGTTCATAAAATTCAAAACTTTTCAAAGGGTTTGAGCTTTGCATCTATTTAATATGAGTGCCCAACTTGTAGTATTGTTGTACTTACTTTCATTTTTGCAAGTTCTTACCATTCTTCCAAGAAAGGGTTGACGTAGGAATGTGTCAATTGATAAAGTGTACCATAACCCTACTGATGTTGTTGAAACAGTGTTGAAAGAAACACCACCAGAAAGAATGGGAAGTATAGTTGAAGAAGTTCTCACATAAAAATTGTACCCCAAACAGTCTGGATCATACACGAAGTAATGGGTTATTGAAAGCATCAAAAGATTGTTGCAAGAGTAAATACCTGGTCAAGACGAAAACAGGAATACAAGAAAATCAGTCTCCATTGCCAAGCAATCTATAGAAAAAAAAATTAAGTTAGACCATATGTTCAACACCCAAACCAAAAACGAATACAAATTTAAAGAAGTCTTACAACAATAGTTGCAAAAAATATAAATATTCAAGAAATATATAGTTGATGGGCCATTTGGAACTCTAAATTATCAAGGGTAACAAGTCTTACAACAATACTTCCAAGGATCTTGATTTTGGCAAGAGGCATAAAACCTGTAAGATCTGATAGTTTCTCAACTCTAATTGGCCAAATCGAATGGGGCTCACCCCCAAAAACTGCATTAATAACCACAATTATCCACATTTGGTTATGGAGATCATTATCAACTTCTACACTTTTATGGTTGTAATTTGTATCACATAGATTCAAAAATATACCCAATAGCGATAATAACATACTCAAATCAAGAACATAAACATATATCATAACAGGAAAATAACATCCTCCTCCTACATGGTGTATGATCAAATAACCATTCTCTAATCGTTGTAAAAATTTGTAAGTCGTGGGTTGTGCTAAGCTGTAGAAAATTCGGTGACAAAATGTTATTAGAATCGATAGTTTTAGCGATATCTATGCTTAAGATGTTTAACATCGACTGAATAAGCTCTCAAACCTCTTCTAATGACCACCATGTTTAGAACCTTTCACTTTAGATGGAGACATGGAGAAAAAAGATGGGAAATTCAAAAAAGGAAGAGATGATGATATATTACCTTATGAATTTAATACCAAAATTAATAATCCTTGAATGTAAGTATGTATCCATTGACATTCTAGGTCAAAGTACATCTCTATTTCAGATGCAAACGCAACTAAAGCAAAACAAATCAAAGAATGTAGTTTCACATACGCCTTAATATACGAGAAAAAACACAGGTAAAGGTAAAAGATGCATTAGAGATTACACAGGAAATTGATTATCGAAAGCTTAATCTAAGATAGAGAAAACTCTAGAAGAAATTGTTGATCATAACTCCTCTCGATGATTTGAATATGATTCCTTTTGTATACTTAGTGAAATTCCATTGTATAAGCTTCTGTTAATATTCAGCGATAGCATACGCTGATTACCATCAACGATCGCTGAAGATCAAGGAACATCAAGCTTATCTCTGAAGTCCTGAAGATCAGCTATCACACCAGAAGACCATTCAGCGAAAGTCAAAGACCTTAGCTGAAGAGAAAGATAATCAGCTAAGTGAACTGAAGCGGTTCAGCGATAGCAGTGATTATCTAATAAAAGTGTGATGTCTTGTGAAGCCTCAACAATACTGAAGATTCCTCCTTGAAGATTCAGAATCATCGATCAAATGAAGCCTCCCTTACAAGATTAAAGATTGATCTTATCCTCGATGCATAAAAGTCAAACCTAATACCTTGTCAGAAAAGGATGTACGAATTGTCTCTTATGTCCCCATCATATCTGATACGGTACTGTTCATATTCGGCCAAAAGCATGGCTGTCTTATTTGCAAGGACAAGCTTCCTATCCAAGCTTGACACGTGGCATGTACCTTTTGTCTTGCATTAAATGCAAACGGGTATAAATAAGATGAAGATATCTTCTTCATCTTGATGCATGCTTCCTTCTAGCCTAAACCCTCTTTATTTCTTTCTTTCTTCTTCTTGTGCATCAAACTTAGTGTTTCTTAGTTACAATAGAATAGGTTTTAAACTTGTTCTTATTCCTCTTGTAACTGTAAATTTGTTTATGATATATAAACTCATTTAAAAAACAAAATATGTGTGTTTGTATTCAACCCCCCCCCCTTTCTACAAACTGTTTACTATTTATTGAACTCTTGTAGACCCTTATTGGGACCAACAGAAATTGATTATCAAAACCTAACCAGAGATTTTGATGGAGAAACCAAACCTTTGTGATGGAGGAATCAAACCCGGAGAGCTATAGATAATATCCTCCAGATTTTTCGATTTCTCATCCTTGTGCAGAACAGATTTTAGCGTGTGAGATTTTAGGA
This sequence comes from Silybum marianum, assembly GCA_036898165.1. Lineage (NCBI taxonomy): Eukaryota > Viridiplantae > Streptophyta > Magnoliopsida > Asterales > Asteraceae > Silybum > Silybum marianum. The sequence continues at coordinate 39,000,776 of CM072532.1, read as the reverse complement.
TGAGGGTGTGCAAACAAGATTCTTGGAATACAGATGAGAGGATACGGGAGGGTTGTTATTAGGGATAACGAAGGGGAGACGGGGGAGATTTACGACGCTTTAATGAGTTGTATCAGTGCATAATAAGTTGTAATATTGAAAATTAAGTAATTATGCATGGATGAGTTGTAAATCATGTTTTATAAATTGTTTTTAAGAGTTTGAGCTAAATGCTTTATAATATAGTATAAATAGTTAATGTTAAAATTTCTAAAATAAAATAATTGTTGAAGTTAGATGTAATTTTTTTAAGATTTTGACTTCTCATACTCTATATAGAAAAATTATAGTATAGTTGTTGAAGATACTCAAGAGGATCTCGAACAGATTTTCTAAAATGGAGAAGTAAAAAGTCAAATCTCAAAAAGATTGCTTTTATCTCTAAGGGGCGATTGGTTCGCATAATATTTTTGGATGAAATTGAATCTGCCAAAAAAATTTGACTTTGAAGGAATTAGAATGAAATGTTATTAGGTTTGACCACCTGTCTGGTTGACAGATATTGGAATGGAATATATTAAATAAATTGGAATCTGTCTGTTCGATTCACATTATGTGGCTTTGGAATTGGAATTATATATTGGTAAATGACCAAAATACTCTTTTTGAAAAATTTGAAACCGAAATCCAACTATTGTGGTTCAAATAAGTGGAGGTTCAAGTCAGTGGTGGTCGACGGTGGTTCATGTTAAGTTTGAAAATATTGTATCCGAGATCACAAATATTGAAGACATGAAGGGCTAAGGTGTAAAGTCAACAAAGTCATCAATATGGAAAGATTTAATATTAGGAAAGGTTTAAAGATTAGGAATGTTTAAATAATAGGTAAAGATTCTATTTATAATTAAGGCAACTGTATAATGTCTTCTTTCATAGTTTCCTTATTGCGATAAAGATGTTACATATAAATAGAGGCTTAGGGTTGCAAATATAGTTTAAGTTATTCATTCATATCATTCTAGAGAGAGCTTTTAGACGAAGTCATATTAGGTTCATTCATCATTGTAGCCACGATCTTACAAGTTAGATATATGACATAGTGAAATTATTAATATTGTTCTTATTAAATACAAATCGTTACCTGATTTACTGGGATCCACAATTGGTATCAGAGAAGATCGATCAGAGCTTTGAGCTCGTTCTAATCGACTTCTTGATTATAAGGTAAATTTATCGATTTTTTTCTCGAATCCTACTGTCCCTGCTCCATTCGATATCTATTAAAACTTAATTCTAGGTAGTCTTTCTTAGTTAAAATCATTCGATTTTTACCTTTTATCTAAACTAAACCCTTCTCGAATCAATCTATGTTAGTTTTAACAATTCTGAATTAAGTATTCATCAATCTCGGACCCTCATTCATATATATCGGACCCTTCATCACAATTCTCAGACCCGTTAGATCCGAGAAACAAGGTTATCGGATCAAACATAAAAGGAACAGTAACTTCTCGGACCTCTCTTATCCGAGAACTTTACTTTGTTTTATCGCATCCTTATTTTTCTTAAGATTTCGAATTACTGTTGATTATTTTGAGTACTTTTGATTTTCTTGTCAATAGAAAACTCAAGGACTTTGTTCCTTGCAGATTTTCTAGTCAATAATCATTTAGTAATCATTATAACCTTTAGTAATTAATTTTAAAATTTAATACTTCACTATCTTTGAAACTCGAAAACTATGACTTTCTTGTCCATAAAAAGATTAGAGAACTCTGTTACTCTAGATCTTTTTAGTCAAGAATCCTCTGTTTTTGCTTTCCGTTTAATCAAGCTTTAAATCACTGTTTTGGTTCTAAATTATTGGTTGCTTAGGAAATTGAAAATTGGTCTTTCTTGTCCATAAAATTACTCGAGATCTTTGATCCTCGCATATCTTTTTAGTCAAGAATCCCTTGTTATCTTTCCTTTAAACAAATTAGACAATTCTTCCTGAGCCAAATGATTCGATGCAAATTTATTTTTCTGTTCTTAAAGTTTCATCTGAGAAACTTATTTTTCGGACCATATAGATCCAACAAGTTACTTTATCAGACCCTTTACGTCCGACATCTTGTGTCCTCGAACCCTTTACGTCTGACATCCTGTGTCCTCGAACCCTTTACGTCCGTCATCCTGTGTCCTCGTACCCATTTAGTCCGACATCCTAGCTAAAGTTACCAAAATTCAAAGACTGTCTTAGAATCCTTTCAAAACTCACCGATCGAGATCACTTCATCAGGTAATCAATGCTTACATTTTTGCTACACGAACTAACTGTGTATTTAAGTTATACAGGTTTTAGTTCAAAATGAGTTCTCAAAATCAATTTTCTGATCTCAATGCTGAAATTGAAAGACTTGAAGCAAGACACATGAATAACATGAAAGTACTTGAAGAATTTTAAGAGAACATGTTGTCCTCAAATCTAACTTTAGTAACTCAGAACAAACAAGAAAAGTTTTGAAAAATGAAAATGAGTTTTTGCAAGCACAAAAGAATGGGCATTCTAGGAATACAAATCATATGTGGTATGAAGAGTTTTGCAAAAAGACAAATCTTAAGTTGATAAAAATAAATTTTGATCTGAAAAACAAAATTTCTGAGTTAGAAAAGCTTATAGATTCTGAGACTTATAGTGTTACTCTTTCAAGAAAAATATCTGAATTTGTGACATTTGAGAAAGAAAGGCAACTTCTGATGACAAACACAAGTTTGAGCTTGATCGAAAAGTTTTTGAAAATAAAACTAAAACTTGTGAACTGACCATTCAAAAACTTTCTAAACAAGTATCAAATTTTGAACAAGTTGTGATTTTAGAAAGAAAATATTCTGAAGCGAAATGTATGGAGCTGTCAAAGCAACTTTCTAAGCTTCGAAAAATTCTAGATGATGAAAGAAAAGTGTTTAAAAGTGATAAGAAAATTGTTTTGAACAAGAGTGTTTTAATTTCCGAAAAGACTAAACGTTTAGAGAAAGATGTTGAAAATAAAAGGAAAGTTTTTGAAGAAGAAATTTCTAAACTTTTAAAGAAATTGTCTAAATTATAATCAAATCTTGTAACTGAAAAGAACTTAAGATCTGAATTAAAAAGTAAATATGATTTGATTACGGAAGAAAGGGATTATTTATCTAACAAACTCAAGAAACATGAAAAAGTTTTTGAAGCTAAAACGACTTTAAATTTTAGTTTTTCTGATAAAGAAAGACACAATTTTTTGTGCAAAATTAGAGAACTTGAAGATGTAATTTCAAAACGAAATGAAGAGAATTTCGTTAAAGTTGAAATTCTTAAACAGTTTAGTCCCGATACTACTGTTCTTTTTCCACATGATAAATCATCTAATTCTGGTTCTGTTCTCTCTTACAAAAGTGCTTCAAGTTCAATTCATAAGATGACTCATCTTTCTACTGTTAGTGTCTGTAAGAATAACTATTCTTCAAATGTTCCATCACATAGTTATTCTAATAGCTCCAAATCATATGGTTCTTCAAATTCTCAGACTCATAATTCTAATCGGTTTCACAATGATTTTGTTGCTAATTCCGATAATTTTAAGAATAGAATGGTTTGGAGGAAGAAATCAACTAAAGATGATAGTGTTGGGAACATTCCACATACATCTCCCGTAGTTGATACAAAATCATTTGTTTCCAAGACTGATTTGCCTTATTTTGTCAACTCAATCAATCGGCTAATCAGTCTAAGTGCCACAAAGGTTTGTTGTTCTACTTGCGGAACAAATGATTTTGTCGATCAAATGTTCGTTCATAAATGGTATGCTACTTATAGTATCCCCAATTCCCCATTTGTTGTTTCTAAAACTAACCTTCAAGGACCCAACGAAGTTTGGGTACCAAAATCTTTTTAATCTGTTTTGTAGGTATGTCATGTGTGTTCTAAATTTAGAACTTCACATCGCATGACATGATCATTCAAAAGGTTATGCTGTTTTTGAGGGGGAGTACCATATTTTACATACTTCATTTTTAGCTTCATAGTACATCGGCTATGAACCTGCTCTTAATGTTGGTTTCTGAATGTCTCAGTTCAGAACCTTTTTTACATTGCATTATGACTTCTGAATACATTAGTTCAAAACTCGAACTTCAATGTTTCAACTCTTTGTGTGTTAGAATTAGAAGTTTCAATGGTCAATCCAGAATCAGAAGGACCTGTAGATCCCAGATAATGCAAGCATAATGATTATGAAGTATAAAGCAATAAGAACACAAAGTGATTAGAGAATTTCCGTAGTCATATATCTCACTTTGTATGATTACAATATGATTTGACAGTATTTAGCTCTCTTGTAATCGACTTGTTTCCCACACTCACACTCTTTAATGAATAGCCTAAGACTCCTATTTATATCTATAAGAAATACGGTATAAGGAAATAGTAGAATAAGGCATTATACACTTGCCTTTTCTTACAAAACAATACTTTCCTTATTTTAAACATTAAATCTTTCCTAATTAAAGACTTCGCTAACTTTTCACTTTAGCCCTTCACGTCTTGAATAGTTGTCATCTCGGATACAATATTTTCAGACCTAACAATCTCCCCCTTTGTATTCGAGATTACAATTTAGCAAATCAGCACTCTTCTTTTGAAGATCATGAAACTTGTGTCAACAAATCTTTCCTCTTGATTCTTTTGCCCCCCCTACGAAAATGATCTCTTGTAAGTTCCGAAGCTTCCCATTAACATTAGAATGATTGGGAAAATCGAAGGAGGCGCGATGTCGTAGGGTATTTTCCTTTATTCAAAACTTTGTCGGGTCAACCATTTCGATAAGCTCAGATGTGGCTTAAAAAAATATCGGGTCAACATAAAAATATCTCGGGCCAAGATGATTCGATGAAAATTTATGTCGGGTCTTAAGCACTCGATAAGTCTTAAGCAGTCGACAAAATAATCTTGATTTAACACATTTTCTTCAAAAATCAAGTCTTTAAAAATCATCTTTGATTTAACATTGGTCTTTAAAAATCAAGTAAGGAAACTTTCAACAAATCAGCATTTGTCATCTACCTTTTCTCCGAAATAAGCATGTAAGCTTGTCGTGTCTTTGATATACAATCACCCCCCCTCAGAATGATAAGGAGAATCCGAATCATTATGAATAACCAAAGATAAGAAAAAATTGTTAACCAATGAAGCGTGTAAAAACTAACATACAGAAGTACGTGAAGCAACTGTTATCACTTAATCAAAATAAATTCAATTGAAGTGGCCTATTTTCAGAGTTGGCAATGATGAATCTCTGATAGGACTTCCAGTTATCACCGAAGTAAGTTATAAACTAGCTTCTCAAACTGTTCCGGCATTAACACGAAGTTATGCTTGGTGAATCACAAAGATTCGTGTAATGTGTCAAAGAAATATTTGTATATATTTTGGCTCAAAAATAGACTCGATTGTGCATAGAATATGAAGTTCGGAGACTGGAGGTGTGTCTTCCTTTTTCAATATCTTAATCTTCTGAGTGAAGAAAAGATAGCAGATATGCTCATTCTCCGTGATATATGAAACAAATATCTTTTGTGAGATACTTGAGTAGTTGTGTGGGGTGACACAAGTTATCGACATTGGGTCCATGTCTATTTCAATATTCATCTCCAAAGAATTGAAAATGAATAGATTATGTGGCTACCCGGATAACTGTTTAGGTTTGGTGAAGACCAATTATTTTCTTTGAAGCCTTGTCACACTCTTTTATCTCACAAGCACTCAATTTATACCCTTTCAAAATATCTATCCTAAGGGTATGTTTCATTGGTAGGTCCTTCCGGCTTTGGATTGACCATAGAAACTTCTAATTCCTATCACACACAAGGAGTCGAAACATGGAAGTACGAGTTCTGAACTGATGTATTCAGAAGTCATAATGTTAAGAGCAGGTTCATAGCTAAGATACAATGAAGCTAATTAAATGGTGAAAATGTGGTACTCCCCCTCAAATGTAGCATAACCTTTTGAAAGATTGTCATGTGATGTGAATATTCGGAATTTAAAACACACATGACGTACCTACAAAACAGATTAAAAAGATTTTGGTACCCAAGCTTTGTTGGGTCCTCAGAGGTTAGCTTTAGATGCAATAAATGGGGAAGTGGGGATACTGTAAGTACCATACCATTTATGAATGAAATTTTGATTGACAAAATCATTTGTTCCACATATAGAACAACAAATCTTTGTGGCACTTAGACTAATTAGCTGATTGATATATTTGACAAAATAAGGCAATTTAGTCTTGGAAACAAATGATTTTTCATGAACTACAGGAGATGTATGTGGCATGTTTCTAACACGATCATCTGTAGTTGATTTCTTTCTCCAAACCATCTTAAACTTCTTGAAATTTCCGGATTTAGCAACAAAATCATTATGAAACTGTTTAGAATTATGAGTTCGAAAAGCTGAAACATGAATAAAACCACGTTTAGCATTTTTCACATAATGAGAATTGATGGGTTTGGAAAAGTGAGTTTGATCCTTTTGTTTAGAAAACAAATTGCTTGTAGAGCACTCATTCTTAACTTCTAGAGTGAAAACAGATTCCATTGGTTTCTTCCCTTTATCTAAAAATTCCTTATGACTTGGAAGAATTGAATTGAAGTCAAAGTCAGCATTTAAATCGTTTAAACATTCGTTGTCGTCAAGTAAAGAAAGATTAGAATTTGTATCCGAAAAAATCTTTGTCTCAAGGTTATCTAATTCCTTATCTATTTGTTCTTGTGAGAGAGAATTTGTTTTGGAGGACAGTAGTTAGGATCAATTGGGAAGTATGAAAAATCACAATCATCCAAATATGAGCTGACAAAGGCTTTACAAGAAGAAATATTTGAAGTTGTTTCAATTTCGGGGTTTTGAGTTTGTAAAGCTTTGTTCTCTAAAGTTTGAATTTTAGCGATTAATGCCTCTTTTTCCTTGTCCAACGAAGAACGTTCGAGTTCCAACATTTTTTCAAGTTGAACAATTTGCTTTTCTAAAAATAGAGTGGGAATGTAGGGTTTACATTCAGGAATTTTATTTTGAAGTTCTTCGTCAGAATACGAGGGAAAATAGTCATTCGGAAGAGTTGTTTTTGAAGATTCCTCTTCTATCTTTTGAGGATAGCAGAAAGGAATTTGATGAAAATTCTTGTTTTGTCTTTTCCAATCTTCCATTTCTTCGACGTTGGAATCCGACTTCATACAAGGAATTTTGTAATCTGGACCAAGGTTCAGATATTCGAATTTATAGATAGTCGGAATATTATAGATGGCCTTTTCTAGATGTTTTGGATTATCAAATCCTAATCCAGCTTTTGAACTTAACTCTTTTGAAATGTTTAAGTGAATTGTGTGCTCAGTTTGTCCAATTTTATTCAATTTTAGTTCCAAATCTTTGAGTTTTTTCAAAAGGTCTTGTCTTTGAAAACTCACAAATTCGTATTTTGATGAAAAATCTTCGGTCTCCTTTTTAGATTTGTTAAGTTGAAGTGTGAGATCCGAGATTTGTTGTTTTAAAAGAATGTTTTCTTCTTGAAAAGCAGTTTTCTCTGTTTGACGATTGTGTGCAATACTTTGAGATGTTGCAACTTCGGTTTGGTAAATTAACAATTGATTATGATTATTTTCTAAGCGTGCTTCTAATTTGGAAACCAAGAGTTTTTCGGTTTTCAATTTAGATTGAAGTTCTTGCAATTGTATCATCATGTTATTCATAAACTGATCATAGTCCGAGAGATTACCTCGGGGGGTTTTGTGTCTGAACCAATTTCCATTGCTTCGCGATTGGTCATTGTACTTGGCTTGATGATCTCGATCAGCGAGTTTTTGGCAATTTTCTGAGTTGTTTTTGTGAAACCGAAAGTTTTCTCGATTGACTAGGGGTCGACAAAACTTTTTATCGGGTTGGGCTTTGATGACAAGAGGTTTTGTCGGGTGTTTGAGACTCGATAAGAAAATATTGTCGGGTGTAGGGGACTCGATAAAAATTATAAAAAAAAAGAATTGAATCGATAAAAAAGAAGTTATCGATCACAAGGGACTCGATAACTAAGTTTTCCTCGATTTGAAAAAAATCTTTTGACTTGACAGAAACTGAATCGATAAGAAGATTATATCGATACCAGAAGACTCGATAAATAAATATTTGTCGATTAGGAGGGTCTCGATAAAAAATTAAAGGTACTTAATCTGAATTCTCCTTTAACCGATAAACCAGAAATCAAAAACAATAGGGTTCTTGACTAAAAAGAACAAGTCTTTTTATGGACAAGAATGTCTAAGTTCTTGAGTTTCTTATTTGTTCAGTTAAGAAAAAGAAATCAAAATTATTAGAGTTTATGATTTTTACTAGAGAATTCTTTAGTAAGAAAAGCTGCAGGAGTCACTAGTTCCTGAGTTTTCTTATGTAAAGAATTTCAAAAGTAATTAAAATAAACTAGAATAATTTTAATTAGAACAGATTAAATAATTTTGACAAAAAATCAATATTAACACAATATGAATCGACAAAAAATTATGCGACAGATGCCTGAATCGAGGAAAACAAATCTTAGACAAAATATGAGTTTTATCGGGTAGACTGAAATCGATAAACAGTCAAACGAAAGAAGTAAGGACCGAGAAAAAACAGATAAGACTTTTTATCGGGTGAAACATATTTTAGTATAAATCGAGAAATATTCAAAATAGCAGTAATTGATAATTTACCTTCTGTTTCGTGAAAAACTTCAAAAAATCGGAAAAGAACTCTGATCGTCTGCTCTGATACCACTTGTAGATCCCAGATAATGCAAGCACAATGATTATGAAGTATAAAGCAATAAGAACACAAAGTGATTAGAGAATTTTCGTAGCCATATATCTCACTTTGTATGATTACAATATGATTTGACAGTATTTAGCTCTCTTGTAATCGACTTGTTTCCCACACTCACACTCTTTAATGAATAGCCTAAGACTCCTATTTATATGTATAGGAAATACGGTATAAGGAAATAGTAGAATAATGCATTATACACTTGCATTTTCTTACAAAACAATACTTTCTTATTTTAAACATTAAATCTTTCCTAATTAAAGACTTTGCTAATTTTTCACTTTAGCCCTTCACGTCTTCAATAGTTGTCATCTCGGATATAATATTTTCAAACCTAACAGGACCTACCCATGAAACGCCTCCCTAGGTTAGATATTTTAAAAGGGTGTGATTGAGATATAATTGAGTGCTTGTGAGTTCAAAAGAAAAAAAAAGTGAGCGCGTGACAAGACTTAAAAGAAATATTTGGTCATTACCAAACCTAAACAGTTATCCGGGTAGCCACATAATTTATTCATTCTCGTTTCTTTGGAGATGAAAATATTGAACTAGACATGGACCCAATGTCGATAACTTGTGTCACCCACCCAACTACTCAAGTATCTCACCAAAGGTGCTTGTTTCATATATCACAGAGATTTAACATATCATCTATCTATTTTTCACTTGGAAGATTTAGATATTGAAACAAGAAGACACACATCCGGTCTTCGAACTTCATATTCTGTGCACATCGAGTCTCTTGAGCCAAAAGATATTCAATTTTTTTACACTTTGCACGAGTCTTGAGCCGGAATAGTTTGAGAAGTTAGTTTTATAACTTACTTCTGTGATAACTGGAAGTCCTATTAGTGCTAAACCGTTGCCAACACTGAATATAGGCCACTTAATTAAATTTATTTTTAAAATTAAGTGATAATAATTGCTCTTCATGCTTCTATGTTAGTTTTTTACCCATCATTCCACATACGTGTTTGATCACTCTACTTTGTTTATTGTCTTTGATCGTTCATAATGCTTAAGATTCTCCTAATCGTTGTGAGGGGGATAAATTGTATATCAAAGACACACGATGAGATCACACGGAATGACGACTTGAAAATGAAAATTATTGCATTTGTTAGATCCGACAACTCAGTTAATCAATTCATTCTGACCCGAGCTCCTAAGATCTCGGATGAACCTATCCGAGCATAGTTTTTTCCTCGGATGTCGAAGGTCCGCGAACTTCATTCCTCTTGCCCATCCGAGAAGTTGACTTGGTCAACAACGAATGATAAAGTGACACGTGGCACGCACTTTCAAAGACCCGAGCTCTTTTTCCCATCTGTTCTATCCGCGAAGTTGACTTGGTCTGCCTAACCCGATAAGCTCAATATATCGCAACACTTAGATCCGACAATCTTTTGTCTTTTTCATCATGCAACACAAAAGATTTTACCCTAAGACATCACGACTTCTTCGACTTTTTATTCGTGAACGACATGCTAATGCTAAAGGGGGGCAAATGAACTTATCATGTGATCAAATTCGTAGGGGGAGCAAAAGATTCAAAATTAATATTTGTTGACAAAATTTCATTGTCTTCAGAAGTGCTGATTTGCTGAAATGTAATCTTGAATACAAAGGGGGAGATTGTTAGGTCTGAAAATATTGTATCCGAGATCACAAATATTGAAGACATGAAAGGCTAAAGTGTAAAGTCAACAAAGTCATCAATATGGATAGATTTAATATTAGGAAAGGTTTAAGGATTATGAATGGTTAGATAATAGGTAAAGATTCTATTTGTTTTTAAGGCAAGTGTGTAATGCCTTCTTTACCATTTTCCTTATTGCGATAAAGATGTTACATATAAATAGAGTCTTAGGGTTGCAGATATAGTTTAGGGTATTCATTCATATCATTCTAGAGAGAGCTTTTAGACGAAGTCATATTAGGTTCATTCATCATTGTAGCCATGATAATACAAGTTAGATATATGACATAGTGAAATTATTAATATTGTTCTTGTTAAATACATCGTTACCTGATTTACTGGGATCCACAATTCAGATCGGCGATGGTGGTGGTCTGCGGTGGTTTAGATGACGGTGGTTGGTGGTGGCTCAGATCAATGTTGGTCGGTGATGGTTCAGATCTGTGGTGGCCGGTGGTGGTTCAGGTTGGCGGTAGTTCGATTAGTGGTGGTCGGCGGTGGTTCAGATTAATGGTGGTCTGCGGTAGATGGCGATAGTCGGCAATTGTTAGGACTTCAATTAATTGTGTCAAAATAAGGTAAGGATATACTCAATTGTAAAAGGAAAGTTTGTAATTCCTTAGACTCTTAGGGGGCGTTTGGTCGCCGGAATGGAATGGAATCTGGTGGAATTGGAATCTGAATTGACCAGTTTCCAATTCCTTTGTTTGGTTCACTATTTTCAAGAATTGGAATTTGTTGAATTCCAAAATAAAGGCATTTGAGATTCCTGGGGTTATCCATGGGATTTCTATGGAATTGAATTTGATATATTCCTAATAACTAAAATACCCTCATCCTAAAAAAATAACTAAACCTTAATCTCTTAAAATTGAAGCTGACACCCATTCACTTGGATTTTCGGTTCGGCTTTTTCGGGGGTTTTTTCAGTTTTCGGTTTTTCGATTTCGGTTCGGTTCAATTTTTTCGAGGTTTTTTTTTTCAATTTTTGGATTTTCAATTTCGGTTCTATATTTCGGAGGGTTTTTTAGTTTTCGGATTTTTGGTTTCTCGGTTTTTTTTTCCCAGTTTTGGTTCGGTTTTTCCTCACCCCTAGCAGTTAGGTTCTCCATCGTCTCCTGCAACAACTAAAATATGTCTTGCCCTAACAGATGTTCTTTTGCTATAGTTTTTTTGATTTTTTCTGCAGTTTTTAGCTATTTTTGCTGTAAAAAAAATATGATTTTTGCTGTTTTAGCAGTTTCTGTAGTTTTTGGCTGTTTTATGCAGTTTTTAGCTGTAAAAAAGCTCAAATTATTTTTAGTGTTAAAAAAATTGAAGTAATTAATAATTATTTTATTAAACTAATTTTAGTTTAAAAAATTAAACTTAATAAAAAGGGTATTTTAGTCATTAACTGGAATTTCATTCCAATTTCAAAGCTACATTCTGTGAACCAAACAGACAGATTCCAATTCTTTCAACAGATTCTATTCCAATTTTTCCAACCAAACAACTGGTCAAACCTGACAACATTCAAATTCCATTTCCTTCATAGTCAAATTACTTTGACAGATTCCATTCCATCCAATTCCATTCTGCGAACCAAACACCCCCTTACCTTCCTTATATAGATTAGTCCTAGAAATATAAATAGGGTGTTAAGGGTCATTCATTGGGTGCGTCTATCGAGATTGAGAGAAAATCAGAGAGAGTGCCGACATCTTGATTATCATATTGTAATCGATATATTCAAGTGAGATATCCGACTTCGGATCTTCATCATATTATTGTGTTCTTCGCGTTATTGCTTAATTCATATGTACTTGATCGTTATCTGGGATCCACAATTGGTATTAGAGCAAGCAATGCGGTTCTTCACTCTTCCACGGGATCGTCTACAGTCGTCATTATGACTACGCCACTCTCATCTGGACCGATCTCGTCGAATATGCCTCCGACAATGTCAATAACCGAGACCGTGAGTTCCTTCCTTACCAACGTTTTCTTCAACGTACTATCCATAGCATGATGAATACACGTGAGGAAATTCCGAGACGCGTTGGCACGCCGCTTGGCCCCTCTTATACTCAGAACTATTTGAAACTTCATGATTACGACTTCCCATTCACCATGCCTATCCCTGAAGCCTTATTATCCCTAGTGATTAGAATGCACCTTGTATGATAGCTTATAGGGAGAGCGTCGGCTTAGTGGCTCACCAACAACCGGATGAGCCTACCCAAGAGCCAAACCATGAGGAACACATTGAGTTGGGAGAGGGTCCTAGAATAGACGAGCAGGTTCAGCATCACGGGGATCCTGAACAGGGTGTTGAGAGAATAGCTGAATCGAGGGGAAATGTCGAGGGTGGTGCATCTGATCAGCTTGCCTCTACTACTTCTGCACCTAACATTCCCATTCCACCTCCAACCGGTACTACAACCGCCTCTACCTCTCAACCCACGGCATGCATTTCCCGAATGAAATTCCTCGTAAGCCGTCGTCGTGTACGTCGTCGCCCGTCATCCTCTGAATCCGAAGAAAGCCCGGATGATCAACCTTTACATCGCCGAAGGCGAATTTCTCCCGCCAAAGCGGCACTTAGAAGAATCGGCCCTCAACCCTCAATACAAAACTCCTCATCAGAAGCTACTGATTCCGATGACCATTACGAACCCTTCCACTTTGAACCCATCACCGAACCACTATCTGAGCCAAATGTTGGAGAGATAAGGAGAACAAAGGGATTATCAGTTGAAAATATAGAGGTGAGCACGTGTGAAGGAGAGGAAAACATTAAAGAGAGTGAGATACCTACAGCTACTTGTCGGGTAACCGAATCCTTTGTTGATACTCATCCGTTGTGCACCAACATTGGACAAGTCGTTGTCAACCCAGCAACGCAATTGCATGCCCCACCTAGCCACTCTATAGTCTCCCAACAACCTACAACTTCAGATATTCTTGTGAGTTTAGCTCCTCATCTAGCTGCCCTCTCTTCGGGAGGCATAACTATTGAACCAAGAAGTAGTATCTCACCTACTTCGACTTCTTTTCTGAGCACTTCGAGTCTAGAACCTTCTAGGGAACACGTGTCTATGCACGCTGAGAGCCTTCGTGGCCCATTCGGAACTTCCATAGTTATGTCCATTTCGGACATTCCACGAGGATTGGAAGGAAATCCTACCAATGCTACATCAATGCCAATGCTGAACGTAGGTCACATAGTTGATTCAACTGTGATGTCAACGGGTAATCTATATGATCCTGGTGTTTCCCTTTTAGGTACAACTTCGCCAACTTTCACAATCAATCCTGCAACTCAAGCGTATGTTGACGCTTAGTATAAGAAAACTCGAGATTTCTTATTTGCTCACGAGGAACGTATGCGAGAAATGCTCCGTTAAATGTCTGAAGCTTCCGACTCCCAACCATCCGATCCTAATCAAGCTAGCTCTTCCCGGCCTAGCACAAGTCGCTCTCTGCCCCCGCCAGCTCGTGGCTTTGATGATCCAAATCTTCCTCCATCACCACAATGACATCAGTACAACAATGATGAGCTTATGTCTACGCTCTATGCAAATCTGATTGCGGAAGCTACTGCTTGAGGTCTGCCTAAGATGAACTTATGGGTCTTCTACGATGTAATCTTGTGATCCCCACTGCCACTCGCCATGTATTCGATCTTTTCAAAGCTGCCATGGAAATGAAACTTGAAGATATGGCGACTTAACAATAGCAATCTGCTGATGAAATTCTTGGTGCGATTACTGCTCTCCGCACAGAAATCCAACAATCTTGTCACCCAGCTGTTTCTGTTCAACGTCGTTGACCTAATCAAGACGATCCAGACTCCGTTCCAAATTTTCGTGAGAAGGAGACACGCCGTCGGGTTACAAGAGCTCAAGCTCAAAAACGACCATCTACTACAACAACTTCAATTCCATCTTCTACAGCTCCGCCATCTCGTCAATGACAGCAAACTGCTCCACCTCCCACGCAACAACAAGTTAATCCACTAACGGTTGAAAAGCCCATGGCAGATTTTGATATTGGGAGTGGATCGCAAGCTGTTGAACCGGAACCAGAAAATGAAGAAGTGGTAAATGTTTAGAACTTGAGGAATTCTGTCAAAAATTGGTTTAGAGATCCGTATGAGCCTGTTCTTAGAGAATAAGATAATGTGAATTTAAGGCACGCTGAAAGGAACTATGCTTCAGGAAAATTGAATGAAACACCTTTACTGCCTCACCAGATTCGTTGGGATAGAATTCTCTCAGATAGCAAATGGATAAATCCATAGGTCAGGACTCCTTATCTAGAAGAAACAATGTAAAAGATATTCGTGGATAAGAAGAAACCAGATGATATGTCTCGTATTCATTTGATTATGGAAATGAACTCATTACAAGTAACTGAGTATGTAAGCATATTGAAAACAAAACCAAAGGAACCGAATGAAGTTATTTAAAGACACAAGATCGTTGCTATCATGGAGATTGGATATGATAGAGCTTTTCGAGTGGAGTTTCCAACATTCAAAGTAAGAAAATTTGATGGAAAGGTTTACTGCTTCTCTGAGGCAGATTTTGCTAACATTGATGTAATGGATATGGAGACATTGTATACAGAGCTAAGAGACAAAACCAAAAGATCAGTTGATGAACAGAGAGCCTTAAGAGCAGTCATACGGCACATCCAAAACGAGCTAAGGTACAGTTACCTTCATGATCTTCAAAGAGGAATCGAAAGTGAACAAAAGAAGGTGTATCTGCCCAAACCTGATCAAAGTGTTCCTGGTCTGGATAATTTGAAAGTTACTATAGTTCTGACCAAACCAGCACACGGAGTCGTTTACATGTAGATGACAGGAGAGAACAGGTTTTTACGATTCAGTGAGATAGCTGCTTATTCAGATGGAACTTTATAGGGTGGTTCGAAACAGATTATCTGCTGAGATAAGTGCTGACATGAAGAAAGAGAAGAAGAAGCAATTCAAGAGTGACGAAAGAGAAACTTTTGAACGCCATTGAACTTATTGACAAACGCCTGATCTACCGTCAGGGTCTACGGAGATTTGAAGGCATGTTCGAGCTTAAAAGATGATATGCTTATTTTTCCCCCGAGTGGCCGACGGTGGTTCAGGTTGGCGGTAGTTCGATTAGTGGTCGTCGGTGGTGGTTCAGATTAATGGTGGCCTGCGGTAGATGGCAATGGTCGGCAATTGTTAGGACTTCAAATAATTGTGTCAAAATAAGGTAAGGATATGCTCAACTGTAAAAGAAAAGTTTGTAATTCCTTAGACTCTTACCTTCCTTGTATAGATTAGTCCTAGCAATATAAATAGGGTGTTAAGGGTCATTCATTGGGTGCGTGTATCGAGATTGAGAGCAAATCAGAGAGAGATATCCGACTTCGGATCTTCATCATATTATTGTGTTCTTCGCGTTAGTGCTTAATTCATACGTACTTGATCATTATCTGGGATCCATAGCAATGTTTCAGATCGGTGGTGGTTGACATCGATGGTGGTCGGCGGTTGTTCAAATCGGTGGTGGTCGGCAGTGTTTCAGGTCGGCGGTGGTTTAGGTCGGCGGTGGTTGAGATCAATGGTGGTAGGCGGTGCTATAGATCGATTTTGGTTCAGATCGATGTGCCAGCGGTGGTTCCGATTAGCGGTGGTTCAGAGGAGTGATGTTAGTGGTGGTCGACGGTGGTTCAGATTGAGAAGGAGGCCTGCGGCTACTTTGTCAAAAACAGGGATAAGAGACATATTTGAGATTATAAAATATATTGTGATTCCAAGAATGACATTGTTATTTCAATCAATCTAGTGCAACATACAAAAACAAAACACATTGACATACAATATCATTTGTATTAAGGATCATGTAGAAAAGGTACAAAATATCAACTTGCTAATTTGTTAATGGAAGCTTTGGATGAAAAATGTTTTAATTTTCTAATATCCAAGCTAGGCATGTTGAATTTGAAAACTTTAATTCTTTGCAAAAAAGTGTATGAATTTAATATAAAGTTTCTTCAATAAGTTGAAAATTTTAATTTTTAATCAGGAATTTCATTCTTGATTGAGAATTCTAATTTTCATCATGTTTGAATTTTCTTTATGCTTAATTCATTTTTTTAAGATCTCTATTTTCAAAGTACAATTCAATGTATTTGTTTATTCACGTTTTTAGTTTTGTTTTTCTATGATATCTATCCGATAAACAACGACCTCTCGAATCTTATCTTGTGGATCCAAATAAACATGTCAAGAGTCTGGCATTACTTTTTCACTCATCAATGTCTTAGCTTAAATGTTACTGGCTATGATCAATCTCCTAGCAGCGTCACACTACTAGCTCATCCTCTCTGTTTTTTCAAAAGAACATCAATTTTGGAAAACACTCTTTTGATGAGTTGGTGAGAAAAATCACCTTAACAAGCAAGAGGAAAGCCAATGTTCCTTTGTTCGTTTCTTAGCTCTAGTAATCGGCGAAAAACTTGGAGAAGAAAATTCCAAGTCAATCTAATAAATCAACACTAGAGCTGAACCACATCACCTCTATCTCACGAGAGAAGATTCTTCCATCGGAACCGTCAATGCCCATAGGTATGATCTATTTTACCCATTCTCATAGACTAATTTGGAACACTCCTTCGAATAAAGAAGAACTAGACAATATTTATTGACCAAAGTTGCCTCCTTATTTGAAAAGAGAACCAAAACAGTCTCTTCTCTATCACCTTCTTCAAGGCCAACCAAGAAAAGTAAGAAATCCGATGTCATAACTAAAGGTGTATCAGATTCTCATTTAACATCCTTGGTAGTCACTTCCGTGTCTTTTTCTATAGAGGCTATGATATGAAAAGAACCTTTGAAACCTACCCAATTATCTACTCTTTCCAAACAAAAATGGAAGTTACAATCCTTAGCCAAACTGGGATCTTCAAAGAAGACCCAGTCATCCCAAATGACTAAAACCACATCACTATCCAAAGACTGAACAATCTACGAATATTGAAATCACCAATCTGTGTGCTTAGCATTCAATCACCCAACCAGCTCCTCGGTACCCTACCAAAAGAGTATTGTTGTACATACGGGAGAACTCATCATTTCCACCACTACATCCTTGTTGGCTAGTGGTGCGAACACGGATCCACCCTAGATCCAAACCACCTTGAGAACTACTCCAATAGCCTCACTATCTCATACATCTGCACAATCTGATCCATAAACTCTTCTAAGAAGGAGGGAAATTCTTATATAATGGCTCTTTTGCAAGCAATTTTTGGTTCAGAGGCTCCTATGGCAATTTGTGATATTCGTGTTCAGGCTCAACCAACAATTATGCCAATATCTACATCTCTAGAGATCATTGCCTTATCATCTTCATCATCTAAAATAGAACAACAAACCTTATATGATCCTCCTTCGGCAAGTGTACCGTTATTTAAAGAAGCTTAGATTATGGTCAGTATTATTCTTCCTTCAGATCACAACAAAATCGATCACATCCAGAGATGCTCAACTGATCAGATCCTGAGAAGCCAGAGCCCCTGCCATCTCTGGGATACATCATTTGTACTAAACATTGTCTATTTTTTGTATAAGGGTAGAACTCCTAAAGCTCAATTGTTCCCACCTAAAGTTTGTTAGTGCATCTTTACACATGGAGGCTTCTCACTGGATGGTGCATTGACTTAGCTCCTTTAGGTCAATAAATATTTCTTTTCCTCTGCTTTGTAAGCCTTTGAATACACTTTTCACACATAGCTTGAGAGATCTTTGAATGAAGTAAAGATCAACCCATTCAAGTGTAATTCGTTCTTCAAAGAAATACAGATGATGATAGTGATTATGATCTCTTGGTGAATTTATTCTTACTTATCGCTTACTATTCTTTCCATTATAGATCTCCTTTGTGGTTCCGTTATTATCTCTAAAATTATTCAATTGAATTGAGAAATATAGGATCCAACACCTTGATATCTCCGGTATGAGGATGGGGTGCAAGAAGATTTCTCTATCAACTCGGACTTTAATGCCAATCTAGAAGCTTCGGTAACAGTCTACACCATTTGAAACCCGATCTTGTCTTAAATCGACTGTTAGAACTTATTTGAAGTAAGTTGAACTCTCCAGAGGTTAGCGTCTTTAGAAGATCTTCTCTTCAGAAGCAGTAGTTCAGAAGATACAAAGACAATCCAGAAGATTGGGCATCTTCTGGATTCTACTTTATGAACTCACACGCGCCTGACGTGGCAAGACATGCATCTCATGCGTAACTGAATCTGTTAGAAGTCTTGCTTACGTGTCAATACGTGATAGGCTAGATCATTGAATTTTCTATTGTAATATTATAATTAGAGATAGCCTTCACTGTATCAAAAGTCGATCGTATTGGAGAGATTCATAGAGAGTAATTTGTATTGCTGTAATCATCGACATCTCGAGTGAAATACAAATTACAATTGATCTTCACCGTGTTCTTCCTTTACTGTTTACAATTCTAGTTTATTGTTGATTAATCTTCTTCTGCTCACTATTCTAATTAGTTGTGTTTAATCAACTCGATTTGAGTTTATAAGGGATCTGGGTTCCAACAATTTGTATCAGAGGTTAATAATCAATCTATTGATTATTTGATCTAGTCCAATTTGGAGAAATCCCTACTCAACTAGAATTTCTCCAAATTTTAAGCTACTGTTCTTCATTCTACCCTGTTTACGAGTTTTTATTGTGTTCATACAAATTTTCTCAAATTTAGTGGTATATCTAGCTTAAATCTAAGTTTCAGTGTTCATCGACAAACGACTTCAAGTTCAGTTATTGAAAATCGTTCTTAAACCTTTTATTTTTTCTCAAAACTCTCATACTCTGTTTTCCCCAAAATGGTAAATCCTAATCTAAATGCCATGTACAGCTCCGGCTCTCTTACAAAACCCCCCACTCTATTAAGGGATGAATATCCCCAATGGAAAATTCGCATGATGAACTTCTTTGAAGGTCTAGATCTTGATCTATACGTTTTTGTACTAAATGATCCTTTTATTCCAGTTAACGTTATTCCAAGAGTACCTGCAACTGCCACTACTGAAGAAATTCCAGCAAGACAGGTCCCAAAAGAAAGAAAGGACTAGAATGAAAGTGACAAAAAGAAGAATGAAATTGATCAAAAGGCGAAAAGACTGCTCATAATGGCACTTCCAAATGAAATCTTTCAATCACTAGATCAATGTGATTCTGCTAAAGATCTATGGGATCAGTTAGCAAATCAACTTGAAGGTGGTTCCAAGATGAAGAAGAATAGAAGAGCTCAAGCACTGAATGAGTATAACAACTTTTAGGCCCTTCCAGAAGAAACTCTTGAGCAAACTTATTACAAGTTCAATACATTGATTAATCAATGTAAAAGATGTGACATCATCATATCACAAAAAAGACAACAATGTTTTGTTTCTCAAACGTCTGAATCATGAATGGTCAAATTTGTCCATGTCATTACAAGCAAACCAAGATCTGGAGGAGAAATAGAGAAGCTGAAAAGAAAGGGAAGAGTAAAGTGTTGATTTCAGAGGTAGACACAGAAGCTGGTCTTTCTGGGTCAGAAGATGAAGATATAAGTGCTTTTGCTGAATCTTTGGCTCTTATTACCAAACAATTCACAAGAAAGTTTGGTAATCTTTCATTTCAGAGTAAATGAAGATACGATACAGAAGTGAACACCCAACTCAAACTTACATACAGAGACAAGAAACTCCGAGAGCTGAGAAGACAGAAGCAGAGAAGAAAGAAGAAGAGAAGAAGAAGGACGTGTGCTATAGATGTAGCAAGTCGGGTCATGTACTACAAAAACAAATACAAATATAATGTTGAAGAAAGAGCTCACTATGCTTAAAAAGAGAACTGGCTATCAGACCAGTAAAGTGATACAGAAGCCATGTTCTGTGGAATGGCTATGACAAGTGATGCAGAGGAACAACCTTCTGAAACCCCGGTTTGCACTACTTCTGAAACTTCTGAACTTGAGAAAATAGTTTAAAATTTAGCTTTTGAATTTGAACGTCTGAAGCAGAAGCTTCTGTATGAGAAGAAAATAAGAAAAGATCTTGAAAATCGTTCTCACTTGTCGAAAAAGAAAGAAACATTTTTAAATGAGAAATGGAAATTCTTACAGAAGAAAAACAAGAACTTTTTGTAGAAAATCAAAAGATTTCAAATTTCAAAACCTCTTCAGAAAGTTCTTTAAAAGATAAAATTGATGAGCTAAATAAACTTCTGTTGGCGAAGGATAAAGAGATTGAAGCTAAAGAAAGTGACAAATTAAACTCTGTAGCACTTAAAAAACTATTTTCAAAAAGAAAGGGAATTTCTGCACATTGATCTTCAAAATAAGGAGCTATTGATTAAAAATTATTAAGATGCTCAGATGGTGCATGAACAAATTAATACACAAGTTGGGAAAACAGGTCTACTTTAGATTCTGTTTTCTGTATAGGCAAAGAACAAAAACCTGACTTTCCTATTTTATACAAACAATCAGTGTTTAAGAGGTCAAAATATGAGGATGGATATCAAGTGCGAAAAATCAAATACAAAAACATAAATTATTCTTCTGAAAGAAAAAGTCAAGTTGATCCTAAACTAATTCAGAAGAAGGATGTTGTTTTTAATTTTGGTTCATGCGTTCATATAACTTAAAACCCAGAAGCTGATGAGTTCATACCTATACATATAGAAGAAGAACTAAGACTCAAATTTCGAAAAGATCTTCTTCAAACTCTAGATGAGTGTGCTAAAAAAGAACACGAAGAACAATATTTAACTTTTGAAAACCACCAAGAGATCATTCCCTGTTCTTTCACTGATTTGAATCGCTGTCAAGATAAGGACAATGACAAATTTGATGTCTATCCATGGGAAAATGATAATCAAAGCTATGATGATTTCTTTGACACGTCAGATAAATTACTCATTAAATTTGAAAATCGTACTTGATGTCCATCCTCATATTTTACTCATTAAATTCTCTCGAACAACTGATGCTAGAATAGACAACAATAAGAAATATTGTAATTATCATTCTAGAAATGAAAATTCAATGAATTCTTTTATGTCTCAGAACTCTGAATGCTTCTCTTTTTTTCTTAAACTAAAACAATTCTTCTTGAATCCACATTGTTTTATTACTGATCTCAATAAACGCTCAAATTTGAAAAACCAGAAGAAAAAGTCGTTTAAATCTAAATCAGTCAAACCAGAAGCCTCTGGAACACATGTCAATTCTTCTGCATTAAAAAAAAACTCAACCCAGAATCACAAGTCTAACTACAGAGGACCCATTATGAATGGGTACCTAAATCTTTTTGATTCTGTATTGCAGAAACAACGTGTGCATATCTGGTATCTTGACTCTAGATGCTCGAGGCACATGACTAGTACAAGAAACTTACTCTCCATGTTCAAAGGCAAACTAGCTGGAGCAGTAACGTTTGGAAACAATGGAAAGGATCAAATAAAAGGTTATGGTACTCTTCAAGAAGGAAACATTACCTTATCAAAGGTTGCTCATGTTTTTGGATTAAAACATAATCTTCTAAGTGTAAGTCAATTATGCGATGCTAAAATATTGTTTGTATTTGATGAAAAGCATTGTTACTTAATGTCCAAGGCATGGCAAGAGCTATAGAGAGCCGACAGAAAAGGTAACATGTACGTCATGAACTTCACTTCCAAAGATGGCACAGAAACCCTCTGTCTAATCTCCAAGAAGAGTGAAATAGCTTGGTTCTGGCATCACAAGTTATCTCATTTAAATTTTCAGAATCTTGAAATGCTTGTGAAACATAATCTGGTTAAAGGCCTCCCAGAGGTTCAATTCCAGAAGGATCACCTCTACCCTGCTTGTGAAATGGGAAACATAAAAAGAGCCTCCCATAAGACGAAGAGTGATCATTCGTGTTTAAAACATCTGCAATTACTACATGTTGACCTCTGTGGTCCCATTGCAGTACAAAGTTTATCTAGAAAGAAGTATATTCTTGTGCTAATTGATGAATTTTCCAGGCACACATGGCTTGCTTTTGGTAGACAAAAGTCAGAAGTCCCAATTGTTTTAATTAACATGATGAACAGAATACAGGTGCTTCTGCAACGTCAAATCCAGCAGTTGAAAAGTGATAATGGCACTGAGTTCAAGAATGACAAACTCGATGAGTATCTAACAAATGCAGGAATCTCTCAAAACTTATTAGCGGCACGTACTCCTCAACAAAATGGTATGGTGGAACGAAGAAATCATACATTAGTTGAAGCAAGAAGAACCATGTTTGCAGCTTCTGGACTACCCACACACTTCTGGGCTGAGGCCGTCTCTACTGTCTGTTTTACACAGAACAAATCTATAATTGTCAAGAGACATCTCAAAACTTCTTATGAGCTTATAAATAATCGAAAACCAACAGTAAAATTTTTACATATCTTTGGCTGCAGGTGCTTCATTGTGAATGATCGTGTCAAACTTGGCAAATTCGACAAGAAATCTGATGAAGCTAAATTCTTAGGATATTCTTCGACATCCAAAGCTTACAGAGTATATAATCTCTGAACCAAGACAGTCATGGAAAGCATCAATGTAGATTTCGATGATCAAGCACAATTGACTTCTGATTATTCCGATTCAGAACTCAAGCTCAACAATATCACTTCTAACTATCTCTCTAGCTCCAGAGAATCTGAGATTGATGCTATATTTGAAGATTTTCTTGGAGAAGAAATTCCCTCTGAACAACCAGTCAGCAATCCCTCTATTAACATATCAGAGGTACTTCGTGCTTCTGGAATAACAATTTCAGGTCCTTCTGTATCGACAAGTAAAAATGAATGTACAGAGGATTCTGTGTCTACTCAAGACCTAGAGAGTACAACTCATAATCCAATTTCCTCTGTGCCTTCATTTAAAGGGGAGAGGTTAGGATCTACTCCAGCAGTTGAAATTCCAGAAGACACTCCTCAAGAACCAGAAGTTGAGATTGAACCTCCACAAGTCTCCCAGACTCGTATGAAGAAATGGACAAGAGCTCACACAGCTGATCAAATAAATGGTGACCCTTCTGAAGGTGTCAAAACCAGATCTGCTACAGCAAACGAAGCTTTCTTTGTAAACTTTCTAAGCATGATAGAACCAAAGAGAGTCCATGAAGCTCTACAAGACCCCAGCTGGATTGATGCTATGCAAGAAGAGCTTCTGCAATTTGACATTACCCAAAGACAAAACAACAATTGGTACAAAGTGGTCTTCAGAAATAAGAAAGATGAAGGTGGAATTGTGATCAGAAACAAAACAACACTAGTAGCTAAGGATTACTCTCAAGAAGAAAGCATTGATTATGATGAAACTTTTGCCCCGGTGGCAAGGTTGGAAGCAATTCAATTTTTTCTGGCCTTCTCTACATGCCAAGATTTCAAAGTATATCAAATGGACGTGAAATGTGCATTTTTAAATGGCAAGCTTAAAGAAGAAGTATATGTTCAGCAACCCCCAGGATTTGAATGTGCAACTCATCCATAACATGTCTATCTTCTGGACAAAGCTCTCTATCGTTTAAAGCAAGCTCCAAGAGCCTATTATGAACGCTTATCAAATTTATGATCGACAATAAGTATGAGAAAGGTAAAATTGATACTACCTTGTTCATCAAAAGGTGCAAAGGTGAGTTGACCATGGTTCAAATATGTATGGATGGCATTATATTTGTTCTACTAATCAAGAGGAATTAGAGTTGTTTTCAAAACTAATGGAAAGTGAATTTGAAATGAGTATAATGGGAGAACTAAACTTCTTCATAGGGCTTCAAGTCAAACAGACAAACACTGACATTTTTATAAATCAAGCCAAGTACGTCTCTGACATTTAAAAAGAAATTTAAACTTCACAATTCCACAACAATGAAAACTCCAATTTCTCCAAATACAAAACTTGACTCTGATCCCTCTGGGAAACAAGTAGACATCAAGAATTATCGAGGAATGATTGGATCTCTTTTGTACTTAACAGCTAGTAGACCATATATAATGTTTGTCACCTGTCTGTGTGCAATATATCAAGACAATCCTAAAGAATCTCATTTGGCTGCTGTGAAAAGAATCTTTAAATACCTTAAGGGAACACCCTCATTGAGCCTCTGGTATCCAAAGCATTCTGGCTTCAATTTAATTGCATATACGACTCTGATCATGAAGGATGTAAGTTAGACAGGAAAAGCACCTTTGAAAGATGTCAACTTCTAGGGAACAGGCTAATAAGTTGGACATCCAAGAAGCAAAACTGTGTTTCAACTACTACAGCAGAAGCAGAATATGTTGCTACTGCTAGTTGTTGTTCACAAGTCATATGGATGAAGACTCAACTCAGAGATTATGGCCTTGTATATGACAAAATACCCATCCTCTGTGACTCAGAAAGTGCAATAGCCATCACAGAAAATCCAGCAGCACTCAAAGACCAAGCACATTGATGTCAGTATCATTTTATAAAGGATCATGTGGAAAAAGGTACCATTAAAATGTACTTTGTTTCCACTAATTACCAACTTGCTGACATTTTCACAAAAGGTCTGGATGAAAACCGATTCAACTTTCTAATCAACAAGTTGGGCATGCTTAATATGTGAGGCAAACCCATAATCTATTTCTCAAATAGTTCTTCTGTGTTTTTGTTTAAAGCATGTCTTTATCTTACTTTCATTTTTCATCACCTTCTGAACTTACTTTACCATCGCAAGCATATCAGAAGCCTCTGGCTATACTAATGATATCTCTGCATCTCAAAATGTACATTATTTATGATTTGATGATCCAAGCATAGTTTGAAGGGGAGCAGAGAAACAAATGTTGCTCATGTCTAGGGGGAGCCAACACTTATGCATAATTCAAGGGGGAGAAAAATCAATTTCTGAGTAAACCTCATGTTTCAGAAGATAACTCTACCAGAACTTTTGCAAAGGAAATGTCGTCCAGAATTTCTGTATCAATTTTCCTTTTCGGAGCAATACAAAAGCCTCTGATTGTCTTAGAAGCCTACTGGATGCATTTTCCTCTGAATTTTTTTGCATATCATTCTCCTCTGGACTAACTGTTGTCGACAAGGTTATCCAGAAGTTTCTGATTTAATAAAACTTTCCCTGATAAGTTATTCAAATAGGAACAAACCTTCTTTTGGTCCCAAAATACTTTTCTTTGACCAATTGAATGCTTTTAATATTTTTCAAAGATTAATTATCTGAATTAAAGATAAAGGAAAAAAGGTTTTGAAGGTCGAAGTAGTCATTCAGAACTTCTGTGCTAACTCTTGAGTCCAAAGTTATACAGACGTCTCTGGTATGTCTACCAAACCTTCTGAAAGGACATTCTTGATAAGAATTTAAGAAAAATCAATCTTTAAAAATTCTCTTCCTGTCGAGAATATTGAAAAGATTGTTCCATTTTTTTATAATTAATGCTTCAACTAAAACCTTCTACTGGTCATCAAATGATTTTTTTAAGACCGTGTAGATTGATTTTCAAATAAATTTTCTGAAATAACCGTTTGAATACAAACGGATACTTTTTATGTCAATGCCATGCGTCAAAATCCTACTCGAGCCAAATCTGAACCGTCAAAACACGTGTAACAACCCCATGGTCCGCATGCCGCTTCGATTTGTAGCCCATGTCACTAAAACCGTTCATTATCTTTTACCACTCGAGTACACCTTTCACTCTCAATATTTAAACTCGAATGACCATCACTTCGTACTTTTTACCGTCTCCCTGCTCTCGAAATTTCTTGTGCTTCAAGAATCTCAATTGCTGCTAACCTGCAAGTTCACACAAACCCTAACTCTTAAATGGCTGCTCAAAATGAAATCCCTGCCAATGTGCACAATCAAGAAGACTAAATGATCGATCCCACTGCTGAAAGTGCCTCCATCGTGTTCTTACCCTCCAACCCCAACAACTTCCAAGTATTCTTGATCCTCAAACCTACTCTACTGACTATCGTATCATGATAGAATTTCTACAATACCATATCCTAAACCGAGCCCTAACAATTGCTAATCCCAATGTTCCAGAACAATTTGTTCAAAAAGTGTGGCAATCGATGTATATCAAGGATGAAGATACTCTTGCTGGATGTTTCGGTATACCCAATGATGAAGAACACATGGTTGAAATGTTGATTACGAGAAGGACGATAGCAAAGATTTTTTTATCTTCCGGAATCATTTATTCAAGAGATTGAAACTACTTTTGTGCCAAACCCAGCTCTTGAGCACAACCCTACTTCTGATGTGCTGGTGGAATTTCTGAAATTTCTAGGGTACAATAAGGAAATCCCCAGAGTCTCTGACTTCAAAAGGCAGTGCCTACCACCTATGTGGAATGTACTTATCTCCATTATTAACAAAAGCCTAACGTGAAAAATTGGATCAATGGATCAAGCCAGCACCAATGTCATCACTATAATGTATGGCATGTTTTTCATCCGTCCTCTAGACTTTACAAATTTGATTTTTCAATAGATCTATGGTTCTGTACACAACAAAGATTTTCTTCTGAAGAAAGCCAAAGCTCTACCAGCGTTATTGTTCCCATGATTTATGTCTCTTTTCATCCAAGGGGCTCTCTCAAAATGGCACATCCAATGTGTACAACCATTCTGCAAGATCTATACGATGAAATCTCACCGACCCACTATTCACAAGGATGGATACACAAAGAACCGCGAGCTCTCAAGGTACATGCCGAACCTTATACCTTCCTTCAACCTCTTCTACTCTTCAATATTATAGGGACTCTATGGTGATCTCAGAACAGAGGTTACCTACTCCAGAGTTTATAGAAGCCAGAGTAGACAGCGAGGGGTCGAGTGAGAATGAGATTGAAAACAATCTGAGTGGCAACCTAAGTAATTCTACCCATGTTGAGCGATTGTTAAAAGAGAGCACAGAAGATGTTCTTAGGAACACAGCTGAGAGAATACAGTCGAGTCCAACCAGAGCTAACCCATCTGCTAGGGTTGATGCCAACACATCAACTCCTATTAAATTAGGACATAAGCTCAGTCCAAACCCTAACCCTGAAACTAACCGATCAGAGGACGTCTCAAATGCCTCTGAATTAAGCACAACTGGGGAAACCTCCTCATCATCTTCCTCTCAAAAGGATGATGTTGCAAATATAAGAGTTCCATTACCCCAGAACTCGCCACCATCTACACACCACATCGATGTCTCTGTGACCGATGATGTAGACTGGATGGCAGTTGGCACGTCCATGCTAACTACCAATCCAGAAGCCAATGAATTCCCATCAGAGGGGTTATGGCAATAGGGCACACAACGTACTTCCATTTTCAGTATGTTTAAAGGTACGCACATCACTATTGACTCTTCACCCTCTGATGTTGGAGAACCAGTCAATGTGATCAAAACATCCGAAGACGTGTCTCTTAAGAGCCCTCAAGGATAGGATGTAAGTCCCTCCACACTCAACGTCCAAACAGGTGTGAATGAGGGCCCCTCTGGACGCGAGGGTTACGAGGCTCAATGTGTTGGAGAAGCATCGGTTACACCCCCACCTGAGTTTGTCACAAATGTTGCGTTCCAAACATTTGTTGATCAAATAAAGGGATCTAGGGCGGATCTAAAACAAGTCGTTGACAACTGTAACTCAAATTTCAATGCAGAGCAAACCCGTGTAAATTTCTCTCGGAATGAAATAAGAGCTACTCAGAAGGAGCACACTAAAACTTTAGATCAATTAAAGAACTTCTTGATCAATGCCTTCGACACTCAAAGAAACTTATCTATTGATCAATTTTAGAAGTGTAAAATGATCTAAAATCGAATGTAGAAGTCATTTCTAAGATTCCTTCAGAAGTCCCAACTCCACCGGCCACCATATCTACAGAAGAATTCGGCCTACTTACTGCTGATATGAAGAAGTTACTTGATGTTGTCATTCCCTGAGAGTCTTTCTCATCCTTTGGCTTGATCACCAAATCAGACCTGGCAAACTTCCAGAAGGCTATGGTTGACAAGTTTAATGATGTCAATGTGAAGTTTGTTTCAAAGATAAACACTACTCTAGCAGCTGGACTCACCCAGAAGGTATCTACCTTGGATACTTCTGTTAATACACTCGCAACAACTGTATAATCAATCTCTAAACATCATGAATTAAGAAAGAAAGCTAAGGAAGAAAGAGCCTCTAAAAAGGCTGAACTAAAGAGAAAGAGATCTGATGATCAGGATCAAGATCCTTCTGATCCTCAGAAGGGGGAGAAAAGGCAGAATGTGGGTCCCTCTTCTGAACCAGCTTCATCATCCCAACCACCACAACAAACCACAGAAAAACCCACTGAGCAAAATCCACCTGTCAATTAACAAGCTCCAATTACTGCAATTCCTCTGGCAATGTGTCCCTTGCCAAGTGATCGAGAAGTTGCCAACTTTATCCTTGGTCTTGAAAGAACAAGAATATAGATCCTTAGAAGACCGAGGAACACGTCTACAAGACCCAGAGACATTGGTCAATCTTCGACATCAATTCCTCAATCAACTCAAGATCATGCATCCACATCAAACCCTATAATGCAAACAATTCCAGAAGCCAACGCTCCAATAACCTCAACCCATGCAATCCCAGAAACTTCTCTTCCAATTCCATAAGTGATTCTATCAGAAGATCCTAAATCCCAAAATTCCATTGTTGAAGCCTCAACAAGTCAACCAGTCACTGATCAAAGAATGAAGGCTCCAATGGTTGATCAATCTGAAGATCAAATCATGAGTGAACCATCTCATCAAGTCAACCAAAGTCGGGATGAAGTACTACTGAACTCAATGGATCCAGAACAATGCGAAAGAATAACCAGTACTCGAGTTATTACATCCAGAGAAGTAATTTACAAACACCTATACTCACACAGAGAAGAAAGAATATAAATGATTGCACCAAATTTTGCTGAAGGCTCAAATGTGCGTACAGTGGCCAGATTTGCAAGATTTAGACAACCTAGAGAAAATGTGTTCGCCTCTTCAGCTAGCAGAAGAGTATTTGGATTGAGAACTCAAATTTTTTGAAGACACTGAGGTTATGTATATTGTGTACAGAGTTGAAAGGCTTAATAGACAGGTATATAACTTCACTGACAATGATCTTTTGTTGCTAAATCCTTCTAATCTGATTCCCCTCGGAAGATATACGAAGTGCTTAAGAAACAGAAGTTCAGATGATAACATTGTATATCTAAGAATTCTAACAAGTATGGAAGTTTTTGTAGACTTTAGAACTAAGGTATATTTTCATATAGGCCTTGAAAGGCTTGTGGAAAAAGTATTCATAACTGCTCCAAACAAAGAATTGGAATGGATTGTTTCAAAGAGAATTGGTGATCTGATACTAGAACCTGAAAGGGGCATTGTTTTTTACAGACCAACAGGCAAAACGTTTTTTAGGTTGAGTGAATCATTCAAATATTCTGATGAGACGTTATTGATCATCGACGGGCTAATAGCTCTGAAAAAGGATGATGTGAATAGAGCCTTCAAAAGAGTTGCATTTGAAATGAAGAAGCATCTTGAAGGGGTTTCCAAGATAAGTGAGATTACTAGACAATATCATAGAATTCTTAGTGGGCATCCAGATGCTCCATTCTAGTTAAATCTATGTATCATCTTTTGTGATTTTAGTTTCTTGTAATGAAATGAATTTCAATCTTGTTTTCTTTTATTTTGAATGTTATTGTTCCGACTTCATACTTAGAGGGAGATTGTTAGAACTTATTTGAAGTATGAATCAGAACTCTCCTTAAAGAAGCAAGTTGAACTCTCTAGAGGTTAGCGTCTTCAAAAGATCTTCTCTTCAGAAGTAGTAGTTCAAAAGATACAAAGACAATCCAGAAGATTCGGCATCTTCTGGATTCTACTTTATAAACTCACGCACACCTTAATGACGTGACAGGACATGCATCTTATGCGTAACTGAATTTGTTAGAAGTCTTGCTTACATGTCAATACGTGATAGGCTAGATCATTGACTTTCCTATTGTAATAGTACAAATAGAGATAGCCTTCACTGTATCAAAATTTGATCATATTGGAGAGATTCATAGAGAGTAATTTGTATTGTTGTAATCATCGACATCTCGAGTGAAATACAAATTACAATGGATCTTCACTGTGTTCTTCCTTTACTTTTTACAATTCTAGTTTCTTGTTATTTAATCTGCTTCCACTCACTGCTCTAACTATTTGTGTTTAATCAAATGTATTTGAGTATATAAGGGATCTGGGTTCCAACATCGACGTCTTTAACCCGCTTATGTATCGAGCTTCTCGTTGGCCTTTCGTTTCATCGATTTCGTTACATTTCGAGAAGTAGATGAAGTCTTTGTGTATTTGGTTACCGACTTTGTGCCTTGATTTCA
Source organism: Silybum marianum (assembly GCA_036898165.1). Lineage (NCBI taxonomy): Eukaryota > Viridiplantae > Streptophyta > Magnoliopsida > Asterales > Asteraceae > Silybum > Silybum marianum. The sequence goes on along the minus strand of CM072532.1, from coordinate 38,969,773 downwards.
TCCGAGGTACATCTTATAGAGTATCTGCTCATAGTCTTTAGATAGGAATCGATTCATCATGAGTTGTTTCATCCTTCTCCATGATTGTACCAGAACCTTTCACTGTCTTTGTCTTTATACCACCAATTTATCCCACCATATGGCGGTGCTTTTTACACGGAAACCAACCATATTTATTTTCTTGCTTTTGGGAACATCGATTATGTCGAAAAATCGATCAACTTCAATCTAGGAATTCTTCTACTCCCATTACTCCATAGAAAAACAAAACATCCACCTTTATCCTATAATCATGCTCGTTTCATCTTGGGCTTAAAGGTTCAACTTCCTCCTCCTCTTTAGATTTGGAACTTTAAAGATTAATTCGATCACAGTTGCAGCATGGGAACCCTAAACGATTCTTCACGCCAATCTCTCCTCGAATGGTGGTTGTTGGTGGGTTGGGTTTGATTTCTATTGATAGCTATCATTAGAGTAGTTAGAATTGTGTTAATACCCGTAACCATCTCTGTTAGGTCTGCTTTTGACAACGGACTGCTGATCTGCCAGGATTAGTGAAGAGGATAGGTGGATCCTTCTCTGATACCAACTGACATAGTAGGAAGTGCGGAAGGATCGACAAGCGTCTCAAGCATCTTAAAATTTCAGAAAATACTCTCAAAGAGATGAATTTTGTCAGTATGTGATGATCTGGATAAAATAATAACTTGATAACGTTTATATAAGAAAACAATAAGGGAATTCTAAGATTAAAATGCAACTAATAGATAAGTTAAAAACAATAAATAAATAAAAGAAAGGTAAATAAATTGTGGTAGGATGTTGATCAAGACAGAGGTGGGAATGCAGGACATAGAGGTTGTGGACGACTAGTGGTGCGATTTTAGCCGCATGGAAAGTTGCGGGGTTTGGACAATGACTTAGGCAGGTAAATTCGCGGCTTTAGCTGCTGAAATAGTCGTGTGAGACTTTGTTTCCCTGCTCTCAAATCCAGTGGTTGGTATGGTTTGTCCGAAAACTTTGGTCGCAGGAAAGTATCTTGACTTTCTTATTGTGTTTTTCCCGATTTTGATATGGTTTCCGATTACACTTGCTAGCTTCTTTATATCATGTACTTCAATGACATTTGGCAAGACCTTCCCATGGATTTTGTCCCAGGGTTACCACACATGTAAAGAGGAGTAGGTTTAGTATTTGGAGTAGTTGGTAGGTTCTCTAAAAGGACCCACTTATTGCATGTAAGAGGACTACCAATGCTAGAAACATTGCCAAATTGTTCTTCAAGGAAGATGTTTGTTTGCATGGAGTTCCTAAGTTTAGTACTTCTAATTACGACCCAAATCTTGTAAGCTATTTCTGGATCACTTTATGGAGAATGTGTGGGACAACTTTGAACAAAATACGCATAGAAATATTTTTCTTGATAAACTGAAACAACGGGAATTGGCATTAACCTAAGTAGATTTTGCTTACAATAATGTCGTGTAAAGTGATACAGGGAAATCACCTTTCTATCTCTTGCTCTCTATATCTCTCCTATAGTGTATACTTATGTATCTAAACTTGTGGTCAGTTTGATCAAGTTGGCGTGAGCTTCTAGAGTTAGTGCCACAGCCGAGAACGTGGCTAAGGATATGAATCTATCAAAGAAATTGTCAACGCTATAATAGAGGCTATAGGGGTGAAGAAAACAAAACCGCAATCGATAAATACAGACGACAGAAAGTGTTCCTACACAAATAGGAATTTCTAATTGGCAGCTTACTTCAAGCTACAACCTAGAAAATATGGTTCATTCAAGGTGTTAGAAGATGACTAACAAGACTTACATTATAGCTCTTCCTGATTCCCTACACATTTTCAATATTATTGTGAGATTTATACGAAGATAAACCTCTCAGACTTGTTAGCAAATGGATATTTGTGCAAGTATACACATATCACCCCATTGTTGTTCTTTACAAGTTATAAAAATGGTAAGATACCAAGTATCGAATATCGATCCACAGGGATAGAAAAATCCAAGCTTTCTTAAATCAAAGAAAAAGACAGTTTTCAGATTGTGAGTTCGAAGAATTGTTTTTGGTATGGTGAATTATAAATATTGATGTAAAGAATTAATTAAAAAGGAAGCAAGGGTATAGGGATCCATTAATATTTTAAAGCAAATAAACTAGATAGAACTCATATTATCCAACCATTAGCTTGTGTAAGGTACTCTCTCGAGGTTGAGAAAGGCACACATGCAAGGACCAACTATAATGTTTCCAAAATAAAGGCAGTCCTGCCAATGGCACAATCTATACCTTGTATAAGTTGTACAGAATGAAAACAAATCTTCTTGGTTCTAAGCAACTCTCTCGAGTATACCTCCATATCCTTCAAGTTGATGTTTTCGGAATGACTTATCTCTAAGTCTATCAAACTTTAACATTTTAACAATGATGAACTTGTCAAAACAAATGTCATTTTTATCAATATAAACTTGAATGAATGGTTGATAAGATTTGTCATTAATTAACAAATTCCTACCATCAAAATCGACTTTTGATCTCAATGTCACCCAACACCCAACTAAGGTTGTCAGACTATCATCGCTTGAGATCCTTGCATTTTAAAAAGATTAAACTTGAGAAAACTAAGTTTTACGAAAATAAATTTTGACATTAACTAAAATAAAATATAAAGTGACAGTAAACTAAAATTACGATGAATAAAGATGAAAAATGAGTACGAGAAATGTAAACTAAATTACGACGATTAATAAATATGGTACTAGTATTTTAAACTAAATTACGACGACTAAATAAGAATTTACAATAAATAAAAGGAGAATTAAATTACGTTATTGTAGCGGTAATATATAAATGACAATAAATAAAATAAAGCACTAAAGGACAATTAATGAAAAATTAAAGGAAAAGACACACATACATATATGTGTGTGTGTGAGAGAGAGAGATTGTTTTGGTTATCGATCTATTTTCCCAAATACTAATAATAATATTATTATTATTATATAGTTATTTTTCTAAAAAAAGAAAAATAAAAATAAAATAAAAAGAATCTTTATTTAACCCTTTACTATAAATATTAAGGGTCGTTTACCAAATCATACCCGGGGTAAGTGCTTACCGGTAAAATTCAACATTATCACTTGCTTACCGGGTAAGATTTTAGTTCACCAAAACAGCATCGTATACAACAATTTATCCGGTAAAATCTCTTATCGTGGTAAGAGTCGTCTACGTCACTTACCGGGTAAGATTCTTGTTCCTTGCTTTCCTTGTCTTCGCTCTTATCAGATAAGCTTTTTATAAACCTTTATACATGTTAAAATGTTGTATTTTACTTCCTCAATGCTTACATTTCAAGTATTTATACACTTTAATAATTTTGACAAATTAGGTTTAATTTGGGTAAATTGGGGATTTGTTCATATTGACAAAATAAGCTTGGAAAATGGTTTTAATCACTTAATGGATGCTTATTTCAAAGTATTATAACATTTAGTACTCAAAATGATTGTGTCTCATATTTGGGACTTTGTCGGGTCAAATTTGGTTTAATTCCTTGATGAGAAATTGTGTACCATATTTTGGGTTGAATTATTGCTTAATATGTCTTGATAAATGTATTGAGACTCATGACTAGAATGTAATGGATCTATAGGCATGTAAGTCAATTGTATAGTTAATGGTTGGGGAATAATTTTCCTCACTCCTTGTAGTTAGACACGGTAGATATAACATTGGAAGACTCAAACTATAGACCATAGGTGGTTGATCTCGATGACCGAGTGTCCTGTGAATGTTAACTCTAACTAGAAAGCATGTCTTAGATATTTGGAGGACTCGAACTATAGACCGTGGGTGGTTGATCTCAATGACCAATATGCTTTGATTGAAGCTTGATAACGTTGATTAGGCATTACTTACGTGTTCCATCACTATCAACGGCAATATGCGTCTCCCCCATTAATTTGGAATGTTGTACACCCTCCAAAGAGCAAGTACGACTTAATTGTAAATATCATGGTATAAAGCTATGTTTTCTATTTAAAATTTTTATAGCTTCACTCATGTAACTGTTTGTACTCACTAGCCTTTAAAGTCTAACACTTTTTCTCAAATGACATATATATTAGGTGATCGTTGTTGCCGGTTGAGGCGACTTTTTGGGATTGCACTTTCAAGTGCATATTTTGGAGTTACTTTATTTTGAGGATATTAGCAACACCCGAACATAATCTATACGTCTGATTTGTATAGATTAATAGGTTGTTGTTCGAGTGCCCATTCATAGATGTAAACTCTAATACTTTTCCCCTCTATTGGGTGATCATTATCAAATTAAGTTTTATTCTGTAGTTTTATTTCGGTTTAAATTGTATTCTTCTTTTAGGGTGTTACAGACTTACAGTGATGAAGAAGAAAAGAATGAGAGAATTGTTTATCAAATAAATTTCATATTACTTCCATATGGACGAAATAGGGTTCCCTCTAGTGTTCTACAAAAGGATTATTTAAACACATTTTGCAGCAAGTGGTATCAAGTTGGCCATGTTGCAAATCAAAAAGATTCCATCTGTTTTGTGTATTCAAAATTTCCAACTTGGTGTTGCGGCACTCCTACAACATCATTTCTTCAAACTACATGATAAATCCAAAAATCAGTGTTTAGAACTAAGCATGTCAAATCTTATTTTCCTATTATCATCATATTTAACAAAAGTGAGATTTTTCGTTAAAAGCACCTGATATTTGGAATTTTAGGAATTAAAGTAACCGAAAAGCTATTAAAATTTGATGGAAAACATCAACTAAATTGATGTTTATCGGATACCTTTAATGTACATCAACATACATGATATCGAGCGAATGAAGCATTTATCTTGACGAAAACTCGAGGTGGAGTTCTCCTACAGTGAAGGAGACTAATGTAGAACAAATGGCAATTGAGTTATAAGAATAGATTGATTGTTTTGCCTCAACATAAAAAGAGGGAAACAAAGGTATACATGATCCCTATATTACCTTTGTCACTTGGAGGATCGACTAACCTAGTAACGTAACTCTCTAAATTGGGACTATGACTTTGATGTAGTTGTCTTACTATTATTTAGCTTTCCTGTAATATCACAAACCTAATCTAAGTACTGACTCCAATGCATCGATCATTAACCAACAAGTATAGATGTTAGGCAGAAATACTCAAACCATAAACAAGTTGTAACGATTCATGTGTGATTTGTTGGGATTTTAACAAGGGAATCGATCCCAAATAGGAAGGAAGGGGGAAAATAAATAAGCTTATAAGGCTAGTCCTATAAGGCTTAACAAATTGGACAATAACCCATCGAAGAGACTTGGATTCGGCTATCTCATTACCTTAAAGCAAGTTTTTACGAGTGGAGGAGAAATTTTGTTTAAAGACACTGCATCGCAAGCCTCTATTAATCAGTTCATCAATAATTGATTATAAGTTAGTATCTTAAATTTATTTGATAGGATTTTCGTATTACACATATACACACACGTTTTCTTGTTTTTGTGTCACTTGAATCACACGATTTGCATATATAAATTTACACATATTGTTCGATTTTCTAGTTTGATAACTATGGTTCTAACATGACTTGAAATCATGGTCGAAAGATTGACCGCCACACATAGGCTTAGACAACAAAATCGATAATGTTGAGGTCAAAAACAGATTCCAAATGATTACAAAAATATCATCAAATCAAACAATTGACAGTATCCTCTGCACGCATATTGGAAAATATTATCCAAACCAACCCAAATACTCAATTACAATATTGTTCAAAAATCTTCTAAAGCAACACAGAAAGTTTCTTTCTAGAACCCAATTTCCCCACCAGTTCTTAGTTCCCTCCAGACCAGATTGAACTCTTGCTGCCAGAGTCATCCTCAAAATTGGTCATACGTGACATATTCATATTATGAACAACGACAACTTCCTGCTCTTCATTCTTTTGGAACATGCTTAGGCACAACTCACTCGGGCGTCACTCATTTGGCAACAAATGATTCTCTTAGTTTCCTGGGATTCATTGTGGCTGCACTTCCTTTTGATCTCATCATTGCAACAAACTCATCATAGTTGATGCGACCATCCTGCAAAGTTAAGTTACAGCCATTTAGATTCAGGAAACATCAAAAGTAAAACCACTCAAGGATTCTGTGATTCTTTTATTTGTTTATTATCATTTGTTGGATAATGTATATGTATATGTATCCTTTCAACATACTTTTATCAATATCTTAACAACTTACATGATCGGTGTCAACATCAGATACAATCTCTTTTATGTCCTTTTCATTAGTTAGTCCATTTTCGCGGAGAGCATGCTCTAGCTCTTCTATAGTAATGTACCTGACCATAAAGAAGTTCATTAAAAGATTACAAATCAGTCCTTTTTTGTTGATAAACTATAACTATTAGCAATTTAGTTACCCGCTGTTATCTTTGTCAAAGTATTGGAATGCAGTGTACAAATGGTCTTCTTTATCCATTCGGTTCATATGCATTGTTGCTGTTATAAACTCTTCGTAATCTATGGTTCCATTTCCATCTGCATCAGCCTGTTAATTTTTGTCCAAGAGAAGCATGAATTTTGTGACCATATTTATATTTCCCATAACTTGTAGAAATTCAAGTAACAAAATTTAATGTAAGTTTGGTTGTCTTACAGCTTCCATCAATTGTTTGACTTCAGATTCTGTTAGTCTTGTCCCTTGCTTGGATAGTCCTAGTTTCAATTCCTCAAGGGTTATCGTTCCATTGTTATCGCTATCCATTCCTTTAAACATTTGCTTCAATCCCATGATTTCTTCCTCCGAAAGGCACCCTGCAATAACCTGCTCATTCCAAAAATAATCATGAAACCCATATATCTAATGCAGGAAGAGAATTACCATCCTTTCTTTCATAGATAATACGTAAAATTGAGCAATTTTAAGAATAACGGAAGACCATAAAGAACTAGTAGGTACCCGAAGAGCAACTTTCTTGAAGTTATTCATAGCTCTAAATTGTTTTAGTCTTCCAAGTACAGCGTTATCAAGTGGTGTATCTGGTGCTTCTCCATCTTCCGCAATCCATGGATGAGCTAAAAACAACAAATCCGAAATACATTTTATATCAGTGCATGCATCTTTTATATGATGTACAAGGGATTAATCTTCCTGCCATGATACTAAGTCCTCGTTGCATTTTAATCACAAAATTTTTTGCATAATCATGTTGTTGTTGAGAGGCCCATCAGTGGGTTAACAAAAAGGGTCATTTAAAAGGCCATAACTCTCACTCCGAGTCTCCATTTCAGGTCCAGAAATAGTCGATTCGAGGCCTGGAGCGAGTAACACGTCATGATTGGGACATAAAAGGGCCTAACCGATTTTTGAAGCCTGAAAACATTGTTTAAGCATGGCTTTGGGACATTTTTGTGTTTTTCGCTCATTTTTGGCATTTTCGTTGGGCTTTTTATGATTGTGGCCCATAACATTTTTTGGACCCATTTTGTTTTAGGCCACCTATTTATATGTTTATTGTGTAATCTAGATGGTGACACTTGATTTTCAGAAAATTTTATTTTATCTGAAATTTTGAGTTCTAGTGAATTCAAATTTGAAGTCTAGGAATCAACGAAATGGGTATTCTTAGAATCAACATGGTAATCTGTGTTTTCATTTTTATACTTGTATTCCAAAGAGTACTTACAAAGCACTTGATGTGCTGTCAACCTATGTTTTGGATCTGAAGTCAACATCTTCTTTACAAGATCCTTGGCCTGATGAGATATTGAAGGCCAGGGATCACTCGAGAAATCAACATGTCCCCGCAAGATTGCATTGAAAATCCCATGTTCCGATTCTGTATAACCACAAGTTTCCTTGTTAATTTCATTGAATGTTGTTTTACAAAGTGTTAATTAAGAAATTGATGATCACCTGCCCAGAAAGGAGGAACTCCACTTAAAAGAATATATAACATCACCCCAATACTCCAGATATCAACTTCTGGTCCGTATTTTCTCTTCAAGACTTCGGGTGCGATATAATATGCGCTTCCTACAATATCTTTGAATACTTCACCTGCACAATTTGAATGTTGAAGAGGCGAGGAATGAAAATCGATCTTGAGAAAATATGATGGGGATTTAGATGATTTATATCTGGAGTAATAATAAACCAAAAAAAATAAATTATCAAGGTAGAATTCATATATGTATGTAACCTTGTTTATAGAAGACAGAAAGACCAAAATCGGTAGCTTTAAGGGGAGAATCCTCATCCTTATTCAGAAGTAGGAAATTTTCAGGCTTAAGATCTCTATGAATAACACCCATGGAATGGCAGGTATGAACGATTTGAACGATGGTCTTAAGCAACGATGCTGCAGCCCTCTCCGTATAATGGCCTTTGGCGATGATCCGATCAAACAATTCTCCTCCTGCACACAATTCCATCACCAAATGGACAGAATGTTTGTCCTCAAATGCCCCCTTCAGCTCAACAATATTTGGTTGTCCAGCCAAATGATGCATGATCTGCACTTCCCTCCTCACATCCTCAACGTCTTCTTTATTCGCAAGTTTCCTCTTTGCAATTGTTTTGCATGCCAACTGTTTCCCGGTTTTCTTGCAGGTGCACAAATGGGTGACACCAAACTGTCCCCTACCAAGCTCTTTGCCTATCGTGTAAAGGGTTCGAACGTCTTCCATTGGACGTCCCAAAACCGTTCCGATAGGTGATTGCTTTCCATTCTTGGTTGTTGAAGCTGTAGAGGCGGTTGCCCCTGTTGCTTCCGGCGTGTTAGCGGTTTTTGGAGATGCTGTTGGTGGGTTTTCTTTATCTGGCTTCTCTGCAACAGCTAATTTTTGGGCTTCAGGTTGATCTGGATCTTGAGGGTTAACTTGGGAACAACAGTTCCCCATTGGGATGTTTGGAGGGAGGGAGGGAGGGAGGGGGCTGAGCCTGGACAGGAGAGAACAATAAGACAAATGGGTTTTTGGGCAAATGACCTAATGGAATGGAAGGTTTAGGGAGTTAGAAAGGGAATGGAGGGGAGAGAGAGAGAGAAAGAGATGGAAGTGTAAGGAACCATGGATGAATATTGGAGAGGGATTGTAGGGATGGAAATGGTGGATTGGCTTTTGACCACACCTTCAATCAATCTTTTTGTTTGTTACCAATTATGTACTTTCTATTTTAGGATATCAAACATGCTTCATCACCTTTAAATACAAGGTTGTAAATGTTCTACCTTTTGGTGAAATAAGTTTTGTTTATTGAATTTTCGTTTACCTCCTTCTTTATTTATTGATATTCTTGCTTAATACTTTATCATTACTCAATCTAATATATTGAATATACAAAATATAAATAAGTAGTTTTTATAATAAAATAAAATTTTAAAAAGATGATGTCAAGACAATTAAAAAACATTAATATCCAAAATTAAAAACAGAAATATCATACAATATTTATAAATTGTGGATATAATAGATTCACCGTTAATACTATGCATTTATCATGGATTTTTAGACAAATAGTTTGTAAAACATTTTAAATAAACAAGGATAAATATTAATTATTAAAAAAAAGATTTTAAAAAGGAGTTTGTTTTGGACTTTTGTCTTGTGGTTCAAAGTAGGGGGTGAGCTTGGGACCGAACCGGTAGCGAAACCGGATAGTACTGAAACCGAGACCTCAAAAATTTAATACCGAGTCCTGAACCAAAAGTGAAATTCGGTACCGATACCGGTTCGGTTGCGGGATTTTCGGGACTAGAACCCTTTTGGTATATTTTTCTCTAGGATGACTAAGGTTTTTCACTGTTGACCATTAAATGCAATACTCTTTCCTTGATCCATGTTAAGCGGAAACCGGATTGGAGGAACCGATTATGCAAGAACAGGGTTTTGGAGAATTACGGAACCGAAAATTTGAACATATAGTATTTTATCAACAAGGCATGGTGGTTGAAGTTATCATCACCGTAAGAAAAAGAACGTAGAGGATGCAACACATTTCTTACGTTTAAATAAGAGTCCCCAACTCCCCCAAGTCAAAAACACTCCTTAAGCCATTGCTAAAAGGCGTCCCTTTGAATTCCCGGTTCGATTCGGGATTACCGGGACTAGCATCGATACCGAAACCGGGTAGTACCGAAATCGAATTCGTCAAAAGAATACCAAATCCTGAACCGAAAGTGAAATTTTGGTACCGGTATCGATTCAGTTCGGGATTTCGGTCCGTTCCGCTCATCCCTAGTTTAAAGTGTGTTTCGACCACTTTTGTTTAGTTGACATTATTTTCCCGCTCTCCTAGTTAGGAGCAGGGACGGATTCAATGTAGAGGCATCCGATGGCCAATGTCATAGTTTCGTTCCTCCCTTGTAGTGTAAAAAATTATAGGGTCATAAAAGTGTCACCATATCAATTTATTGTGTGTCGCCGTATATATTTTAAAACTATGACGAGGACACAAATTTCCTTTCGGATAGTTGGTTTGCAAAGCCTTTCTTCCACTCTAGACCTGCGTTTGAATCCCATTAGTGTGTTATTTTCTTATTTTTTAGCTTTAATTTCAAATTTATTATATTTCAAAAAAAAAATTGCAATAAAGTACTTGAACACAGGACCTCACTTCTCACTTATGAAAAACAATGAACTAACCAACAACTAATAATGATTTTGTGAAAAATATCCCTATATTCGTTTTGTTATAGCCAGCGGTGCCACCGTTTGAAAAAATTTCTAGATCCGTCCCTCGCTATGAGTGCACAGATACCCGACTAATCTGACCAACCCAACCAACATAACGTCCCAGTCTGAAGTAACCCAACCCAACCCAACCAAAAGTCACCCGATACCTAATTGAGTTGTAAAATATTTAACGATAGGTATTAGGTTAGAATTTGGGTTTAAGCCTTTTGAACCCAAACCCAACCCAATTTCTTTCTATATCATAATATGATTATTAAGTACTTAAGTAATATATATACATTAGACATGAGACCAACCCACAATTAGCTCTAATATAACTATATCAAAATTTCAACCGTAATTTTACTTTCTTATTTGCATGAACTTCCAACTATATTATTTGACTTGTTGCATATTTTGGCAGACCCGTAACTTTAAATGCACAAAAATTGTTTGTTGGTTCTTGTTCTTCTTCTATGAATGTTGAGTTTTGTCGTAACACGTTGTGGAATGGAAAACATTGAACATTAACATAAATTAATATGAAAAACTATGAACATTAACATATATTAACAAACATTAACATGGAAACAATGAACATTAACATACCTTGACATGAAAAACAATGAACATTAATATATATTAACAAACCTTAACGTGTAAAATGATTAATATTAGCGTATCTTAACTTAAATTAATATATATTGATCTACATTGACTCCAAAAAATGTTAAGATACGTTATTAAATCGTCCCGAGTGACGGTAATGTAGTGGACAAATGACCGATCGCCCCCTCCTTCGAAACATACAACATGCATACACCTACGGACATTCTGTATGGCGCATGGGGTATTCTGGTTGCCACCAAATTTGGAATTCTACCAAAATCGCCTGTATTTATATTCTAGATTATTATTATTATTCGAGTGAATTACATCAGTGGTCCTTGTGGTTTGCTCAAATTTTGGATTTGGTCCCTAAAACAAACAATCTACAGTAGTACTTCCTAACTTTTCCTTTTTCATAACATCCATTGTCCCTCCACTTAACTTGGTTAGTTAACAACCGTTATAAAGCATTAATCGGTCTTTCAACAAACTATAGGGACCATACGTATAACCTACTCTAAAATTTAATGTGATCCACATTTTTTAAATATATTTAAAAAAAAAAATTATATATATCCAATCAAAAATCAAAATTCTTAAAATAAAAATCTTTACATTTATTTAAAAACTATTAAAACCCACAAAAATAGCTTTAAAAAATCTCGAATTTAAAAACACAGAGAAAATCAAGATGAATTCACAATCTTTGTTTTTTTTTAATTTAAGATCTTTTAACTTTTTTCTTTGTAAATTTAATAGTTTTTAAATAAATATAAAGATTTTTAGTTAATTTATACTTTGTTTTTAAGAATTTTGATTTCTGACCGGATATATAAAGTATTTTTTTAAATAAAAACTGGAAAAAAAACGCGGATCACATTAAATTTTAGAGTAAATTCCACTTTTGGTTTTGTAGTTTGTTTAAAGACAGGTTAGTTCTTTATAACGATTGCTAAGTAACCTTTTTAAGTGAAGAGACCACCAATGTAAATAGTTTGTTTTTGGAGACCTAATCTAAAATTTAAGCAAATCACAGGACCGGACCACCGATGTAATTCACTCTTATTATTATAATATTATCATTTACCAAACAACTAACAGTTAACAAACGAGTTCCATATACCGTTAATGATTGTTGAAATACATGGTATTTGAGTGGAAACTGAAATAAATACATAAATATATTTGAAAGGATGTGAATTAATATTTGAATTTCTTTCAAATTTAATTGTCATAAGCCCAATCTTTTTATATTGTCTTTCATCAACTATGATCTTGAAGTTTTTTGAACAAGTTTTTTTTCTTTAAGAGAATTTTTTCTGGGTTCATTACCCTTCATCCAAATTTATTCTATTCCCATCTGTCTTTGGTTTTAAAACATTTTAATAGCAAGAACGTACCTCTTATTGTATGATATGAGATAGACAGTTGAGATTTCTTCCCCGGAAACGGTTGAGATTAGACAGGTCAGCGTGGATAAACGCAGGGGCGGATGCATCATAGAAAAGAGGGGGGGGGGGGGGGGGGCCAAGGACCCCAGTGAATTGTTAAATAAAAATTATACAGGCTAAAAAAAATAAAAAAATACTAAATTTAGCCTTAGTTTCCCCCAGTAAAAAATTTCAAGGGACCCCATCTTGCCGGCGATTGACAAAAACACTAAAAAAGTCTCTTGAAATCAATAAAAAAACCGAAAAAAATCTTTCGAAATCGACAAAAACACTAAAAAAATCCTTCAAAATCGACAAAAACACTAAGAAAGTCCCTTGAAATCAACTAAAGAACTTGAAAATTTTCCCAAAACACGTCGGGTGACTTTACGCGCCTTTAGTCTACCATAATGGGACCCCAGTGGACAAAATTCCTGGATCCGCCACTGGATAAACGGGAGTAGAGTCGGATATAAGGGGTTGGGGTGCATTCTCCACACGTTTCAATTCTTACATATAACCCAAGTTGAAGATAGGGTATATGTGGCTAAAGGGTTTAATAATAAGAATAAAATAGATCATTGATTCAATATGAGATCTGGTATCTAACGACAATCCATGCCATTCTAGGCATCCTACATATGGAACAAGCATCTTCCCCAAAAATCATTTTCTTCTAATAGATTTCTCTACCGATGAAATCATCAGTGAAGGAGATCATATGGATCAAAAATGACATCTAATCGTCTCCAGACCTATTATGAAGACAACCATTTGAGATACGATCTGTAATAATTTTTCTCAGAGAAAAAAACAAACCTTAATATGTAAGAATAACGATAAGCATCCACAACGGTTAACATTTTCACTAAATTTTTTTTAACAATATACCCTATCTTTCTTGCAAAAGTATTTAAATGATAAAACAACAGGTTACGACGGAAAACTCCACCTGAGAACATACAACAGGGAGGAGGGTTGCACACGAGTTAGGTTGGTCGGGTAAAGCCATTTGAACAACCCAGCCTAAAGTTTGCAGTTTAAGAAATCTCAACCCAACCCAACCCAACCCAACCCGACCCAGACAATACAAGTTGGGTTTGGTTGGTCCGGTTGGTTGGATTGAAACTTTGGTGTAGGTAAATCATATTACAATCTAGCTACGCAATTGTGTATAATCAAAGTAAAATCAAAATGAAAACATACAATAAGGCTAACAATTACATAAAAGTATTTGCATAAAAAGCTTTCTATTAAGGCTAACAATTACATAGGCAATTATGTACTCCATTCCCTGAATAAAAGATATTTGCATGAAGCTTTTATTAATGTTAATGTTCATTGTTTCCATGTTAAGACATGTTCAGGTTTGTTAATATATGTTTTTTTTTTGAAAAGGTATCCTAAGCATTTGCCTAGACTAATCTTTGATAATTTTAAGACTGCTAAAGCATGCAGCCCTGAGATAATCCCCCGGTGGTCACAAGTTGTTTGTGTCTGGATTCGAACCTGGGTAGATGGGTTATCTAGCCTCATCCCCCACAAGTCTTAATGTTCATAGTTTTTCATATTAGTTTATGTTAATGTTCATTGTTTAATAATGTTAAGACATGTTAAGATTCTTGTTAATATACGTTAAAGTTTTCATGTTAATACATGTCAAGGCTGTAAGATATGTTAACTTATATTCATGTATTTTCGGGATTGTGAATATATGTTAATCTATATTAAGGTTGAATATTTTCACGTTAACATGGTTAGTTTAAGTTGTATCCCATGTATGCCTACAACTTTGTCATCGAAGTTTCCCTTAATTGTCATCGCGTTCATCAAGTCTGTTTGGATTAAGGGGCACGATTCATCCAAGGGCAATAAGTGGTTCCTATGATTCCAACCAAAAAAATTCGTTTTTTCTGTTGGAACCCTAAGAACCTTATCGTTGGCCTCGAATTAAATAAATCTCAAGATCCCACACCTCAAAATGATGTGGTGGTCGAAATGTGATAAAGGTGAACTTCGATGAAAATGTTAGTATCCTTGCATACTTTAACATATTTAACATATGAAAACGTTAACATAAATTAATACAATATAACGTGAAAATATTAACATATCTTAACATAAGATAATATATGTTAACATATATAATACCTTGAATGAAAATGTTAAAAGAAGTTTTAACCTCTTATCAATGAAAAAAAACACTCTTACTGACCTTACCTCTTATTCGGTCTTTTAATGACCTTACCTCTTATTCGGTCTTTAAGTAGTTAATAAGAGCTTTTTTTTTAAAAATGGTCAATCACATACCAGATATATCATCCACCGTTTTCAAAGTTTTCTAAGGGCTTCTTTGGTAAAGAAGCGGTAAGAGGATGGTTTACCTCCGGTTGAATCAGAGGACGTTAAGAAGCTTTAACCTCTTATCAATGAAAAGAAGAACTCTTACTGACCTTACCTCTTATTCAGTCGGTAAGTAGTTAATAAGAGGTTTTTTTTTTTAAAAGGACAATACAGGCATGTAAACGTCTCTTCTTTTTCACCCCATAGAGATCCCACCTCATACAGACATGGTTGGTGCTTTATCTTTTACATTAAGATTCCAATCTTTTTTTTTGGAAGGGTGTCCCAGGCATAGCCTGGACTAGTCCCTGCAAATTATGACTGCAATACACTGATAAACTCAGTGGCCACAATTGTTGTGTACGCCTGAATTCGAATCCTGGACAGATGGAATATTCCACCACATCCCAAGAGCCTCAACCAGTACGCCACAACCCTTGTAGTTTTAAGATTCCAACTTTAAAAAGGGGGGAAAGAATGTTTCTTGAAAGAGCAGAAACTGTTTTGTTTCATTTCATTTCATTTATTGAGAAAAACTACATCAAGAATAAGAAACACCAACACTACATTGGCCAGTTTATGGCAATATGATCATGCTACAATTAATTATACAACAATTTTTTTTTTTCATTTCTCTAGCTATTTCTACGCTACAAAAAAACGGCATTTCAAAAATCACGGTCATGGGCTAGTAACGGTTGACGGCATGGGAGGGGGAGATGGTGTCCAAGCATAAATCAACATGCCCATCACAAGGACAACGGCACCTGCTATGAAGCCTGATGGGAGGGAGGAAGCCACCCCCAAGTATGGTAGCGGCAGCGTGAACAAAAACACCGATATCGGAACTGCAATGCATATTTTAACAATAAATAAATATAAATTCGAAAGAAACAAGGTATGGACTCTGGTTCATTTACCTAAGGATAAACTTGCAATTGGCACTAAGAAGGTTTTCAGGAACAAGAAGGATGAGGTGTATATATATATATAGGGTCAGGTTCAAGGGAAAATGCCTAAAAAAGAGAAAATTGAAGAACACCCTGAGAGCCCTCCATCTGGACGGTATGCATTTAATTTGTAACATGCATTTGTGCATATGCACTAATGCATACCGATAATTTGTAACATGCATTTGTGCATATGCACCAGTGCATACTAATGCATATATATGCACTGGTGCATAGGAAAAAAACAAAGGAAAAAACAACTTCAATCGCTTGTATGCATTTGTGCATATTGTCAGGATGGAGGGCTCCCAAGGTGTTCTTCAGTTTTCTCCTTTTTTAGCATTTTCTCCTGAACCTCTCTCTCTCTCTCTCTCTATATATATATATATATATATATATATAGGGTTAGGTTCAAATGTGAACTCATTTTTGGTTGTGACGTGAGGACGAATCTCAGCCACACATCTTCGGTTATGGTGGACGCGATCACGGAGGATTGACGCGATTCATGGGAGGGTGGAGATTATTAAAGGAGGGGAACCATGTCAAACCCGCCTTTATTGACCGGATAAGTGGCTGAGATTCGTCCTCACGTTCACAACCAAAAATGAGTTCACATTTGAACTTTCCTCTATATATATATATGAGTATATATATATATATATATGAGTCCGATATATCTCACCCAAGTTCAAATGTGAACTCAAATTTGATTGTGAACATGAGGACAAAGGAGAGCGCGACACTTGTCATATTCAGACAAAGACTTCATTCAGTCTGAATATTTCCTTTCATTATTCAGTCTGAATATGACACGTGTCGCGCTCTCCTTTGTCCTCATGTTCACAACCAAATTTGAGTTCTCATTTGATCCCGCCCCTATATATATGAGTTCGATATATCTCACCCATAGGTGGGGTCTTGGTGGTAAGATGTACATTGACCTAATCTCTACCCTAAAGAGTAGAGTGATTGTTTCCGTGAGTGAAAAGTTCCGTTAATGGGTATTCTAGGAATTTCATAGATGATTATATGGTAATTTGTAGTCTGTAGAGTAAAACATTGTAATTTTCATAGATGATTATTTGTTTGTAACAAAAATACATACAAAAATACCTTTTTCTATTAGGGCAACCATAAGCTAGCTCTGAATTAGCTTTTTGAAAAGCTAATTCAAGTAGCATTTTACTTTTTTTCCAATTAAATTTTCAACATGTTTCTTTTTAGGTAATTTTAGTTGTCATCCACTTATCAATTAGTTTTTATCAAACATGGCTAAGTTATCAACTAGCTTATTAGGCGGCTTGTTAGCCAATACCTATTCAGTTAGCAGCTAGCTTATCATCCAACAGCTAGTTTGCCAAACATAGCCTAAAAAATTTATTCCAAAACGGGAAAATGATTATATTTTATCTTTTATTGTAAAAGAAACAAAAGATAATATACCAGAAACTGTGGAGGCAAGGGAAGATACAACCGCGGACGAGATTTTGATTAGATGCAACAACGATATGTTATACCCCATATTGACGATACAAAACAGCAGCGGTAGCAGTGGCGCTCCCTTACATCCTATTGCAAATCAAATACCAATGGACTCAGTAAGTTTGTTCAATACATCCACACTTTAGGAGTCATGTCTACTGAATTATAGGCTTAGGATCGTGTGAGAAGGAGAGTTAAAGTGAGAAGCGTAAGAAGAGATCTGAACCATTGATCACTTTTAATCTCATACCCATCCATGAATTGCGCCTTAGAAGGGAGTTGATTTGGTGCATCTCGGTGCACCTCATCCTATTGTGCATCCAATGGTGGACATCCCCTTCTTAAGCTTCTCGCCATAACTCTTTTTTTCACTGGAACCCAACCCCTAAATTATATTGGTCCATTTGACTTTAAAAGGCTTTTCAACTTCAAATATCATATGGGGTTTTGTTTTATAAGGGGATTGCCTTCGGCGTGTAGCTCAGTTGGCAAAGGGTCAATGCAACTTTGCTCAAATACAAGACAGGTCCCCGTTAGCCTCAGGCCCTCACATTGGTGTCTTTGGAGGCGGGTCCCATGTGGGGCCAGTTGGGGTTGCTGGTAATCAACTTTTTGCATAAAAATTTATAAAAGTAACTAGAATAAGAACAACCATGAAAAAGAGATGGCTCACCACTTGACACTGTGCCAATGTTTAGAAAGCAAGCTGCCCCATCTGCAAGATAGTTTGGCAGTTGATGAAATGGAATACCCCATAACCTCGAAAGGAATGGTACCAGAAGGCATATAAAAAGCGCCTGCACACACGTCATTTTATTCAAAAACTATTTCTTTTTTTTATCCAATTCAAACTATTTACCTCCATAATATAAAAGGATCAAAACAATTGACTTTTTTAACCACTATAATTTACCATATTGTTCTTGTGAAAATGCCACAAAAACACACCATCATTTGCAAAAAAAAAAAAGCTAATTCTTGTGAATTTTTCACAAGAACACAGGTTTTATTTGCTACAAAAAGCCAATTATTATGATTCAAAAAAGTCAATCACTCTTAAAAAAAACCTACCTGAAATGCAGATCCATAGGAATTTAAAACAAATAGATCAACCGAGCCTCCCTGTTCAATTTGTAGAATATAACCATGTTATCATTGAAACACCTAGTTTAAATGACAAAAATAAAATAAAATAAAAATTGTGATACTTATAACAAGCTATGGTGTGCACCTTCAATTTTTTAGCAGCATCCAAGAAAATGACTTCCTACAGTAAAGGAACACGTGAAAACTGTGGCTTGTAAGAGAATTGAAATTGATATAAAGTTATAAATTTTATTAAAAAAACGATAAACGGACCTTTAATATGGTATCGGCAGCTTGGAACAAAAAAGAAACGATCATTAGAAGACTCCAAAATAAACCAGCTTCCATCAACGAACCAGCACTAGATCCACTGCAGAATATTTTGTGGTGTAAATTATATGTGATACAAAGAAATTAAAGTTTTAAATTTCTTTCAAATCAAACAACTAATAAGAAGAGGAAAGTTCAAATGCGAACTCAAATTTGGTTGTGAACACGAGAAGAAAGGAGAGCGCGACACGTATCCCATTCAGTCTGAATAATGAAAGGTATTCGGTATGAATAACGAATGTGAAGTGCATACATTATTCAGTATGAATAACACAACATTCAGACTGAATGGGACACGTGTCATGCTCTCTTTTGTCCTCACGGTCACAGCCAAATTTGAGTTTGCATTTGAATCCTCCCATGGATAAGAAAATACCTGGCAACTGTAATAATTACACCAACGGCAACGAGGAGGCAGCCAAGTAACTGGTTGAATTTATATTTCCTCCCAAGAAAAAGACACGATAAGATGATTTGCCAAACGAGAAAGCTCTGCAAGTATTAGTAGCATGTAATCGAGTCAACTATCTATTGTTACTCCATTAATTCTTTTTTACAGAAAGATATTGTGACAAAAAGAGATAAATTACAATAACAAGTTACCTGTGACAAAATCGGAATAGCTGCTCCTGAAAGAACGGCTGTTAAAGAAAGAGGAGCCTGTTATTGCTGGAATTCACTTTATATAAAAAAAGCATCTTTATTTCAATTTTCAACAGGAAAAATAGAAAAAAAAATGAAGTACTAAAATCTAAATAAAGAACATAGTAGAAAACTATTACTAGCCTTCTGTTATAAACTTATATAAGGAACTAACAATTCTGACTCAAAATTTTAGTTAGGTTATGTTTGGCAAACTAGCTGATAAGCTAGCGGATGGCTGATAAGCTAGCTTGTAGCTGAGAAGCTAGCTGATAAAAAAATCATGTTTGGTAAAACTAGCGTATAAGAATCTAAAATAACCAAAAAAGGCACATTGAAAAATAATAATAATTAATAATTAATATTAATGAGGGTTATACTTAGAAAAAATGACCATAAGATCCCAAAAAGCTACTCCAAGTAGCGTTTCAATAAGCTAACTTATAAGCTAGCTTATGGTTTGCCAAACATGGATACTGAAAATAAGCTAGCTTATAAGCCAGCTTATTTTTGCCAAACATAGCCTTAGACTACAAGTTGAGTGAGTCCCATTACCTCCAGCAGCCATTCCACAAGCAGCACCAAGAGCTTCCAAGAGACCAACAGCAAGAAGTGGAGCTTTCGGCATGGATAGCATTTCATCGGTAACAATGCCAGCACGATACCGGAAATGTAAGATGGAGAAGTACACAGCAACATATCTGTAAAGTTTGTTCAAAGATATATATATAAGTATCGATTACCAGTTTCAAAAAGTCCACCATTTTCCTTCAGTCCCATTAAATTGCAACATCACCCTTTCTCATAAGGTTTTATCATCAATTTACCTATCCTCTCAGCAGCATTGTTGTTACACATTAAGGGGCTGTTTGTTTACCTCTTAACAGTTCCATTAAGAGGCAGTCTCTGAATCGTTAAGAGGTGAAGGTGAATCATGTTTAGCAAAAAATAAGTCTGCCTCCTAATGGTTCCAAGACCCTCTGAATCATTTTGTATCCTGAAACTCCCTTAACCATTAAGAGCCTTAATTACATCCAGAATAATTACCAAATAATTATATTTTATTTTGCACTATATCATAAGAGCCTCTTAATAACCATTCAGCAACTGTCAAACAGACCCAGACCCTAACTGATTGTCCTACTTTTGATCCACAAGATTCCTCTATTTTACTTTGTTTATACAAAACTATGTTGCAAACAATGTCTTTAACACAGTTTAGTCAAACATTGCAATTTTAATGAAGACAACTCAAAAGGCATAAAAAATAGCATATTCATAAAGTGGCAGCATAAAAGAGTCCAGGCAATAATGCAAAAACATAAAACTTAGAAGTTAGAAGCATACCAGTAATCAAACATTGCATGAGAATAAATATTTGATAAAAGGGAAGATTATATTAGATTCCAACTAAAAAACTTAACCAAACAAAAAAAAAGAAAAAAAAAGCAATAAAGATTACATAATGACTCAACCTTCCATCCCTACTCCCTTCTATTGGATCTTGATATAAGATATACTATTAAAGTAGTCATCATTATAGGTTGTACTCTTTCCAGCACCATCATAATTTCATACACTGACATCCTCACTTTAATTTCTATCCCCACATATATCAAAGGGTCCAAAAACAATACAAGGAAAAAGTACTGGTAAATTTACCCTCCGAGTAAACTAACTTTTTACCAATATATATATATATATACATATATATATATATAAACGAAGGATCGTGTGAGAATAGAAATTAAGGTGAGAAACGTAAGAAAGGATATGGACCCTTGATCACTTTTAATATCACTCCCATCCCATGAATTGTGCTTCATACAGGAATTGATCCCATGAATTGATCCGATGCATCTCATTACTGTTGATCTTCAATCAGGATTAATCCAACGGTGGAGATTCCTTCTTACCATTCTCACCATAACTTGCATTCTCAACGTAATCCAACCCTATATGTAAACATTGTACCTAACATTTTTAAATTACTTTTTGCATATTACCCTGATTTCCTGTTAAAATTGACATTTAGTTAGCATACTTGCTCAAGGAGTTAACACTTTTTTATAACCACTGGTGTTTGGGGAGGCTTGCATGTGTCTCAACTAATCCTAAAGGACCCTGGAGCGATATTGAATGTTAGTAAAAACATGAAGACACATAAATAAAGACTGTGTTTTTCATAATTATTTTTTGTTCATATTATATATGGTGTTACCATATAAAAAAATTTCATGAGTCCGTCCCTGATTGCAGTTCTACAAGGGATACAAGGGATTCTCTAAAATGAAAAAAATAGCGATTTTGAAATTGTGTAAAATTCTCCAAATTGAGAACTCAATAAAAATAATTGCTTGAAATGATTTTTTTTAATTTACACCAATAATAAATTTTGAAATTAAATAGAAAATAATATTTTATTAATTATATTAAATAATTTAATAATTGCTTGGAAAGGTATCTTAGGCATTTGTGTAGACTAATCCCTGACAATTTTAAGACTGTTAAAACATGCAGCCCTGAGATAATTATTCAGTGGCTATAAGTTGTTTACACCTAAATTCGAACCTAAGGTAGGTAGATGAATTATCTAGCCTCATCCCCCACAAGTCTTAACCAGTACGCCACAAGCCTTATAGTTTTTAACACAATCTTTATTATTGTGATATTCTTTAATTTATCGTCTAATATATTTAAAAACAAACTTTCATAGAAAAATAATAATTTAATTTCACTGATAAAATCAAAAAAAAAATCATTTCTCTCTTCTAATATCAAGTATTAAAAGATTATCTTATATTTAAAGTTTTCTACATAATTCTCTATTTTAAATAACAAACCCCAAAAGCAGTTATAGAGCATAAAAAAAAATAACTTTTTTCTACTTTGAATAAGACGTTGGGGCACGGCTTACAAGGAAACTATATGCCAAGGCCCAAGGTGGTCTATGTCAATCAGATGGTTGGTTTTTTGCAACCATTATTTTATTGTATTTTGTTTAGACGAATATACATGTAGCATTAAAAAATTAACAAAATCATAATGAATATATATATAATACAGGTGATTGGATTCTGGGTAAATACAAGATCCAGTTTAAATTTTCCACATATATATGTGTCTTTTTACAGAAAATTACCACGACCCTTCGCCATTTTTTTTTTTACTTTGGTTAGTATTTTTTACAACATACAATTTATCCTAAGCGTATTTTACGTGAAAAAACGAGTTGCGAATTAAGGATATGAAATGAGTTGATTAAAAAGAGCAGCCTAAGAAAAAGTTGAGGCATATATATCACACATACCCGGATAAAATATGTATAGATATATAAAATATATATATATAAAAGTTTAATCATTTAAGAACCCAAAAAATTATGATAATCTTGAGAACTAATGCACTGTGAGCAGTGTGGATCCAGCTGCAAAAAGGGGGGGTCCCTTCTCCCCCAATAAAATGTTAAAAAAAATTATATAGGCTTAAAAACATCAAAAATATTGTATTTAACTATAATTTCCCCTGATAAAAAATTTCAAGGGACCCCATTTTGCCGACGATTGACAAAAACACTAAAAAAAATCTCTTAAAATCAATAAAAAAACCCGAAAAAATCTTTCGAAATTGACAAAAACACTAAGAAAATCTTTCAAAATCGACAAAAACAATAAGAAAATCTCTTCAAATCAACTAAAAAACTTTAAAATTTTCCCGAACCATGCCGGATGATTTTACGAGCCTTTAGTCTATCTTAATGAGACCCCGATGGACACAAATCTTAGATCCGTCACTGATTGTGAGCTATTTTACGTCAGTTTTTTTACATCTATGACTTGGATTTGGTATATTGATTAAGATATATTTGTTTCACAAAATGTTATGTATCATATATATTCGTTTCACAATGTAAAAAATTTTAATTGTATTTTTTATTTCACAAAAACATAAAAAAATGTTTGACCTTGTAAAACCGATATATGTAGAAATGTTCTCGAACGAAGGGCCCATATATATATATATATATATGGGAGGAATCAAATGAGAACCATCCCTCGTTAAAGGAACAAAGAAACAAATTATGACCACATATGATGTGGGTCCCACATAATATTAAATCATATTATATCCTAAATGATTTAATATTATATGACACCCACATCATATGTGATCCACAAGGTGATCCTTTATTTCTTTAAAAATTGCAAAGTTCTCATTTGAACCTTCCTATATATATATATAAAAGGAAAGAAACGAACGGGCGTGGGAAGAGATACTTTAACTTTTTAAATGGGTATTGCATGTAAATCTGCTAGCCATCAAATAATGCCTTCATATGTGCGGTGAGTAGTAGAGATCGGTTGTGGTGGGTGGGTAGCACTGTAGCAGAAACGTGTGGTGATAAAAGGATATGATCTTGTAATTAAATTTTAGTTGATTAAAAATCAGATATCATAATCATCAAAAATATAATCAGTTTGTGTGAATCAGATATCTTAATCAACAAAAATTTAATCCATAAATTTTGTTTTTAAGTTAACTATATGGGATTTGACTGCATTGATACTACTTATTACACATACTCGCCTTACTAAAATACAAAAAATTAATTAAAATAACCATTTTTAATTTATAATTTTATTTTGAGCTTTTTTTCATAAATTACCAAAATGTCAATCGTAAATGGTCGACAATTACGTGGATCAAATATGTAAATTTGATTGAATCCACAAAAAAAATTGTGTTTTTCTATATTTAGATATCTGATCAAAAAAATTGTGTTTTTCTATCCTTGTTTCAAAAACTTATTTTTTTTTACATTTACAGTGTAAAAAAAAGTGAAACCATACTGGTCAAAAACTTACTTTTTTTACACTTACAAGTTAAAAACTTGATTTTTTTTACAGTGTAAAAAAAACGAGAGTGCTAATGACACCTTTTTAACGGGAGTGTGTACGGAAACTTTTGTACTTTCATATCGTTGGAAATTGAAAAATAAGGTTTCGACACATCTGATAAAGATTCACGTAGGGGCCATTAGCCTCCCGTAAAAAAAATAAAAATAAAGGTGAAACCATACATTTTGATATTTAGTTAAGAGAAATAGTGGAAAAGGTGAAACCAAAACTACTATTTTAATTAATTTCCATATTACTATGAATCAGAAGAATAAAAATTTACAGCAAAAGAAATACGACGAAGGAAAGCATGTTCAAAGATACCAATTTTGTTGTTGTTTGTGTGTGTGTGTGTGTGTGTGTGAGAGAGAGAGAGAGAGAGAGAAGAGTTGGTTTGTGTTACCCGAAAGTGGCGAGCTGAGCCAAGAAAAATGGGTACTGCTTCAAAGGAACCAAAGCTAGCTTATACAGCACTCGATTCCCTACACCCAACCCCATCGTAACAACCGCCGCCACGGCAACCTCCGCCCTCCTCCGCCTCCGCCTCCGCCAATCGCCGTCGTCATTTTCCACCACCACCTCCTTCCGATCCTCATCCTCATCCTCCACAACCTCCGGTTTATCCTGTAAAGCGTACGAACAAACCGTACTACTCGATTTCCTCTTCTCCGCCTCCGCCTCCTCCAATCGTTGCACCGCCGTGACCGCCTCAATCAACCACCGCCGATTACTCGTTGTCAAAACGATGCCTCCTGTTCGCCATTGATTTGAATTGGGGAGGAATTGTGATTCAGACGGTTGTTGTCGTCGTCGTCGTCGGTTCCATTTGGCTTGTATATTGAAATCGACGTCCGTCGATAAGGCGGAGATCCGGTGAAAGGAAGCCGCCATTAAAAAGTAACAGTGGTGTGAAGGAATTATTAATAAACAAAATGAAGGGGATCGGAAGGGAAGAGAAGAGAAAGAGGAAATGAATATCTGACGTGGGTCAGAGGAGAGCGTCGCCGTCTCTCAATTTTTCTCCTTTGTTTAATCTGAATGAAAACTTTATATGAAATTGAAGGTTCTACATCACAATAGGTTGAATGTTCTAGTCTTTATTACCTTTTTTTCTTTTCAAAAAGAGTAAACTACAATTTTGGTCCCTATGGTTTGCTAATTGTAATGGGTTTTGTCATTTAAGGGTGTTTATGGTTCGGTCCAATTCAGTTTTGTTAGCAGGAAAAATGTAAACCGAATAATATAAGGTGGACTGATGGATACCTGATGACCTGAACCGAAATAAGGCAGTTACCTGCGGATGGTTCACGGTTATCAGAATTTACAAAAAGTTATCATTTACAATATAAAAGTGGTAGTGTAATATAACATTTAGTGGGTTTTTGAGATTGCTAATAGAAACAATTTTTTGACTTATTCTGGTGTAGTATTGGTACTGAGTTATTTTAAGTGTTTGGATTGGAAAAAAGAATGAGCTTATACCGGTGCCAAACCGACAATAAGTTGTTTTTAATAAGTTAATTCATCCTGCCTTATCGGATTCAACTTATTACCTTTAGAAATCAATTTACCAGTTTAACTATAATTTGGCATCGTGTTAGAGCGGCCAGTTCATCAACCATCAAATTACCTTCGCTTGCAAAATCGACTTCTAAAGGAGAAATGGAAGAAGGAGAAATCGATTTCACAGAAATGGAGATAAGCTTAACAAAGAACCCTATAAATCCCATCATCACAAACCAATCACTGTACGAACGACAACCATCGAAAACTTTGCCAAATCAGTTAATCGAGAAATTGTATATCAACGAATCGAGATTTTTTTTAAAAAGCCCTAAGATCGGGATTTGATCAAAAACTAAAGATGGAGTTGAAAATAGACATGGTCCCTGGTTGGATTTCACATAAATGGGAGAAGGATAAATGGGAAAATAAAAAAAGATGGTCCTTGTTTGGTCGGTAATGTATACCGTGATGGGAGATGAGTTCTAATTAGAGAAAAAGGGCGAGGTTCTTTGTAAATTGAGTTTTATGCCATCTATGTGTATGTATATATAATTATATAATTGATATAAATATATTAATTAATTTTATGATAAAATAAAATACGAGAAAAATATAAAAAAACTAAAATATCTTTTATTTAACAGTTCTTCAACAGTATTAAAAAAAAGAATTACATCCAAACGTCTTTACAAACCATGATAATCAAACATATAGTTTCAAATCATAGGGAAAAACCATTACAATTGGCAAACTACAGGGACCAAATTTATAGTTTACTTTAAAAAATCGTTACTTTTAATATGTAGTTTACAAAAACCAGGTGATATGCATGACTAAATACAAAATAAGCTTAAGCACTATTACACTTCTATAAATTAAAATATTGTTTCTCCCTTTTCTATATATTTTTAGAGATTCTTTAAATTTAAAGATCTTTTTTTTCTTTTTTCCCATTTTTCTATTTTAGCAATTGATATACCATAGTTGTTGGAGCATTTAAATTGCTAAAATTATCTATTTTTCTATTTTACAATAGTTGTTGGATATGCTCTTAAATTGAAAAAAATAGAGATTTTAGCAATATTTAGTTCAAGAGCTATGTTATCTATGTTAAAATAGAAAAAATAGGAGAGAGAAGATAAAAATCTCTAAATTTGGAAAAATCTCTAAATCACTTTTTAAAAAGAAAAAAATTGTTTTAATCATTTCATTCAATAAGAAGGATTGAAATAAAATGTATAGGACAGAGAAAATAATATTTTATTAATATATTGATTATTTAATAATATAATAATAAATACAATCTCTAAAATAACATAGCTCTTGGATTTGGAAATAATTTTATTTAAAGATTTTGACTTTTTTAAGCTATTTTAAGAAAAAAAAATATACCATAACTCTTGAAGATGCTCTTAGATTATGCATTATACGTTAATTATATTAGAGCATTTTCAAAAGCTATGCTATAATAGAAATTTTAGTGGTGTTAGAGATTTTTTTGTTTAAATAGCTATGTCATATAGTATGCTAAAATATATAAAAGAAGAGAGAGTGATAAAAATATTCAAATTTAGAAAAATCTCTAAAACTCAATACTTAAGAGAGAAATATTATTTTAATGTTTCCACCAATAAGAGTCATTGATTTAAATGATTTATGAAAGAGAAATAATATTTTATTAATGTATTGATTATTTTAATAATATAACTAATGTAAAATTTCTAAAATAGAATAGCTATTGAAGTTCGAAACAATTTTTTTTAAATATATTAACTTTTGGTATTATATTTTAGAAAAAATATAACATATCTTTTGAAGATGCTCTCATAAAGCATTTATATAGATACAATTTTTTTAAATTAGATGATTAAATATTAATACTAACTAATAAATATATTCAAATAGATAATACATATCAGAAATCATAATACTCCAACAACTTAACCAACGAAATATTCTCCGATCAAAAAAGTTTAAATAATAATTATTAAATAAAAAAAAAGGTTAGTTTCAATGAATGAGATGTTGCGTTCTTTTTTTTTCCGTACTGTTCCAACTCCATTCAAACTTTTGTTTCACCAAGCATGCGGTTAATATATATCTTCTATATAATAGAAAAAAGTTACATTTATTTTATTGTAAAATTATCATATGTTATTAAATCTTTTACTATTCAAATTTATAACTTAATATATATAACCTTTTAAAGTTTTGTATTCAAATTTTATAAAATTAACTGATAAATAGTTAAAGAATTTATTGAAATAGAATATAAATATTGAATACTGCTAGTACGGGATAATATTTTATAAATTTTGGATTTTGTAGTTCTAATATTACATTATAATTTTAAATCTCACTACATTACATAAATACGTAAGTAATAAATTAAAAATTAACGTTACAAGTACTTTTTAACAAATAACTAATATTAAAAATGAGTTCCCAAAGTAAGTTGTCTACTTTTATATTAGAGTGCATACGTATCAATTCGAAATGCGTTCGATTTTCTTAAATTTTTGTTCAACGCTGTTTGAAAATGATACTGCTTCTCTTATCAGTCCAGATCTAACAAAGTCTTATACGAAAAGAATCTAGTCTTTGTTTGGCCTTATCCCAAAAAATTCGTTTATCCTGTCAAGATTTTTTGATTTGGTCTATCAGAAAAAAAAATGAAAAAAGAAATTAACAAAATAAAAAAATAGAGAGTGGTTTTCATCTGGTTCTTGTTTTATCTAATCTAAAAAAAACCAACCCCACTTATATTTTATCTAAAAAGGCCGAATTCGGCCTAGATTAATAATGTCGTTAACAGATTTCTTTGCTGGGTATGATCCAAATATACATTTTAAGTTTGTATTTAAAAATATATAAACTACATATTTAATTAAAATAATTAATACTTGATCAAATATCCGCAATAAGAGGAAATACCAGAAAAATATGTGAAACCAATGTTTTAAAACCCGTGTTTTTAGTTGATCCGGTATGATGATCGGGTCCCGGGTTAACTGGTTCAACCGGTTTAATCATCGGGTTAACCGGTTTCAATAATCCTTTAATCCATGTATTTTTTTCATTTTGCTGCGTACATACATATATATAAAGTAATAATTTGATGTCCACAAGTTTCAATATTAAAAATACACAAACAACAAGTTTTACATCAATCCAAATATATTAAAGAACACACATAACACACATTTTTTAATTTTTTTTTTTGAATTTTAATATGAAAACGGGTTAACCGGGTTTGAAAAAACGGGTTTACCACCGGTTTAACTGGGTTTTTAAGAAACCCGGCCGGGTTGAAATGAGCCGGTTATATGCATTAACCCGATGTTAGTTAACCCGGTTAGTACCTCGAGTCCCGATCCAACCGGTTCGACCGGTCAGGTTAACCCGGTTTTAAAACATTGAAACGTAATCAAAATTATTAATTTGAAGCAAAAGTATTAAAAAAGTTGAAAATAAAATAAGATAAAGAATGTCAAATAAAATGATTATAGAATAAAGTAGTATACCATAAATGCACGTTCTGAGGTGAGAAGGAGGAAAAGAATTTTAAATTTTAAATTGAAAATAGGTGGGGGTTAATAAAGCCTTAAAGGGGAATGAATGCAAGTATGCAACACCACTTCCTTCTCAATGCTTCTCTCTCTTAAAATAGAGTGTTTTTGTGGGGCAATAACTATTTTATTCTTCTTTTAATAATCTTTATATTTATGATTTTTAAAATTATTTTTAAAATTTGAAGTATAGAGGTTAAATATTAGAAAAATTAATTAAGGTAGTTATTTTGATCAGATAGTTTTATCTATTAATCATTTTTAGGAATCATTAAAGTAATTATAGGTCCGTAAGTGATAGAGCAGTATTTTATGGAGGGGTCAAAGTGTAAAAAAATTAAGTCTTTAAACTATTTTTTTTATTGATAATTAAACTTTTTAAAACCGGTTAAGTTCATCCTTTTAACTTGCAAAACAAAGTTAATGTAATAAAAATTTGAAAAAAGTTTAAACTTTCTAAAACCGGTTAAGTTCATTCTTGTAACTTACAAAAACAGGTTAATATAATAAAAATTTAGAAAAAATTTACAAAAACTCAAAAAACTATCCGATTTTGAATAATTAAGTCCCTAATTTTTTTTAACAAATAAATCCCTAATCTTTTTAACTAACAAATCCCTAATTTTTTTAACAAATCCTTTTTCTAAATAAAATTTTGAAATTTTTTGAACAAATAAAACCCAAACTTTTTTTGAAGAAAACAAAATCATGAACTTAATTTGGAATAAATAAATCTGAAACATTTATGAACAAATAAATGTATGTAATTTCTCTCATCGACAACAAAGTACAATGAATCAATTAAACAAATAAATCATAAACTTTTTTTTTGAAGAAAAAACAAAAGCATGAACTTAGTTTTGAATAAATCCAAAACTTTTTTGGAACAAAATCATGAAAAGAGTCAATGGTTTTAGACCTTTCTCAAAATTTTATCACATTAACATGTTTTTACAGGTTACAAGAATGTATTTAACTGGTTTTAGAAAGTTAATGGTTTTATTAACCAAAAAAATAAGTTAAAAACTTAATCATTCAAAATCTGATAGTTCGTTGGGTTTTTTTTTAATCTTTTCTTTATGAAAAATTATAAAACACATCCGTAATTTGCGAACCTAGACCAAATTTATATATTTGGTTCCCGCAACTACGAACCTGGTTTAGATTTTTTTTTACACTTTGACTGCTCCAAAAATTACGGACCTGCCACTTGCAGACCTATGACTATTTTGATAATTCTAAAAAAAAGGATTAGGAGTTAAAGCCACAAACCAAAAATGACTATTTTAGTCAATTTTTTTAAAAATTATATTATAAAATATTGGTATACAAACTTTAAAGTTGATTACAAATTTGGTTAATGTGCTTTGTTAATTTTTCTCGAATAAATTTCTAGAGTTCTTTTATTATAGAAAAATGTTTATTGTATACAAAATTGTTTAGTTTTGATTATTTGGCTTCCACTAATACCATGAAAAATACGTAATTTTGGTGAAATAGCTATTTTAGCTCATTTTTTTTTTTCTAGTCATTTTCTTTCCAAAGTTGACATAATAACCACTATGGTCGTCATTGATAGGGTCTCCACAGGACCTCATTAAAAAAGAATATATTTATTTGCATTTTGGTCCTTGGTCGCCAAACACAAGGGTCGTCATGGCGACCCTAACCACTGAAGTTTAAACAATGACCCGTTGGCCCCTGGATTCCATGGCGACCCCTTGCCAAGTTTCAAAAATGACAGTTTGGTCCCTGGTCGCCATGGTGACCCTATGTGTTTGTCCCTAAGAAATCTACAAGAGTGTATAAGTATAGATACAGTTTGTAAAAGGGGGGCAATGAATACAAACACAATTTTTTAATGTTTTAAATAAGTTTATTTGAATAAACAAATTTACAGATTGTAAGCGAAATAAGAACAACTATAAATACCTATTCTATTACAATCTAAGAATCACTAAGAAGTTTGATGCACAAGATAAGGAAAAGAAATAATCAAGGTTCAAGGAAAGACAAGTATGCATGAAGATGAAGAAGAGGTTCTTCATCTATTTATACCCAATGCATTTAATGCAAGTCAGAAGATACATGACACGTGTCAAGCATCCATTGGAGTTTTGCCCTTTGTTCATAAAACAACCAAGCTTTTAGCCAAATATGAACAGTAGCCTTATCAGAGTTGGTAAGTACGTGGGAGACAATAAAGCAACTTCGTACGTACTATCTGACATGGGTATGGGAGGTTGACATTTGTGCATCGAGGATAATATCAACTTTAATCTTGTTGAGTACGCTTTATTTGATCGCTGATACTTAAAGGCTCAAGGAGCATCCCTTTAGGTATCACTGCAGGGCCGAGCCGAGGGGGGGTACCAATGTGGGACTTCGAACCGGGCCCCCAAATTTTTTGGGGCCTCCAATTATTTTTGGGGCCCAATTATATATAGGTATCTTAGTATATATCTTTGAAAATAGTTTTTTCGAGAAAATTGATGGTGAAGAATTCATTGAAGATTTTGTATTGAAAAATGTTAGAAGGATAGTCTTATCTAAATGAACTTTGTATGTTACATTGTCATTTTAAGACATTTTTGTTATTTATGTTGTACGATTTTTAATATAATATATGGTATAAATTTTGTATATTTTATCTTATCATAATTTGCTAGTAGATCTACACCTCAAGGTTGTGCCTGGGGGAGGGCGGTTCGGGTATACGCTCAGGGCCCACAAAATAGAGGGGACCAATGTATATATATATATATATAGGGTTGATTTCCAACACAAACCACGTCAATTCGTACAAACCGCATGCAACCAATATTTTGTTTTTAATTTTTTCACTTTTTCTTAATTATTAGGGTTGATTAGTCAATAATAAATGAAAAAATTTCATCAAGAATACATGAATGTTGGTGAATCAAGAATATGCGAAACAAAGTTCATCAAATTGAGAGTTTCATGAATCAATTCATTTTCATGTAGAAAGAAAAATAATTTCATCAAGAAAAGAATTATATGAAACAAATTCATCATATTAAACACATTCATGAAAAAAATATATTCAAATAAACAATGAAACACACGGTTTGTACGGTTTGTGCGAATTGACGTGGTTTGTATTTGAAATCTCCCCTATATATATATAGGGAGGTTTAAGGGAAAACGCTAAAAAAAATAAAACTGAAGAACACCCTGGGAGGCTTCCATGTGGACGGTATGCACTAATGCATACCGGTAATTTTTGTTTCTATGCATCAATGCATCTATCATTACAGATGCATTGATGAATATTCACTAATGCATGTTACAAGTTACCGATATGCATTAGTGCATACCGTCCACATGGAAGTCACCCAGGGTGTTCTTCGGTTTTCTATTTTTTTAGCGTTTTCCATTGAACCTCCCTCTCTCTCTCTCTCTATATATATATATATATATATATATATAATAAAATAGAAAGAGGTTCATGCGAGAACGGTAATAATTTACGATAATACGAGAACAATCCTCAGCCAATCATTTTGTACATGAAAATTTACATGTACAAAATCACATATGATTCACGTACAAAATCATATATGATTAGCCACAACTTTTTCCGCGACTTGCTCACCAAAAAAGTCACGCGTGTCCTCCTTTTTGATGCTTACAAAATCACATATGATTTTGTACATAAAATCATATATGATTTTGTACATCAAAAATATCATGTACAAAATGATTAGCCGAGAATTGTCCTCGTATTCTCGTAAATTAGTATCGTCCTCGTATGAACCTGCCTCTAAAAAAATATATATGTATATATGTAGTAATTCAAAACAAATTTTTTAAGTATCTAAAAGGATTTAAAAAAATTAGCATTATATTAAGGGACCAAACATGCATTAACTAATAACTATGTACAAAGTTAATTGGTCGTTCATTTTATAGTTTGTGTATTGTGTATTTTATTTTTCTCTCTAAGTCTTTTAAAACCTTGAAATATATTCTCTGTCATTAATTTTCCACCGACTCTTTGGATTATTCCATCATCGTAATTTTGTTTTGGAAGATAGTGGATTTCTTGTTATCAACTGAGAAAACTCCTATATTTATTTTGAAAAAAATTTACCAACCATATTAGATGATTCACCTTATATCTATATTTAGGATTTCAAAACTATCTTTATTTTCATACATTATTGGCTTGTTATTACTTAATATTCAATGTAATAATCATAAGTACCACTACTAAAATGGAAAACTGTTACCTACGGAAATTTCCCTGGGAAATTTGATGATATAAACAATATATCAAAAAATTGTACGTATCAAGGGCCCTTCTTTAATACTCACCCCGGCCCCATGAAATGTCAGGAACGAGCCTGTATACACTCTTGGTAAATCTGTAACAGGGCCCCCAAAAAGATTGGAACGACCCTTATTCACTGAGGCAAACACAAGATCTCACACTTCATGTAGACGATCGTTGTTATCACTGAACTGCTTCAGATCATGACCTAACTGTCTCTATCTTTAGCTAGGTTTTCGACTATCGCTGAAGGTTCTTTTGGTGTGAATGTTGTCTTTAGGTCTTCTACGTTTAGATAGTGTCCCTGATGGTTTCAACGATCACTGAGTGCAATCAGTGTTTTCCGTCGCTGAATCTGCACAGTAACTAAAACTAAGATTTTCACTAAGTATTGGATGAATCATAATTAAATCATTGAAGGGGCTTGGATCAACACTATGGCATATTCCTGGAATATGCTTTCTTGGGAACATGCTAGTTTGACCGAATTTTGAAACCCCCACCCCATTGGTCGGCATTAAGCACCCCATCCACCCCTTTCCTTTCATTTTTACTATATATTCAAGATAATAGAGACCAATCTTCTTACCTTTGAAATCAAAACGCACGTGCTCTCGAGAAACCGACATTCCACGTCAAGACTAGTCAATGGCAACCACAAGGCTTGGGGCGTACTGGTTAAGGCTTGTGAGGGATGAGGCTAGATAACCCATCTACCCCAGGTTCGAATCCAGGCGCAAACAACTTGTGGCCACTGGAGAATTATCTCAGGGCTGCATGCTTTAGCAGTCTTAAAATTGTCAGGATTAGTCTAGGCAAATGCCTAGGATACCCTTTCCAAAAAAAGGACTAGTCAATGGCTCGTGAGGTAAGTTTTTAACCCCTTGTAATTTCCAACTGTTATTTTCTCATTTTTTTTAACACTATACATGGTAATTTCCAACTGTTATTTTCTAAGTTTTTACACTTTTTATGCATCAATTTAGAGTTTACAACTGTCAAGAAGAAAAAAAAATTATGTTCGGGGTCGCCAAGAATAGGGTCGCCGTAAAAAAAATTCTATTTAGACAGGCTTGTTAAACCTGAACCAAACCCTCCGGCGTCTCAAGTCATGTCGTCGAAAATGAAGACCTCCATTAAGGAGGCGAACGACGAGATAAAAGTGCTTGGGGAGGAATGTAACAAGAACATGAAGATTCAACTTGAAAAAGAAAAGATGATTAAGGAAAGGAAAGCAGAGCTTGCAGTCTTGGAGCAAGAAATCAGTGAAGAGGAGTATACAATAAGAGATATCAAAAAAGAATATGACGTTTTGGAGGACAAGATAAATGAAAAGGGTAAGTGGATCATCCAATGCCAGAATATCTATCTGCACTAGATTTCTCCATGTTGATTGTTTATTTTAGAAGCGTGCACTGTAACCATTTCCTACCTTCCAATGTAACCATTTCCTACTAGATCAAATGATGGTTTAATAAACATAACATTTACTTTATTTAACACACAATAACACTTAAAAAACACGATGGACCAGATAAAATAAATAGTGAACATAAAAACAGGAGCAATCTTTGCTATATAAAAATCAACATTAAAATCAATACTATTATAGTCCAGAATTTCATGTGGTTCTAATGACGTTGATGACTAAGACTTCTTTCTTTGGCTACCTGAAGCTCTGCTTTTAGGCACGCTTAATGCAGCATGTGTTGGATAGTTTGTATGATTATGTCCGGTTTGGCCGCACCTACTACACTTTTTCGTTATGGGACCTTCACCACGAGATGGATTTCGATCGTTGTTACGGGGTCTCCCGACGCGGTTCCTTGTTATTGGGGGTGGATAAACGGGTGGTAGAGGGACATTTGGAGATAACCATGATTTAGAAGGTCCAAAAGAAACAATTACGCCATGATATGTGTCCCGGTATATTGAGGTACTGAAGAAGGTGAAGCCAAATGGCTGACGATGGCATGATTGCAAGGTAACCCAAATACTTGCCATTTTAGACATCTACATTCCCCTCTACTCATATCGACCTTTGCATCCCTATGATTATCCCGAACCTCATACCAATCAGGGCATATTACGTGGACGGTCCATCTTGCAGACTTACCCGTCCTTCTCTTAATCTTGGTCTGCCCCACGGTGTGAGAGCGTGAATCATTTGTTTTGCAAAAAGGTATTCATTTGTTACAATTTCCAAAAAAAAAATGTATGTATATATAGGTGTGAAATAAAAGATGGTGATTTTATCAACCTTTTTTTGCCGACGTAGAAAGTACCATCGTTGCTGAAAATCTTTGAATTACTGCATAAGCCCGACGATCGGTAATCTGCGTGCAAAATGGGACAACCATTCACCAACTCTGCACTGTTGAAGGTCATAATATTGAACTGAATGCCACGAAAATAGGCCCTTGACCACCTCTCCGGGCCAAGCTCATCCATCAATTGAGCTCAACAGATACATGGAGTCGTAGACTATTCATCATTCTCTCGAACTTATGTTCCGTATAAGCTTTGCATGCCTTCCAAAATTGATTCTTATAGTGTTTGATGTTACGTCCCTGGTTTTCACGTTTATCTCTAGATGTCGACAACGTAGAGCGTGATGGACCGTTGGGAACACGACTGTAATCCCGACACTTATAAAAGCAGCCCTATCAGACATTATAAGTTTTTATATGCCTACGACATGTGTCACACAGGGATACCGCTGAAGAGCATGTAAACCTACAGGGTCACATATAAAGAATACATTTGCTTCCATTCGAAGGTAACACAAAAGTAATGTTTGACAGTTAAATAATTAATCTTGAAGAATAAATATAAAATATGTGTTAAAATGTAATTATGATAATTATGGATATTATCTATAAATAATTATGACTATTTAATCTTTTAGATAATCATATAAGTATTTATTGTTTTGAATAAACAATATAATTATTTAATGCTTTAGATAATTATATAATTATTTACAGATAAACATTTGAGTTATGGGCTGACTATGATATCAGTCCATATAAATAGATTGATAGTTAAACACTGAAAAGAAACTTTTTTCTTTTCTGTAAAACACATATAGAATTAGGGTTCTTGGGTTAGCACCTGGTGGAGGCGGGAAGCGTGTTCGTATGTGAACTACCATAGAGGAAACCTCGTTTGGTTTATTGGTGCTCCGTCTGATCTATAAATGTATAATTCTTACACCCTATGGTATGTTATTTTAATTAAATGTCTCATTGGATCCGGCTATGGGTTTTAATTTTAGAAAAACTTTCTAAACTATTATAACCAAAGTTTTATTTTTCCGCTGCATTTACGCTTACCAATTTGCATTATAACCCATGAGTGGTATCAAAGCTATTTTGAGCATCTAATTAAAATGGAACTATGATTTTATATGGAAAAGACCATGGAAGCTCCGTTAGCACCTTAAGGCTGTCTTTATCCTGAGAACCCCCTTTTCAGAAGACCAAAAGAATGCTTTTGCATTCCAAGTGCAAGTAAAAGTCCCATACTTTTATGTTTGGATTTTTCAAAACTCCATGGACATTTAAATTTGATCCAAATTCTAATTAAACCTAAATTCTAATTGGTCCATGAATTTTCAAAGTAAGCCATTTTCTATCTAAAAGGGTGACGACAAGAGAAAAGGGGTTTTTAACCCTAAAATCTATTTCTATCACACGCCCTTCTCTTTCTCTCATCCACAGCCATAAGTGGTTGTTCTCCTCCGGTCGTCGCCGGTTCATATGCGGTTGTTATCGTTAAGTTTTTTTTCCTCACCACCGGGGACTGCTACCAATCGACCGATTGTTCTGCTCACCGGCGCCTTCCGGCTTGGGCTGGTTGGCTGCTGCTAATTTTTCATCTCATAACGCCACCGCTTCAAAGCGATTGACGTTTTGGTTTTTGTTTCCGGTCACCGTCATTGGTCATGTGACCAAGCGGCTGGTTACGTGTGGTGTATTTTCAGTTGATGTCAGTACCATGACCCAAGTAGTTTGATGCTATGTTTTGAGTTTGGTCGCCAACTGGTTTAGGACAGTTGTTGCTGCTTGTTCCCATTGCTGGAGCCGCTAGTCATGTTCCGGCTACCGCAAGCTAAGAGCCCATTTTTATTTTCTTTTGGGTTGTTACCTTAATCGTTTTGGCATTGGGCTTAGGTCAAAAGGTTCTTTTTTACTCTTGAATTTTAGATAGATCGGTTGTGTTTACCGGTCTCGGCTGGTTAGGTCAGTTGAGATTTGGTCCTCCAATCACCACTTAATGGTTGGCGCCGCCGCCGGCTTGGAGTTACAATTTTGGGTTGTTATTCTAAAAGGGTAATATGTTTTTCTTTGGGTCAAAGGGTTTGTAACTGTAACACCATCAAATCTGGAAAGAACGACTAATTTAAAATTTTCATCAATACGATAAATAAGGAATAAATCCTTCTCTTATAAATCAATAATTGAAATATCCTCAAATAATAATTCTAAATACACCTTAACAAAAGATAGACCAAGTCTTATACTAGAACATTATTATGGTCGGGTGTTACTAAACCCAAAAGATTCGCTATCTCCGAATGCAGAAAACGTCACCTAGAGCCTAATCTTTATCGTGCCACTTCCTACCACTCAAGTCAACACGTGTCACTAGAACCAACCCCAACGAGAACTTGATGCACACGCTGACAAAGAAAAAGGTTAGGCTTAATGCCTAGTGAGCTCAAGAGTTTATAACATAATTATAATCGTTTGAAATCGAAATACTGCTTGATGAATAATAATCTCTCAAATAGAATGACTTCATTATAAAAGCAACATCTATCCCAAAACCTACCATTTTTTGTGATGAAATAACTTCAACCAAAATACTCATTTAACGTGAGGCCAAACCCAATACTCACACGACCAAGAATAAAGCTATAACCATAAAGATAGAAAACATAACTATTTTAACCAGATTTTATAAATCAATAACCCACGCTTACCCTAAGAAGGGTATAAAACATCCGAAGATAACGGGGGAGACCCGACTTACCATTTATAGTGACGGAACACCTAAGTGAGCCACTTTTCAATGTTAAGAGCTTAATCTAGGAATCAATGGCTATTGACACCGACCAATAATAACTCAAGGTTATGGCCCCCGATGATTCCAGTCAAGAGCTCGTGCTAAAGATCAATGGCTATTGGCAACGACCAATAATACAACAATGTATGACCCTCAATGATCCTATACGTTTACCGAAAGGGGACGACAATCCCTATTTTAAGACCGGTTTATATGCCTATGGATCCATTACATTCCAGCCATAAAATTACACAACACTAAACGAATGACTAACGCACCTAAAACGTGTAATATATAATATGCCATAACTGCATATAACTCAAAAAGGTTGACATAAAGCCATTTAAATCGGACAAATGTCCATGAGAGTCATTTCTACGTTACGGTCGAACCTCGCCTTTCTTCCTTCCTCTCCCATTGGTCGAGCGTCTTCAAACCGAGCAAAGGCTCTATAACTCAACACTTATGCGGTTACTCAAAACATTGGTTGAGACAAACCATTTTCCAAATAATTAATTTTCACATATTTCCAAAATGTCTCATAATGCAATAACATGTATTTTCCAACGATTTATACTCTAAAGATACAAATACAACCAAATGGTTTTCATTTAAAAGATAATGCACCCAAATAACTCACACTTATACTTTATTTGTCAAACTATCTAAAACTAAAGTATAAGCCTTTTACATGATTTGTGAACTCTTTTATACCAAATATGCAAACTTACCCAAATACTCACACATTTGATAAATAAGAAGTAATACATGTTAATACTTCAAAATGGACGTTTTTGGCATGTACATAGTTTCACAAATTTATTTGAACTCACCTTGTTAGATTTAGGCTAAATCTACGTTTTACACCAAAAGCTTCCTTCACTAGAACCCAACTCTAGTTCAGAAACAACAACACATCAATAATAACCCCCCAACAATCATATCTATAAAACCCTAAAAAAAACCTCAAACCTTCCAAAATGGTCAAAACTCTAAAATAAGGAAGATAATTCCAAATATAAGTTCTAGAGAACTAAACATAAAGGTTTTGACAAGAAATATGATCTAAACGGGAGGAATAACTTATAAATCTTGATTTGGAGAAAAACCCAAAAATCGCCAACAATGGAGGATGAGAAGTTGTAGAAGATGAAGATGGAGATGAACGCTTTAGTCTTGAACTTTGATGATGTTCCAAGGCATTTTGGATGATTGGAAATGAGGGATAAACCCTCTAAAAATCGCCTCCAAATAAAAGAGAATGGGAGAAAACGAGTAGGATGAGAAATGGTGAAGAGATTTGGTCAAAAACCGAATTTAGAAGCAATCAACACCAAAATTTTGACCCGGGCGGCTTCCAAGCGCCCTAAGACGCATCAACATGTTGTCCGGCCTTGTGGAGTCGCCCCACAGCCGGTAGAGCGGCTAACAGTGCGGGTTAACCCGCTTTAAAAGCCGTATGGATGGAAAGTCCCCCAATATCAACTTCGACATCTCTTTCGCCTTGGATGAAGCTTGATTTTGCAAAAACTCAAAACACAAAGATTGTATGTCTGCCTCTTGTCTTTCCATAGCATCTTGAATCATCTGAATCGGAGATTCTATGAGTGAGATATTTTATTGCAAGGTTTGTAATTTTAATTTTAAAATTTCTAGATAGGATCAAATTGCAAAAAATAATAGGACATGTTGTTTTTCTTATTTTAAAGTTTGTAATTATCCAAAGATGGCGTTCCAAGAAGTCAAGGCGGAGTCCCTGTAGTTCACCAAGAAGGCGAGGCCAGTAGAAGTTTGAAGACGTCCTTAGATTAATCGTGGTTGTTTTGTTGGCTTACAACACCACATTAGGGCAAATCCATATATTATTATTTGTGGTTGTTTATCTTGTGTTTGCATTTATTTATTCCTTTTATTATTATTATTTTTATTATTATTATAATGATTGCAAACGTTTTTAAAATGAAATCAAAAATAAAGTTTTAAATCGGTAATAAAATAGGATATTTTAAAATTGAAATGTGTATCAAAATCAAACCGATTTTTGGATAATCTTTTGAAACAAGTTTTTAAGATAAAATTAAGCAATTTAAAAGATAGGTTTTCTACAATCAAACTATTACAAACATAGACTAAACGCCGCCCATTTAAGGTACTTGTTGAAGCTTACGGAGTCCGATATGTTCAGCGCATATCTATCAAGTCGGATTATGATAGTGTGAGACAAGACACAAGAATAACGAGATTTAAGTGAATAGAGAATCGACGAATCACTTAGATAGTCGTAATGTTGGACAACTGATCCCAATAAAACTTAAGTCAAGAATTTAGGTGGGATCACGATACTTTTGTATGGTTAGTTTACTTGAAATTTTCATAGAGAACGAAGTGACCATTTTTATGAATATTTTCAAGGCCTTGAAGTGGGATTAAACGTGCCTATTTTTGATATAATCCCACGATCATCTAAGAGTTACATTGAACGTAATTGGATGACGTCTACCTAAATAACCTATTTCCATAGAGAACGTATTAACCGTTTGTGAAGATTGGTGAATATAGATCTTAACTCAAATTAAAGTATAACCTTTATTTAATTTGAGATTTCAAATATACTAAAATTGAATTTAATTTTGTAGATGACTGCTAATTTTTCGAACTTATCCCAATTTATGATGCGATCGATCCTTCATAAGGAAAAATTGATCGGAACAAACTTCATCAAATGGTTTAACTTCCTAAGGTTCGTTCTTAGGCATGAAAAGAAGTTCTACCTTATAGAGAAACCCCCTCCAAACACTCCTTCTAGAACTGCTTCAGCTGAAGTCTGGGATGCTTATGATAAGTATATCAATGACTCGTTAGCAATTGGTTGTATGATGTTAGCGTCTATGACTCACGAGTTATCACTGGATCATGAATACATGACTGCATGGGATATGATATCTTCGCTAAAGTCAATGTTAGTTACATATTAGGCAAGAGAGGTTTGATATAGTCGGGGTAATGATTGTCTGTAAAATGAATGAGGGCTCGTCAGTCAACACCCACATTTTAAAAAGAAAGGGTATATTGACTAATTAGCCCCTATTGGCTTCCCTATGCAAAGATAATTGACAATCGACTTGGTTTTCAATTCTTTACCTAAATGATATAGTCAGTTCATTTTGAACTACAATATGAAAGGTTTGAATAAAAGTCTCACAGAGCTTTACTACTTACTTAAAACTGTTGAGAAGAACATAAAATCCAAGTTGGATTTAACCAAACCAAAACAGGTTCTGATGATCAAACCTAAAGGCCGGATAGTCAACATTAGAAGGGTTATTGCCAAAGGAAAGGAAAAGGTTGGAAGTTCCAACAAAGATAAGGGCCAAGGAAAGATTCCTGAGAATATAGTTTGGTACAACTGTTTTCACGATGGACACCGGGAGAAAACTTGTCTAACCCGATTAGTGGAGATTAAGAAAGGAATATTGTTTCAT
Source organism: Silybum marianum (assembly GCA_036898165.1). Classification (NCBI taxonomy): domain Eukaryota; kingdom Viridiplantae; phylum Streptophyta; class Magnoliopsida; order Asterales; family Asteraceae; genus Silybum; species Silybum marianum. The sequence goes on along the minus strand of CM072532.1, from coordinate 38,927,344 downwards.
TTTCTCAAGTACAACAAACTGAATTTATGATTATTTCAGTATTAATACAATTTTAGTTTACCTTAATAATGTTTTGTATTTTGTGGCCAAAACCACTTAATGGTGTATATATATAAAATTAACAGTTGCAATTACAAATCAAATGAATTAAGCTAGGATTAAATTCGATCTGCTTGTGACATATAAACAGGAAATGTTAAGCCAAACTTCAAGCGGTCGGGATGTTGGAATCATGTGATGATTCATATGATATACGTTGGTCTTATTTAAAGATGACAAAATATTTTTTAAAAGACAAACTCAGAAAAACTAAGAATTATTAGGAGTAAGTCAACTAATGTATGTAGGCATTTCAGTTCAGTCACAAGAATTATTAGGAGTAAGTCATACTAATGTATGCATTGATAACTTCAGTAAATATGGGTATGTTTACCTAATAAGAAATAAGTCTGAAAGCTTTGAGATATTCAAAGAGTTTCAGAATGAAGTAGAGAATTAACTTGGGAAAAGCGTTTCGGTTGAACCGAGGTTGCAAACCAAGAATTTATTGGTCATCTTAGAGCTCATAGGATAGTATCCCAACTAAAAACCCTCCAAGAACACCACAATGGTGTGTCTGAAAGGAGGAACAAAACCTTGTTGCACATGGTTTGCTCTATGATGAATCATATAACTCTGCCTAAAGAGTTTATGGGGTTATAACCTAGAAGCAACTGATTAAATGCTGAATTATGCACCAACCTAGAGACCTGTGAAACTCCACATGAAATTATAAATCGGGAGGATCCAAAATTATCTTATAAGAGGTTGTGACGCTTATGTTAAGTAGAAAACTTTTTAGAAGAAAGGTTCAAGGTCTAACAAGTGCATCTTTGTGGAATATCCAAAAAAAGATAATTGACTATTATTTCTACGAACCCATCAAAGTACTTGTTGCGTGACGTGCTGGATTCTTAAGACATATTGCCTATATTTTCTTTTATCTCGGGGAAACAAAATGACTTTTTAAACAAAATTCACTATGGGGACAGAGTAGACAGAATTCTATAAACCGCAAGATGAGACTACGGATGAACAGACCATCAACAAGATGTTGAGGAAAATAACGAGATACAAACAATCCATCGGGTAGGAACCATTAAAAGCTCGAGAGATATGATTGTCTCATTGGCAGTGATGATACGATTCATGGTGAACCTGTAACCTACCAGGACTAGGCCTTTTATCCGATATCTATGATCCATCAGGATTGTTCTGGCCATATATGCGTATCATGGTACGACAGATGGATGTTAAAACCAAGTTCCTTAACGGAACTTAAGCGAGGACGTGTACATGGTTTTAAGTATCCATAACGTTCTGATAAAGGTATGCAAGTTACAGAAATCCATTTATGGACTAATGAAAGTATCGCATAGTTGAAAGCTTGTGTACACAAGAAGGTAAGTGGGAGCATAATAGTATTCTTGATAAAGGCAATATATATCCTTGGCATAGAAATCTAAATGCTTAATTGGATTAAGCCAAAGTACATACGTTGGTAAGATCTTAAAACACTTTAAAATGAAAGGTTCCAAGACAGGACACGAGGCGTATGAAGGGTGTTCACTATGCTTTGGTCATCGGTTCTATCATGCAAGCCATGTTATGTATTAGATCGGATATCTCGTATGCCACAAGCATGACGAGTAGACCCAAGTGATGCTCACTGGGTAGTAGTGAATAACATTCTAAAGTATATGAGAAGAACTAAGGATATGTTTTTACTTAGGGATGGGAATGGGGCGGGTATGGGGCGAGGACCTCGATCCCCATACCCGTCCCCGATTCCTCAACTCCATCCCCGTCCTTGTCCCAATCCCCGTCGGGGAATAAGATCACATCCCCATCCCTGTCCCCAACGGGGAACGAGAATCCTCATCGGGGAAGCGGGGATTTTTTCCCCGTTTATAAAAACTACTTTAAATCAAAATATGTGAGCGGCGAGCCGGCGACACACGTTGAAATGTATCATATTTTCAATAAACCTAAAATCAAAAGTAATTTAATATAATAAATAAAAGTCATAACATCATATAATAATTATAACCTAAAATTAAAAGAAATTCAATTTAATACAAAAAATACTTAACGTCACTCATACCGAAACATAATGAATAATATAAATCGTATCGAGTTAAATCAAAACATATGCGTAATTTAATACAAAGAATACTTAACGTCACTCGTACCCAAACTTGATATCAAAAATATTACACACTAACATCCAAAATAAGTAACATTTTAGATTTTAAGCCTAGTTAGAAAATATGAAATCATGAATTACCAATTTAGGTTAATAAATACTTTATATACTTTATTAATATATATATATATATAACGGGTCCGGGGCGGGGAGTGCCATACCCATCCCCGTCCCCATCCCTGGTTTGAGACAAACGGGGATCCCCGTCCCCATCCCCATCCCCATCCCCGATTTAGCAGGGAATCCCCGTCCCCGATCGGGGCAGGTGGACCGGGTTCCCCGACGGGGCGGGGCCGATTCCCATCCCTATTCTTACTATTGTAAAGAGGTTAGGAAAGAGATCTGTGTATCCGAAGATATGCATATGCTAGTTTCAAAACCGACTATAATGACTTTAATCGCAGTAGGGATACATGTGTTTAAGCATAAAGCTCTGAGCCATAAGAGCTGCAGACACAATAGCAGAACTAAGTAAAATATTGACAGATCATCTCTTAAAACCCATGAGTCAGAACAAGCATGTTGTTTACTTTGATCATCTCCTATAAGCTTGAAGTTTATGTAAAACATTGATCTTATCTGTTATTTTAGCAAACTTTATTTGAACATAAAACCGTTATGTTTCTATCTGTTTTAGCATATTGGATATGAGTAATTAATTAAGCATTTTTGTGTTCAATATTAGCATGTTTAAGTATCCTTAAATAAATATGATGATCATATTATTAAAATCGTCTTTGATCGGTTACTACCAGGGGACTGGTAATAAATAAAGATCATTGTGAAATCTGGTTATAGTCCAAGTTGGAAGTGAACTGGGTGCAACCAGAGTCACATGCATTTGTCCGGGGGACATGTGTTGGACAAGACCCACAGTTAGGATCACCTCATAGATCGGTGTCATAAGTCGAGTCTTGAAATGGTGGACACTCCTATCCTCAGACCTGAGATGTACATTGGAACCTAATTCGTAAGAAGTGGTATACTTTGATGTAATCTAACGTTGCCATTAACTAGGTAATCATAAGGGCTATGTTGGGTATAACACGAATTATGTATAAGACGTGTACATGCAATATGGGATTTGCTCCCTTAAGTTGGGAGAGATTTTATGGGGCCCTTGATGATATAGTTTGATTCACATGGCTATAGACAAGTGGATTAGTTGAACTAATAGCACCAATCTGAATCAAATATATTGGGATCGAGAAACATAATCTTTGAACTATAAAGGGTGAGATAGATCTATACTTTAAGTTCAAAACAAAATATCGTGAATCAAAAGAATAAGGAATGATACTACCATATGATTGATTGATCAATCAGAATGCTCGAAGGAACAACACATTTACATAGCCTTGGGGTAGGTGACGTGTTGCTTGACGCTTACCGTCGTCTGTGTTGTTGTGTATCGTGTGCAAGTGGGAGAATGTAAGTTTTTATATGCCCACTACACATGTCACACATGGATAATGCTGAGGAATATGTAAACCTATCGGGTCGCACAAAGAATATGTTTGCTTCCATTTGAAAGTAACCTGAAAGTCATAACATTTAAATAATTAATCTTGAAGAAAAATTATAAAATATGTGTTAAAATGTAATATGATAATTATGGGATATTATCTGTAAATAATTATGAATATTTAATGTTTTAGATAATCATATAATTATTTAATGTTTTAAATAAACAATACAATTATTTAATGCTTTAGATAATTATATAATTATTTACAATAAACATAAAACATTATTTGAGTTATGTGCTGACTATGATATCAATCCATATAAATAGGTTGATAGGCCAAATTAGTTTCAGTTGATTTATTCTTTTAGATTTGGCTACCAGTTAAATGCATAAAATAGCTTTTTTTCTTTTCTGTGAAACACATATAGAATTAGGGTTTTTGAGCTAGCACACGGTGGAGGCGGGAAGCGTGTTCGTGTGTGGACTACCATAGAGGAAACCTCCGTTGGTTTCTTGGTGCTTCGTTTGATCTATAAAAGTACAATTCTAAACACCCTCTGGTGTGTTATTTTAATTAAATGTCTCATTGGATCCGACTATGGGTTTTAGTTTTATAAAAACTTTCTAAATTATTCTAACCAAAGTTTTATTTTTCCATTGCATTTACGGTTACAAATTTGCATTAAAACCCAACAATAAACACCAAACCGTTCAATTCTCCAATACATTCGATATCTCAGATCTACCTACTCTGAAACCAATGGGCACAATGTTGTTATTGCCATCCATGGCAACGTCCAAGAACATTGTACCCAATATCGTCCCTTCAAATGTGCAACGTCTATTACAAAGACACTACGCAACTTTGTCTTAAAAGACACGATCTGTAAAAAAGTATGCGATTTACCAATGTAAATAATATAGTTTATAATATGTAAACATATGAAATAGTTATACGTGCTGCGAGACCAAGGGCAACAAAACACTTCTCAAAACGTCCTCCTGAATCTGTCCTTATTCTGGTGAAGGTGCCTAGATTATGGTACTCCATGTTATATAAATACGTAGGGAATCGGGTGAACGAATCCTTTGAGGTGCCCATAACCATTCGTAATGCACTCCATCTAGAACGTTAACCTTGTGGCACCCAATAGTAGCACCGTACTGCTTTAGTAGAACGTGCATAATGGCTTTTGGTCGACATGTAACATCCACTCTCCTAAATATGTTACCTAGTTATTTTAAATATGTATTATACGTTAAAGCATGTTTTATGTGTTAATTGTGTTTTATAAAGAAAAGCAGAGAATTAGCTAAAAATGCTAAGTGTTTTAGTGAGCTATAAGTTGAACCCATAGTTGGAATCAGATGTAGAGGGTAAGGTTGGTTCTAACACCTCACAAATGACATATTTAGATAATGTGAAGGTTCAAAATACAAAGTGCATTGCTTAAATAGAAATTGGGTAGATAACTAGAATGCCTAAATGGGAGAAATCTACCCAAAACTTGAACGGGTGATCTAAATGATTATGTAAAGGTTGAAACACCTTTCAATAAGTTAATATGAAGTGTTAGAAGTGTTGGAAGTCGAATAAGCCACGTAGATTGCATTTTATCCAAGTTTTACAAAGTACGTTGCTTTTTCGGTAACTCACGTGCACGTCACTCAAATGATGGGTGTTTATGGGATGTTAAGATTTAGAACTAAGTTTTGGACCTACTAGGAGTTGTTGGAGGTGTCGGAAAATTTTTACGAGATTCCAAGCCCAAAACCAAAAACGACAAAATTGCAAAGGAAAGCATAACTCGTACGAATATGTAAAACGGCTTTTATTGGAAGATCTTTTCTGGATTTTCTTTATTGGAACTTATAGATTATCTTGTTACGAACGCGTAGGCGAAAACCTCATCGAAAACGGAGTCCCGAGAAAAAAGTGATGACATTTTTAGTGTTTAGTGGTCAAAATGGGTACCCAGTCGGGTCAAACCCGACCCAACTCGGGTTTTAGTCAATATGAACGATTTTTTGACCTATTTTTCACCCATTTCAACCACTGATTTGTGTGAGAAATTTCATGTGCATTTTCATCAATTGAGGTTGAATCTAAGTCCACACTAAGGGGATTAACATCAATCTTGAAGGATTAAACAACAAATTGAAGGTAAATCACATCCTTGTTCTTGTTCTTATTCTTGTTCTTGTTCTTGAAGTTGTATCAAGTATGATGGTATTTGGGTTAGATAAGTTTAATGCATGTGTAAAATAAATGTAGAAATCATGAAATGATGCTTATATTATGACTATACTTTAGTTAATTCTTTAATTTCATGATTGATTTGCAAGAAGATGGAAAGAAATGTGGGTTTTCACTATAAGAACAAATTGACTATTTGCTATACTAAGTTGGAGTTGATGAAATTTGTAGAAATGGATGAATGAACCATGGTTTCTTGTTGATTGTACCTTGTTAATGACAAAACTAAGTTAACATTTGAATTTGGTTAGGATTAGAATGGAATTGGATACTTAATTGGACAAAAGTGTGATTTTTCGAGTTTGAAAGTCATGATACAGCACTGTTTTAGAAAAATCGTATAAAATCGTATAAAAATCAGAAAAATATGAGGTCAGAGGCATTTGAAAGCTAGAGTTGTCTATTTTGTTTTGTATTTAGTCATAGAAATCTAACTCCAAGCTTGAGATGGGTAAAAAGGTTGATATTTTCTGTGTGTTAGGCTGATTTTTGACAGCCTCTTGCTGCTGCATTGTAAATTTCGTAGAAAATTGTAGAAAAATCCTAAAAATATGTAAAAATAGGCTCTGGTAGGGGCGGAACACAAGCCTTCTAATTAAGGGGGTCGAACCCAACAAAACATCTTCATTGATAAGCTCAATTCATTATAAAAAAATTGTGTGACAGGAGAATAGAACCTATGACCACATATACAGGGGCCATATACACATAACCACCTAAGCTAAGCGCAATTCATTGATAATATTTCTAATATCTAGTATTTAAGGGATAAAACGCAGGGGCCATGGCCCCCCTAGGCCCCTATTGTGTTCCGCCTCTGGGCTCTGGAAAGGTAGGATAAAGAGCTACATTTTATCTTCAGAAGCCATTTGATGATTTTGAGTTTAAGATGGGCAAAACAGGTCTGCAAGTAGATGTTGTATTGTAAAAACAAAGTAGAATGCTTGAATTAAAAAGAGTCAAGTTTGTGTTATTGTTGTGTTTTGCTAATGGGACTCTATATATGAACTTCAGTGTAATTTAAGTATAATTGGAGGCCTTGGAAGTGTTTTTCCAACCACTAAATAGGAGTTGGGATTCGACCTTTCGATTTGGCTTTCGGTTTCATTAACACAATTCAATGAATAACACAGTGAGTTTATGTGGACATATGTGTTACTTTGTGGTTATATACGCATATGAGCTTATTTGTTCTTCCATGAATCATGCTAGATCCTAAATATTCCCTTCAATTGTCATATTATTAATATTGAGCTTGTGGTGCGTTTTGGGCGCCCATTGTCGATATACCATGGAGTCCGGTAAGACAATCGGAGGGGCTGCCGTACTCACTGCCCAGTGGGAGTCAGGGGGTGAGTATAGGACTTTGGCACAATCCTGGAGATGAAGGATGGATTCGGTGCCATGTCTTATGTTTGTGTAAAAGTTAATTGGCATTGAACTTACATGATCTCAACATATATAATTAATGTTGATTGTATTGATGTTTTCTTTGTGATTCTCTCTTTTAAAGTACGTTTTATATATATGACTTCATATGGTATAACTAAGTTGTTTCATTGTTTCTATGTAAACTTGTTCTAGAGCCCTTCTTCGTTTCCTAGTATACGTATGTTTATATAATATTTTGTAGCCTCATATTTCCTCATGAATTCACTAAGCTTTATAGCTTACCTTTTAGTGTTTCTAACTTTTTAGGGAAATTTGGCAAAGTTAAGGACAAAATCGGATGATCGATTTAGGGATTGACATGTGAAGCCTACTTTTGTTATAGGTATATGTTATGCTTTTGGGTTGTATGTAGTTTGAACTTTCCGAATAGACATGTCCCCGATGATTATGTCATGGTTTCTTAAACTATGTATTTTGGGCTGTAAATTGTTATCCCGTATTTTGAGGTTTTTGAAACTAAATTAAATTAATGATGGTTCGGTAAGTGTTTGTTTAGTAACCGCGGTGGTACAACATGCCCTACTAGCATCTATGAATTAATTTTTCAATAAATGACCCAAGATCTTTTTGTTTGCTTGACAGATGTTGGTGTCCAATTGGGTCTCCGAATAAGTGTGTACGTCCACCAACTTTCGTATTTGGAACATCGAGTTTGGCCCTACTACGACCGTTCCCGTCATACGCCAAGAACATTCATCTTTAAGGCATTTAACCTCGTACCTGCTTTTTGAAGATCTCGACGTTTTAAATTGGAAGCCCTCTTCAATAAATTGTGTTCCCAACTCTACAATCATTTCCTCTTTCGTCTCAAACATCTGGTGCAACACTGTTCTATTACTACAATTATAAGGTACCGGTTCGTTAGGCGTGATAGACGGCTCTAGGTTTTCAAGAGGAGGAGGCATATCAAAATAATCAATTATGCCACCAAATTATTTTTTAGCAGGACTTACTGTTTCTACCCCTACTTCCTCTTCATTCGTATCAGTCATTTCAAAACATAAGATTCATCACCATCAAATCCAGCAAAACGTCTTCTTTCTTCATCATCTTCATAACCATCAACATTTTCTTCTTCTTCTTCTTCACGCACTTCTTCTTCTTCTTCACCCTCTTCGTGTTGTTGACTCTTCTCTACGTTCGAACTACTACAGACATTACTTCCACCACACATCGAATATTCGACATGCACATAGAGTGTAGGTGGGCCATAACACTTGACTGCGAAATCCATTAAGCAACAAACACCTTCATCGTCAACTAGCTGATAAAGTTCACCATCAATCTTGTGTAGTATCTTGATTTCACCGCCATAAATTTCGATTTCACATTTTCTTTCACAATAAGCGACCAACTTATCATGTGTAATGTTTGTGCAGAATTGTACCTGATGGTGGATCGGTCGAGCGGAAGGAAGAAATTCCCACTCATCGTTTACAAACACCCATTTACCACCGGAAAGAAGATGTAGCTTCACTTTACCCACACCGGAACTCATATTCAAACGAATTGAAGAAGGCAAAATTGTACTTGGAACAAAAAAAGAAAGAAAATATGGCCACAAACTTTTTTCGTATATCTTCATCCTTTCTAACCTAGCTAATTTATAAAGAAAACAAATTCAATTCGTTAGGTGCAAATAATTAATATTGAAAAATCAATTCATCCATCAATTTGCAGTGTTTATATATTGCATGCTATGTATTACTAGTAAATGTACACTTATTAAACAATCAATCCATCAATTTACAGTATTTGTTGAAAAAAAAGTGCAAATACTGAATTGTAAATGCCAAAAAACACAAGAGAATGGAGAATTGTAGATTAGGGTTTCACCTGAGAGCGACACATGTCAGGGTCGCCATAAGTAGGGTCCGCCATGGAGACCAGGGACCAAACTGTCATTTTTGAAACTTGGTAGGGGGTCGCCGTGGAGTCGTGGGCCAATGGGTCATTTTTGAAACTTCACGGGTTATGCAACCCTTGTGTTTGGCGACTAGGGACCAAATTGCAAATAAATATATTATTTTTTAATGAGGTTGTCGTGAAAACCCTATCAATAGCGAACCTAGTGGCTATTTGGTCAATTTTTTGGGGAGAAAATGGCTAAGAGATGAAAAAAGTGAGCAGAAATAGCTATTTTACCAAAGTTCCCTAAAAATATTCGTTAGAGATATTGTTGTTCTATTTTATTTTTATTTAATAATAAATTAACTAATATAATACATGTTGATGGTCTTAATCATTTGATTTGGTAATTAAACGAATACATATGATAAAATGCTTAAAAGAGATTTAGAATTTTTTGTGTAGAATTCAAAATTCAAATTACGGATCATATTTTAGTAGATTTGGATTCGTATAAGGTTAAAATTTGAAATGTATCAAGATATTAGAATTCTTTAGGATCCAAAAATATTTAGGATCTGAAATACATTGAGGATCCAAATTTATGTGATATGAAAACTCTTATGGATTCAAATCGTTCTTAGGATCCAAGTTTTGTCTAAGAATCTAATTCATAAAGGATATGATTCTATGTAATATGTTTTTTTTGGATCCAAAATCTATCTATATTTAAGATAAAATAACACAATAGGATTTCAGTTGTAAAGGTCTTATTCTTCTATTAAGTGTTGGTCCAAACCAAAACGTCTTCAGCAAAATCGAAGACTAGTTTAATTGAAACCATTATTGACACCATTAATGGATTATATTGTCATATAGCCGATTGAAAATCGATACCAGATAAGCAGACAATTCCAAAAGTACTGTTCTGGCAAGCCGAATTGAAGTGCAACCTTAACTAACAAATTTGACTCACCAACCCATGTCCTAACATGGGATTATTTTCTGCATGTAAGCCGAAATAAGTTCAAAAATACTATTTTAATGATACCATGTTTTCTTTATTGTTCCTTCTGTATATAAAACGATGGGTTAGGGAAACAAATGTATATATCATATCTTTAAAATATTCAAATGGTTGAAATAAAGAGTACAAGCATACATTAATTAACAAATCAGATGAAGGCATACGTTAAGGTTGTCACGTGTAACACCTGGACTTTTTAAGTACTTTATCTAGGGTTGTAAATCTTAATTACGTAGTCTTTTACTACTCTTGGGTATTTGATATGTGGTTGTGCAAAAACTCCAAGAAAACGGACGAAACAACGCAAAACAGTAATTTCCGCAACCTACTTAGGATTTCCACCCAGGTTGCGTAACCTTCTGATTTGGGAGACCTCGGAAACATGCATGATTTGAGGTTGCGGGAAAGGTCATGAGATCTATACATGCAGGGGCGATTTAAGGACCGGTTTTTGGGTTTTCTCATTCATTTTTGATCTACACTTCTCCTCTTTCAATTTTGTTCATCCCCTCCTCATTTATTACACTTTGGGAAGCAGTTAAGAAAAATTTCAAATATTTCAAGAGGTTTTAACAACATTTAACCTCAAAATTTAAAGCTAGACTTCAAGCTTCAAGACCTCTCCTTCAACTCTAGGGTTTCTTGATTTTCTAGGTCTTTATCAAAACTAAACATTGTGAGTTTATCCTACTATTTTAGGAATTTTTATTACGTCAAAATTATAGAACCCAGATCCCGTTTTATACTCAATAGATGTTGATTACAGTTAATAAATCGAAGAGTAAGCGGAAGCAATTTTATAATCAACAATCAATCTAGAATTGATTAATTGAAAGGGATGAATAGATTCAATTACTCAGCAAATACTTGTATTTCACTCAAAGCTCAAACAGTAACAATATAGATTAATACAAGATATCACTTGAGTTCTCTCTAATTCAACCAACACATATTACAAGGAGCACTCCATCTATTTATACTAAACAAGATACAAAAGTCAAAGGTCTAGCCTATTACAAAATGACACGTAGGATGGAATCTCTAACAGAACTTGTTAGGCGGTTAAGTCATGACATCCAACACGTGTATTGAGGCTTCCTTATATCTAGAGATGGCTCTGTCTCTGGATGACTTCTGGAGTAGCTTCTGGAGAGAGTACCTGTTGTGCTTCTGGAATGTTGTGCTTCTGGAATGTTGTACTTAGTCTTCAGAAGAGTTTTCTTCATACTTTTACAAGAAATATATCTAACAATCTCCCCCTAAGTATGAAAGAAGAACTCTTACAAACATTCAAATGAAGACAAAAATAAATTCATTATATTACAGAAAATGAAAGTACAAGAGTGAAAATACAAGTAATGATCAAAACAAATCATCTGGATAACCTCTAACTATAGTATAAAAAGCACTGGTAAGTTCCCTCAGAATGAATATGCCTTAAGAAGTAAATCCATGTCATGAGCTGCCTTTATTATCTTTGCATCTGGATCATCTTTTTTTTTGTACAATATAGCCATGAACCACCTTCAGAATCTCTGTTGAATATTTGAACCCTTCTTGAAATCTACAGAACCTTTTGCCATAAGTTCTTTTGAAGATAATACCCATCTCTGGTTCAGAGATGATGGTACATGTTTTAAAGCTCGTTAGTATTTCAAGAGTTTCATTTGGAGCAAAGATAGATAGACGAGGAATGTGCAGATCAAGAAGAATCTGAAAGTCTATTTTTGCTCGATATTCAACAAAGGCCTCCGCAACCTTCTTTAAACGATCATAGGCCATGGACTAAGGAATTCCTTTCTTGACTCTCTTTGCCAGAAACTGTGCAAGAGGCATATATTCACACTGATTTAAGGACAGAAGATCATTCTATGAGAAAGTGCAATATTTGCCATTGTCTCTTCGTACCGTATACTCCACATAAGATATGCACATGTCATGATCTTCAAATCGCAGACTTCAGAAATACAAGAATTTGAGTAGACGAATTTTCTCTCTTGTCTCGTTCTTGCAAACCTTGCTTTGATTTGTGCCATAATTCCAGGATGGAAATCTAGTGTTTGTAGAACTACTTCTTCATCCTTGTTCGCATACATGTTCTTATAAATCAACTCTTTGAAGGAGGCTTGTTGATTTTTTCTTTTTCAAGCTCTGGATCCATGCGCCTTTTTCCTTTCTGTGCCATGCTGGGCTTCTCTTGGCCTTTAGTTTCCTTAGGGGCTTGCTTAGAGGGGATATTTGCCTTTGGTGGTTGAGCAGAAGGACTTTTTGCTTGAGTGGAGGTGCGAGGTGCCTTTGGTAGTTACCAGAAGGACTTTTTGCCTGAGTGGAAGTGGAAGGTGGCTTTGGTAGAGGATATGATGATGCTGGATTATAAAGCGGCTTCTATATGGTTGAGGGCTTCTGTGATACAACAGTTGCTGGCTTTGAAGAAGCCACTTGAGTTGTTGGCCTTGATGCAATGGGAGGTCTTCTTCTACTCTCCAGATCCTTTATAACATCTGTAACTTTGGAAGCTTCTGGGATGACTGGAGGTTTATCAGCCTTGGAAATATTACCAGGAACAAAGCAAGTCCCTGTTATAGTCATTGCAGAAATAGGTGTTACCATCTTTGGAATTTCGGATTTGAGGTTGAGGTCTTCTGCTGTTAAGGTGGTGGTTGTTGTTTAGGAGGTTGTTGTTGCTGTTGTTCTTCTTTAGGAGGTTGTTGTTGAGGAGGTGGTTGTTGTTACTGTTGTTGTTGAGGTGATGCATAAGTGGTAGGGGCAGCTGCAACAGAATCATAAGGGTTTGTCTTCTGTTTCTTTGAAGAGGGAGTAGTCTCCCCCTTCTGAGGACCAGGCGATCCCGGATCCCTGTTTACAAGCCTCTTGTTTTGTAGCTTTGTATTTCTTCTTCTGGCTACTACGGATTAAATGCACAAGCTCATTTGTATCTTTTAAGGTGGTTTCAATGGATGTGAGCTTCTGGGTGAAAGGGGATTCATTAATACCAATCTGTAGAGGCAGAGGCTTGGCTAGCTATTCCTTGAGCTCCTTCAGTGGCTCTTTATTCTTTGTGATAAATTTGGCATTGACTTTAGTGAACTTCTGAATAAGGGCATCTTGAAAGCCACTTAGATCAACTTTGGATACCGGTGCAAAAGGATTATATTCAGTTGGAGGAACCACTTTTTCTAGCATCATCTTATCAGAAGCAAAAGATTGGAATTCAACAGCAGTAATGGTTGAAGAAGATCCAGGTGTAGAGGGTGTAGAGGGGATCGTTGCAATTGCTTCTAAGTTGGCCTTTACTGCCATTTCAAGAATGTTGAAGTGATCTTGGGCCATTGTTTTGTGACCAGTATCTTTGGCATTTACTAAGTTCTGGAGGGCTGTCAGATTCTTAGTAATGGCACCTGGATGGATTTGACCACGACAATGGAAGTATTGATTTTGTCAAATTCTGCAATATTGGCATTGTGGTTAGAGGGGATTGTGCTTTTTAGATCTTCCAAGGATCCCCTTTGTTTGATCTGCAAAGGCTTGGAACGCAGCCAATGAGATAAATGCAAGTGGTGGTGTAACCTTTGTATCTCCAACAAATGGAGCCGAGTTACCCTCGCTTCCAGAGGGGTCTCCTTGATCACCTGTTTTGAGGATGAGTGATGGAGGACTTCCATCCTGCCTTCGATGGCTCTTACGAGTATCCTCTTCGGATGTTCTGACCTTATTTGTTGATTCTTCGTAGTAAGAGGACGAAGAGGCAAAATATGTGTGTTTACCGTTATGTAATTCAAGTACAGAGGCTTAGTGAACGAAAAGATGCCCTAACCCCTCTGACAGGATTTCATTGGCAGGTGGGACAGAAGTAGCCATGGACGTGGCAACTTTGTTCCAATCAATGTTGTGGGCAGCAGATGATTCAACGTTGTGTTGGGAAGGTATCGAGTTCTAAGGCGATGGAACTCTTATATTTTCATCATCTTCCATTTGAGAGGAAGAAGATGGTTGTGAGGATTCCTTAGATATGTGCGGTTTAGAAGCATAAAGAGGCGCTTCTGAATGGTCTGGTTGGGTTTGAGGGTTCGAACGGAGAGTCAGTTCTGGTTTAATAAGTCTTGGGGCTTGATCACCAGCCTTAGATAGGTGGTTGCTCTGGTTGGACTCAGTTGTATTCTCTCACTTGTGTCTCTGTGGACATATTCTTGTAACACCCGGAATTTTGTAACCAAGATGATGTGTTTTTCACATTCTAAATATTTAAATATTTATGAGCCTAATGAAGTGTTTCAAAGGTCTATTGTTGGGTTACATTGATCTGGAAGAATGGAGCGAAAAACCGAAACCATTTGAGTTCGGTACCAGGTTGGCGATCATGACAGGCTATCTTACCATGTCATGATCGCATGGCATCATAACAAGTGAATCTAATGTCAAGATTTCAGCAGAGAACTCGCGGTACGTAGCTCGCGATCATGACAGGCGATCTTGCCTTGTCATGATCGCATGGTCATCATCGCCGGGAGGAAGCAGGCATCGATTTTGTAGCACGAAACTCACGGTACATGCATGGCGATCATGACAGGCGATCTTGCCTTGTCATGATCGCAAGGCATCATCGCCCGCGTGGTCAGAGGGCACAATAAGCCCCGATTTTTCAGCTATTCTTCCTCACTTCTCAGTTACAAATTTATTTTGGACGAGCTCTGCATTGAAAGCGATTTTGGAGCACTTAATACTCCCATCTACCTCATTCCAAACCATTTATTGCTCCATTAAAAGGGAAGATTCAAGTCAAGCTTTAGGGTTTAAAGCTTCAAGTGTTCATCTCCTTCACCACTTCATCTTCTTCCACCATTTTAGGGAGATTTCTAGGGTTTACCTAACCTTAGCTTTATGAGTTCATTCTTACCTTTAAAACTTTATACATGTCAAAATAAAGTATTTTACCTCAATATGATGTTCAAAATAAGTCTTTCTATACTTGGAAGATTTTGGTAAAACTAGGTCAAAATGTATCATTTAGGGTTTTCTTTGAAACAATGAAATGGAAGCCAAGAATGGTTTTGGAATACTCGTATGAGTTTTAAATGCAAGAAAAATGATGTATAAACCTTAATGTTGTTTTGACCTAATTTTGGAAGGAAAGTTTTGGAAGCATGATGTTATACTTCACAAAGGTTGTGAAGAGAATCTAATACATTGGAAACAATTGTATTAAGATGTTAGACTAGTGTAATGGATCCATAGGCACATATAGTCAGAAGTACTTGGGGAAGACACTTGTAAGAGATCCCGGTTTGGGGTTGAGCTTGTGTGGTCGAGTAATCGACCAGATGACGGGTTATTCCCGTAGAAGTTCCCCCCAAGAGAAGTAAAGCGTATCTTTCAGGTGTAAATCGCAGGAGTAAAGAAAAAGAGATGTTTGGGGAAAAGTTTTCGGTTATATGTCTATTTACCGTTTTCGAAGTTTAAATGACTTTTCTATATCTTTGAACTATTTGTTCTCACTAGGCTTTAAGCCTAACACTTTTTCTTAAAATGACATGTATAACAGGTGATCAAGCGGATGGGGATTGATGGGATGAGAGAAGCTAGATGCCGATAGTGGCATTCTTTTTAAGTGCACCTCGTGTGTATAGATAGAGTTACATAGAAGATTTTTTTTGAGAATTTTAGTGACACCCGTACTTAATCTGTATTTTGAGTTATATAGATTACTAGGTTGTCATTTAACTTTCTTATAGATGTTGTAAACTCGCCCTAACTTTCTCCCCATCTTTATGGGTGAGGTTTTATGAAGTAGAAGTTATTCCGCATTTTATTTGGTTTAAATTAACTCCCATTTTTTAGGGGTGTTACACTTCTGTTCTCACTTCTCTTCGCTCAGGATGGGTAGAAACACTCTCGTTGTCACTCATAACATTATTTTCATTCTCATTCTCACTTGACTCCTTACTGCTAATCTTGGATGCTACGTACTCTGGGGCAGCTGGTCGAGGATTTGTGACCAACATAAAGTTTCTATAGAGTTGGAGAATAAGAGATTGGCTAGGGATAACATAAAGCATGTACCTTGAAAGTGGTCGTTCCTCTAGATAGCCGTCTTTGTGAATTGTAGGTTTTGTGGCTGTTCATGATGTAAAAGGAAGTAAATAGTGCCTCACAGGGTGTCTTGTGCGTTGTAAGGGTACCTCTGAGAAAAATGGGAATGAATCTTGGAAACATTAGAGCAGGTAGCTTCTTACGATCGTTTTGATATCTAAGCTTGGTGATTATAGAGGCTTTTATTTCCTTGAATATGAGTTATGCGTAGTTGAGGTTCTAATTGATAAACATCCCATACATGATGGTAATAATATGTGTGCTTGCTTGATCCATTGATCCTATCTTGCAGGTCAACCCTTTGTTCAAATTAGAAACCAGAACATACCAGGTTGGGGGTCGAAATTGACGTTTGAACTCCACTCTTGAGATGGGATGATTGTAACCTAGATTTTTTAAAAATTCGACCAGGATATCAGTGGTAGGATTCGGCACATACTCCTCTATTTGAGGTTCTTCTTAATTGGAATGAAGAACAACCGTGAAATTCGTCCCCTGGATATCTTGACGGTACATTCTTCGTCGGTGTTGGGGACATTGAAAGTTCCAAAAATGTGAAGTTCATCATCAGTGAGGTCACAAGTTTGCCAATATTCTTGTACAAACTGAACTGGCACTTAGGTATCTACCAGTTCCAGGGCCGGTTGCAGGGCGTGATTCTTCAAGAACTTGATCATTATACCAAAATCATCCCCATCGTGACGGGTTTCGAGTGCAACTCTATGGTTGTTTGCCTTTAGGGGTAGGGGAACAATGGGTTGACTTTCAGCACCTGTTGATTGAAGAAGTGATTCGATTGGGGTGTCCCCTGAGTTTGCAGGTTGAGCAACCATGGAGTTCAGTTTGAGATGACGACGAAATTTGGGGGAAAATGAACATCTAGGGTAAAAGTGTTGCGCAAGAAATTCTAGAGTGAAGATTGTGAAAACGTAAAAAAATGTAAAACAAAATGATTTATATACGGTGATGGAAAAAGCAATCGAGTGCTTTTTGGATAATGGAACGCCTCTAATCAACGTGGGCTGAGGACGGTTCGGTATCGTGGACCATAGGGTGATGACACGTGTAAAGGTGTCAGGACGAAAAGCCGTCATCAAAAGATTTGATTTGGAGACATGACGGTCACGTCACCCTCAGATAAGCACGAAGGAAAGACACATAAGTGTAAATCCTTTTCAGAAGACATTTTGTGCAAACTCAATCTTTGGATGTGCTTATCGTGGTTCTGGAACTCGAAGTTCATAAGGTAAAAAATGAAAATCACTCAAGCTGGTCATATGAAAATAGTTTGGGACCAGAAGAGAGTTTTTTTTATTTTGAAAAAAAATTAGTACAAAACTTCAATACTCCAGAGACTTCTGATAGACATGCCAGAAGCTCTGTATTGTCTTTGATAAAAGACGAAGTACAGAGATATTAGATGAGCTATTTGAAATCTTCAAGAAAGTTGCAGAAGTTTCAGATAGACATACCAGAAGCGTTGTATAGTCTTTTGGAAAAGACAAGCTACAGAAGTAGTGGATGGTCTATCTAGAGTTCCAAAAATTATACATAGAAGTGTCGGATAGACATACCAGAAGTTCTGTATAGTGTTTGAGAAAAGATAAAGTACAGAAGCAGTGGATGGTCTATCGAAAGTTTTTTCGAATATGATTTGCAGAAGATTCTGATAGACACACCAAAAGCTCTGTATAGTATTTGAGAAAAGATTGTATACAGAAGTGGTGGATGGCTATCTGAATTTGTTAAATTGCTTCTGCTTGATTGTTGACTTACCATTTCTTCCCATTCTAGTAAGAAACTACTCCCCCTTGAGTTATGCATTTGATCTTCTGCTCCCCGTCAAACTATTCTTGTATCAAATAAAACATAAGAGCAGTATGCAGAGTTTGAGGTGTAGAGGCTTTGTATAGTATATACAGAAGCTCTGCATCCCTTATTAGAAAATGAGTGATACAGAAGAAGGAAATGGACCAGAGATAAGGAAAGACATGCTTATGAATAGAATACAGAAGCTCTATATAAATAGAGATTCTGGATTTTTATTGCATATTGAGCATGCCCAGCTTATTGATTAGGAAAGAGAATGTATTCTCCTCTAAGGCTTTGGTGAATAAGTCAGCAAGTTGGAAATCAGTAGAGACATAGTACATTTCAATTGTACCTTTCTCTACATGATCCTTTATAAAATGATATTTGACATCAGTGTGTTTAGTTTTTGAGTGTTGGAATGGATTTGTAGTTATGGTGATGGCACTCTATGAGTTACACAAAATAGGGATTTTGTCGTACATAAGACCATAGTCTATTGGACATCTCTTTGATTTATGTCATATACTTGTTGATTTAAAAACCATTTTGGGTATTTTAGGAGATTTGAGGATTTTTGCCCCTCTTAGACAAATTAAATGCTTGACATTTTAAAAACATTATATTGTTACAATGTTTGACATTTTAAAAACATTATATTGTTACAATGTCTTTTATATGTGACTTTAGAGCATAAGCTTCATGACTAAGTTTATGTTTGGTTTACACTCTTGCCATGCTTTTATTGAAATGTTTTCATATAGTTGTAAATAAAGGGAGGTTTTAACAATTTGTGGAAAAATACAATTTTTGGATTTTATGCACTCTTAAAAAAACATTGATTTTGATATTTGGCTTTGAAAAAAAATGGCTTATTTGTATGATACTTGGGACTTTTGGACAATCTTGGAATAAATGGTTTGATGATTTGAACTACATGTGAGGGGTAGACTACATGTTTGATTAAGTTGGTTGTTTTAAAATTATAAGGTGTATTAGATTAAAATACAATGAATCTATAAGTATAAGAGTTAGTTTGTTGGTTTAAGGTAGGATAGTTGTTCCCATATTGTAGCTAAAAATGGAGTATTTGGATTATCGAACTTTGACAAAGTTTATGTTTTTCATTTTATGTTTTTTAATTTCATTTGTAAACTACTTGATCTCACTAGACGTCAAACCTAAAACTTCTTAAATGACATGTATATCAAGTTATTTAGGCAACGAGGCTAAGGATATTTGAGTAGCGATCGAGGTGCCAATAGTGGCACTAGTGTGGTACTATTTTGGAGCGCCTATGAAGTGGTGTCGCATAGAGCCTTTTGATGGTTGTATTGACACCGAAATGCAATCAATTTCTAAAGTGATTTAGATTAGGAGGTTATTACTGTTGGATTGTGATATATTTTTTAAAAGAAGTAAACAAACAATGACTAGGGAAGCAAACAAAACAATATCACAATCTTCCAGATATCTTATTACAATTAAAATACAAGTAACAAAAACAACATTCATAGGGAAAAAAAGACTTTTGGATGATGATGAAGAATCTAATAGTAGGAGTCTCTCTATCGTGTTCGAACCCAAAGCTCTAATCCCTTTGATTGCAAAATCACCTTTCGTATTCTCTATCCAAGTCGCCAAGAACATACACTCTTGTGTATTGTGTGGATTTCGGCCACCAACCCTAATCAAAAAGTCGGTGGCGCGCCACCAAGATAGAGAGGAGAGGGGGAGGCTAGAAATCGAATTAGGGTTAGGGTTAGGTTTAGGAATTAACAACCTTTAAATAGGGTCCAATCTCAACTAAACCCTAATAAGATTGGACGGCCCAATCTTAATTAAACCCTAATTAGTTTGAACTAATAACCAATTAGTTCATCTAGTAATTAATTAACACTTTTAATTGATTACTTATATAAGTTCTCTAATATTATTTCTTACTTTTGGACTGAACTTTGTGTGCTACCCAATAAGCCCATGCAATTATTAGTACCACTATTTTGTTGTGTTTATAGGCATATCTTCCACAATTACCTATTAACCTTTCTCTATTATATTAGTTGGTGTTGTTCCCTTTGTTCGGAAATACTCTTCATATTTACGATACTTGCCGGTTTTTATAAGTTCGAATTTTCTCCTATTTTAGGGTGTTACATAACACAACATTTTATGAATTGTAGCTATAAAAGGCAACATTTGTTAATTTTGCAAATCACCTGTTTGACCGAAACTCCGAGTATAATTTCTTATGCAAATCAGCGTCAATGTCTAAAGACTATCTCACTTCTTCAAATCTGAAAGCATACTTTCTTTTTTTCTTATCGTCTCGTTGTGAGCAAAATAATCATCTATCAGATTGATTATGATAATGTCTTTCCTTTCTAGTTTTCGCAACAAATATGTTATTCTTTGTTTTTATAAAATATACAAAATTTTAAAGTGAAAATATGTTGTGTTTGTATTCAGTCTCTCTTCTACAAACACTTTATGTATCAGTCATTACACAACCAGAACCTAACATATATTATATTAATTATATAATATAAGGTAGACCATGGTTATTTTGCATCCCAACTAAATCTTAGAACCCTTACAACCCAAATCACAGTTGTCCGTTTCTTGATAAGTTTTATTTTATTTTAATGCAATAATTGGTAAGGTTATATTAGGTATTCGTTTAATAATATTTATTTTGATTAATTTTTATCTTTATTGCTTCATTTATTTGGTGATTTATTTGGGATATTTTAGTGCAATTTATTTTTGGTAGTTATCACTATAAAATAAATGACTTTTATCCGTAAAAATCATCCAAGGAAACCACAAGACTTGTGGGGGATGAGGCTAGATAACCCATCTACCCCAGACTCGAATCCAGGCGCAAACAACTTGTGGCCACTAGGGAATTATCTCAGGACTGTATGATTTAGCAGTCTTAAATTTGCCAGGGATTAGTCTAGGCAAATTTCTAGGATACCCTTTCCAAAAAAAAATCACCCAGGGAAATTTCCGTCGGTGATTCCACGGATCACGCAACAAATACTAATAGTTTATGTAAAATTCGATGTTTTCAAGAAAATACGAACGGATTATCCAAGAATTTCCTGTGTAATCTGCCACTAATTTGATTTACCCACCAACAATTTAGACACAAACTTTTGTGACAATTTTATGACGAATCATCCTTTAACAGCAGATTTCCCAGGGAAATGTATCTAGCTAAAAACCTTCCATTTTAGTAGTGTATCTTAGATGATATTCATTGTTTTCATCAGTTGATAGTTTGATGAGAATTGATGTTCATTGAATAAAATTCGTCTTTGTTTTACTGTAATGGAGTCAATAGAAAACGTGAATGAGAATTTTGGTATCGGTTCATCATCTTGGTTGCCTTCGAAGAATGTAATTGGTCGTGAAGCAGGGCATCGTCCTAGTCAAATCGCAAATTTCAACGCATCCGATGATATATTTGATGTATCTAGTGAGTAAGGTATTTCTTTTCAAATGTATTTATTTGACAAAAACAAGTTTGGTTTTGATAATGTTATTCTTGGATTTTGAACATGTATATGATGTAGGTTGGTTCTTTGTTAAAAGTTATCTACTTATTGTATTCGTGTTTTAAATATTTGAACTCTATTATGGTAATTTTGTTTGTAAAATTTAAAGGTTTATCTATTTATTGTCGATTTCATTAAATTTGTTTATAATTTCAAGTGTATTTACTGGAGTGTTCACTGCACTATTTTCAACCATAATAAACCTTAATATTTCATAATGTTTCATGCATTAGGGTTTAGTGCAAGGGTTTTGATTGATGGGATTTTCATTAATGGGTTTTCATACGTTATTTCATGCATTGATTATATTGGTAGATGTTGATGCATTTTTATTATGGGTTGTCATACATATGTATCATATTAATGGAATTGGACATTAAAATTTATATCATAACAATGTGTATTTGATGAATTAATTATTCCTGTTTTTTTTTGTATGAAAATTAATATTTATGAGTTGAACTTTTTTTTTTCTTAGATAATATTTCTTAAACAGTAGAAGAGTCTCCAGATGGGACTAAATTCTTTGTTCCTAGGGTTGAGGACAGCTTATGTAACACTCAAAATTTTATTATTTACAAATTTAATAAAATAATTTGGTTTTTTTTTTAGAAACGAAAATAATTTAGGAGATTTGTATTTTTGGTGAGTATTAATGGAGATATTGTAGATTTTATAAATTTTGGTAACAGACATGATGCAATTTGGGTAATCGTCGACCGACTTGTTAGTATTAATGGAAATATTTGTGTTAAATCTTGTCTATGTCTAAACTTGTTAGTATTCATCAACAGTTGCTCATCCACAATATCTTGATGGACATGTCGTTATTGAAGCATACAGCAAGAAGGTAACGTTAATAGTTCGAGTCGAACCAAATTGTGCAAAATCCAATGATCGTGTAGTCGTAGCTTAACATTTAAATGACTATATATCGTTTTAATAAGCAATTTTTAAAGTGTAATGTGTTGAAAACCTAGGCTTAAATAAAACATCGTTTGGAAGGACAGTGGATGACTTGTTTGATTTGTCCTTTATTGCTGAAAGGTGGGAGAGTTATGAGATCACTAAATGAGAAAGGATGCTTGGCCAGTCAATAGCTGGTGTTTTACTTGTTCGCTTTTGAGGGAAGTAGTGAGCCCCTCATTAGCACGCCAATGAACGACGCGGCTTTACTCACGTCAGTGGCATATTTCTATGCGGGTCTTACCTGAGGGGCCTTTCAACCTATAGGGAGCTCTCTCATCCGATCAATCCCCTTGCCCCTCATTCTTCGAGAATCGGAAAGATCCTTCTGGAAGAAATCGAAGAATTTCTTGGGAATCCTACAAGATCCGTTCCGTTTTTCCGTTCTATCCTATTTGATCACGTTAAGCATATCATTAACGGTTGGTCGCCTTTGCCATCCAATGATATCATAACACTCCCATCTTTCGCAAGGAAAGACAAAGCAAGAAGATCTCCATAGTTTGAGCGAACGATGTCCTATTTAGGATTAGGTTTTCAACACATTAGACTGTAAAAGTTGTAGTGATAAGCAAGTTTTAATTTGTATTATGTAACATAATTACGTAACGAACTTGAACTAGTCGGTCAATATGTAATGGTAACACCCGAAATTTTATAAATCTTGAGATTCGAAAATTAGGCCATAAATTATTAACTAAGTAAAGCTAGGTGGAAAAATTGAGGTCTAAATCATTTGGTTGTATTTGGGTTTTGAATTTCTGGTGCTGATCTCGGAAAAGAACAAACCAGGCGAAAAAATCGTTCCATGCGACCTTCTCTGAGACCTCAAGTTGCATGGGAAGTCGCGTAAGTCCCTGTTCCGCTGATTCTCCCTTACCCGTGCAACTTGCGCTGCGACCCTGGGTCGCACACCAGGTCGCGTAAGACACCAATTTATTGCCCAGTGAGTTCATAAAATTCGGATTTCAGCCCCAAAACCCTCATTTCTCTTCTATCACTCGAATTTATTTCTCCTTCTCTCAAACCCTCCGATTTTTGGAGCATTTTCTCCGCTTCCCCAACCATTCCAAAGACATTATCTCTTCTTCAAGGTTCAAGATCAAGCTTCAAGCTTGATCTTCTTCATCCGCTCTTCTACCATTGTTGACCAAACTTTGGGGGTTTTCCCCAAATTGCATCTGTAAGTTATCCAACCCTTTTAGACTTTATTTCTTGTCAAAACCTTTCTTTTTGGTTCTCTAGAACTCTATTTTCGAAGCATCTTCAGCATTTTAAAGTTTTCACCATTTTGGGTGTTTTGGATATGTTGTGACTTAAGTCAAAATCTTTATTGATATGATTTTGGAGTTATATTCTTGGTGTATTTTAGGTTGTTTATGAATTAGATAAGGTTTCTAGTGATGGATGCTTGTAGATCTAGATTTTTCTTTAAATGGAGATTTTGGGATAAACTTATATTTAGCCTAAATCTAGCAAGATAAGTTGAAGTTGCTTTGTAAAAACGGTGTACATGCCAAAAATGTTCATTTTGAAGTATTAACCTGTTTTTACTTGCTACTTATCAAATGTGTGAGTGTTTTGATAATATGCATATTATTTGGTATAAATGGTTTTATAAATAATGTAAAATATTTATGTTTGGGTTCCTAGACATTTTGATAAATGAAACATAAATATGAAATATTTAGACGTTTTATTTTATAAATGAAAATTATTTCGTACTACGCATTTTGGGAGTATTTGATTTATAAACCATTGGATAATACATGTTATTGCATTATGGGACATTTGGAAAATGTGTGAGTATGATTTCACTTGGAAAATGGTTTGTCTCAACCAATAATGTTTATTTTGAGTAAACATTTAAGTGTTGAGTTATTGTGCGTCAAACCCAATTTTGACTAAAATGAGTCTTAAAGACATTTATCCGTATTAAATTGTCATGCATCGAACTTTTGGGGTTATACGCGATCGTGGCATAATGATACATTATTTTACATGCTTTGAGTGCGTTGGTCATTCATTTTGGAGTCATGTAAATTAGACTGAGCTGCATTGGATCTATAGGCACATGAGTCAGTCACTTGGTTATTGAAAAACTTTCGAGTCCCTCGTTTTGAGGCCATAAGCCGCTTGGGCTTTTAGTCGGTATTACAGAGATGAATCCCAAGTGGGGAATGCGTCTAAGACCGTGAGTATTATAGAGATGAATCCATGTGAATGATGCCTCTAGGACCTTGGGTATTACGATGATGAAACTCATTGGAGTATGCTGTCGAAACCCATGTTTAGAGGTTGGTGCCTCTTATAGTTCACATCGACATTTTGGGGATGAATCCCATCTTATATAAGGTCTCTGTCGCCAAATAACTCGAAGGTGATGGGGTCTCACCAACAATCAGTTGCAAAGATACTGATGTAGAAAATCGGTTTGCAGAGAAGAGTGTAAATATTTGGTTCCCACAAATCTTGATTTTATAAACAGGATGAAGGGGGAAGGGGAAGGGGGGGGGGGTCCAAAAAATCCGCTCCTTTCCAAGCAATCATACTAGGGTTTGACCCCAACCTGACACGTGTAGGTTCGCAATATTGGCATCCTGGGTAGAAAGTATAAATTCTCTAACTTCAGGAGTTGGGTTCGTCATGGCGAACATACCATATTGAGTAGAGGGGACATAATTGTAACCTTTTTCTTTGTCTTTAGCTAGGTCCGCAATGGCGATTGGCGAACCTAGAATATTGCGTAGAGGGGTCGTTTGTATAACTTCTGGTTTGTCGGGTATCTAGGTTCGCAATGGCGAACCTAGAATTGCGAACATATAGGTTATTTTGATAAATCTTGGAAGAATGGATTAGAAGGTGAAACCATTTTCTGAAAATAGTTATTTGAATGAACTTCCTAACTTTTTATTATAAGAAATATTGATCCGGCCCAACCCTAACTAATTTTTTGTATCCGATCACGAATCACGTGTAGATTTCTTTTAATTGTGATTTCTTATAATAAAAAAATTTATATAAGAAATCCAACATTCATCGGGGCTTGAAAAAATATTACTTATAAATAAGTATTATAAGTAATATCTTTTATAAGAAATCCAACATAGATTGGACCTTGAAACTAGGATGGTGTTTGGTTCACAAAATGAAATTTATTCTAATTGAAATTGAAGGAATTGTAATAGAATTTGACCAGGTTTGACCATGTGTTTGGTTTGCAGCAATTGATATGGAATATGTTAAAAGTATTGAAATTGGTTTGTTCGATATAGCTTTAGAATTATAATAATTTAGTGATAAATTACCAAAACATCCCTTTATGATCAGTTTGTTTGGTTCATTGAATATAATAGTGGTAGTGGAGTGGAGACCGTAGTGTTGTCGATGGTAGTGATTGTGATGGTGGCGACGGTGGTGGTGAGTGTGAAGGAGACAGTGGTTACAACGGTGATGGCAGCAGCGACGATGCGATGGCAAAGGCAGTGACAACAACCATCATGATGAGAAACGAAATGGAGTAAATATAAAAATATGAGCATCCCCAACAACTTTTCTATATTTTTTCTAATAGAGAATCAAAACATACAGTTTCTAAAAAAATTATATTTAACTCCAACATATTCTCTGTTTTAAATATTTTAATATAAATTATATTATTATAATATTCTCTGATTTATCATCTCAATACATTTTTTAAAAAAATTATTTATCATCTCAATACATTTTTTAAAAAATTTAAAAAAATTATAACTAATTCTCATTGGTGGAATTGGATACAAAAATCATTTATTTCTCCGACATCAAGTTTTAGATAATTTTCTATATTTACAGTTTTCTTCATGATTCTCTATTTTAAAATAGAAAAGTTGTTTGAGCATTTAGAGAACAAAAACTCATTTTTTTCTATTTTATAGAAGTTGGAAATGCTATAATAGTTTTTTTCTAAAGGAAGGGACGACGAAATTAAAATCCCTTCCTAGAACTCAAAGAACTTACATTCTACTATATGTGGAATTCGAATTACTTATCAAAACTAAAAAAATTAACAAAATGAATGGATGGAATCGACCAATTCAATTCCTTCAAAATCCTTCCAAGGTTCTAAATAGTAGTATTAGGCGTGGTGACAAGGTCAAGTCTTAAGTCTTAGAAGTCATGACGTTTTTCAAGGTGTGTTTTATGATGACAAATTTGTATATTATGTCTGTGTGTATATATCTATATATAATATTATATATATCTATATATATATATATATAAAATTTTGTTTTCTAGTATTACTCAATGAGTTAATGATATCAAACATTTTAAATTATGTTATATATTAAAAATAAATATAAGACACTAAATGGTAAGAAAATTCAAATATGGTATTACAAAAATCACGCATTGGATCATAACGTACTATAAGCATAACATGGCGTCAGACACAAGTCTTAAATCACGACAGCTGTCTCGGCTGGTTTTTTAGAATATTGATTTTATTGGATTTCAACGAACCAAACATCACATAGGTTTTGTTCGTTTCAATTGCCCAAGCATGTGTAAAAAGCAAACAAACTTACGTAGATATAACAACTCTTGTTAAAGACAAACCAAAAGGCCAAATTCCTATGCATTCTTTGTGATTTATAGTAAAGGCATCTACCATATATTCCTAACAAATTCAAATCCAACTTGTCATCCTTCTCTAAAACATGCCTATAAGCAACTTTTATAAGACTTTAAAAGCATCAAATTAGAATACAACAAAATGGAATCACATATTCCATTTGAATTAATTTCAAACCATCTTTAGTTGCTCTTTTCAATAGAAATTGAATGTATTCCTTTGTACATAGGATTTTGTCATTCTTTGCCAATTAACATCATTTCTCTATAATTAAAGTGGTTTTTAACCCAACAATGTCAAAGATTTTATACAATTTAGGTTAAGATTGCGTGAAAAACTCCAACCAATTCAGATGTTTTTGGTGTCTGATCCAAAAAACTTGCTATTCACATCTGAATACATATATATATATATATATAACACTTCTCTTGAGTTGTTTTGTATTACTCTATGTTCCATATCTCTAATGTTATTTTCATTTCTTATCATTATATATCTCATGAAGACTCGGGTTTTTGTGTTGAATAATGCTATATTTATTATGCTACATGCTTGCATTCAAGATGAAACAAAACTTGCATAGGAAAAACAAGAAAACGTCATGTATAACCTTATGAACCACTAAAGCGAAAATCTCAAATGAATAACTTCAGATATTGGTTCATGATAAAACAATACCTGTTTTGTTCCAGTCAATGTTTTAAAACCCGGGTTAACCCGGCCGGTCGAACCGGTTGGACCAGGATCCGGGGTAGTGACCGGGTTAACTAACGCCGGATTAATGCATATGACCGCCCGTTTCAACCCGGCTGGGTTTCTCAAAAACCCGGTTAAACCGGTGGTAAACCCGTTTCTTAAACCCGGCTAACCCGTTTCTCAAACCCAGTTAACCCGTTTTTATATTAAAATTCAAAAGAATTTTAAAAAAATGTGTTATGTGTGTTTTTTAATGTATTTGGATTTGATGTAAAACTCGTTGTTTGTGTATTTTTAACGTTGGAACTTGTGGACATCAAATTATTACTTTATATATATATGTATGTACGCAGAAAAATGAAAAAAATACAAGGGATTAAGAGAATTATTGAAACCGGTTAACCCGATGGTTGAACCAATTAACCAGGGACCCGGTCACCATACCGGGTCAACTAAAAACCCGGGTTTTAAAACATTGGTGCCAGCAATATGTATTCTTAAATCTTTAAAATAAATTATCTTTTAGTATTATTTTATCAAATGGTTTACATCATTGCATAAACCAAAAAACACTAATGCTTACTTTCTTAGTGTCATGCAAAATCTAAACACAAACAAAAAATTGCATGACTTAGCGGCCTTTTACCATTCACTTACCCGGTAAATGCTTTCAGGTAAAATTTAACTCTATCACTTACTTACCAGGTAAGATTTTACTCAACAAAAACGACATCCTATGTAACAATTTACCTGATAAGCGCTAACCATGGTAAGAGTCATCACCGTACTTACCGGGTAAGACTCTCGATCCCTGCCTTGCTCTTACTGAGTAAGATTCTTGGTCCTTGTCATGATCATCCAGTAAGTTAATATGATTTGAGTAAGACAAGCATTTGATAACGACCACTTAATCCAAACAAAATTATTCTTCAAATTTAAGGAGCATTTAGAAGGTTTTAAAATCTCCTTCATGTTGCTATGAAACCATGTGGGGCTACTCATGGCAATAAAGCTCTTGATGGCTTATAGATGGGCGGAGTCACATGAGCATCAGGGTGCATTGGCTCCTCCTCAACTTTTTAAAATTTTATTATTATTATTATTATTAATTTACTGTATTTAAGCCCTATACTTATTTATCTTTTTCAATACTAGATCCAGGTATTCAACTTCTAATGGCAGGACCTCCAAATAATTCAGGCTTTGCTCAATAAAATGATATATCTTAAAACTTTGGTCTTCCGTCTCTCTAAATTGTAGAATCGATCAAGTTTTTACATTACAGAAACACATGACACGTCTGCCGGAACAAGGAGTGCCCACCCCTCCCTTTTTGCACCCGACACCGTAGCTTTCTGTCTGCTGGACCTACGGGTGTAAACGACTCGAGCTCGAGCTCTAGCTCGTTTATCTCGATCTCGAGCTTAATAATACGAACTCGTTCGAAAGCTCAAATAAACTTTACGAGTCGAGCTGAGTCATTCAAGAATACACTTTTTTCAAGCCAAACATAAATATATCTTTACAAATTATATAATCAAAATATAAAAATCATCGAGTTTGAGTAAATAAACGAGTTAACTGACTGAAATTCGAATTTGAAATTTAACTTTTATTTTATTCTATTTTATAAGATGCTCCCCTCATTACAAATTTATGGCTATGTCCCTACTAATATGTGGATTAATATGTGCATCAATGCATTAGTATAGGGAAATTGCCAAAAAAACAATCTATCCATCAAAGTCGATTCATTTTTTAGCCATGTCTGAAACCCACTTCTTCAAATAATCAAAGTTTATATAGAATCCTTACGCATTACGCGGAAGGATTGTTTTTGGTAAAAAAAAATAATATTTTAAAAAACAAACCTTACACAGAAAGTGTTTTCCACGTTTTTTTTGTTTTTAAAATCTTTTTTATTTTGCCAAAACCAAGAATTCTGTGTGACTTTGGATATTTGGGAAAGTGGGTTCCTGACATTGACATTGGTGGATTGGCCATTTATGTCAATTTCCCATTAGCATATATATGAAAATGCATATATATATATATATATATATATAGAAGACGAAATAGCTTGACAAACAAAAATCATCAAAGTATCTAAATCCATGGATGAATAAGCGATCAAGCTTCTGATGATCAAACTCTATTGGATGTCAAATCCAACAAACATACACTATTGAGGCTGTATTATACAAGCTTCTAGTTTCTACAATAATCGACTTATTATAGAGTAACAGAAACTTAAATATATAACGTCAATTTGAATCCCAGTTTATGTAGTTAAAGAAAAATGAATAAAAAACAACACAATCCGAACTCGAAATTTTTGCTTATATCACTACAAACGAATCATATCCCACAAGTTTAGGCTAGCTAAAGAACATACATACCAAGATTAACCACAAGGCTTGTGGCGTACTGGTTAAGGCTTGTGGCGTACTGGTTAAGGCTTGTGGGGGATGAGGCTAGATAACCCATCTACCCCAGGTTCAAATCCAGACACAAACAACTTGTGGCCACTGGGGAATTATCTCAAGGCTGCATGCTTTAGCAGTCTTAAAATTGGCAGGGATTAGTCTAGGCAAATGCCTAGGATACCCTTTCCAACAAAAAAACAGAACATACGAACATTAAAAATCAAATTGTTGAAGACGGAAATCAAATTGAAACCCACAAGTAGATTTAGCAAAATTTCCAGTAAGGGGTAACCACATTATATGCTAGTCACGTAAATAGGGAAAACCTGCAAAATGTAAAGAACAACATCTTGATAATCAATAGAGATAACCTACCACAATTGTAGACAAACAATATCTTTTCCCATGTTTTTGGTCATATATAAGAAAAAATACATAAAATTAAGAGAAAATATCAATAAACCCAACTTAGTTAACAATAAAACCGATGAAATCTTACAAATCATGATGCTTAGTAAATAGAATCAAAGACAAAATCTTGCTTGTAACTGACTTGAAACCAAGAATCATGTAACAAAAAGGGACAACATCAGAGTCATTAGCCTCATATGTTGAGCAACAAAATTATGCTTCCATTTTAGTAGCATTTCAAACACACTAGGGTGGCGGTTGTTTTTTAGAGGTGCTGAAGTCTGAAGTCTGATTTCAGTTCTGTAATGGTTATGAAAACGTCAAAACGAATCAGACATAAGTGGTGATTTAAGAGCTTAAAATGAAAAAACAAACAAGGCCTAAGCATCCATGTGTAGGTTTTATCTCTAGCCACAAAGTAACACTTTCTACTTGTATTAGTTAGAATAGTTGGTTCGATAAAAAAAGAACTTCATGGTGAGTTAAGTTTGCCCCTTTGTTCGCTTCACCTTTAATTATCTAGATCAAAGACGTAAAAATCATTAAAGTATCTGGTCAATGAAACAAAGTAACATAAGTGAAATCAAATATTATATATTATGAGTTAATTTATCATTCAGTATGTTAATGGAAGAGAATAAATAGCATATTGGTTTTTATCTATTTGTACTTCTTGTACTCTTTTATGTTATAATCAAAATAAAGAATGATGGAAGGAAAATAGAGGATTATGAGTATACAAAAACTGCAAAAGAGTCGTACATGAAGATTCAAAACAAAAATCTCAGACATAGGTTTCATGCTTAAAAGACCAGTACCTAAAGCATAAAAATGTGTACTTTTGGGTGTATTTTTCTGAATGCATCATAGAGAGAGAGAGAGAGGGGACAATAATCAAATGAGAACCACAAAAAGGTTAGTGAGAGCCGATATGAAAATATTTTTTACTTGATTTTTTTCGTTAAAGGCCATGATTTAAGCTATTGTTTCACATATACCTGTGTTCATATAGTGAAAAAATCCATGTGAAACTTTTTTTGTTCACATGATAGTGAGAACAATGAGAACACTTCTGAGCCTTGAATGATTGACTTTGTAATCAAACTTAAGTTTCTTTAACTACTTTCTGCACCTTCAACTAAATTCATCTA
This sequence comes from Silybum marianum, assembly GCA_036898165.1. Classification (NCBI taxonomy): domain Eukaryota; kingdom Viridiplantae; phylum Streptophyta; class Magnoliopsida; order Asterales; family Asteraceae; genus Silybum; species Silybum marianum. The sequence continues at coordinate 38,895,323 of CM072532.1, read as the reverse complement.
TCTTCAACTACCTTTATCTTCACTTTTAGGCCACTTTCATGAACTTTCATACATTTAATCACTTCCACATGCATGAATTTGTTAAAGTTTCGGTCATGATGATAAAAATAGGTAAATAAGGGTAGTTGAATGTAGACAAAAGTATATCAAACTAAATAACATCAAACTAAAATCGAAAACTGTTATAGAGTTACCTCCTGTTGTTGCAACAAATCTATGATGGAGGGCCAAACTGCCAGTCTTAAGCCATCACCAGATGTCAAGAAGTCAACTACCACTCAGCCTATATCTCTGATTTACATGTAAAGTTCAAGATAAAATCTGTTCCAAAAACAAACAAAAAGAGAAAAATTGAGGGCTTTTTTACGGTCTACATCAATACGACTACTTTTCAATTCATTATTCAAATTATAGCCTTTTGTTCTGATTCTTGTTAAAAAGTTTTAAGTAGTAATAAAATTCTTCCAAAATCGAAGAATCCACATTAACTTTGAAGTTAAAAAATAGACAAAATGCATGAAAATGCAACATACTTTGTTCCGGTTCCTACTTTATGCAACCTACTTTCAGAAAATTCATTTTGGTACCACTGATGTGATATCTCAAACCTTCAAGTACCTAGTTTACATCTTAGAATCCATTAAAATGCAACAAAATTTGGTCTGATTCCTATTCTATGTAAACTACTTTGATCAAAATGTTAAAGATATCACTTCTGATATACCAAAATGAATGCTTTAAATATAACTTATACAAGATAGAAATCAAACAAAAGTAGTTGCATTTTCATTCATTTTTTCTTTAAAAAAATCAAATCAAACCTTGGACTGGAGGGTGTCTTGTAGCTTAAAACCGCTATTTTAGTTGCAATCGCTCTCCCTACTAGAAGAATAGTCTTCAAATAGGTCTTCGGGTGGGTCATAAATGATCATGCCTGGGAAAAGTTCCAAGAAATCATCCTTCACTTTTTCCCTCAGCTCTGGATATGGTAAAAGCCCTTTCAAGATCACTCGAAAAGGCAACGATAATGGAGGGTCAGGAGCCCGTCTCATTTCATCATATACGACCATCGCCTCTGATGGCAATCCACTATCCAAAAAGGCCCTCATAATGTCCCCAAATGTATGTTGATCAAAGTGTACCTCTTCTTTCTTTAAATCTTCCCATACTTGTTTTATCTCATCCACTTTTTTACTTCTTGCTAGCATCATAAGCATGTCCCTGTAAAAGAACATATCTGGTCGGTACCATATCTCTTTCCGCACGACACCATATAACTGCACAATGATACCTCATAATATATCAAATAATATCAAATATTTAAGAGTAAAAGGTTATTGAAAGAAAGGATCATTCTTAAAATCATATATGAAATACATAACTTATGTTTTTCATGTCCCAAATCTAGTTGGAGGTAGGACGTACACAGACTTTTCCTCTACCCCTGGCAGAGAGGAAATTTCAGGGTGATCCGTGTATGCAGCATTTCTCTTTATGTAAAGTTCAAGAGTTAAATTTACCAAATTGCCCATTGTTATCATTACTAAATACTGATGTCACTGATTTTGGCCACAATATTCCCTTGGTTGTCATTATTGGAGGCCATTTGACGCATTTGACTAAAAGGCCGTTTACAGAACATTTGGTAACTAAACATTTACACCCTTCATACCGGTTAAGAGAACCTTACCGTCAAAGATTATGGTGTTTATACTTACGGTACCATTTTGCTGACCAATAATCTTACACAGTAAGAGAGGGTGGAGAGTGTTTAGCGGCATGGTAAGAGATGATGGTGTTTACTAACAATCTTACCCGGTAAGGTGAGGGTGGTGACTCTAACCTAGTAAGTGCTTAATCAGTAAGTGTTGGTAAACGGCCCTTTTCAAATTTATACAAATCAAAGACACAATTTACTTGGAATGGGAGTATATAATTAACTATCAACAGTTTAAGTCAAAATATCTTGCCTTTGAATTAGTTGAGGACTCAAGTTAAATATCTTTAACAAATGTGCAGTAGTTTATTATCAGAAGTAAGAGGCCGTTTACCAAACTCTTACCGGGTAAGCGTTTACAAGGCGTCACTTACCGTACCGAGTGTGCTTGGCAATGATAGAGAACTTACCCGGTAAGAGGCATAACAAGGACCAAGAGTCTTACCCAGGAAGTGAAGAAGAATGCCGGTAAGCGCTTTTCGGGTAAAAGACGCTTACCAACATTCCAATTTGATGGCCGAGAATTTTATCCGACAAAGTAAGTGAGGGTGGTGACTCTTGTTGGTAAGTGTTTGGTAAATGGCCCCTAATATAATGTAATCCAAACGAAAAAACGATAGAAGAAAAGTAGAGCAAACCTTCATGGATAAAAAGACAAGGTCTTGTCTCTGGAATTCTGCAAGAACAGAGACGAGGTCGGACTTGAGAAGGCGAGAGACATGGGACTTGATAAACCGGTCAAGTCGTACAGGACTCGCTTGAAGTCTCTTGAGCTCTTTGGCAATAATCAAACCTTCTTTTCCAATTTCCTTCTTGCGCCTCCATATTGATAAGCTTGGGCTTGATGTTGAGGAAGCGGAGCTTGAGATCTCATGAAAGGAAGCTGATATGGCTTTCAGATTTGATAATGAAGCTCGTAGCAAGATGGTTCGACCATAATTGAGCATATTGATCCAACCACACTAGTGGCCTAGTACTTCTTATTATTACTTGAATCTAATCAATAGATGAACCAGATTCAATACATAACATAAAACTAAAACAATTGACTGAGGAAAACTGGAAAAGAATCATTTATTTTATTCAACGATTTTTTTTTTGTCACAGTTACAAATAATGCAGGGTCTACAAACTTGAATTCTATGCTTCTAAAATTCAATAATATGGTTTAATAAACTCTAAGGATACACAAACAGTGACCAAGCATTCACATAGACAAATTACAAGTTTCTGACTTTGACACACGACATAAAAGTTAATGGGTTTTGGAAAAGGGAAACAAATTCTTTGGTAGATGATGTAAGATGAAAATGAGACAAAAGGGCCGTTTGGCAGTTGCTGAATGGTTTGATGTAGAATGATTAAGTGGTCAGAGTTAACTTCTATAGATTTCTTTCAAGGTTCTAATGGTATGTAAATCCCCCTAACATAGAGCAACCAACTGTCTAGGAATGTGATACACTTTTGACCACTAATAGCACATCAATGGATCCACGAATCCTACAAGCCGCTAACATCCAAAGCTAAAATATTGGTAGTTCACATATTATACATATACCAAATCTTCCTTAAGACATCTAATGCACGCTTTGTCTTTAGAATCATGTGAGGATAGCTTTTGCGAATGCAATCAACTCAATTATGAATTGACCTTTCAACTGATAAGCCATAGACCCACTTCATTATTAGATTACACCATTTCATCATATTTATATTACCAAACAGTTGGTATTTAACCAATCCAATACTCAACATCTACATTCCCCTTAAATAATATCTCCCTCCCATTTCCTGAAAAACTGGTGTATTTCGTTCTTGCCACATGAAGTACACAACAGCAACTAGCAGCCTCTGTTGGTGTTCATACAGTTGGTGTTCACTGAGGAATTTTATCAAACAGTTGGTGTTCATTGAAGAATTTTATCAAACAGTTGGTTTCACTGAGGAATTTTATCAAACAGTTGGTGTTCACTGAGGAATTTTATCAAACAGTTGGTGTTCACTGAGGAATTCTATCAAACAGTTGGTGTTCACTGAGGAGTTTTATTAAACAGTTGGTGATCAAGGAGGAACTTTATCAAACAGTTGGTGGCAACTGGCAACATGGTGCTCATAAACAACAAATAGAATCCTATCTCCGTATTACTTCAAATTTACACCAGCAGAGCTTCATAAATATTAAAGAAACATATAATTAATCAAATATCGTTTATAACCTATACTACTGGTTTGGTTTCATAGTAGAGGGTAGAAAATATGAGCCAACGAGGAGCAATCAAAGACGAAATTGATACCTGGTAGATTGATCAGTAGCGAGGAGTTATCAGCCGACGAAATTGACGAGAGCAAGCATGGGTAATGGAGGAAAAACATATGAATCATACAGAGCCTTCTGGAATCATTCAGAGGTTTACCAAACAATCTGAACCCCAGCCAATCAGATGGAAGGTCTGAATGACACTAAGGGGTGTTTGTTTTAGCTTATAAAAACAATTTATTACTTATTTCGGTGCGACAACGGTAATAAGTTATTTTGAGTGTAAAAATAACTTATCCAGTGTCAAATCGATGATAAGTTATTTTTTAGGAAGTAAAATTTTAACTTATCAAATTTTGATAAGCACTTTTTCAAGAAAACAATAAATTATAAGTTAATAAGCTCATCCAAACACCCCTGACAGTCAAAGCTAAACAAATAGTCCCTTAACCGGATTTTATGATTGTAATATGTAGTTTTAGAATTAGAATGAAATAATGATAAATAATTAAAATATCTTTTTATGATACTTTTATAAAATTACCATTTGATTAGTAAAATTTTGTAAACCGTCTCATTTATTAATATTAGTAAAATGACCAATTTACGTACAAAATTTTGTAAATATCATTTATTAATTTAAATATAAATATGAACATGTCCAACACAAATGAAATCATATATAAAAATACATTACTGATAAGTAGTGGCGAAATTTTATAGGGGCTTGTGAGGGTTATAGCCTCTCCGTTTTTTCAGTTAAATACTATATAAGTCCAATAAATAACGTATAGAGTTGCCCAGCTCCAGTAGTTAACGCTTGACTCCAAGAGGTCTTGGTTTCTAATCCCATATCCTGTTTTTTTCGATTTCTGTTTTTTCCTTTCATAATTTTTATTTTTCTTCATGCACTATTGTTATTAAATTATTAATATCAATATATATATATAATTAGTTTTTACATGATATAAAAAAAGCAATGTTTCACTTATTATATACAGTGTTATGTTAATAATCTATTTTTTTTTTCTATTAGTTAATAATAATACAAAAAAAAATTGTATTATTATTTTTTAGTTAATAGTTTAAAGATTTTGAGTTTTAGTGACTATTTGTCCAAATACTTATTCGGTAATTGCTTACAACTAAACTGTTATATTGTTACTCACCTTGTCAGGTAAGATTTGTACTTCATCAAGATGACATCATATACAACAATTTATCCAGTAAAAGCTAATCGAGTAAGGGTCATCACCTTTATTTACAAGGTAAGATACTCGATCCTTACTATTGTTCTTACCGAGTAAGAATCTCGGTCTTTGCCATGTTCATATGATAAGGTAATATGACTTGGTAAATGTTTATCGCGTAAGCATTTGGTAAACAACTCATTAGTCTTCGTTAACAACTTTTCTCTAAAATTTAACACTATAACATAGAAAAAAAAATTAAAAAAGTTTGTTTGAACCTTTAAATTTTTGTAATATTACATTTTCGACCCCTAAAATTACAACGGTCATGTTCCGCTCCTGCTGATAAGTGTTGATTCATATTGGTTATATATTTTAATAACCAAAATTGTTTGTACATAATAACCCAAATTAATATTATTCTGGTACATATTTAATAGCTAATATCATTCTTCTAAAATATACATCATGAAAGTTTCATGTGCTTCTCCACAAGAAAGATAGCCGCACCAAAGGGCCTTTGGCCTAGCGGTATATAAGTCTCTAGTCTTGTAGGAAGTCAAGTTCAAACCTTACCAAAGGTGATTTTGGTGAGGTGAGTGTGTGAGTTTCTTTATTCCATTTGTCGTATATAAATATTATATACTTCAAAAAAGAAAAAGATAACTGCACTATTTAGACCATGGACGGAGCTAGCACTGGCTCACCCTGAAGAAAATTATTTTATAAATTTTTATATGGTCCAACATTTTATAATTATTACTTTTCATTTAAAAAACTGCCCTCAACCTCTTACACTTTCGGGCCCAATAGTAAAAATCCAAAACATAAGTCTCTCTCTCTCTCTCATATATTGATTATTTAATTAGCAACCCTACATTTGTTCTCAATCTCTTGTTGTCACCCACTTTTCATTTGTTGCGAGAGCAAAAGTTATTGGATTTATATTTCTTTAGTATAAATTTAGTTATTGGATAAAATCTATAAAAAAAAACTGAATAACACCATGTAAACTATTCATTTGGACGGTATGCATTTGTACATTGACGATATGTACAAATGCATACAAGCGATTGAAACTGTTTTTTTTTCTATGCACGTATTCTTGTTACAAATTATCAGTATATGGAATTATACTGCCACATACTAGCGCATATATGGAATTATGTTTGTTTTGTTAAATATTATGCATTTATGAACTTTGTTGTTTTATTTTTTTAGGTTTACACCTCAACCGTCTCAAAACTTACGCATCACGTACCTAACGGTAAAACGCATCGAGACTCATTTTCGTTCTTTAAAATCTTGAACCCAAGTTTTGTTTTAAAAAATAAAGTTTTATTAATATCAATAGCCTATGAACGAAAATCTTAGATCGAACGTTGTGAAAATGCAAAAGCAGCAACCGAAGGGAAGATATAAACAGTTTTGTTTAAGCTGATACACAAAAGAGACACATTTTAGACTTATAGGAACCGGTTCAAACAAGAAGACTAAATATCAGTATAAGGTAAAAAAAAAAGATTCATATATGAATAACTGAAAAATCCCATTTGAAGATGCATATGTAATCTATAAATAGATTCTTTTTGTATTTTTTCAATGATTCGCCTATGAATCTTTACTAAATCTTCCCTTCTTACTTTCTCATGATATTTAGCCTTCTTATTTGAACATCCACTTACAAAATAGAGCAGCCATCTAAAATGTGTATTCAAAATACATGTCTCAAGATTATCTCCCAAACACATTCAAAATACTGAACAAATTTTATGCAGTGAATAATACACTATTCACAACCCAAGAAGGCCAATACAAGTCTTATTTAACACACAAAAATTAATATGCTCGCTTTTATTAGTATAATTTAACTTAAAAAGTTTCTTAGTGAATCAGTGAGTACATCAGCACAAAACTGTATGAAGGTGCAGTTTAAAGAAAGATCTACTTAAAAGAGCTGAAGAAATCGACTGTATCAATAAGCCCCCGAACAAAATCATCAACGTCTTCCTTTGTATTGTAGAAATAAAGGCTGGCTCGTGCACTTGCGTTTATCCCCAGGTATCGGTGAAGTGGCTGTGCACAGTGGTGGCCAGATCTAATGGCTACTCCATGCTGAACCATCATATATATTGGCAAATCATCACAATCTACTCTCTGTTTTTCAGGTTTTTTTTTTTTTTTGAGAAACTTCTTACTTAAATGATACCACGAACCAATTAGATTTGGGGAGGAAGGTTCCGTTAGTAACCTAAAATTGATTAGGAACCCAAGAACCGCCCATAGCGCGACACGTGACATATTAAAAAATTTTGGAAGGGTGTCCCAGGCTACGCCTGGACTAATCTCGACTGCAATACATCAGCCCTGATAAACTCAGTGGCCACAATTGTTGTATACGCCCGGATTCAAACCCTGGGTAGATGGGATGTTCCACCACATCCCCAGGGCCTCAACCAGTACACCAATATTCATCAAGAATATGGACGTGTTATTGATGTTCATCATAAATGTGTGATTCATGATGAATAACACTTCCATATTCATCATGAATGTGTTATTATGATGAATATTCATCTTGGGACATGTGGCATATTCATCAAGAATATAGACGTGCTATTCATCAATAACACGTCCATATTCATCATAAATGTCTTATTCATGATGAAAAACACTTCCATATTCATCATGAATTACGATGAATATTCATCTTGGGACATGTGGAGCGTTGTGGGTGGTTCGTGGTTCCTAATCAATTTTGGGTTCCTAACGAACTTCCCTCTAGATTTGGTTGATGATATGATACCATTCTTAGGAAATACCGAAATATGGATGTTTCGTTTCTTGATATGATACCATTTGCAACTAAAATGAGTGAGAATCGAGAAAAATGAACAATTGGATACCTGTTGATCAAGAAAAGTTGCTATATCTGTGGGATGAAGGCCCTCAACATTGAAGGAGCATAGAGCAGCACGATGAACGGTGGCTGAAGGTGCTGGTCCATAGATACGAACACCAGGGACTGTACGAAGGCTTTCATAAAGGTAATTAGCTAGTTCTACCTGAAAAACCAAATGAGGGCAAATGAATAATCTGATATATATATATAGAGAGAGAGAGAGAGAGAGGAAAGTTCAAATGAGAACTTTGTAAATTTGAAGGAATAAAGGAACACCTTGTGGACCACATACGATGTGGGTCCCACATAATATTAAATCATTTCTGATTTAGTATTAAATCAGAAATGATTCAATGTGGTCCACAAAGTGTTCCTTTATTCCTTTAAAAATGGGTGATTCTCGTATAATCCCTTCCCTATATATATATATACATGTAGAGGAGGTTTCAATATATAGGGGGTTTCAATTGCAAACCCGACACTTTAAACAAACTTTGCAAACCATTATATTAGGAAACAATTGAGATATTTATGGATAGTTATCAAAATTCATTAATTAGGGTTGGGATATATATGGAAGATGATTGGTTCATTAATTATGATCATGACATTGAATTAGGAAACAAAATAATATCAAATATTTATTAGACTAGATAGACGGTTAAGATTGGTTTGCAAAGTTTGTATGAATTGTCGAGTTTGCAATTGAAACCTCCCCTGTATATATGCATACATGCATCAACAACTATAAATAATTTCACGCCAATTAAAGTAATCACAGCTAGGGTGCGTTTGGTACACTGGACAGGACAAAACAAAACAGGGATCACTGTTTCACGTTTGGCAGGACTTGTATATGGAACAGGCTTGTTCCACCCCCAACCCCATGGAACAAGCTGGAACATGACTTATGTTTTACCAATAAAACCTAATCCTCTTCTAAAACATCAAATACGCTTTCCTCTTTACATTTTATCCATGTTTTAGGGGTAAATTGGTCATTTTATCCATGTTTTAGGGGTAAATTGGTCATTTTATCTATCGTGCCCTGTCCAGTTCTGTATTACCAAACGCCAAACAGTTGTTCTGTCCTGTTCTGTTATGGCATGTTTGCATACCAAACGCACCCCTAAAGAACATAAAAAAACATTGAGGGGTAGCTCAACTGGTAAGACCTTAGGTTTGCTCCCAGGGGTCACCAGTTCAAGTCCCCTCCGAGCCATTGGAGGTTTGTCTACAGTCTCATAAGATTAGTCAAGGTGTGTGCAAGTTGACCATGACACCCACGGTTATAAGAAAAAACTAGAGAACATAAGCATGTTAAGCTTTTAAATGCCATGAAACTTTTATGTTCCAGTAAGTTCAAAAAAAAATCACCAAAGTGCCTTTGGCCTAGCGGTATGTGAGCGGTGAGCTTCTGTTCTCCTAGGAGGTCAGGGGTTCAATCATCACCAAAGGTGAGGAGGGTGTGTAAGTTTATTTATTTCATTTGCCGTAAATAAATATTATATACTTAAAAAAAAATCATAGATCCAACTTGTAAATTTTTGTGGGTCCCATAATGGGTCTTTATAAACTCGGTATGCTTCCAAGGCCGTGCAAAAGCACGATGAGTTTATTGTGGATGTAGTAACCTCTCGAACATCAACATGTCAGAAGTTAAATATATATATATATTCCAAACTTTAGTTATTTGAATGTAGGAAGGCAAAGCAGATGAAGGTGGTCAAGCAATAACAGATGAGGAATCACCTCATAATCATGAATCTTTTGCATGCCGATCTCAGAGAGATAATCAATCGCTGCTCCTAAACCAATAGCTTCCCCAATTGCAGGTGTTCCAGCCTCAAATCTGAAACAATCAGAACTTGGAATCTAATAGGCAGATAATTCACGGATATCACAGTTCAAGTAGGGTCACAACCACCCAACCAAACAAAAGAAAACAAACACACTAGCTAGTTAGGGGTGAGCATAACCGGGTACTCGGCCAATTTTCATGGAACCGGAACCGCTAACACCGGTTCCTTATATTTTGGAACCGGAACCGTCGGGAACCAGTTCCGGTACCGGGTACCCCGTTTCAATTTTTATTTTATTTTTACAGTGCATACTATAAAAATGTAATTAAAACTACAAAATACCGACTTAAAGTATTAAATACAACAAATGGTCAAAACTAATTATTACATAAATAACCTGTCAAGTCGTCAACACCTAAAAGGAAATATAGTTTTAAAAGTCTAACCTAAAAGGAAATATAGTTTTATTAATAAATATATAAAATATTTTTAATTTAAAAGTAGCGGGTACCCGGTCCCAGAACCGATCCCGCCGGGTACCCAGCAGGTAATGGTTCCAAAAAAATGAGAACCGGAACCGGAACCAGTCTTGATCGGTTCCGTATTTTCGGAACCGGAACCCATCATATCGGTTCCGGTTCCTGAACCGGCAGTTCCGGAGCGGTTCCGGTTCCAAAACCGGATACCTGGTTCTGATGCTCACCCCTACCAGTACTTCCCTTAAATTCTGAAGTAAAAGGTAGTTAAATTCAAGTGCAACCAACCTGGATGGAGGATCAGCGTAAGTAGAATGATCCAAAAAAACATCAGATATCATTTCACCACCACCTACAATATCAACCATAATTTATGTCCACTTTGATGAAATTTATATAGTAAGAGAAACACTTGAAATATATACCTAAGAACGGAGGCATAGCCGCCAAGAGCTCACTTTTTCCATACAAGAAACCAACGCCTGTAGGCCCACACATCTGAAGCATGTTTATCACAAACTAGCCTCAACCATTAAATATATTTATGTATACATAGAAAGTAACTCACCTTGTGAGAAGAAGCAACAAGAAAATCAACACCAAGATTCTGAACGTCAACCACCATATGTGGTACACTTTGGCAAGCATCTACTAGAACTTTTGCACCAACATCATGTGCCCATTGGACGATTTCATTAATAGGGAGAACAGAAGCTACATATGGAAGCAGTATATTAGTGATACTTGATTCTTATTATTCATTATGAAGACCAAGACTTCCACAAGCAATAGTGAACATTCTAGAAGCCTTTACGAGCAAGAATATGAAAACCAAAGGGCCTTTGGCCTAGCGGTATATGAGTCTCTGACCTCCTAGGAGGTCAGGGGTTCAAACCTCACCAAAGTTGAGGAGGTTGTGTGAGTTTATTTGTTTCATTTGCCATATATAAATATTATATACTTCAAAAAGAAATATGGAAATGAGAAAAATATGGAACATTATTTTCTATAGCATGTAAGATAAAAAAAGTTTTTACATAATTAAATTTCATGCCATCTAGATACAGAGACAACCAAATTTTGCAAAAGATGATCCCATCCATCATAAAGAGACATGGGTAAATACGTACCGAGCACGTTTGAAACATGATGAACCACTACTAGTTTTGTCTTCTTCGAAACCAATTCTTGTAGCATCTTGATATCCGGGACTTCATCTTCTGTTAAGCTGACAAACTTCAAAACTGCACCGGTCTTCTCAGATAGAAGTTGCCAAGGAACAATGGCACTATGATGTTCTGCAATTGTGACAACTATCTGCAGGTAATATTGGAATAAGCGTAAATATTTAATATCATAAAGTTGTCATGGTCAGAAGAAAGTATTCTATATTCAAAGAGCATGGAATACCAAGATCTATATGACCAATTAGATTACGTCATTTTGCTGCATATTTTACCATTACACCTTACTAGGTTACATCTTCCTTTGGCCCATTACATCACTTTGCACATTATTTATTGCCCTCCTATAAATTTAATTTGTGATGCATTCCAAGAACCGAACCCAAGTCTCATGTGGCCAACCTCCCCTTATGCAGTAGCAGCAAAACTACGAAGTAGCAGACTTTCATGAAATCATGAGCAATCTCAAAACTGCAAGGATTTTAAAGATTCAGGCACTTTTGATGGCGATATCCTATATACTTATCATTATTGTTCTTGTTCTTGCCTAGATTTAGATCTAAATTGGTTCGGCTGTCATATTCTGATTAATTAGATCTATCAAATTGAGAAATCTGGAACCAACAACTTTCTTTCACAATCTTTTAAAAAATTCAAGTCTTAGGACAATTAGAACATGTCTTTTAAATGTTTTTTTCCCTCTAATACATGTTTGAGTAAGAATATGTACAGCCAACTAAGTCATCCTTCTCCAAAGCATTTGACAAATTTCAGCAAGGACTAGAGCCTATCTTCAGTTTAAGTAGTTATTTTATTAATTGAATGCTTCTACAACGAAGTTATTTTATTAACTGAATGCTTCTACAACGAAGTTATTTTATTAATTGAATGCTTCCTACTAGGTTTAAAGGAAACCATTTGACCTGTTGACCATATCTTATTTCCTACAAAAGTTTCTTCTTGTTGATCAAGCTTCTTCGATCGCAACTATGTACATGATTTCATTTATGCTCAAATAAACTTGATTCTAGGCAAATGTTGTACTTTTGTTCGGTATTTTAGGCCTTAAAAAAGTTTTTTCAAGTTAGTATGAGGGAACATTCTCTTGTGTCACCTATCTGGAGTTGGTCCTCTTCTTTTCTAGTTCATATTTGTAGGGTCGAGTCTCCTGGTTATGTTCTTGATTCAAGAAATCCTTATTTAGGTTGCTCCAATCGTTCCTATTGTGGATTTGTGGTGGGTGTACAAATCTAGGAGAAAAAGATAAACTGAGGCCTTGTTTGTTTTTTTTTCATTTTAAGCCCTTAATCACCACTTATGTCTGATTCGTTTAGACGTTTCATAACCATTCCAGAACTGAAATCAGACTTCAGCACCTCTTAAAAAACAAACGCCACCTAAGACACCCCTAACTTTACTACATTTGTTTTCTATTTACCATTAATAGAGGATGTTATGAGACAAAATGTCTGCAAAACTATGTACATTGTTGGTTTGCCAATAAATCTTGAAAACACCAATACCAATCCCCTTTTATTGCAATTCAATATGGAACTCAATGAGCATAGTTGCAGAAAACCCAAATAAAAGGATGCCTCAATGAAATTTTTATTCAAGAATAAGATGGTGTGCTGCAAAAACCTAAAGGAAGTGAAAGAAAGAGTGGTTCTAGGAGCATTATCCACCAAAAACTACATGATAAAACTCTCAAAGAAAAAGGAACAAGATATATCAAACCTCATCGTTGGGTTTTAAATTAGACATTCCCCATGAGTAAGCTACAAGGTTAATAGCTTCAGTAGCATTTCTTGTGAACACGATCTCACTAGACTCTGATGCATTTATAAAAGCTGCCACCTTTTTCCTTGCCATTTCGTACTCATCCGTTGCTCTTGCACTAAATTAAAATAAAATGGTAAAATGAGCTTTGGAGAGAATTTGATTTAGCTACAAACTATGAAGAATTCCATGCCACATCTAACCTTTATAGATGATTTTCTACGAAATGTTGAATAAACTGAATGGAACATAATACCTTAAGAAATGAATCCCACGGTGCACATTTGAGTTGTATGATCTATAGTAGTTGTTTACAGCATCTATCACAGCAGAAGGCTTCTGTGAGGTTGCTGCATTGTCCAAGTAAACAAGTTTTGATCCATTGTTTACCTTCTGTAAGATAACACAAATGATCATAAAAAGATTTCAGTATTTATTCATAATAACTTCTAAAGCAGAACATTGTCAATTACACAACAAACAGAGTGAGTCAACAAGGGACCGTTCCAACAAAAAGGGTGCACCTAAACTCTTGAAATCAACCAAAAAAAGACTTCGAATTCAAAAAATAACTCTTGAAAATAAACCAAAAAACCGGGAAAAAAAACTCTTGAAATCAAGTGAAAAACCGAAAAAGTCCCTCGAAATTGATTAAAAAAACCCAAAAAATTCCCTCCAAATCAAGCAAAAAACTTTAAAAAATCCCTCGAAACGGTGGAATCAGGTTAAAAACACATCAAGCGATATTGAATGTTAACCATGTTTTTTGTAATTATTTTTTATCTATATTATATAGTGCCACCGGTATTAAAAAATTTATGGGTCCATCCCTGCTCCTGAAGTCATAAGCTCATGGCATTACTCTGATCTGATTCATATATAATCTTAAACTAAAAAATTTCAATAACAAGCATTTTCCCATACTACTTGGGATGTGCTAAAATTGAATTTGACTTCAAATTTCAGGATCCAAAGTAAAGCAAAGTAAATTAATACTCCCTTAAATCCACAATTAATTTGGATTAAAAGTAGCAAGATACCATTCTCAGATTTACCAACTCACAATGACTCAACATCTTTACAATTTCTAGTAACGAACCATATCATGGAACAAAAGGGAATTGAGCCATTTTCAAAGGTACTGCAAATTTTAATGGTAGAAAACAACATTAGCTAAGAAGAAGTATCGGTTGATGCATTCTTATTAATCAATTATCCCCTCCCTTCCAGTATAAGAGCTTCGCGAATTCAAGCATGTCAAATTCAAAACCGATATCATATGGAAGTTATTGCTAAATTACCATCAATAGTTGTCATAGAGTTGAATTAAATCAAATTTCATCACGAAAAAAAATCGTCTAAGCCGATAACCTACGATAATTTGAACTTGCAATTTAACAACATGAACAAAAACCAGAAGTTTAAAGAGAATTACATACCTGATGGAGAATTTCAAAATCGGGTCGTGTGGAGTGTCCGAGAGAAACGGAGGCTGCCGCTGGAACTGAAAGAGAAGCTGTTGAAGAAGAAGAAGAAGAATATTTGGGGAAAGTGAAACGTAAGTTTAAGGAGGTTCGATTGGTGAAATGATTAGGGTTTATGAGTTGAGTAAAAGAAGGAAGCTTGAGAACCACTCCTTCCATTGTCATCATTTGTTATCCCTGCAAACAAGCAATGTCCCTCTGCAATTGCAAGCACGACTACAAAAATAGAGATGGAAATTTCACTGGGATTCTCCGGTTTGGTGGATAAAGGGGCGGTTTATTTTTATAGATGCGTCTTTTTATTTAAATAGAAGAAAGTATAAAAGAAATTACAAAAAATCGTAGATAAAATAAATAATATTTTATTAGAAATATAGATTATTTTAATAATATAATGAATTTTGTAATCTTTAAAATGTAGTTGACTCCTGGAGTTGAATGTAATATTTTTTAGAGATTTTTAGTTTTAGTTCCCTATTTTGAAGAAAATTATGGAGATGCTCTAAACAAGCCGAGTTGAGCAGTAGATTAATCGAGTCGGGTTTGAAATTTTAATATTAGGATTGAGCTCGTTTAAGTTTTTGAAAGTAGGCTCGAGCTCGAGTTCGAGCTTAAATGTTTTTTTGAGTTATCGAACTCGAGATTGATTAACTCGTTTATCGGCTTGAGCTTGATAGTTTTTATATATTTGTTGTATGATTAATGAATATATGAGTATGTTTGCCTCAAAAAATGTATGTTCAAGTGGCTCCATTCAACTTGACTCGAAAAGTTTAATCGAGTTTTCGGACGAGTCGAGTCAAACATTAGTGTCATGAAGCTCGGGCGTTGAGTTAAACGAGTTTCAGTTTGTGTTCGAGATTGACTCGACCTCGAGAAATTATTAAACTCGAGCACGAGATAAACAAGCTCGAGTAGCTTGTTAAAAACTCGAATCATTTACACCCATCGGAGATGACATTACTCGTCCCTAATTTGGTCATGATTAAAAAAACATTTTGAGGTAGGTTGTTAAGCAGCTCTTTCCACTCTTACAACCCAAACAATCAAATCAGGAGTGTCTATTTGATCATCAACGGTTACCATTTAGTCAGTTGTAACTTCTCTTAGCTAAGAAAAAGGAAAATAAAGAAAGTTGATCGTAGATAGGTTGGTTGCATCAGTTGTATAATCCAGAAAGATTGTATTTGAATTGAACGTCCGCGTGTATATATATACAGGAAAATTCAAATGCAAACTCAAATTTGGTTTTGAACGTGAGGACACATGAGAGTGTGACACGTGTCTGAATGTAGATTATATCAGACTGAATAAATATTATATTCAATCTAAATATTTCTTTAATTATTCAGTCTGAATATTTCTTTAACTATTCAGTCTGAATATGACACGTGTCGCGCTCTCGTTTGTCCCCACGTTCATAACCAAATTTGAGTTCTCATTTGAACCCGCCCCCTACATACAGATATATATATGTGTGTGTGTATGTGTGTGTGTATATATATATATAGAGAGAAAGAGAGAGAGGGAGGGGGGGGGGGGGTAAACGAGAATGAATCATGTTTAAGAAAATAAAGAAAAAATTCTCAACGACTTATTTATATTTAAAAAAATAAAATATCCAAAAATACTAATGAAAGGACATTATTGTCCAAAATTACTTTTTATTAAAAATAATTATTTTAAATGAGTGGTTGAGAATACTTCACTTATTTTTTTTAAAATTGGATTACTTTTACTAAAAATTCTTATTTAAAAAGAATCAATTGATGATGATTATTTAAAAAAAATATAAAATATCTCACTATCGTACGCCTACATTTTATATAAATAAATTCCTAATATGGGCTAAATAAATTCCTAAATATCCCAAACTATCATATAACATTTTTTTTCATAAAAAAAATCGTTAATTTTCATTATAAAATCACATGTGATATTTATAATAAGTAAACTTAAGTCGAAAATATATAAAACTTATCTAAATATCATATTTGATATATGTATATTATGAATGACGTTTGAAATCACATGTGATCATATACATATTAAATGTATTTCGTTACACATCACATATGTTTATGTTTCCATTTTTTCCCCTTTTTTAACATTTAATTTCAAATGAATGTTTTTACGCTTTAAATCATATGTGATTAAGAATTTTTAAAAATCGCTAATTTTCATCATAAATATAATATGTGATATTGATAATAATAAATTTAAGTCGAAAATAAATAAACTTGTCTATAATATCATATTTTGTATATGTATATTATGAATAACGTTTGAAATCACATGTGATCTTATTTATATTAAATGTATTTCGTTACACATCACATATGATTATGTTTTCATTTTTTTCCTTTCTTAACATTTAATTTCAAATCAACTTTTTCACGCTTTAAATCATATGTAATTAAGAACTTTAAAAAAAACGTTAATTAGTTGTGAATCACATGTAATTTATATTAAAATTGTAATTTAGACAAAAATTATAATTTTTTTAAAATATTACTTTAATAAAAAAATTATTTAAATACAAATTAAATTACCACTTATTTTTTAAATGACTTTAATATAACATGTGGTTGAGATTTCATTTCTAATATTGTTCTACCAATTATGCCCTTGAAAATACTTACCTTTGGTGGAAATTTGTATTTCATCTCTAATATTTACAAAATATGTCATTAAGATTATAGCCTTTAATTTAATCAAACATGTGGTTGAGATTCATTTTCTTATTTTCTTAAATAGGTATCATTCTCGTATGAACATGCTCCTATATATATGTATATATATATGTATGTATAGGGTAGGGATTAAATGAGAACCACCCTTCCTTAAAGGAACAAAAGAATAAATTGTGGACTACATATGATGTGGGTCCCACATAATATTAAATTATTTATGATTTAATATTAAATCATATTAAATCATATTAAATCATAACAACTGAATGTATATATGTGATCCACAAGTGTCCCTTTGTTTCTTTGAAAATGCAAAGTTCTCATTTGAACCTTCCTCTGTATGTATATATATATATACAGAGAGAGAGAGAGAGAGTGGGAGGATTCAGGGGAAGACTTCAACAAAAAAAACTGAAGAACACTATGGGAGCCCTTCATCTGGATGATATGCACTTGTGCATAGACGGTATGCACAAATGCATACAAGCTGCTTTTTCTTTCTATGCACGTATGCATATTACAAATTACTAGCATGCATTTGTGCATACCGTCCAAATGGAGAGCTCTTAGGGTGTTCTTTTGAGGTTTTCCTCTGAACCTGACCCTATATATATATATAGGGCTGGGTTTCGGTAAGAAGTTAAGTTATGGTGAGAACGGATTTCCACCATTGTTTACACGTAGGATGAGATGCACCGAGATGAGATACATCGAGATTCACAAAATCAATCCTCGTATCAAGCACAATTCATGGGTGGGTTTGAGATTAAAGATGATCAAGGGTTCAGATCCCTTCTTACGCTTCTCACCTTAACTCTCCTTTTCACACGATCCTATGTATGTATGTATATATATATATATAATGATCTAATTCATCTCGATACATCTCATCCTAATGTGCATCCAAGAGTGGAGATCTCTTCTTACACTTTTCATCCCGACTCTCATTCTCAACGGAACCCAACCATATATATATATATATATATAGTCGGGTTCATAAGAGAATGATATATATATAGGGGCAGGTTCATATGAGAACGCGATGAGCTTTTTTCATGTACAAAATCATATATGATTCATGTAGTGATTTTGATTCACATACAAAATCATATGTGATTTTGATGTTAGTACAAAATCACCATGTGATTTTTTGATGTTGGTACAAAATCACATGTGCTTTTGTACATGAAAAAAAACTCTTCGAGTTCTCGTAAAAAGATACCATCCTCGCATGAACCTCCCTATATATATATATATAAGAAAAATAAGAGAATGGTCGGATCACAAATGATTTTTACACTAATATCACGTACAAAGTCACATGTGATTCAAGCGACCTTGTCACGCGGCATTACCAAGAATTCATAATGTCCGTACCGTGTCCTAAACGCCGTCTTTGCTACATCATCCTCCTTCACCTTCACTTGATGATAACCCGAACGTAAGTCGATCTTTGAAAAACAACCCGCTCCTTGTAGTTGATCAAAGAGGTCATCAATCCTCGGAAGTGGATACTTGTTTTTTACGGTCGCTTTGTTCAACTCCCGATAGTCGATACACATCCACATTGTGCCGTCTTTCTTCTTCACGAACAAGACTGGAGCTCCCAAGGCGACGAGCTCGGCCTCACGAAACCCTTCTCTGAAAGATCTTGTAGTTGCGTCATCATCTCTTGCATCTCGGACGGTGCGAATCGGTAAGGTGCTCTTGCAATCGGAGCGGCCCCCGGTACTAGGTCTATTCGAAACTCTACTTGCCTATCGGGTGGCAATCCGGGTAAGTCCCAGGAAACACATCGGGAAACTCACTAACGACCCGAACGTCTTCAATCTTTTTCTTCTCCAACTTTGCATGGTTAGGCATTTGCGTGCCTTTGCCAATGTCAACAATGCTATCTCGCCTTTTCTCTTTTCCCCGTAGACCACCACCGTACCGCCATTCGGCTTGGTTCTCGGCCAACCAGTCCATTCCAACCACCAAATCAAATCTTCCTATCAACACAGGCATGAGATTCACTCCAAACTTATTCTCTTCAATCTCTAAAGTGCAATTCTTAAGAATGTCCCGAACTAGAACTTGCTTACCATCGGCTATTTCAACAATATAGACATCCTCTAAAGTACTAGTATGTACAAGTAGACTTGGATAGAAAGAAGTGGACACGAAAGAAAAAGTTGCGCTGGAATAAAAAAGAACACGAGCGGGTACAAAGTTAACAAGGAACGTATCCGACACCACGTCCGCCGATGCTTTCGCCTCATCCGTCGTCATCTTGAAGGCTCTTCCCACTGCTTTCGGAGTAGTACTAGCTTTTGTCAGAGAACCCGCGAATTTCAACTTCGGGCACTCATTTCTGAAGTGGCCCAGTTCTTTGCATTCGTAACATACAGGTCTTTTGATTGGGCACTCACGACTGAGGTGCCCAGCTTTCCTACACTTATTGCAACCACCGGAGGATGAGTTGCATGCTTCGAAGTGTTTGCTCCAACATTTGGAGAACCAACTAGCTTCTCTTCTAGATTCGGTCCTCTGATTGTTGTTGTTGGTGTTGTTGTAGTTTGACCTCTTGGAAGGCGTCGAATGCCCTTTCCATTTCCTCTTTTCCCCGGCCATCATTCTTTCTTCGATGCCCAAGTTATGAGCATCCTCATTATGTTGGGATTCTTCGGTTGCCTCCCTGAGAGTAGAGGGTTTTGAAACTCGAACCATCTCCATCATGGCTGATGGCAAGCCTTGAGGCGTTCACCTTCTCCTTTTCAGTCGGGGCCACGTGCCCTACCAAACCCAACTTTTCAACAAACGACCGCGTGTATTCTCTCTCAGTCTTGCTTCCCTTCTTGAGAGCCCGAAACTAAAATTCGGTCAATTGCTCTTTCGTTACAATACTCCTCCATGATCTTTGCCTTAAACATCTCTCATGTAAGCATAGAGACGATCACGGACCCAAGGGTAGCCGTGGTGATGTCCCACCATGTTAGGGCCTCGCCCCATAGCATTTGTGAAACAAACTTCACCTTTTGCCTCTCTTCACAATCACTCGAGCCAAATGCTTGCTCGATCTCTCGCAACCACCTAATGCACTTTACCGGGTCATCCGAACCGGAGAACTCGGGTGGTTTAGTACACATGAAAGTCTTGTGCGAGCAACCCCTTTCCGCTCTTCTTTCTTCCACTGCGGGTGTCTCTTCAATGACGGGGCCAGTCCCGTTTCCTCTGGAACCCCCCACTAGGTTCTCAGTTGTTGCTTGATGACTTCGGTAACTAGCATCCTTTTCCTCGAACATCTTGATGAATGTTTCATGTTGTTGAGCTATGACGAAATTAACCGCTTGCATCAAACCGAGTCGAAGCATCTTGAGAGCCCGCTTCCACCATTAAAGGACCTCCCATGTTAAGGTTAACTTCCGGTATACGATCTATTCTGGGTGCAACTCTTGTTGGAATAGTAGAGATCGGAGGTGGCTGAGTGACGTCCACTGTACTATTATTTGTGCCGTCAACTTCATTTCGCAACCTAGTGCGCGTGTTAACCATCTTAGTCTGCCAAAAGCATAGAGTAGAAGTAAGACAAGGCTAATATTAATACGTATAACACATTCACCAATCATTGAAACAATAGTAAAATAAGCATACTCACAATACAATATACCCAAAATAGCATTAGCTACGTGATATCTTGAATATATCATACACATAAGAATTCTTATTACCAAAGTCACATTTCATGATTAGCGCATTTTCATCGACTCTAAAGCTCTCCTATCTCAAGAGTGTCTACCCATAACTCACAATTCATCACTTAAAGTCTCAGCTTAAGTCTAGGCATCTTTTGTCCATACCTAGTTCGCTTAAACTAGAGCTCTGATACCAACTTGTAACTCCCCTAAAAATGGGAGTTAATTTAAACCAAAATAAAGTGTGGAATACGACTTAATGAATAAATATCATCCAAAAGGTGGGGAGAAAGTAATAGAGTTTACAATGCTAAATGGATACTAATTAACAACCTACTAATCTATACAACTTCAGAATATAGATTAAATTTGGGTGTCACTATTATCCTCAAAATACTGTTTCTAGTAACTCCACTTTGTACACTCGAAGATGTACTCCCAAAAAGGATACCTCTACCGGCACCTAGCTCCGCTCAACTCTTTGGAGCCCCACTATGACGATCACCCGATATACATGTCATTTTAAGAAAAAAAGTGTTAGGCTTAAAGCCTAGTGAGAATAAACAGTTTATTAAAGAAAGTCATTAAATCTGGAAAAGCGGTAAATAAACATTTGACCGTAAAACTTTCTTGTTTACTCTTTTCTTTAACTCATGCTTGTTCTTGAGAAAACACAACTTGAGGGAAATGCGGGGGAGACCCGCTAATGCATGACATCAACCCCAAACTAGGATCTTTAGTCTATGTCCTAGTAAGCTTGATCGGAAAAGGTCTTTCGCTCACGGATAACAAGTTCAAGCCCGAACTAGGATGTGTTACTCGAAACCTAAAATATGATCAAGCTCAACCCCAAACTATGATCTTTCACTTGGCCCATCCCCAATGTGACTGACTATTGTGTCTATGGATCCATTACACTAGTCTTATACATTTTAATACATCATTATCAAATGTATTAACCATTCCTTCACAAAAAATCTTTATATGATAAATATTTTCTCATTCGAACTCTTTCCAAAAATTAGGTCAAAATAGCATCTAGTTCCAAATATGATATTTCTTAAAAATAAACCAACTCGAAGGGTTTTAGAACCGTTCCTCATACTTATTTCAACTTTTCATAGACAAGCTCTAGATGATTCAAATTGACCTAGTTTATCAAAATCCACCAAATGTAAAATATTTGAATAACCATTTTTTTGTAGGAAGTAAAATACATCAATTTGGCATGTATAAAGTTTTATGAAAGGTAAGAATGAACTCAAAATGCTAGAGTTTTGAGGAAAACACTAGAAACTTCTATCACCACTTGCATCCTAGAGAGGAGAGGAAGAACACCTGAGGTTGGAACCCTAGATCTTGATTAATCTTGAGTTTCGAAGCTAGATCTTGCTTGGTTGTTGTAGAGGAATCAAAGCTCCTAAAATCCCCCTTTAGGGTTTCACTTTCGGAGTAAATGCTGAGAGAGAGTTGGTATATGAAATAAATGAATCTGATATAAAAATCCCGTATTTGTAGTTCAGACCACGAAGTGTGACCACAAAGTGCGACCACGAAGTGCGACAAGGGCATGACCAGGTCGCAGTGTCAAGGTCGCACCCGCCCAGACCCGACCTATAGTACAAGAAACGCGACTTCGAGCTGCGATGATGGCATGGCATGGTCGCACATTCCAAACTCAACCTTCGGTACAACCGTGACTACAAGGTGCGATGATGGCATGGCAAGGTCGCAGTTGCCATGGTCACACTTTCCATCTGGTAGTCCCAAAATACTTTAACACCCAACCTATTGAAATACCAAACTTGTATTTATTAAAAGAGGGTCAAGAGATATAAAATTCAGGGTGTTACATATTCATTTACGAATTATCCAAAAGTCCAGATCCTTTCTTACGTTTCTCATCATAACTTATCTTCTCATCGGACCAAAGGTTCAAACGAGAACACCTCCATTTTACGAGAACGCGAGAACACCCTTTTACTATAGAAAATCACATGTGATCCTATTATTCCATCACATATGATACTAAATCAAAGATGCGGATGACTTTTGGCGTGGTCTAGGTTGCGGCCGAGTCACCCTTACACCATTAAGCCCATTCACATGTATTATCACATGTGATAAGTGTGTTGTTTATGTGATATTATAACCCATCAAGAGCATCACATGTGATACTAAATCAAAGATGCTGACGAACTTTGGCGCGACCTAAGTCGTTGGACACGTTGTCTGCACATCACCAGGTCTCATGACGTGTATTATCATATGTGGTGTTCTCGCTTTCTCGTAAAATGGAGGTGTTCTCGTTTGAACCTCCACCTATATCTATATAGATAGATATAGGGTCAGGTTCAAGAGAAAACACCAAAAAAAAAAATTGAAGAACATTCTGGAGTCCTCCATTTGGACGGTATGCACAAATGCCGATGGTAAATAATGGAAACAGAAATTTAAAAAAAAATAAAAAATAAAATAATGGTTGAATGTCTCATCACCAAAACTTGACCTATGCAATAAATATTAAAAAGAGTAAATTACAATTTTGGTCCCTATGGTTTGCCAATTGTCATGAAATTGGTCCTTTAACTTCAAAAATGACAAGAAACCCCTCCAGGTATGCATTTTGTTATGAATTTGGTCCCTCAAGCGAAAGTCCGTCTATTTCCTGTCGTTAACCCCTACCACATGAGATGCACACGAGGGTATTTTTGTCAATCCTTTTTTTTCTCTTTTTCTCTTTTCTCTCTTTCCCCTCTCTTTTAAAACCTAGTCAATTCCTACCGTTACTCCTCCCCCCCATCCAACACACTCAGCCTCCATATTGTTTTCTCCATTGAAGCTCAGACCATGGTTTTCTGTTACTGTGGTGCGTATACGGTTATCCAAACCTCGTGGACAAATGCAAACCCAGGCCGAAGATTCTTCTCCTGTTCGCACACTGTAAGTTTTTATGGTTTATGTTAGTGGATTTCGATTTTTTCCCTTTCTCTTGAATGTGTTGATTTTGTCAGGGAAGCAATTGTCCCTTTATTGGTTGGGTTGATCCACCAATGTGTGCTCGATCCGTGGTGGTTATACCTTGTTTGTTGAGGTCAAAAAATGTTATTGAAGAAAAATTAAGGGCACGAGCTGTTGAAGCTAGAAGATTGAAGACATTACTGTTAATCACTTGGATCCTCTTTCTAATCCATTTCTTTATGTTTTGAGCAATTATCAATAATGGTTTTTGTTTTAGACTTCTGGTTTTTGTTCTTTGTAAACCATCATTTGGAATGTATTAAATGGTTTGTATTGTAATCAGTTAGATTCTGTTGCAATTGGATGAAATATTTTTTTGATGTTATTTAAGTTGAATGAAATATTTGTTTGTAACCAATTTTCTACTCATATGCACTGTTATTTAAGTTATTGTTTGGTTCAACCATGGACATTAAACGAACAAATGTTTCAAAAAACCAATTTCCTTGTTTATGGACTGTTGTTTAACTTGCTGTTTGGTACAACCATGAACATTAAATGAACAAATGTTTAAAAAAACCAATTTCCCTATTTATGCATTTAAGCTAATTTCCCTGTTTATACATTGATTGAACAACCCAAGGATTGCATTTAAGCCAATTTCCCTATTTATACATTGATTGAACAACCCAATGATTGCATTTAAGCCAACAAAGGTTACATAACCACATACCGCCATTAATTAAACAACACAAAAACAACAAACAGAAGGTCATTAAGCCTTCATCAACCACAAAATAATGTTCATTAGTGGATTGTTAAATAAACTAAAACAACAATGTTATGGGTTACAAAAGATCAAACATCCAAAAAAACCAACTAAGAGCAACTCAAACTGCCCTGTCAATGTCCTTTACAAGTCCTGGAGTTGTGCCCACCATTCTTGCATTTGGTACAAGTGACAGGCTTTCCATACTTTGAAACCTTAGAATCTTTAACAGGTTGGCTTAACTCATCTGCACTTTTCCTTCTCTTCTTCTTGGGACTCCCAACCTGTGTGTGATGAAGTGGTGGAGTTAGCTTCAATGCACAGTCACTCTTGGGCCATAATTCCTTCCCACTTAAAGGATCAACCTTGAACTCATACACCTTCTTCCAAGTTGCTAACTTGTAACTGTCATGAACCCATTTTTCAGGTAAACCAATATTGTCTCCATTAGATGCCATATACCAGATTGTGGCAACATCATGCTTACAGGGTATTCCTGTCAACTCCTACTTCCTACATGTGCATGACTTCCTAGTTGAATCAACAACACATTGATATTTCCATGGCCCAGTCACTTGGTACTTGTCCCCACCATTCCAAAGAACAACATATTGTGCAACTTGTGTCTTTGTTGACTCCAAAATTCTTGTGGCTGTGGGTGTCAGAAATCCTTTACTCTTTGCAATCACCATTCCAACATTTACAATCCTCTTCATGAGGTATTCTCTAATATACTCCAATGCTTTGATGATAGGCTTGTCATGGCCATCTATAAGTTGTCTATTGAAGACCTCACACATGTTGTTGAATAGAACATCACAGTGAGGTCTACCTGCACATGTGAAAGACATATGCATTATTATCCATTCTACTTACATCATCCATGTACATCACAGTCCAATACTTTCAAAGAAGGAAATTTACCTGTAAAGTGGGCTCTTGACCAATGAACAGCTGGAAATGTCTTTCAACCATTTAAAAGCCTTCATATCCAGTACTTTCAATTTATCCATGCAAGTTTGAAATTATGGCATTGTTGGTGCTGTTGCACATTTCCACAGTGCATCCTTGAACACCTTTTCCCTTCCAAGTCTTCTTCATATTTTCATATATATGCCTAAGACAGAACCTGTGCTCTACACATGAGAAAACCCTAGCCAATGCAGGTATGATGCCCTATTTGGAACAAAGGTAAACAAAAGTTATTATTGGATAAGTTAAAAATGCAAGGAATTACCAAAGATTAATAATTTACCTTTTGCCTATCATTGATGAAAGTAAAATTTGAATTTGAACTCAAATACAAGTCATCACCTAAGTACTCCAAGAACCATGTCCAAGAATCTGTGGTCTCAACTTCTACTATGGCATAAGCTAAGAGATAGATACCTTGGTTTGGGTCAACACCAACTGCAGTCAAAATCTGCCCTGGAAAAGGTCCTTTCATAAAACATCCATCCAGACCCAACAACTGCTTTCCACATGCTTTGAACCCATCCTTAAGTGCATCAATACAAATGTATATGTGTTTGAACTGTCTTGTTGGGAGTTTGGGTTAGCCTCATCTTCCGCTGCAAGTTTGACTATCGTCCCTGGTTTTCTCTGTTAAGCTCCAACACATAGTCCCTCAAATGTTCATACTGCTCATTGTAATCACCTCTAACCTTTTGTGTTGCAATTGCCTTTGCTCTGAAAGCCTTCATTTTTCTTACCTTAAGCTCATACTTTTTACTTAGTCCTTCTGCCAAAGCTTTCAAGGGGATATCAGGGTTAGGAACTATGGTTTCTTCAACCTGTTGTGTAACACCCTGAATTTCGTATCTTTAATCATCTTCTAAATAAATACGAGTTTGGTATTTATTATAGGTGAATTGTGAAGTCATGTTGGAACCCAGATGTAATGTGCGACCTCAAGGTGCGACCTGGCTAAGGCCATGGTCGCAGTGCCATCATTGCAAGAAGTGTACCGTAACTCGTGTTGGAGAAGTGCGACCATGGCAAACGCGACCTAGCCATGGTGACGTCGCAGTTGCAGATCATAGTCGATGTACGTAGGTTGGATGGAAGAGTGCGACCATGGCAAGTGCGACCTTGCCATGGCATCGTCGCAGTTGGAGATGGTAGTTCGTGTACTGTAGCTCATCTCCGGGAAGTGCGACCTGGGACTGCGACCTGGACAAGTGCCCGTGTCGCACATCTTGGTCGCAGTTCGGTTCTGAAGTATAAAAAGAAGGTTCTAAGTCTGATTTCATTTATTACAAATATCAGATTCATTCTCTTAGCATTTACTCTGAAGTGAAACCCTAAGGGGCGATTCTAAGAGCATTTGTTGCTCTCTCTCAAGGAAGCAAGATCATCTTTGAAGCTCATGTGTTAGAAGTTCAAGACCTAGGGTTCAAACCTCTAGTGTTCTTCACCCTTTCTCTAGAAGTGCAAGTGTTAGTTGGAAGTTTTCTAGGGTTTCCTCAAACTCTAGTATTGTGAGTTCATTCTTACCTTTCTAAAACTTTATACATGTCAAAATGATGTATTTTACGTTAATATGATGTTTAGAATAAGTATTTCTATACTTGGAGGATTTTAGTAAAACTAGGTCAAAATGTAACATTTAGTTCTCTTTGAAATGATGTTTTGAGTACAACGAAGGGTTTTAAAATACTCTCATGAGTATATTGGCAAGAAATATGATGTATAAACCTAAATGTTATTTTGACCTAATTTTGGGAAGGAAAGTTTTGGAACATGGGAAGTTATTTCACAAAGATTTGTGAAAAGAAGTTAATACATCCGGAAACGAATGTACTAGGAAGTTAGACTAGTGTAAATGGATCCATAGGCACATATAGTCGGAAGTACCTGAGGATGGAACTTGTAATATATCCCGGTTTGGGTTGACCATGTTCGGAAGAGTAATCGATGTGATGGCGGGTCATTCCCGTGGATGTTTCCCTCAAAGGAAGAAATGCGTATCTTTTAGGTGTAAATCGCGGAAGAAAAGAATGGAAAAGCTTTTTGGTTAAATGTTTATTTACCATTTTCGAAGATTTACTAGCTTTTCATATTTGAACTGTTTGTTCTCACTAGGCTTTAAGCCTAACACTTTTTCTTAAAATGACATGTATATCAGGTGATCAAGCTGGTGGGGCTTGAAGGGTTGAGCGAAGCTAGATTCTGGTAGTGGCATCCTATTTGAAGCGCACCTTGTGTGTATAGATGGAGTTGCATAGAAGCATATTTTGAGGATTTAGAGACACCCGAACTTAATCTGTATTCTAAGTTTGTATAGATCAATAGGTTGTCGTCTAGTACCCATTTTGAATTTGTAAACTCTCTAACTTCTTCCCATCTTTATGGGTGATGTTTATTTTATTGAAGTTCTTCCGCATTTTATTTGGTTTAAATTAACTCCCATTTTTAGGGGTGTTACATGTTGAGAGAGAAAAGTGGCTGTACACTGCTTTACTCTTCTGGCAGGTAAACACTTGTGAGTGGATTTGCAGGTCTTCATAGTCCCGGTGATGTTTTTGTTATCAGTGGAAATAAGTAATACCCAAGGACATTGTGGTTGAGTCATGAGAGGCCCATCAGTGTCTGGCCCATTAGTGTCTGGCCCATTAGTGCTTCTACCTCCACTTTCAACATCCTTTCCTTTGCATATCACCCTCATCCTTAGCTTATCATTTTTTATAAACAAAAGATTCCTCTTAGTCTGAATTAAATGCTCTGTAACAACTTTTCTTATGTCTTTCTTACTTCCAAATTGTTGGCCAACATAAAAATGGGTTTGTTTACCTTGATGATTTTTTTTAAGTTTATGTAGTGCTTTTTTCCTACCACTTTCAAACTCAGAGTCGTCACCACTCTCAAACTCTTCCATGTCCATACTTATATCTTCAAAGTCTTCCATGTCAACCTGTTCATCATCCTTCTCATGTGTCTTACCCTTATCATCTTGTTGTTGTGCATTGGCCCTTGATCTGGAGTCCAACTCCTCTTGTTGTTGAACCTGTTCATTCTGATAAAATTCATCCTCCATATCAAACTCCATTCCTTGTGCATTACCCTGTTCTTCATGATCATATCCATCTTACTCATTTATGTGAAAGTCCATATCAAACTCCAATCCTTCTGCATTTGCTTGCTCATCATGCTCAACCTCATCCAGATCATTTAATTCAAAGTCTATTCCTTCTGCATTGACCTCCTCATCATGCTTTGCCTCATGCATGTCATTTAATTCAAACTCCATTCCTTCTGTATTGACCTCCTCATCATGCTCAGCCTCATTCTTGTCATTTAAGTCAAACTGCAATCCTTTTGCTTCACCCAAGCCCTCATTTAGGTCAAACTTCATTCTATCTTTTGCATTGACCTTCCTGTCTTGGTTATTCCCTTCTGCATTGGCCTCCTAATATACATTTACCTCCTTATCCAATCTAAGTTATTCAGGTTCAATAACCTCACTTTGTTGAGTGTTTTCCAATGTAACTTTATCAGTTTCAATCCATTCAATGAATAACTGTTTTTCAGCTGATTTGGAAGAAAAACCAGCCTCAAAATGTTCTAACTTTAGTTCTATTCATTTCTAGAGAGTTATCCTCTAAAATCTCCTGTATAACAACTTTCCTTTGACTAGGGGACCTTTCATATGTCCTTAGGGTAGTCCTAGCATGTTTAATGTATATGTCTATGATTTTCCACTTGTTTGTATACCTGATTAAGTTCAAAATATCTTGATCATTGCCCAAAGGTTCAAGGCCAAAGTCTAGGTCATGTTCTGGAATGCAAAAGTGATAATACATCCTCTCTTCAGGATCATAACCTAGCTGAACCATCATCATGTCTATTTATGAACACTAAGCTCATCAACATCTATTAGATCAAAATAACTTACCTTACCAATAATGTACTTCCCTCCTGGACTTTTAGTAAATACACCACCATGATGAACCTTCATTGAAATCAATCCTGGATAGTGTACTGCCAAGACAAAGAAATATTTTTTTGGTAAAAAAACAGAGCATCAAAGAAGAATTGTTTGTCGAGCTCAGTATAAGTGAGAAAGAAATACAACATACCGTATACTTCGTATGGGTCCATAGGTAGGTTTGCTTCCCGTATCATCGACATATGAGGCATTTGGAGTAGTTTGTTGAGCTCGGTATAAGTGAGAAAAAAATAGAAAAACATAGGAGGGCTCTGGTTTGTAATAATGAAGATGATAAGGGATAACCAAGGGTTTTGTTCGGGGGTTATAAAACGAGAGGGAAAAAGTGTAGAAAGAGAAAAAATTAGGATTGATAAAAATACCCTCGTGTGCATCTCACCTGGTAGGGGTTAACGACTGGAAATAGACGGCCGTCAGCTCGAGGGACCATCTGTAACAAAATGCATACATGGAGGGTTTTCTTGTAATTTTTGAAGTTAAAGGACCAATTTCATGACAATTGGCAAACCACGGGGACCAAATTTGTAATTTACTATTTTAAAAATAAGGTAAAGTGCAGCAAACTTAAAATAATGTTTTAGATAAACTTTATCTTGGAATTATATTTTTTATGCTTTAGTCTTCTTGAGAAAGTATTGGATTATGAAATGTCTTTTTTTGGTAATCTTTATTCTTTAGTTGGTCCAATAAAAATCTGATATAATATGTTGTACTATGCTAAGTTAATACTTATATTATTTTCATAAATGATCCACATTAAAAAAGAATGTAGCAAATTAAAAAAATGTTGAAATTTGACTTATCTGAACATATTGAATGATGTTTGAGATAAACGAATAGAAAATAAGGTTGACAACTTTGTAATCAATGTCTATATTATCACTATTTTCAAATAGAAAATATACCAAGATGTTTACTTAGTTAAGATCTATCACAAGGGTGAATCAAAATCAAAAATCTAGAATCAAAATTGAAGGAAAAAAAAATTAACTTACGTCTTAGGAACACACACAAGATGACGACGGAAAGGTAACCGGAAAGAGTCGATGACGGGAGGTAACTGGCAATGGGATAGACAATGCCAAATGTAGGTTTTATCTCCAAGAATTCTCATTTTGTGATTACCATAGAACTTATTCATTACACGTATTAGAATATTACATTCAACAACATTGCCAGGTATACAATTAGTCATATTAGCACACATAATCATATATTAATTAAAATACGTTTTTATGCAAATTATATTATTATAATCGTCTCATCAGTATCTTTAAAATGAGCCAAATATTTAATATTTTTGGATTTAATCATATTATTAAATAACATAAATACATAATAAATTATTTTAAAAATATTTTTTTGTTTAATTTTAATTTCTACGTACCCGACCAACGGACGGGTATACTGCTAGTTACTATAGTCTAACCAAGACACTACATTACTCTCCCATTTTATATCCAAGACCCCCAACAAAACTTTTTATATCAACACCCTTGTAACCATACATCAAACATCCAAAAAACATTCAACCAACCTTCTACTTTTGCTCATGTCATGAATCTTACCGACCATAATCAACATTCTCATACCAATGGTTCCAATCCTAATGGAAACCTTGCACCCCTTGTGACTATCATTGATACATTGATCAATGAAAAACACAACCTTGTAATTGATAAATATGAAGGGCTTTTACCCTAAATAGCCATTTTATACTATTAATATTAGCAATATAGCCACTTTTTTTTGTTGCCAAAATAGCCAATCGGGTCCCCCCCGGGGGCGACCGGAGACTTATGGGACGACTAACCGATCTCAAACCAAAACTCAATAAATTAATAATATTAGGTACAATGTCATCTTAAGGTCAAATCAATATCAATTCAATGTCAAATCAATATAATTAATTATTAATTTTCTTTTAAAAAAAGAGTGTATCGGGTTTTGTGTCCAGGTCACCCCCATAGGGCGACGTTGACTGCCTTTGATCGTCAAATATTTCTCGAAAATTGTTGGCACTCTTTCTCTTATAGCGCTCTTTCCTTCCCTTCGAGCTAGCCGAATCAGTACTTATTGTTATACCGTTCGTGCCCCTCAGAGCCACTTAACTCGCTTTCAAGAATAAAAATCCTGCTTCCAATTAATAGACTGAAATGAAAACTTTTAAAGATGTTATGGAGGGTTTAAAAGTCATCGGTTCTGGAACTGCTACAATTGCTTTAGCTGGAGCTGCAGTCGGAATTGGAAAGATATTCAGTTCGTTGATCCATTCAGTAGCACGGAGTCCGGAATTGGATACTAAATTGTTTGGTTATGCCATTTTAGGCTTTGCTCTCACGGGAGCCATTGCCTTGTTTTCTCTTATGATGGCCTTTCTGATCTTATTCGTATTCTGAGATTCGCTACCATCAGTAGCCTTCCTCCCAAGGCGAGCGAAGTGACGTGAGGCGAGCGTCTGAGTGAGTTGAGTGAGGAAGTGAGGGCCCTGAGGAAGCGGAGGGAGCAAAAGCTGGATCGGGTTTCACTGTTGTGTTGGTTAATGCCCAACCACCTTCACCTAAGAAGGCAAAGAAGTCAACTTCATAACCTTTTCCATTATCAGTAGCAGCAGTGGACGAATCGAGACAATAAAAATACAGGTAGGAATCTGCTTATCTACTTGCCTTTCAACCTCAGAGCATTGACGAACAGGAACAAAAGCACCACTAGCTGTAAGATTTGATTCCTTAACCGACGAGATAACTTAATGGAAGATTTAATTTAAAAAATATTTAATGATCAAGTGCGATATTAATTTAAAAAATATTTAACGAGAAAGTCGAGAGAAAAACGAGCCAAATAGAGAGAAAGCGAGAGGATTAGAGAGAAAACAACGTATATGATGAATTTATCGTTTTCCATATCGTTTCTTATATACGAAAACTGACCATAAAAAACAATACTCGGTCAAATTGTCCATTAAGTTGTCTCGTCGGTTAAGTAATCAAATATAACAATTTTCGAGAAAATTTGACGGTCAAAGGCAGTCAACATCGCCCCATGAGGGCGACCTGGACACGAATCCCGATACACTCTTTTTTTAAAAGAAAATTCATAATTAATTATATTGATTTGACATTGATTTGACCTTAAAGTGACATTGTACTTAATATTATTAATTTATTGAGTTCTGGTTTGAGATTGGTTGGTCGCCCCAGAAGTCTCGCGGGGCGACCCGATTGGCTATTTTGGCAAAAAAAAATTAAAAAATGTCTATATTGTCAATAGTAATAGTTTAAAATAGCTATTTAGGGTAAAATCCCTTATTTAGAAACACTCTCTTTAAAATGCAACAGGATCTTCAAATCGGATATATATATATATATATAGTATTTATATAAGATGATGGATTTATATATTTATGGAAGCGTATTATCAAACTAAAGGAAGATGGAAGAACAAGAAGAGAATGTAGACTAAAGCTTGCTCTTTTATTCTCATAAATATTTATAGTACAAATGATGGAAATATAGCTGAAGATGGTGGCAAGCTAACGAGATAACTCACACTAAGCTTATTGGGAGACAATGGGAAAATATGGATAAAACCAACTAATTTTTGCACACCTCTCCCACTAACAAGAGTAGCCTTAAATAGGCAAAACTCACATACTGTTTAATAAACAATTACAACAATAATTGAAAACGACAACTGCCATCATAATTGCAGATGTCACTCTTTAATAATACAGGTTGACGTCAACAAGTTTATTCGTCTAACAAATCATCATCAGATTCCCGATCTTGAGCATCTTGCATTATGTCGCCTTCTCCGCTATCACGTGAGCCTTTTCATGTGAGTCCTTTTCTTTAATCAGTAACAGAGGATTTTTTTTGGAGCATCTTCTGGCATAAAGTCACCTTAATCAATTCTTTTAAGTCTTTCTTAGAAGTACCTTGAGACTTTAACTTTTTAAGAGTTTTTAGAATATCTTGGGAACTCAACTTGATGCGCTCGCTTTTGAAATTGGTGGAGGCTCGAGATTAATAATCCCTTTAGTGGAATATAATGAGCATGCTTGAAAGAAATCATATTTATCCCACCATTTTATTATTAAAATCCTTCATCCTAAATAAGGAATATCGTATTTTTCTCCAAGATTTGCAAGGGATCTTGGACTTAAAATATAGTCCCATTTAAGAATCCAAGGGACTTGGTATAGAACAGAAAAATAAAGTCCGGGAAACTTACACGAAGGATTTTTACTTTTAAAATCTTCATAAATCCTTCTAATCTTTTTTGGGAGGATGATTGAGTATAACCCCCAATCCGAAAACCACCTGATAAACCATGCCGGAAATTCAAGTTTAGCTAACGGAAAAAACTGCATAAACCACGTGTGCTTCCTCTGTTTATTATTGTAAGTTATTATATGCCCAAGACACGTGTCACATAGGGATACTGCTGAGGAGTACGTAAATCTATAGGGTCGCACGCAAAGAATACGTTTGCTTCCATTTGAATGTAACCCGAAAGTCATGTTTGACAGTTAAATAGTTAATCTTGCAGAATAATTATAAAGTATGTGGTATCAGAGCCACTTTGAACATTTAATTAAAAAAAAGGAAGCAAAATTTAAATGGCAATTAAAATTAAAAGAAAAAGAAAAAAAAAATACTATAGTCATGTTTGCCGTATTCAAAAGGTCTTTGAGACTTTGACCATATATATATATACATATACATATATATATATACTTTTTTTTTATGGAGCCATCATTTTCAAATGCAAGGAAAAGGGGTTTTATTTCTTTAACCCAAATTACTATCGCATGCTTCCTCTCCTCCAAGCCGCATA
Source organism: Silybum marianum (assembly GCA_036898165.1). Classification (NCBI taxonomy): domain Eukaryota; kingdom Viridiplantae; phylum Streptophyta; class Magnoliopsida; order Asterales; family Asteraceae; genus Silybum; species Silybum marianum. The sequence continues at coordinate 38,860,648 of CM072532.1, read as the reverse complement.
CGGGTGTATCGTCTCCGGCCAATGCTAAACCTCGGCCGCTGTAACGTCATCCCTCTTCGACTGTTGCCCTTTTTTGGCAATCGTTCCTTATCTCTGCCGGCCAAAGTCGGTGACCCTCGGCTGTGCCGACCTCGTCCCCATCGCTGGCGATAGCAGCCAGTCGCCATCAGTGGAGCCGTCGTCTTCCTCTCCACAGCGAGGTTTTACTTAGGTTCGATACCCCGCTGGACCGCGGTCTTAAGCGGTTGGTCGACGCCGTATGTTGCCGGTTATCAGCGGCTGCTGCCGCCTCTTGTAAGCCTCCTCACCGTGTAAAAGGGTTTTGTTAACCTTAACTTCATGGTTGCTTCCTCTCATCTGTTAGAGGCTCTCCCACCAACGGTTTTGTCACCATCGCCGGCGGTCATTGCTATTTACGGTTGCTGCCGTCGGGTTACGCTGCTGACTGTTTTCGGCAGTTGTGAGGTCGAATGGGTTTTGACTAGGCTGGGGCTACTGCTCTAAGCTATTGTCGGTTTTTGTTTTTATTTTACTGGTGTTGCTGTCATGTCAGATGTCGTCCCACCCAATGGGATGATGGTTTTATGATCAATGAACACCGATTCTTGGAGTCACGTTTTCTGGGTTGTTTCGCGTATTGTTTTGGTTTTGGGATAAACCCAAGAAAGGAATTCAATTTTCGTTTGGGTCACGGGTCAGTAACCGAAATAATTTCAATTTGCCATATAAAATTTGTTCCATAATTTGGTCATTATAATTATGTTATTTATTTTGGTCAAATATTTTATTGTATGTTTAAAATAATAGTATAATATATGATTTGCCCTGAAAGACCCGTGGTTTAGATGTTTTGTTTATTTTGGAAAATTAAAATGTATTAATTGCGATGAGTTGTAATTTTTAATTTTAATTTTCTAGATAGGAACAAATGTATATAGAGTAGAATTTGTTGTATTTTAAAACATGTAATCATCCGAAGACGGCGTTACAAGAAGTTAAGACGGAGTACCTGGAGTTTACCAAGATGGCGAGGCCAGTGGGAGCTTGAAGACGTCCTTAGAATTGACCGTGGTTGTTGTGTTGGCTCACAACACCACATTAGGGGCAAATCTATATATTATTGTTTGTGGTTGTTTATTTTGTGTTTGCATTTATTTATTGTTTTTGTTATAATTATTGCAAACATTTTTAAAATGAAATGCAAAGTAAAGTTTTAAATCGGTAATAAGATATGATATTTTAAAAATGATATGTTTATCAAAATCAAACCGATTTTTGAATAATCTTTTAAAAACAATTTTTAAGATAAAAGTAAACGTTTTTAGAAGGATAGAATGTTTTCTAAACTACAAACCTTTTACAAATGTAAACTAAACGCCACCCATTTAAGGTACTTGTTGAAGCTTACGGAATCCGGTATGTTCAGCGCATTACCTACCATGCCAGATGATGATAGTGTGAGACAAGACACCAAACAACGAGATTTAAGTGAACATAGAATTGACAAATCACTTAAATAGTCATAGTTTTGGACGACTGGTCCCGATAAAACCTAAGTCAAGGATTTAGGTGGGATCACGATACTTTAGTATGGTTAGTTTACTTGAAAATTTTCATAGACAGCGAATTGACCATTTATGAATATTTTCAAGGCGTTGAAGTGGGATTAAACGTGCCTATTTTGATATATGATATATTGAATAGAATCCCATGATCACCTAAGAGTTACGTTGAACGTAATTGGATGATGCCTACGTAAATAACCTATTTCCATAAACAACGCATTAACCATTTGTGAATATTGGTGAAATATGGATCTTAGCTCAAGTTAAAGTATTTTGAAAGGTTAATTATTTAATTTGAGATTTCAAGGTTACTAAAATTGAATTTAATTTTGTAGATGACTGCTAATTTTTCCAACTTATCCCAATTTACGATGCGATCGATCTTTAGTATAGAAAAATTGAACGGGACGAACTTTATCGAATGGTTTCGTTTCCTAAGGTTCAATCTTAGGCATGAAATGAAGTTCTACATTCTAGATAAACCCCCTCCAAACACTCCTGCTAAAACTGCTTCAGTTGAAGTCTGTGATGCTTATGATAAGTACATCAATAACTCACTAAAAGTTGGTTGTTTCATGTTAGCGTCTATGACTCACGAGTTATCGCGGGATCATGGACACATGACTGCATGGGATATGATATCTTCACTAAAGTCAATGTTACAGATTAGGCAGGAAATGTTTGATATAGTTAGGGCAATGCTTGCCTGTAAAATGACTGAGGGCTCGTCTGTCAGCACCCACTTTTTGAAAATGAAAGGGTATATTGACCGACTAGCCTGTATTGGCTTCCCAATGAAAAGAGAATTCGCAACCGATTTGATTTTCAGTTCTCTACCTAAATCATATGGTAAGTTCATTATGAACTACAATATGAAAGGTTTGGATAAAAGTCTCACAGAGCTTTACGACTTACTTAAAATTGTTGAGAAGAACATAAAACCTAAGTTGGATTTAACCAAACCAAAACACGTTCTGATGATCAAACCTAAAGGTGGATAGTCAAGATTAGGAGGGTTGTTGCCAAAGGAAAGGAAAAGGTTGGAAGTTTCAACAAAAAATAAGGGCAAAGGAAAGATTCCTGAGAATCCAGTTTGGTACAGTGTTTCCGTGAGAAAACTTGTCCAACCCGATTGTCAGAAATTAAGAAGCAGAAGGCTGACAGAGCCGGAGCTTCAGATATGTTTACCATTAACTTGTTCACTTTTGATCCTGTTTAATGAGTATATGATGATGGGTGTGATACTCATATTCATACTATTTTTCAGGGAGTAAAAAGTGAAGAGAAGATGAAACCAGACCAAATGGAACTAAGTTAGCTGGTGTTGCTCAAGAGACATATAATATGGAACTTCCAAATGGTCTTACAATAACTCTTAGCAAGTGTTTTTATATACCTAGAATTGCTAAGAATATTGTTTCATTTTCTCAATTACAACAAACTGAATTTATGACTATTTCAGTATTAATAAATTTTCAATTTACCTTAACAATGTTTTGTATTTTGTGGCCAAAACAACTTAATGGTAATTATGAAATTTGTAGTTGTAATTACAAATCAAATGGATTAAGCTTGGCTTAAATTAGACCTACTTGTGACATAAACAAGAAATGCATAGCCAAACTCCAGGCGGATGGATTATTAGAATCGTGTGATGATTCATATGATATATGTAGGTCTTGTTTAAAAGATGACAAAAGTATTTTTAAAAGGCAAACTCAAAATAACTAAGAACTGTTAGGAGTAAATCATACAGACGTATGTAAGCCTTTAAGTTCAGTCACAAGAAATGGTCATCATTATTTCATTACATTTATTGATGACTTTAGTAAATATGGGTATGTTTACCTAATAAGAAAATAAGTTTGAAAGCTTTGAGACATTCAAAGAGTTTCAGAATGAAGTAGAGAATAACCTTGGTAAACGCGCTTCGGTTGAATTGAGGCTACAAGCCAATAATTTATTGATCATCTTAGAGCTCATGGGATAGTATCCCAACTAAAACTCCTCCAAGAACACCACAATGGTGTGTATGAAAGGAGAAACAAAACCTTGTTGCACATGGTTCGCTCTATGATGAATCATACAACTCTGCCTAAGAATTTCTAGGGTTATGACCTAGAAACAACTGCCTAAATACTGAATAATGCACCAACCTAGAGACCTGTCAAACTCCATATAAAATTATAGATTAGGAAGATCCCAAAATTATCTTATAAGGGGTTGCGACGCTTATGTTAAGTAGAAAGCTTTTGAGAAGCAAGGTTCACGGTCTCAAAAGCGCATCTTTGTGGAATATCCAAAAGAGATAATTGGATATTATTTCTACGGACCCGACGAGAACAAAGTTTTTGTTGCGCGACACTTTTAAGACAGATTGTCCATCTTTTTCTTTTATTTCAGGGAAAATAAAATGACAAAAACTACTATGGGGACAAAGTAGAAAGAATTCTAAAAACGACAAAATGAGACTACGGTTGAACTGACCATCAAGAAGATGTTGAATAACGAGATACAAACAATCCGAAGATCGGGTAGGAACCATCAGGATTCTTCTGTATGTTAAAAGCACATTCCTTAAATGGAACTTTAGGCGAGGACGTGTACATGGTTTTAAGTATCAAAAATATTCTGATAAAGGTATGCAAGTTGCATTAATCCATTTATAGACTAATGAAAATATCTCGTAGTTGAAATCTTGTGTACGCAAGAAGGTCAGTAGGAGCATAATAGTATTCTTGTTAAAAAAGATATATATATATATATATATATCCTTGGCATAAAGACTATCGAGAAAGATCTAAACGCTTAATTGGATTAAGTCAAAGTACATACATTGGCAAAATCCTGAAACATTTCAAGATGAAGGGTTCCAAGAAAGGACACAGACTGTATGAAGGGTGTTCCCTACGCTTCGGCCATCGTGTAAGCCATGTTATGTATTAAACCAAACGTCTCGTATGCCACAAGCATGATGAGCAGATCCAAGCGATGCTCACTGGGTAGTAGTAAAGAATATCCTAAAATATTTGAAAAGACCTAAGGATATGTTCTTACTACTGAAGGGCGGCCAGGAAAAAGATTTGTGTATCTGAGGATATGCAGATGCTAGTTTCCAAACCGATTGTAATGAGTTTAATCGCAATAAGGGATACACATTTTTTAACCATAAAACTGTGAGCTATAAGAGCTATAGACACAATAGCATAATTCAATACAAAATTGACAGATCATCTTTTAAAACGTATGAGTCAGAACAAGCATGTTACTTAGTCTGGTCATCTCTTATAAGCTTGAAGTTTTTGTAAAAAAAATATTGATCTGATCTGTTATTTTAGTAAACCTTGTTTGAACAATAAAAAGTTATGTTTTTATATGTTTTGGCATATTTGATATGAGTATTTAGATTAAACATCTTTGTGTTCAATATTAGCATGTTTAAGTATCCTTAAATAAATGTGATGATCACATTATTTAAAATTGTCCTTGATCGCTTTTTACCAGGGGACTGGTAATAAATTAAGATCATTGTGAAGTCTGGTCATAGTCCAAGTTGGAAGTGCATTGGGTGCAACCAGAGTCACGTGCACTTATCCGGAGGACAGGTGTTGGACAAGACCCACAATCAGGATCACCTCATAGATCGGCGTCATAAGGTGAGTCTTGAAATGGTGGACACTCTTATCCTCCGACTTGAGATGTGCATTGGTACCTAATGCAGAAGGAGTGTTATACTTTGATGTAGTCTAACGTTATCCTTAACCGGGTAATTATAAGGGCTACGTTAGGTATGACACAAATTGTGTATAAGTCATGTACATGCAACATGGGATTTGCTCTTTTCAAGTTGAGAGAGATATTTATGGGCCCCTCGATGACATAGTTTGATTCACATGTCCATAGACAAGTGAATTAGTTGAAGTAATAGCACATGCCTGAATCAAATATGTTGGGATCGAGAAACATAATCTTTGAACCATGAAGGGTGAGATTGATCTATGCCTTTTGTTCGAAACAAAATATCGTGAAGCAAAAGGATAAGAAATGATACTACCACATGATTGATTAAATCAATCAGAATGCTCGAAGGAAAAGCACATTTACATAGCCTTGGGGACGGTGACGTGTTGCTAGACGCTTACCACCGGCTGTGTTACTGTGTATCGTGTGCAAGTGGGAGAATGTAAGTTATTATATGCCCACGACACGTGTCACACAGGGATACTGCTGAGGAGTACGTAAACCTATAGGGTCGCACGCAAAGAATACGTTTGCTTCCATTTGAAAGTAACCCGAAAATCATGTTTGACAATTAAATAGTTAATCTTGCAGAATAATTATAAAGTATGTGTTAAAATGTAATTATGATAATTACGGGATATTATCTATAAATAATTATGATTATTTAATGTTATAGATAATCATGTAATTATTTAATGTTTTATATAAACAATATAATTATGTAATATTTTAGATAATTATATATTTATTACAGATAAACATTAAACCTATTTTTGTGTAATGAGCTGGCTATGATACCAGTCCATATAAATAGGTTGATAGCCCAAATCAATTTCATGGGATTCATTTTTTAGATTTGGCTATCAGTAAAACACAGAAAAGAAACCTTTTCTTTTCTGTGAAACACATATATAGATCTAGGGTTCTTGGGCTAGCACCCGGTGGGAGATCTAAGCGTGTTCGTGTGTGGACTACTAACAGAGGAATCTTGCTCTGGATTCTTGGTGCTCCGTCAAATCTTCGTCTGATCTACAAAGGTACAATTCTTAACACCCTATGGTGTGTGGTTTTAATTAAATGTCTCATTGGATTCGACTATGGGTTTTAGTTTTAGGAAAGTTTTCTAGTTTGTAACCAAAAGATTTATTTTTCCGATGCATTTAAATGGTTACAAATCATATTAAAACCCTAAAATTATCATAGCAGAAAGCTATATCCCAAGCTTTGATATAATCAAAATAATTAATAGAACTTTAGTTCTATATTTTTCATCTATAGTAATTTCTCGAGATTGAAATAAATCTCCATTCCATAAGTTAGGCTTGATAATTTTGAGAATTTGAGCTTTTGAATAGGCCCAATCATCTCATGATCTAAAATGAGCAGTGATCTTCACCGATCCAGTATAATGGAGAATATTCTGATAAAAAGTATAATCCTTTGGAAACGTAAAAGGATCTGTAAAATTTCTTGAATAAAAGGTCATAATCTCAGCAGCTGATAGATGAACATATTTATCTTCAATCGGTGATTACCAGATTCTTGAAATAACAACAAAATGATATATATATATATATATTCCTCTACTAAAGATGATTCTAATGCTCTATCATAAGCATCCTTTTCAAGATGAAGATCGCCGGGAATTGTTTTAAAAGTTTCTGGTTTCAACACCTCTTCGCTCTTCGTTATTGCAGACTTATAAGTCTGATTCAACTTCTGATAACTCGTTAGAGTAATACTCCTTGGTGCCGCCGATGTAGTTGCCTTCTCCTTCTCTTTAGCCCTCTTCATCTCTGCAAAAATTCACGAGTTAAGAAATCAGGTAATGAATTATCTGATCCTCTAATAAACTCAATATCAAAATCAAAGACATATCAAATAGTCTGCCATCTAGCAAATATTTGTTTAGATGCTATATTTTTAACATCCTTTTGTAAATGCTGATTTACAATCAATTCTTAATAAGAATTTTTGATTAATTAAATCATTTTCAAATTTTTGCATACATAATACAATAGATAATACTTCCTTTTTAACTATAGAGTAATTAACTCTAGGGCCTTTCCGAATTCCTGATGTATATCTAACGAAAGATTCTTTATTATTTATCCTTTGTTTAAGGATACCTCCATAACCCATATCAGATGCATCCGTTTCAACAATTTTGAAAGCATCTGGATGAGCTATTGATAAACAAGGAATTTCTTTAATCCTTAATTTTATTCTCTTTACAGCTTGAGTGTGCTCATCAGCCCATGGAGGAGGATTTTTCTTTAACCTTTGAAATAAAGGTTTGGCATCATAAGCCAACTCTTTATAAAAATCAACTATATAAATTAAGCTACCTAAGAATCTTTGTAATTGAGTTTTTTCTTTAATTTCATCTGAAAATTTATCAGCAAAAATAATTGCTCTATCAATAGGGATAATTGTTCCCTCTTTAATCATATGACCCAGAAATCTAATATTGGTATGAAATAATTTTATCTTTTTTGCTGAAACTACAAAACCAGCTTTGAGAACAATATTTATAAAGATTTCAAGATGTTTAAAGTGTTGATCAAATGACTATGAAAATACCAAAAGATCATCAATATAAACAATTATAAACGATGTATAATCATTAAAAACGTCGTTCATGATTTTTTGAAACTCGGAAGGGGCATTCTTAAGCCCAAAGGGCATAACATTCCATTCGTAATGACCAAACGGAACATTAAAAGCTGGTTTATACCGATCCTTCTCGGCTATTTGGATTTGCCAATATCCAGATTTTAAATCATATTTTGACATAACTTTGGCAGAATAAAGACGATTTAAAAGATCTCTCTTATTAGGGATAGGACATCTAATCCATCTTAGTGCCTTGTTTAAAGGCTTATAATTGATAACTAATCTCGGAACACCCCTTTCCAGTTCAACAACATTTTCAACATAAAAAGCTGAACAACTCCAAGGGCTCTTAGAAGGTCTAATTAGACCTTTAATTAGCAGTTCCTCAATTTCTTTTTTGCAAATCTCCTAATGTCTAGGACCCATTGCAATAGGTCTAGCCTTTGTCAGGATTTGACGTTCTTTAAAATCAGGTTCATAAGGTAAATCAACAATATGTTTCTTCCTATGTAACACCTGGAATTTTTGGTCATGAATTAATAAACCTTGCATCCTAATATTATGATCTTTAGTATTTAGACGAAGTGTTTCATCGGTATGATATTGGGTTACTTGGAGGTGGAGGAAAACGAACGTGAAAACGAAGCAAAGCGCACTCGGAACACCCTCGGCTATGTTGCCAGGCGAGACTGCCATGGCAGCATCGCTAGGGCAACATCACTCGTGCTCTTGAATCTGATGTGCGACATTGGGGTTACGGTACACGGCTGGCTAGGTTGACGGCGTTACTGCCATGGCAGCATAGCCGTGGCAGCATCGCCCGTTTTGTCCAGAAGCGCAATAAGGTGTGATTTTTCAGCTTCTTTTCTCATTTTATTCAGTTACAGTTCAAGATCGAGAGCTGAGCATTTAGAGGCGATTTTAGGGCATTTATTACCCTCATCTACCTCATCTCATCACACTTATTACTTCAAATAAGTGGAAGATCCAAGGGTTGATTCAAGTATTAAAGCTTCAAGTGGTGATGTTCTTGACTCCTCTCATCTAGCTTCATCTTCTTCATCCTCTTAAGAGATTTTTTAGGGTTTTCTTAACCCTAGCTTTGTGAGTTCAAATCCAAACCCTTTAACCTAAAATAGATGTTATAAATACTATGTCTTGTTGATTTTAAACTAATATCGTCAAGGGTTTACGTATTTGGTTGAGTTTGGAGATTTTAGGTCAAAATGAGGTATTTTTGGGTATTTTGAGTTAGATGATGAAATGAGCATCATAGTTGGTTTAAAATACTTGGGAAAGTTTTATATTGAGTTAAACTTTGATTTTGGAAACAAAATGATTTGACCTAACTTTTGATGAAATGTGTATTTCGAAGAGGTTGATTGAATAAGAGTTTTCGGTGTTTTGGAAAACTATAAATACATCTCGTTTGATGTGTTTGGAGAGTAGACTTGTATGTAATGGATCCATAGGCATGTAGTCGGTTTTAAGTCGGGATTGTTGTCCCTTTTTGGTTTCGTTAGTAGTCATCGAAGGCCTTACACTTAGGTGTATTAGTCGGTTGTTACCGATTGCCATTGACTATGTTGGGTGCATCGGGAGGTCATCGAGGGTCTTACACTTGAGTGTATTAACTGGGAGTTTCCGGTTTCCATTGACCTATTACACGGGCTTAGTAGGAGTCATCGAGGGCCTTACACTTTGGTGTATTAACTGGGTTGCCGGTTGCCATTGATTTCTATAAATAGCTTGAACATTGAGTAGTGACCTACAATTGTATCTGTCACTAAAGATGGAATATCGGGTCTCTCCTGGTTGTTTTAAAAGATCCTTGCTCACCAAGAGTAAGCTTTCATGTAGAGTTAAATAGGATAAACTGAACTGTATCTTTGTTTAAATATTTTACTGATTTATCCATTTAACTGTTTGTTCTCACTAGGCGTAAGCCTAATACTTGATTTTAAATGTGGCATAGTAGGTGATCGGAATGGAGGGGCTCCCTAGAAGGGAGTGGAGTGTAGTGCTGGTGGAGGCACCTTTTTGAGGAATGTACTTAGAGTGTACATGGTTGGAGATATTAGATCAATTATTTTGAGGTTGCTAGTAACACCCGAATGTAATCTATATTCCGAATTGTATAGATTAAAAGGTTGTTATTTTAATATCCATGTTTAGATGTGAACTCCCATACTCTATCCCCCTTTCGTGGGTGATTTTATATATTCAGCATTTTATTATTCGGTTTTATTTTTACTCTAATTTTTAGTGTGTTAAATCCTATCCCAAAAGGCATTAGGAAGATCTGAATACAACGTTTTCTCAATACGTGTTTGAAGTTCTTCAATTTTTTTAACCATATAAGGTGAAGAAATCTTTTGTTCAATTTGCATATAATCAATTTCTTTAGATAAAGAGGTTAACTTTTTCTCTTTTCGTGAAATTAATCTCTGTAAAATATCAATTTCATGAAAACGAGGTTGAGATACAAATTCAAACTTTAACTCTTTGCCATTAATAACACTTGTAATCACGCTTTCGAAAAAAGTCATTGGGTATAACACGTGTAGAAATGGATTTCCTAAAATAATATCATGCGAAAGATTTTTAACCATTATAAATGGCATTTCAAGGCAATAACCTTCATTACAAATAGCAGTATTCTGTAATTTGTAATCAACCAAAAGTTTATTGCCGCTTGCCGCATTTAAAATTTCAGAAGTTTTTACAAAATACCTGGAAGGTACCATACCTTCATTTATACAGTTTAAATCAGCACCTGAATCAATCAAGCTATAGTGGAAAATACATATTCCTTATGCACCATTATAGTTACTTTTGTGTGCCATTTATGAGTAATAACTCTATCACCCATATTAATAAAATTTAATGAAGCTATATCTTCTTTAGTTAAAGAATTTTTATCCTTTTTATTTTTTGACTTCTCTTCTCCTGTAATAACATTACAGGTTTTAATTCAAGAGCAATAACTCTTGTTTTTATTTCCTTTATATCGCTCTCCGTAATTGATTTTAGGAGAACCAATTCTCTTTTAAGAGTGTTTACCTCATGCCTTAAATCGCCTATCCTAGCTTCATCTTGTTCTAAAGGCACTTGATTAGAGGTAGCAGCTTCATTTTTGACTCGATCTATAAGAGTTTTGAGATCGTAAATCTCTCGTTCTTTTTTCAAAGATATATTACCTCTATTAGAGCGAGACTCAAGATATATTTTAAGCATATCTTTCTTAGTCTCTGGATCCGAAATTTTATCAATTAAATCTAAAAAAAGATTTCCATCTTTACTTAAACCATAAAGGCGATTAGCCTTACATAAGGCTTTATAATAGTCACAATTTCCATCACAGTCATCAGAAGATTTACTTGACTCCGTATCATCTTTTGATATATCTTCAGTAATAACTGAAATTTTTAAATTTTTCTGTTGAGAATCTATAATAAGATCTCTAACAGTAGGAACTAAGTTTTCATTTAAATCTTCCTCAATGTCAAGACTCAAAACTTTTTTCTTACACTTATTAGCGTAATGGCCTGCCCTTTTACATTTAAAACAAATAGGTACTTTCTTCTCCTTTTTAGGAGATGGTTTCTTTGATTTTTTATAAACACTTTTAGTTTTATCTTCATTTTCAAAGTTTATTTTCTTTTTAAAATACTTATAAGATTTTTTTAGACCGTTTTTTGAAACTTTCTTAGAAGGATTTGGATTAGATAATCCAAATTGCTCACAAAAATTTCCTAGGGTTTGCTTACCGAACAATTCATTGCATAAGCAAAGACCCTCAACAACAATTTCAGAAGATAAATCACCATAGATATAAAGGTGATAGGGTATAACCCCATTATGTTGTTGTCTAATACGATTTTTAACCTTTTCTGCGAATAAGGGAGGAAGACCTGATAAAAACTTTTCTTTCCAAAAATTGGCTTTACTATCTTCCCTAGACATAACTTTCACAATGAAAACATCTTTATACCATTTAAATTGAGATAAATTATGGCATTTAAGATTCATAAGCTGCTCTTGAGTTTTATGAAGTTGTAAAGAAGTTTTTCCTACAAAATGTTTTAACAAAGTATAAATTAGTGTATTAACACTATCAGATTGCTCTACATTATTTTCAAATTTTACAGCTCTAATGATATGTTGTTTAGCTTCCTCAGTTAAATGAAAATCCCACCAACCTTTTAGTTGTCCAGTAAAACCTTGAATAATAGCTTTAACTATTTCTGCATCATTGTTACCTTTGATGCGACATGCTGTAGCATACATAGTCATATAATGAAGTTTTAATAAAACTTGATATTCCAAATTCCCATCTATATTCCATTGAGTAATGGAACTACCATCAAAAGATACTGACCCATAATCGTTAGTCTCTTCATAAAGAGTATCAACTGGAGTTGGCCTATGATAATAGGGTTTTTATACGGAGTATTAGAATTATATTTAATTTCATTTACCTGATAAGGTTGTTTTTGTTCATTCAAAAACATTTGTTCTAATTCTGATATTTCAGATGTTTCGTCAACATCTTCTTCTTCTGATGTGGTATCATCTGAAGGAGTCGTTAATAGTGTCATCTCATTTTCTCTTAATCCTACATTCTTTAATCTAGATATAATTTCTTCAATAAACTTAGAATTATTTCTGCCCTCGTTTACCCGAAGTTTTTTATTTTTATTTTTATTTTTTTCTGAAACAAAGGTTGAAATAAAACTTTATTTGTATCAATAATTGAGGTAGCATAATCTACCTTTTTACTTTTTAAATTAGATGCAGAACCAACATTTTCTTGATAAGAATATTTTCTTCATTTATTTTAGTTTCAATTCTAATTAATTGCTTCCCAATCGATTGTAAAAAAAGGTTTGTAAAATTATTTTGTTCAATAATCGATTTTAAATCTTCACTCTTTTTATAAGAACTTCCCGTAAGTTTTACCTTATCTATCTCAACAGATAAACTAATTTCTGGAGGGTGAAGACTTTTTATAACCTTTTCCTTTTTTGAAATAAAATCTTGATAAGCAGACTCTAGTTTAAGAACCTCAATAAAGTTTGAGAAATCAGGAAAGGATTTTTTAGAAAATATTTTATACAAGGCTTTTAAAACTTCAAAGAATTTTACATCTTCACCCATCTTCATTAAAAACCTTTTATAAAGATCAAACCATTTTTTCTGAGTTTTTTTGGCTTTTCCTAAAAAACCATTTTCTTTTTATTTTATTTTCAGAAAAATAAAATAATTCTTTCAAATTTCCATCTATAAGAAATTCCTCATTATTTTCATCAAGAGTTAAAGTCAAAATTCCATAATTACTCCCTATTCCTATATCTGAAGGAGTATGTGACGTTCTACCAATGGATGAGGAGGGTATTTCAACCCTATATTGAGGTTGAGTTACCCCATCTGATGTATTTTTTAAAACAACATCTTCTTTTCGAAAAGACTGAATTGGAGAAAGTGAATTTTTAAATTCGTCTATATAAATCGACGGAATAGAAGAGGTTGAACTTCTACTCGACATAAACTCTTCTTTAAACCAAATAATTTATTAGATCTAGATCTGGATGGATTCGTTCCCTTTCAAACCGTCAAACCTAGATGGAACTTCTTCATCTTCATCTTCATCTTCAACCTCACCTTCTTAGCAACCTTGCACACTTCATTTGCAATCGATGCTTCTCTTATTTCCAGGTATGTTTTCATATTTGTATTTTCTCCTGCGCCTCTTTCTCTTCTTCGGCGGAAGGAAAAACTTTCGAGATTATGGAGGCACAACGGGGACCACGACGAGATCGTTGACGTTGGCAACGCCTATTGGAGAAGAGACGAGGACTATCGTGTAACATCCCTCGTCCGTATGGTCTGGACGGGCGGTGTCACTAGCGGGACTTAACGTAAAGACACAAACAATTCAGAGCTACTAATAAACTCCAAATATAGATTACAACCCAAAAATATTACAGTCCGAAAGTGCTTATAAAGTTAAAATATTAACATCTAAAGCGAGTATGAAACTCCAAAAGTTGCACGCTCGATCTCAAGCCCCGCCCTATCGATCACTTGGAACCTGCCGTTTTAGAAAACAAAAACACGGCTGAGCAACAGGGCTCAGTGAACGGATTATAATTGTAGGACCCGAGTTTTTAAAACTCACTCTTTAGTACCCGAATTGTTCTGTGTCTCTTATATCATTAAATAATTGTTAAGGGTTAAAACCGCCAAAGTTTCAAACTCCTAATAATTATATATATAAAAATAAATCAAAATCAAAATCAAAATATAAAATATATATATATATATATATATAGAGGGAGGTTCATGCGAGGACGGTATCTTTTTACGAGAACGCGAGGAGCTTTTTTCATCTAGAAAATCACATGTGATTTTGTACCAACATCAAAAAATCACATGTGATTTAGTACTAACATCAAAATCACTCATGATTTTGTATGTCAATCAAAATCACTACATGAATCATATATGATTTTATACATGAAAAAAGCTTCTCGCGTTCTCGTAAAAAGTCACGTTCTCGTATGAATCTGCCCCTATATATATATATATGTACACACGTCAGTAGAGTAAATTACAACATTTTGTCCGTTCACCACCATCCGCATCATTCTCCCTCTCTGAAAAATAAAAATAAAAATCCATCCCTCTCTCTAAGTTATGTATCAATTCGTTGTAGGAACGGAAGTAAGGATTAGATAATCGGAATCCACACTTCGAAACCTTCGTAACGGTATAAATTTCTTTCGTTGTTATTAAGTTTGTTTCGTTAGGATTATCGAGACCGGTTTATAATCGGGTATACGTTTAAGTTTATGGTTGTTATTGTTAAAATTAAGTTATCTTCCATGTTTAGTAGATTAGGATTGGTTTATATTGTTATAGAAATTAAAAGGATGGATTATAGTTTCAATAGGGTTAGATTTTGTGTATTTGTTTAACCGCACCCCAAGTGTTCGGTTAAATGCCGAAATGAATAGAATTGCATGATTAATCTTAGCTTAATGACCATTAAGCCATATTGTTATGTTTAGTATGTTAAGTATGTTTTATAGCCGTTAAAGGTAGCAATTCATGAAGTTGGATTTATAAAAGTTAATTGGGCAAAACGGTGAAAATCGGACATACCGGCTAGTGCTGGTCCATACTTTGACTGTGCATAACTCATGAACGACATGTCGGATTAAGCTCATATTTTGCAGATAAATAGAGCTTAATACTACAACTCTCGTGAAGGGTCTGAGGCTCAGTTCTGGACCTAAGTGGCTCAAAACAGTACCGTGTTAGGGCTGTTTGCTGCTTATATGAGATTTTTAGCAGTTTTCCGGCATCCGTATAGAACTGATGGATGATCCAATTGAGATGATTCCAAAACTGGTAGATTCATAAGATTGCATACTATAACTTTCATTTAGATAATATTCTTTGTATTGGCCTCTAAGTGGAATGAAAATGCTCCACGAAAAAGAGGTACCGAAGTTGTTAAAAGTCGGAACGAAATAGCATATACGCAAGTTTTCTAAATGCATCCGGCTGTCCCGTTTGAAGTATTAGTTGTTTATAAGCATGTAGAACTTAAGTACCTTATTAGTAGAATTAGGATATGTCTTTATATCGTTTATGTAGTAATCGATTTATATATTGGTAAGGCACGCAACCAAATCGAACCTTATCGTGAATCGTGTCTAATCGTGCGTTGATTCCCAAATTTGGCTAAGGTACGGATTTTACTTTCTTTTGACTCTCGGGCAACTAGTTGTGTAGTTGACCCTTCGTAACGGTGGTTCACCACCTTGTGATACAAAAGAGAACACCTGTCAAATATCACCTTAGTTTGGACTATATTACAACAAATGCAAGGGTCATAAAAAATTGAAAAATTCAAAATCTTCTCATAGAAAAAGGATGTGTTGAAGCAGAAAATATCAAAAGAGAGAAACCCTACAAAAAGCCCTATGGACTCCAAATGTTTAGTGTGTTGAGTTTAACAAAGAAAAGTTGTTGCTAGCATATACATAATTAATGGCTAAAATAAGTTTCCTAGGGATTTATGAAAGGCTATGCTACAACATCATTAGTGCACTTAATGCCTAATCTTGTATTTTTTAAAAATTTGAGTCATTTTTTATTTTGTCTTTTTTGTTGATTGGGGACAAGCAACACTTTAAGTTTGGGGGTGTGATATGCATTATGAATTCATTGCATAAAGCACTTAATCTTACGCTTTTAGTAGTTTATTTTACAATTTATCCTAAACTTGAGTCCTTTTCTTATTTCATGGAGCTAAGTAATGATTTACCTGTTTTATTTAGAAAAGGATGTAGATTAGTATTAAAAATATTGGTGCAGGCAGTTAGTGCTGCAACATTCTTGCATTAGGAAGAGAAAGTGACTTTTTGGAAGAGCTTAATGGATTCAGCCGTGGATTAGCAAAGTTCAGACTTTATGTGCATGCTTCCTACACAAAAACAAAGACTTTTTGACAACTAATTAAAAGCTTGCATGAGCTCAAGATTTAGAAGATATTACTTTTGACTTTGTTGTACTTTGTTATCCATTGTGTAATGGCTTTATCCACTGGACTCTTACTTTTGTTTCCTCCTCCTCCTACTATAAATATGGGGAGTTGAGTTTCATTTTAGGCATCCCACTTCAGATTGTAATCTGATTTTACTCTCTCTAATGCAAGTATGAAGTTTTAAGTTATAAGTGAGTTCTTGAGTTCTCGTGTTTTTATTTAATTATTGCTTACTGCAGTTATTTGCTGCAACATTCACCTGTTGTTTTACTTTTATTATTTACTTGCAATCTAATTTATGTCATTTACATACAAGTCATTTACATACAAGTCATTTAAATTCAACTATTTATTTATGTCTTTCCTTATTGTCTTTTACATTTCATGTACTTTACTTTCAGTTAGGAGTAGCTAAATACATTAGTGTGGGTATGGGACAAAGGGTGAGATTGTAAAGCAAATGAAAGTGGACGTTGTTCTTCAATAACGATGTTCCATTATTTCATTCTAAGTTTTATCAAAACCAATGACACTTTTTGACGAGTTGATCACTTTGAAAGTGTTAAAGTGCCATGGACGTAGATATAAGCCATTGAAATGCACGTCAACTTGAATGATATAAGAGGTAGACTTGAGAGAGTTGCCGACAACGAAAGTTGTCATTTATATTGTTTAACTTATTAACTCCCGACGAGTTGGTCACTTATCAAAGTGTTAAAAGTGCAATAGATTCAGAAATGAGCTATTTAGAACACACACCAACTTGAATGATATGGGAATCAACTCGAAAGAGTGATTTTTAACAAAGATATTTGTTTATCCATAAATCTTGAGGAAACTGTTGTCACTTTCGCTGGTCCTGATATCACATAGAAATATGGATTGAAAGCTATAAAATCAGTGCAATGGTTAAGCCCGAAAGGAATACCCTCAAGGTTAATGGTGGAACTAGTTATTGTGAACTACATACCGAAAGGTATTAGTCCTCTAACATTTGTGTTTACGTCTCACCACACGTCTTATAACCATACTATCTTTATTATTCTGTCATATAAACTGTTAACCAAACAAACAATCAATCATCTTCTTCAAATTCGTCATCTGAATTCACTTCTTTCATCAGACTTTTAATTAACTTTTACTACAATCCCCGTGGACGATACTCGGTGCTTTGTACCATTTTACTACTTGAAAGGCGATAGTAGGATCTAAAGTATACTTGCTTTTGATCTTATTTGTCACGTATCTTAGGGTATATAAAACATCTATCAAGTTTTTGGCGCCGTTGTCGGGGATTGGCAAGCTAAAAGTTTATTTTTAAGTAAGATAAAAGATTTGAGTTTTCTAACACCGTTGAA
Source organism: Silybum marianum (assembly GCA_036898165.1). Taxonomy (NCBI): domain Eukaryota; kingdom Viridiplantae; phylum Streptophyta; class Magnoliopsida; order Asterales; family Asteraceae; genus Silybum; species Silybum marianum. The sequence goes on along the minus strand of CM072532.1, from coordinate 38,842,811 downwards.
ATTGGTGTATGCCAAGAATAGACCGTGGAGAGTTACTTGAAATTGATCCTGATATTGAGAGAACGTTCCGCCAAAGAAGAAGGGCTCAAAAAGAATTGTTTGCTCAGAACCTTTCTGAAATGGCGCAACCTCCCCCACTTTTAGATGGACCAACACCACTTCCACCTTTTGGAGCACCATGACCACCACCACCTCCGTTCGTTAGAAATCCCCCAGAACATCCTTTTTCAAAACGTTTTTCATCATGAGGATGATAACGGAGATGACATGGAGTCTGAAAATAATCATGAAAAAAAAATGGAAATGAACCAAGAGTGCAACCAATAAATATAATAAATCTTGCAAATTCTAAAGATGGACGTATAATGGACTATGTCATCCCTAATTTTGAGCAATTTAACTCAGGAATAGCTAGACCCCATTTTACGACCACCCATTTTGAACCTAAACCGATCATGTTCCACATGTTACAAACAAATGGGCAATTTGATGGAATACCAATAGAAGACACACACTCACACCTGAGATCCTTTCTGGAAATCTGTAACTCTTTCTTGATCCCGGGGGTGTCAAATGACGCCCTGAGACTTACTTTGTTTCCATTCTTCTTATGGGATCGAGTGAGAGAGTGGTTAAATTCCTTAACCCCAAGTTCGGTAACATCGTGGAATGACATGACCGAAATTTTTTTGCGAAAATATTTTCCCCCCACCAGGAATGCTAAGTCCCGAAACGAAATCTGTCTTTTTAAAAAAACGGACGATGAAGCTATTCCTGATGCATGGGAAAGGTTTAAGGAGCTGTTAAGAAAATGCCCTCACCATGGCATTGCTTATTGTATTCAACTCGAGACATTTTACAATGGTTTAAATGCCACTGCAAGACAAATGCTCGATGTGACTGCAGGAGGTGCCTTCACAGCCTGTACCTATAATGAAGGATTTGCCTTGCTTGAAAAGATTTATGAAAATAATGGACTTTGGGTTGATCCACGTGCTACATCGCAAAAGAAGGCTGCTGGAATTCACGATGTAGATGCATACACTGCTTTGACAGCTCAGCTTGCTTCCATGGCTAATATGCTTAAAAACATCACTTCAGGCCAAGGAGCACATCCGGCTGTCACTACACCTACTCCAACAGTCCTCGCAGTGCAATGTGTTTGTTGTGGAGGGGAACATTCTTATGAACATTGTCCTAAAAACTCTGAATCTATAAACTATGTTCATAATAAGTCGCCTCCCTATTCCAAAAATTACAATGCAAGTTGGAAACAACACCCAAATTTCTCTTGGAGCAGTCCATCTTTAAATCCACCTGCCCCAAAACAACAAAACTCGAATTTTCAAAACCAAGCAAGCAGTTCATATTCTCAAAAATTTTAGCCACAACAACAGTACCAAAGCAAACCATCTCAACCTCCACCTCCACTATACACCCCATCACCTTATTTGGAGGAGACCTTAAAGACATACATAACTCACCAATCAACAATGGCTCAGCAAAATGCTGCTATAGCCCAACTTCAAACAACAACAAATCAGCACGGTGCATCCCTAAGAAATCTAGCGACACAAGTCAGTCAAATTGCTCTGAATCAAAACAATCGGGCCTTGGGCACTTTATCTAGTAACACAGAAATTCCAAAAGCAGAGCATGTGAAAGCCATAACCCTTAGGAGTGGAACAGAATTACAAGGAGCCATACAAAACACAGAACCAGCTAAATCCATACCAAAGACTCCACCATTAGCACTGGATAGTTCAAACCCATTAGAAGACCAGTCATCTAAGGTTACCACCTGTTTTCCAAAAACTGATTCTCCTTTGTTAACAGAAGAGGCCATTAAAAAAAAGTCTATAGAAGTAGAGGCTGTAGTAGACTCAAAGACTAAGACCTCTGGCATACAAGACCCATCTTGCTCAACTCATTCAAATAAACCTGTCATTAAACCAGTTCCTCCTTATGTACCTTACCCCCAAAGGTTAAGGAATAATAAGGATGAACTGCAATTTAAGAAATTTTGAATGTATTTAAAGCATTGCATATCAACATACCCCTTGTTGAAGTAATAGAGCAGATACCCAGTTATGCCAAATTCCTTAAAGATATCCTCGGTAAGAAAAAGAAATTAATTGAATATGAGGCTGTAGCTCTTACCGAGGGATGTAGTGCCCTTCTGACCAACAAAATACCTCCTAAGCTTAAAGATCCGGGGAGTTTTACTACTCCCTGTTCAATAGGTGGAAAGAAGATAGGGAAGGCTCTGTGTGACTTAGGTGCTAGTATCAACCTGATGCCTTTATCTGTGTATAACACCTTGGGACTAGGAGAGGCAAGACCTACAACTGTCACACTTATATTGGCCGATAAAACCATTGCCTATCCTAAGGGAAAAATAGAAGATGTCCTCGTCCAGGTTGAAAAGTTCATATTTCCAGCGGATTTCATTGTCTTGGATTTTGAGGCTGATAAAGATATTCCTATAGTTTTAGGAAGACCCTTTTTGGCGACCGGAAGAACTTTAATAGACGTCCAAAAAGGAGAGTTGACTATGAGGTTTCAGGACGAAAAAGTCACATTCAATGTTTTTAACTCCTTAAAATACCCTGACTATTTAGAAGAGTGTTTTAAGATAAGTGAAATAGAGGACTTATGTTTTGAGAAAGGAGTTAGAAAAGCCTGTAGGTTGGAAGAAGAGGATGCTGCAATAGGAGAAGAGAGTGTTGAGAAGTTAAGTGTGGAAGAGGAGAAAGTTGTGACCGACCATGTTGCTAGGTTGGAAGTGTTGGAAAATAGTGGGCATAAGAGTTTTACCCCGACCATCATATCACCACCTAACCTGGAGTTGAAACAACTTCCATCTCATTTGAAGTATGAGTTTCTAGGAAAAGAAGGCAAATTGCCTGTCATCAATTCATCTACCCTAGAGTTGCATCAAGAAAAAAAGTTGGTGGATATGCTGAAGTTACACACAAAAGCGTTGGGATGGACCATTGACGACCTAAAGGGGACTAGTCCTTCTTTTTGTCAACATAAAATTATCCAGGATGGTAAGAACTGCACAGAAGTGCAAAGAAAATTGTCTATTTTTAACAGAGCCATAAATAGGTTGTTAGGTCTCTCACCTCATATACAATCAGAGGATGATACACTCTTGCACACTACCTTTGAGGAATATTTGACTGATATTATGACTCTATGTGGAATGCTTGAGACTAAGAGGGAGGCTTACAATATGGCTGCAAATTTGTCCTTTGGTGATAATGTGTGGACTAACTTTGTTGGACATTATTTATCACCCGCTACTTATAGCCACTCCATATCTATGGAAAGAATGTTGCTTTTGTTTTGTCTTATAACAGATAAGAGCATTAACTTTGAAAATGACATTTGCAAGAGCATAAAGTATTGTTTTGGAAGAGATAAAAAGGATATGGATATGGCTACTCTAGAAGAGATGCTCATGATGCAAGACTTTCTTGGGAAAAATAACAACCTCACAGATCTGTGGGTTGATCCAAGAAAGAAATTTATGGAAGCAGTAGAGATGATGGAAGTTGAGTTAGTAGACAAAGGACCAAGGAAAATTAGGAAAGACATAAAGAAGATCAAGGCATTGATGGCCCAAGTTAAGAAGTTGAAGAAAGAAAAGGCAGTTGCTATTGCTGCAGCAACCACTGCTGTACAACAGGCATCTACTCCTTTGGAGTAGAACAGGTTCTAAATCATTTCCCTTAGTCTCCATGTTTGTTTTTATTTTATTTTTTATTTTTGTTTTAGTATTAGAGTCAGGGATACTTTGCTGTATTATTAGGTTTGTTTTTATGCAAGATTAAATGTGTCAAGTTTTATTTTTGAGTTCATAGCCCAAATAATTCCATGGTTCGGACTTGTCACCATTGGTTTATGTTCTTGCTAGAACTAGCACGCACTTTTTGGGACACACTTTAACTCACACAATATACATTTGGGGAATGAAATAGGCCATTATTCTAAATACTAGCCATTTGCACCCTCATATATATCCTACAAACCCCAAAAAGCCAATGAGGACATTGTCGTATTTAAGTTTGGGGGTGGATTGAGTTGCCCACTAAGGTCAAAAACAACAATACAAAAGAGAACACCTGTCAAATATCATCTTAGTTTGGACTATATTACAGCAAATGCAAAGGTCATAAAAAATTGAAAAATTCTAAATCTTCTCATAGAAAAAGGATGTGTTAAAGCTGAAAATATCAAAAGAGAGAAACCTTACAAAAAGCCCTATGCACTCCAAATGTTTAGTGTGTTGAGTTTAACAAAGAAAAGTTGTTGCTAGCATATGGTTCACACATAATTAATGGCTAAAATAAGTTTCCTAGGGATTTATGAAAGGCTATGGTACAACATCATTAGTGCACTTAATGCCTAATCTTGCATTTTTCAAAAATTTGAGTCATAAAATGCAAGAAATAGCAACCTACTTTCATAAATTTCTCTATTATAGCATTGTACTTTTAGTTTTTCTTATTACAGCAATGTACTTTCAAATTATTTTTTATTAGAGCATTGTACTTTGAAAAATCTACCCATTATAGCAATGGGTAACCTTTTCTTTTAAATTTACCCACTATACTAGGTTTTCATGCCACCTCATTGTCCATGTAGGTTGTCCACATGTAATATATTGTTGATGTGGCATTTCTTATTATACCATTATCTTTTACATATTATTTAATAATATATTAGACTAATTAAACAAAACTAAATTATTTATAAATATAAGAATATTAAGAAAATTTATAGGTGACAATTTATTCCCCTAATATTAAAAAATGTTTAAAAATATTTTTTTTTAACTAATAAAATAAGAATTGTTACGTTTTTTTACAAATAAAATATTTATATGGAAAAGAATATATCTATTTGTCTTAAAAAATTGAATTGACATTATCATTCAATAAATGTATTAAATTATTTAGATTATTTCTAAAATATTTATTAAAATGTAACAATATTGAAGAAGATTTCTAAAACACAATTTATATCGTTTAATTTTTTTTAAAAGTACAAAATAAGTATTTTTTGAACTAGAAAAATTAAATCACAAGTTTTACGTTTTTTATAAAATAAAATATTTATTTTCGAGAAAAAAATCATATTTGTTAAAAAAACATGTAACTCTAAAATATTTAATTTGCATACAATTTAAAAGAGTGATTTTTTTTAAAAAAGTGATAACGTGAAAAAATTACTAAAAAATTGAGATAATTAAGAATAATATAAACTAGGTGAGATATGAATAATCAGAAGAGAAAGTGGGAATTTTTTTAAAAAAATTTACAAGAGATTTTTTTTATTAATGCCATGTAATAATGATGACATGTTATCCATGTTATCTCATTTAAGCCATGTAAGCAAAAAAAAAAGTAGGGGTTAACTTGTTTAAAAGGTAACAAGTTACCCATTGCTATAATGAGTAAATTTTTCAAAGTACAATGCTTTAATAAAAAATAATTTGAAAGTACATTGCTGTAATAAGTAAAACTGAAAGTACAATGCTATAATAAAGAAATTTATGAAAGTAGATTGCTATTTTTTGCATTTTGCCCTTTTTTATTTTGTCTTTTTGTTGCTTGGTGACAAGCAACACTTTAAGTTTGGGGGTGTGATATGCATTGAGAATTCATTGCATAAAGCACTTAATCTTACGCTTTTAGTAGTTTATTTTACAATATATCCCTAAACTTGAGTCCTTTTATTTATTATTTTCCCTTTTCTTATTTCATGGAGCTAAGTAATGATTTACCTGTTTTATTTAGAAAAGGATGTAGATTAGTATTAAAAATATTGGTGCAGGCAGTTAGTGCTGCAACATTCTTGCATTAGGAAGGGAAAGTGGCTTTTTGGAAGAGCTTAATTGATTCAGCCGTGGATGAGCAAAGTTCAGACTTTATGTGCAAGCTTCCTACACAAAAACAAAGACATTTTGACAGCTAATTAAAAACTTGCATGAACTCAAGATTTAGAAGATATTACTTTTGACTTTGTTGTACTTTATTATCCATTGTGTAATGGCTTTATCCACTAGACTCTTACTTTTGTTACCTCCTCCTCCTACTATAAATATGGGGAGTTGACATTTTAGGCATCCCACTTCAGATTGTAATCTGATTTTACACTCTCTAATGCAAGTATGAAATTTTAAGTTATAAGTAAGTTCTTGACTTCTCGAGTTTTTATTTAATTATTGCTTACCGCAGTTATTTGCTGCAGCATTCACCTGCTGTTTTACTTTCATTATTTACTTCCAATCTAATTTATGTCATTTACATACAAGTCATTTACATACAAGTCATTTACATACAAGTCATTTAAGTTCAGATATTTATTTATGTCTTTCCTTATCGCCTTTTACATTTCATGTACTTTACTTTTAGTTATGAGTAGCTAAATAAATTAGTGTCGGTATGGGACAAAGGGTGAGATTGTAAACCAAAGGAAAGTGGACGTTGTTCTTCAATAACGATGTTCCATTATTTCATTCTAAGTTTTATCAAAACCAATGACACTTCTTGACGAGTTGATCACTTTGAAAGTGTTAAAGTGCCATGGACTTAGATATAAGCCATTGAAATGCACGTAAACTTGAATGATATAAGAGGTAGACTTGAGAGAGTTGCCGACAACGAAAGTTGTCATTTATATTGTTTAACTTATTAACTCCCGACGAGTTGGTCACTTATCAAAGTGTTAAAAGTGCAATAGATTCAGAAATGAACTATTTAGAACACACACCAACTTGAATGATATGGGAATCAACTCGAAAGAGTGATTTTTAACAAAGATATTTGTTTGTCCATAAATCTTGAGGAAACTGTTGTCACTTTCACTGGTCCTGATATCACATAGAAATATGGATTGAAAGCTATAAAATCAGTGCAATGGTTAAGCCCGAAAGGAATACCCTCAAGGTTAATGGTGGAACTAGTTATTGTGAACTATATACCGAAAGGTATTAGTCCTCTAACATTTGTGTTTACGTCTCACCACACGTCTTATACCCATACTATCTTTATTATTCTATCATATAAACTGTTAACCAAACAAACAACCAATCATATTCTTCAAATTTGTCATCTGAATTCACTTCTTTCATCAGACTTTTAATCAACTTTAACTACAATCCCTGTGAACGATACTCGGTACTTTGTACCATTTTACTACTTGAAAGGCGATAGTAGGATCTAAAGTATACTTGCTTTTGATCTTATTTGTCACGTATCTTAGGGTATATAAAAAACCTATCACTTACGTGAACCCACCTTGTGGACTAGACCGATTTTATTGATTCCAGGGCAGATGGATCGATCCTAGGACTTACCCATCATGTGACCGTGGTTAAATTCACGGGGGACTCGGGGTGTGTGCCCGCACGCCGGCCCGATAGTTCGTATGGTTTGGCCACCCCACGAACACAACAGGAATTGACGGACTTTATTAATATATTATTTTTGAACCGAGAGTTATGAACCGAACATTTGAACATGAGTCATCGAACTTTGTTTACTTTATGATCGAATCGAGAAATTGTGAACCGTCTTGATTTTCTATGAATTTATATTTATTGAATTATAAGTCTTCCGCTTTGTTATTCTTGTTACCGATTACTATTTTGAATTTGTATTATAATCCGTTCACTGAGCCCTGTTGCTCAGCCGTGTTTTTGTTTTCTGACACGGCAGGTTCCAAGTGATCGATGGGGCGAGACTTGAGATCGAGAGTGCACTTTTGGAGATTTCAGACTCGTTTTTTAGATGTTGATATTATAAGTTTATAAATAATTTTCGGAATGTAATCTTTTATGCTGTAACTATAATTAGACAGTTATAATCAATGTTTGGAGTTTATTGGCAACTCTGCAGTGTTTGTGTCTTTACTTAAGTCCCGTTAGTGACACCGCCCATCCAGACCATGCGGACGGGGGGGTGTTACAAATGTGGTATTAGAGCCTAGGTTTTGACTTGTAGATTAAGCATTCTTAACCGGTGAGGATTGGGTAGACATTAGAACGGGTAGATTAGAAGTTAATTCTATTTACCGTCTTTCGATCAATAGTTATTTTGAATTCTAATCTTCGTGTTGTTCTATTTTTAGAATGTCGAGACGTGGTCGCCCACACAAATCCACAACTAAACCCGAAGGTACTCCAAACCCAAACCCCAATCCGGGGGGAAGTGGAGGTAAACCTAGTATTGCTGATATTGTCCGACAAACGATGTCTATTTTGATGCCTTCGTATCTCGAGCAGGCCATCCAGGCTATGCAACAGGCAACACAAAATCATCCTCAAAACCCAAATTCTGGTCCTCTGACTAATACGGGAATTCCTGGATCTAGTTCTGGTAACCCAACTGGGAAATATATACATGGCTTGAGAGGTTTAACAAACAGAAACCTCAATCCTTCTCAGTTGCCGTCGATTCAGTGAATGCCGAACATTGGATTCGACAAATAGAAAAGATTTTCATTGTATTGGATGTCCTAGATCAGTAGAGGGTCCGCTTGGCTACTTATATGTTCGAGAAAGAAGCCAATAACTGGTGGGAAGCTTGCGTCCAAACTGATCCTTTTGTTAGAAACTTGTCTTGGGATCGGTTCAAGGAATTCTTCTTCAAGCAGTATTTTACCTCGACAGATCGTGATGCATATGTGCGAGAATATTCTGCGATCCAGCAAGGCGAGGATGAAACAGTTGCTGACTACATGGCACGTTTTCTTAAATTATCTCGTTTTGCAGGAAATACCGCCGGCACTCAAGCCCAACAAGCTGACAAATTTAAATGGACACTGAACTCGAAGTATAAGGATCATCTGTTGAACTTTCCTTTCAAAACCGTTACTGAAGTGGATGATGAAGCAAAGAATATTGATCGTGCGCGAGAACAACGGTTAGCCTCACGCGTTGACAATAAGAAACGCGGATCTGAATCTTTTCCTCGAAGCAATCCTCGTTTTGTAAAATCAAAGTCGAGCAGCGACACTTAGAAAAGTTCAAATCAATTCACGCCACAACTTCCAGTGTTGTCTAGTAGTGGGAGTCGCAATGTTTCTATCCCTCCTTCTATATGTAGTCGATACAATATTCAACATTGACCGGGTTCGTGCCTAAAGATGACTGGCTCTTGTTTCAAATATCTACAACAGGGGCATATGTCCAAAGATTGTCCAAAAGCTTAAACCAGAACTGACAAAGGAAAGGGAAAGTAACCAAGTACTAGTGGACGAGTCTTTGCATTACCTGGCGACAAATCTCAAGCGGGTATGATTTAGGGTCATGTTAAATTAATTGATTTATCTATTTATGCTTTGTTTGATACTGGTGCCACACATTCCCGTTGTTTCTGAACGATTAGAATCACAGTTAAAACCTTATGAGCAAACCACCGAATTTCTTATCGTGATATCTACTCCTTTGGGTGGTTCAATCTGTGTGAAAAACTCGGTTTTCCAATTGTCCGTTACTTATCGGAGAATGCATATGTCCTACTTTGATTTAATATTGGGTATGGATTGGTTGTCACGTCATCGGGCAACTATAGACTATAAGTCCAAACAAATATTGTTTGGGGATGTGGACAACCCGGAGTCAATCTTCTTAGGAGCTACTCCAAAAGAAGATGTTAGTGCTATAGTCTCCATTTCCGCGATACAGTTTACTTGGCAGAGCAACAAAGGTTTTCTAGGTACTCTACAAGATCCGGACCAGGTATTCCCGACTCCTACATCCGTACATGTTGTTTCTGAGTATCCTGATGTGTTTATTGATGATCTACCGGGTAGACCACCGGTTCAAGAAGTCAAATTTACCATCGATCTAGTTCCGAGAGCTTCTTCTATTTCCAAGGCTCCTTATCGAATGGCTCCAGCTGAAATGAAAGAGCTCAAAACTCAACTTGAGGATCTATTGAAAAAAGGTTTCATTCGACCCAGTGTCTCACCCTTGGAACTCCGGTTCTCTTCGTCAAAAAGAAAGATGGTACAATACGTCTTTGTATTGATTACCAAGAACTTAATAAAGTAACAATCCGTAACAAGTATCCGTTGCCGAGAATCGACGATCTGTTCGATCATTTACAACGGGCACGATACTTTTCCAAGATTGATTTTCGATCCGGATACCACCAACTTCGTATCGGTGATTGCGATATTCCGAAAACTGCATTCAGAACTCGCTACGGGCATTACAAATTCATGGTAATGCCTTTCGGGCTAACCAATGATCCGACAGTCTTTATGGACCTCATGAATCGGGTTGTTAAAGATTATCTCGATGGATTTGTTATTGTGTTTATTGATGACATCTTGATTTACTCGAAGTCAAGAAAAGAACATATTCAGCATCTTCAAATCGTTTTGGAGACTCTTCGAACGAAAAGGTTGTATGCAAAATGTTCCAAATATGAATTATGGCTTGATCAAGTGTCTTTCCTCGGGCACGTAGTCTCCGCCGAAGGTGTCAAAGTCGATCCGGAAAAAATTGAAACCGTCACTCAATGGCCACGACCTACGAACGTTTCTGAAGTTCGTGGTTTTCTTGGTCTAGCTGGTTATTACCGACGATTCGTTGAAGGTTTCTCTAAAATATCTTTTTCGTTGACCCGACAACTCCGGAAAGGAGTCAAATTCAATTGGGGTTCCGAACAAGATTCTAGTTTTGAGGAACTCAAGCATCGATTGGTTACCGCAACTATTCTTGTATTGTCGTCGGGCACCGGTGGGTTTCAAGTTTATAGCGAGGCTTCAAAGAAAGGTCTCGGTTGCGTTCTTATGCAAAACGGAAGAGTGATCGCATATGCTTCTCGTCAATTAAAGCCTTATGAGGTCAATTATCCGACTCATGACCTCGAATTGCCTGCGGTAATCTTTGCACTCAAGATTTGGCGTCACTATCTGTACGGTGAGACCTGTGAAGTTTTCACCGACCACAAAAGCCTGAAATACATCTTTACTCAAAAGGAGCTAAATATGCGTCGACAGAGGTAGCTCGAACTTTTGAAAGATTACGATGTTCAGATACAATATCATCCGGGCAAAGCTAATGTAGTCGCTGACGCCTTAAGCCGTAAAGTCGTGGAACAAGTTTCTTCTTTAGTTGTTTCTACAGAGTTGGCTTTGGAGATTGAACGGTTCGGACTGGAAATCTATCCGAGTTCCCAAACGAAGATTCTATCTAATCTGATAGTGAATTATGGGCAAACCTCCAGCAAGCACAAGAGAATGCTAGTTCAAAGTTCAGAATCGATGATGATCACGTATTGTGGTTTTGGGATCTTCTTTGTGTTCCGAATAACTCAGAGCTTCGAAATCTAATTTTGACCAAAGCTCATAACTCTATGTTTTCGGTTCATCCTGGCACAACAAAAATGTATCAGGATTTGAGGAACCATTTCTGTTGGATTGGAATGAAGCGAGATATCGCGGACTTTGTAGCTCGTTGTTTCACTTGTCAACAAGTTAAAACTGAACATCAACGTCTAGGTGGTGTTCTCCGATCGCTAAAATTCCGGTATGGAAATGGGAGCACATAACTATGGATTTCGTAGTCGGATTACCCCTCACGACCTTGAAACACGATGCAATTTGGGTGGTGGTTGACCGACTAACGAAATCAACTTATTTTCTTCCCGTCCGACAAACTTGGTCGGTTGATAAGCTGACCGAACTATTCCAACGTGAGATTGTGCATCTTAATGGCACTCCTATATCTATTATCTTCGATCGAGACCCACATTTTACATCTCGATTTTGGGAAGGTTTACACCAAGCTTGGGGCACACATTTGAATTTTAGTATGGCATTTCATCCGCAAACTGATGGGCAATCTGAACGCACGATTCAAACACTAGAGGATATGCTCCGAGCATGTGCGTTGGAATGGCATGGAAAGTTGGGATAACTACTTGTACTTGATTGAATTCTCCTATAATAATAGCTGGCAGTCGAGTATCGGCATGGCTCCGTACGAAGCTCTTTATGGCCGAAGATGCCGAACCCCGACTTGTTGGTATGAAGTTGGGGAACGTGTTCTTGAAGGCCCAGAATTGGTACAAGTCACTACCGAGAAGGTCGAGATGGCGCGTCAAATGATGAAAGAGGCTCAGGCTCGTCAAAAGAGCTACGCGTACAAGCGACGACGACCTATCGAGTTCCAACCAGGCGATAAAGTATTTCTGGAAGTTTCCCCCACTTGTGGTATTAGACGTTTCGATCTCAAAGGGATGCTCAGCCCGAGATATATCGGTCCTTTCGAAATTCTAGAAAGGGTTGGAGCTGTGGCTTACCGGTTAGCTCTACCGCCACAATTGTCCCACGTACATAACGTGTTCCATGTCTCATTGTTTCGAGGGTACAACTATCATCCTCTACACGTCATTGAATATACTTTGGAACACATAGAGCCTGATCTGTCTTACCGTGAAGAGCCTGAAGCAACTCTTGATCGCGATGAAAGAGGTACACGAAAGAGAATGATTCCTTTTGTGAAAGTTTTGGAAGAATCACTCGGAACGTGAGGCAACGTGGGAAATCGAAGAACACATGCGGCGGAGTACCCCGACTTTTTTAACTAATGTAAGTTTCCTACCTATATTCGATTTCGAGGACGAAATCTCTTTTTAAGGGGGGAAGAATTGTAAGACCCGAGTTTTTAAAACTCACTCTTTAGTACCCGAATTGTTCTGTGTCTCTTATATCGTTAAATAATTGTTAAGGGTTAAAACCGCCAAAGTTTAAAACTTCTAATAAATATATATATATAAATAAATCAAAATCAAAATCAAAATAAAAATCTTAAATATATATATATATATATATATATATGTGTGTGTGTGTGTGTGTACACACGTCACTAGAGTAAATTACAACACTTTGTCCGGGTGGATGTTCATTTCACCGCCATCCGCATCATTCTCTCTCTCTAAAAAATAAAAATAAAAATTCATCCCTCTCTATAAGTTATGTATCAATTCGTTGTAGGAACGGAAGTAAGGATCAGATATTCGGAATCCACACTTCGAAACCTTCGTAACGGTATAAATTTCTTTCGTTGTTATTAAGTTTGTTTCGTTAGGATTATCGAGACCGGTTTATAATCGGGTATACGTTTAGGTTTACGGTTGTTATGGTTAAAATTAAGTTATGTTGCATGTTTAGTAGATTAGGATTGGTTTATATTGTTATAGAAATTAAAAGGATAGACTATAGTTTCAATAAGGTTAGATTTTGTGTATTTGTTTAACCGCACCCCAAGTGTTCGGTTAAATACTAAATGAATAGAATTGCATGATTGTTATGTTTAGTATGTTAAGTATGTTTTATAGCCGTTAAAGGTAGCAATTCATGAAGTTGGATTTATAAAAGTTAATTGGGCAAAACGGTGAAAATCGGACATACCGACTAGTGCTGGTCCATACTTTGACTGTGCATAACTCATGAACGACATGTCGGATTAAGCTCATATTTTGCAGATAAATAGAGCTTAATGTATACTATAACTCTCGTGAAGGTTCCAAGGCTCAGTTCTGGACCTAAGTGGCTCAAAACAGTACCGTGTTAGGGCTGTTTGCTGCTTATATGAGATTTTTAGCAGTTTTCCGGCATCCGTATAGAACTGATGGATGATCCAATTGACATGATTCCAAAACTTGTAGATTCATAAGATTGCATACTATAACTTTCATTTAGATAATATTCTCTGTATTGGCCTCTAAGTGGAATGAAAATGCTCACGAAAAAGAGGTACCGAAGTTGTTAAAAGTCGGAACGAAATAGCATATACGCAAGTTTTCTAAATGCATCCGGCTGTCCCGTTGAAGTATTAGTTGTTTATAAGCATGTAGAACTTAAGTACCTTATTAGTAGAATTAGGATATGTCTTTATATCGTTTAAGTAGTAATCGATTTATATATTCGTAAGGCACGCAACCAAATCGAACCTTATCGTGAATCGTGTCTAATTGTGCCTTGATTCCCAAATTTGGCTAAGGTACGGATTTCACTTTCTTTTGACTCTCGTGCAACTAGTTATGTAGTTGACCCTTCATAACGGTGGTTCACCACCTTGTGATTGATCACTAAAAAGTGGTCAACAAAAACTTTGATTATATATATATATATAAACCGTTGCGCCTTTATTTTAACACTTGAGTTTAATCTTTTGATTCTCATATTTGAAGTTGTGTTGAATTTATGAAATGTATTGAAACTTGATGTTTTTATGAAAGCTATCCGGGTAGTGGCGTATGTTTACTTTTGTTGATTTTCAGTATTACCCAATTGATGGGCACATTAGTTAGGATGCCTTCTATGGCGGCTTTGTAGTCATGACGTCCTGCAGGTGAATTCGGTCCACAGGGTTAAGCCCAATAGTGGCTTACGTGAACCCACCTTGTGGACTAGACCGATTTTATTGGTTCCAAGGCGGATGGATCGATCCTAGGACTTACCCATCATGTGACCGTGGTTAAATTCATAGGGGACTCAGGGTGTGTGCCCGTACGCCGGCCCGATAGTTCGTGTGGTTCGGCCATCCCCACGAACACAACAGAAATTGACGGACTTTATTTATATATTATTTTTGAACCGAGAGTTATGAACCGAACATTTGAACATGAATCATTGAACCTTGTTTACTTTATGATCGAATCGAGAAATTGTGAACCGTCTTGATTTTCTATGAATTTATATTTATTGAATTATAAGTCTTCCGCTTTGTTATTCTTGTTACCGATTACTATTTTGAATTATAATTCGATGGGGCGGGACTTGAGATCGAGAGTGCACTTTTGGAGATTTCTGACTCGTTTTTAGATGTTGATATTATAAGTTTATAAATAATTTTCGGAATGTAATCTTTTGCACTGTAACTATGCACAGACAGTTATAATCTATGTTCGGAGTTTATTAGCAGCTCTACATTGTTTTGTGTCTTTACTTAAGTCCCGTTAGTGACACCGTCCGTCCAGACGACGCGGACGGGGGATGTTACAAATGTGGTATCAGAGCCTAGGTTTTTACTTGTAGATTAAGCATTCTTAACCAGTGTGGATTGGGTAGACATTAGAATGGGTAGATTAGAAGTTAATTCTATTACCGTCTTTCGATCTATAATTATTTTGAATTCTAATCTTCGTGTTATTCTATTTTTAGAATGTCGAGACGTGGTCGCCCACGCAAATCCACAACTCAACCCGAAGGTAATCCAAACCCAAACCCCAATCCGGGGGGAGGTGGGGGTGAACCTAGTATTGCTGATATTGTCCGACAAACAGCACAAAATCTTCCTCGAAACCTTCCTCGAAACCTTCCTCGTATCTCGAGCAGGCCATCCAGGCTATGCAACAAGCAGCACAAAATCTTCCTCGAAACCCAAATTCTGGTCCTCCGACTAATACGGGAAATCCTGGATCTAGTTCTGGTAACCCAACTGGGGAAATATATACATGGCTCGAGAGGTTTAACAAACAGAAACCTCAATCCTTTTCAGTTGCCGTTGATTCAGTGAATGCCGAACATTGCATTCGACACATAGAAAATATTTTCATTGAATTGGATGTCCCAGATCAGTACAGGGTCCGCTTGGATACTTATATGTTCGAGAAAGAAGCCAATAACTGGTGGGAAGCTTGCGTCCAAACTGATCCTTCTGTTAGAAACTTGTCTTGGGATCGGTTCAATGAATTCTTCTTCAAGCAGTATTTTACCTCGGCCGACCGTGATGCATATGTGCGAGAATATTCTGCGATCCAGCAAGGCGAGGATGAAACAGTTGCTGACTACATGGCACGTTTTCTTAAATTATCTCGTTTTGCAGGAAATACCGCCGGCACTCAAGCCCAACAAGCTGACAAATTTAAATGGACACTGAACTCGAAGTATAAGGATCATCTGTTGAACTTTCCTTTCAAAACCGTTACTGAAGTGGATGATGAAGCAAAGAATATTGATCGTGCGCGAGAACAACGATTAGCCTCACGCGTTGACAATAAGAAACGCGAATCTGAATCTTTTCCTCGAAGCAGTCCTCGTTTTGTAAAATCAAAGTCGAGCAGCGACACTTAGAAAAGTTCAAATCAATTCACGCCACAACTTCCAGTGTTGTCTAGTAGTGGGAGTCGCAATGTTTCTATCCCTCCTTCTATATGTAGTCGATACAATATTCAACATTGACCGGGTTCGTGCCTAAAGATGACTGGCTCTTGTTTCAAATATCTACAACAGGGGCATATGTCCAAAGATTGTCCAAAAGCTTAAACCAGAACTGACAAAGGAAAGGGAAAGTAACCAAGTACTAGTGGACGAGTCTTTGCATTACCTGGCGACAAATCTCAAGCGGGTATGATTTAGGGTCATGTTAAATTAATTGATTTATCTATTTATGCTTTGTTTGATACTGGTGCCACACATTCCCGTTGTTTCTGAACGATTAGAATCACAGTTAAAACCTTATGAGCAAACCACCGAATTTCTTATCGTGATATCTACTCCTTTGGGTGGTTCAATCTGTGTGAAAAACTCGGTTTTCCAATTGTCCGTTACTTATCGGAGAATGCATATGTCCTACTTTGATTTAATATTGGGTATGGATTGGTTGTCACGTCATCGGGCAACTATAGACTATAAGTCCAAACAAATATTGTTTGGGGATGTGGACAACCCGGAGTCAATCTTCTTAGGAGCTACTCCAAAAGAAGATGTTAGTGCTATAGTCTCCATTTCCGCGAAACAGTTTACTTGGCAGAGCAACGAAGGTTTTCTAGGTACTCTACAAGATCCGGACCAGGTATTCCCGACTCCTACATCCGTACATGCTGTTTCTGAGTATCCTGATGTGTTTATTGATGATCTACCAGGTATACCACCGGTTCAGGAAGTCGAATTTACCATCGATCTAGTTCCGAGAGCTTCTCCTATTTCCAAGGCTCCTTATCGAATGGCTCCAACTGAAATGAAAGAGCTCAAAACTCAACTTGACGATCTATTGAAGAAAGGTTTCATTCGACCAAGTGTCTCACCCTGGGAACTTCGGTTCTCTTCGTCAAAAAGAAAGATGGTACAATACGTCTTTGTATTGATTACCAAGAACTTAATAAAGTAACAATCCGTAACAAGTATCCGTTGCCGAGAATCGACGATCTGTTCGATCAATTACAACGGGCACGATACTTTTCCAAGATTGATCTTCGATCCGAATACCACCAACTTCGTATCGGTGATTGTGATATTCCGAAAACTGCTTTCAGAACTCGCTACGGGCATTACGAATTCATGGTAATGCCTTTCGGGCTAACCAATGCTCCGACAGTCTTTATGGAGCTTATGAATCGGGTTGTTAAATATTATCTCGATGGATTTGTTATTGTGTTTACTGATGACATCTTGATTTACTCGAAGTCAAGAAAAGAACATATTCAACATCTTCAAATCGTTTTGAAGATTCTTCGAACGAAGAGGTTGTATGCAAAATGTTCCAAATGTGAATTCTGGCTTGATCAAGTGTCTTTCCTCGGGCACGTAGTCTCCGCCAAAGGTGTCAAATTCGATCCGGCGAAAATTGAAACTGTCACTAAATGGCCACCACCTACGAACGTTTCTGAAGTTCGTGGTTTTCTTGGTCTGGCTGGTTATTACCGACGATTCGTTGAAGGTTTGTCTAAAATATCTTTGCCGTTGACCCGACTACACTGGAAAGGAGTCAAATTCAATTGGGGTTCCGAACAAGATTCTAGTTTTGAGGAACTCAAGCATCGATTGGTTACCGCAATTGTTCTTGTATTGCCGTCGGGCACCGGTGGGTTTGAAGTTTATAGCGATGCTTCAAAGAAAGGTCTCGGTTGCATTCTTATGCAAAACGGAAGAGTGATTGCATATGCTTCTCGTCAATTAAAGCCTTATGAGGTCAATTATCCGACTCATGACCTCGAATTGGCTGCGGTCATCTTCGCACTCAAGATTTGGCGTCACTATCTGTACGGTGAGACCTGTGAAGTTTTCACCGACCACAAAAGCCTGAAATACATCTTTACTCAAAAGGAGCTAAATATGCGTCAACAGAGGTAGCTCGAACTTTTGAAAGATTACGATGTTCAGATACAATATCATCCGGGCAAAGCTAATGTAGTTGCTGACGCCTTAAGCCGTAAAGCCGTGGAACGAGTTTCTTCTTTAATTGTTTCTACAGAGTTGGCTTTGGAGATTGAACGGTTCGGACTGGAAATCTATCCGAGTTCCCAAACGGAGATTCTATCTAATCTGATGGTAGAACCGACTTTAATCTCTCGGATCAAAGATGCCCAACAAGACGATAGTGAATTATGGGCAAACTTCCAGCAAGCACAAGAGAATGCTAGTTCAGAGTTCAGAATCAATGATGATCACGTATTGTGGTTTTGTGATCTTCTTTGCGTTCCGAATAACTCAGAGCTTCGAAATCTAATTTTAACCGAAGCTCATAACTCTATGTTTTCGGTTCATCCTTGCACAAAAAAAATGTATTACGATTTGAGGAACCATTTCTGGTGGATTGGAATGAAGCGAGATATCACGGACTTTCTAACTCGTTGTTTCACTTGTCAACAAGTTAAAACTGAGCATGAACGTCCAGGTGGTGTTCTCCAATCGCTAAAAATTCCGGTATGAAAATGGGAGCATATAACTATGGATTTCGTAGTCGGATTACCCCTCACGACCTTGAAACACGATGCAATTTGGGTGGTGGTTGACCGACTAACGAAATCAGCTCATTTTATTCCCGTCCGACAAACTTGGTCGGTTGATAAGCTGACCGAACTATTCCAACGTGAGATTGTGCGTCTTCATGGCACTCCTATATCTATTACCTCCGATCGAGACCCACATTTTACATCTCGATTTTGGGAAGGTTTACACCAAGCTTGGGGCACACGTTTGAATTTTAATACGGCCTTTCATCCGCAAACTTATGGGCAATCTGGACGTACGATTCAAACACTAGAGGATATGTTCCGAGCATGTGCGTTGGAATGGCATGGAAGTTGGGATAACTACTTGTACTTGATTGAATTCTCCTATAATAATAGGTGGCAGTCGAGTATCGGCATGGCTCCGTACGAAGCTCTTTATGGCCGAAGATGCCAAACCCCGACTTGTTGGGATGAAGTTGGGGAACGTGTTCTTGAAGGCCAAGAATTGGTACAAGTCACTACCGAGAAGGTCGAGATGGCGCGTCAAATGATGAAAGAGGCTCAGGCTCGTCAAAAGAGCTACGCCGACAAGCGACGACGACCTATCGAGTTCCAACCAGGCGATAAAGTATTTCTGGAAGTTTCCCCCACTCGTGGTATTAGACGTTTCGGTCTCAAAGGGAAGCTCAGCCCGAGATATATCGGTTCTTTCGAAATTCTAGAAAGGGTTGGAGCTGTGGCTTACCGGTTAGCTCTACCGCCACAATTGTCCCACGTACATAACGTGTTCCATGTCTCATTGTTTCGAGGGTACAACTATCATCCTCTACACGTCATTGAATATCCTTTGGAACACATAGAGCCTGATCTGTCTTATCGTGAAGAGCCTGAAGCAATTCTTGATCGCGATGAAAGAGGTACACGAAAGAGAATGATTCCTTTTGTGAAAGTTTTGGAAGAATCACTCGGAACGTGAGGCAACGTGGCAAACCGAAGAACACATGCGGCGGAGTACCCCGACTTCTTTAACTATTGTAAGTTTCCTACCTATATTCGATTTCGGGGACGAAATCTCTTTTTAAGGGGGTGGAATTGTAAGACCCGAGTTTTTAAAACTCACTCTTTAGTACCCGAATTGTTCCGTGTCTCTTATATCGTTAAATAATTGTTAAGGGTTAAAACCGCCAAAGTTTCAAACTCCTAATAGTTATATATATAAAAATAAATCAAAATCAAAATCAAAATCTAATATATATATATATATATGTGTGTGTGTGTACACACGTTAGTAGAGTAAATTACAACACTTTGTCCGGGTGGATGTTCATTTCACCGCCATCCGCATCATTCTCTCTCTCTAAAAAATAAAAATAAAAATCCATCCCTCTCTCTAAGTTATGTATCAATTCGTTGTACGAACGGAAGTAAGGATCAGATATTCGGAATCCACGCTTCGAAACCTTCGTAACGGTATAAATTTCTTTCGTTGTTATTAAGTTTGTTTCGTTAGGATTATCGAGACCGGTTTATAATCGGGTATACGTTTAAGTTTACGGTTGTTATTGTTAAAGATAAGTTATTAGGATTGGTTTATATTGTTATAGAAACTAAAAGGATGGATTATAGTTTCAATAGGTTAGATTTTGTGTATTTGTTTAAACGCACCCCAAGTGTTCGGTTACATGCCGAAATGAATAGAATTGCATGATTAATCTTAGCTTAATGACCATTAAGCCATATTGTTATGTTTTGTATGTTAAGTATGTTTTATAGCCATTAAAGGTAGCAATTCATGAAGTTGGATTTATAATAGTTAATTGGGCAAAACAGTGAAAATCGGACATACCGACTAGTGCAGGTCCATACTTTGACTGTGCATAACTCATGAACGACATGTCGGATTAAGCTCATATTTTGTAGATAAATAGAGCTTAATGTATACTACAACTCTCGTGAAGGGTCCGAGGCTGAGTTCTGGACCTAAGTGGCTCAAAACAGTACTGTGTTAGGGCTGTTTGCTGCTTATATGAGATTTTCAGCAGTTTTCCGGCATCCGCATAGAACTGAAGGATGATCCAATGGAGATGATTCCAAAACTGGTAGATTCATAAGATTGCATACTATAAATTTAATTTCGATAGTATTCTCTATATTGGCCTCTAAGTTGGATGAAAATGCTCACGAAAAAGAGGTACAGAAGTTGTTAAAAGTCGGAACGAAATAGCATATACGCAAGTTTTCTAAATGCATCCGGCTGTCCCGTTTGAAGTATTAGTTGTTTATAAGCATGTAGGACTTAAGTACCTTATTAGTAGAATTAGGATATGTCTTTATATCGTGTATGTAGTAATCGATTTATATATTCGTAAGGCACGCAACCAAACCGAACCTTATCGTGAATCGTGTCTAATCGTGCGTTGATTCCCAAATTTGGCTAAGATACGGATTTCACTTTCTTTTGACTCTCGTGTAACTAGTTATGTAGTTGACCCTTCGTAACGGTGGTTCACCACCTTGTGATTGATCACTAAAAAGTGGTCAACAAAACATTTGATTATATATATATATATAAACCGTTGCACCTTTATTTTAACACTTGAGTTTAATCTTTTGATTCTCATATTTGAAGTTGTGTTGAATTTATGAAATGTATTGAAACTTGATGTTTTATGAACTATCCGGGTAGTGGCATATGTTTACTTTTATTGATGTTCAGTATTACCCAATTAATGGGCACATTAGTTGGGATGCCTTCTATGGCGGCTTTGTAGTCATGACGTCCTGCAGGTGAACTCGGTCCACAGGGTTAAGCCCAATAGTGGCTTACGTGAACCCACCTTGTGGACTAGACCGATTTTTTTGGTTCTAGGGCGGATGGATCGATTCTAGGACTTACCATCATGTGACCGTGGTTAAATTCACGGGGGACTCGGGGTGTGTGCCCGCACGCCGGCCCGATAGTTCGTGTGGTTTGGCCACCCCACGAACACAACAGGAATTGCGGACTTTATTTATATATTATTTTTGAACCGAGAGTTATGAACCAAACATTTGAACATGAATCGTCGAACTTTGTTTATGAATTTATATTTATATTTGTTCCAAGTGATCGATGGGACGGGACTTGAGATCGAGAGTGCACTTTTGGAGATTTCAGACTCGTTTTTAGATGTTGATATTATAAGTTTATAAATATTTTTCGGAATGTAATCTTTTGCACTGTAACTATGCTTAGACACTTATAATCTATGTATGGAGTTTATTGGCAGCTCTGCATTGTTTGTGTCTTTACTTAAGTCCCGTTAGTGACACCGCCCGTCCAGACCACGCGGATGGGGGATGTTACAAATGTGGTATCAGAGCCTAGGTTTTGACTTGTAGATTAAGCATTCTTAACCGGTGAGGATTGGGTAGACATTAGAACGGGTAGATTAGAAGTTAATTCTATTTACCGTGTTTCGATCTATAATTAGTTTGAATTCTAATCTTCGTGTTGTTCTATTTTTAGAATGTCGAGACGTGGTCGGCACGCAAATCCACAACTCAACCTGAATTCTATTCTCTCCGACATTTAACCGAACACTTGAGGTGTGGTTAAACAAATACAGAAAATCAAACATATTGGAACCATAATCTATCCTTTTAATTTCTACAACCATATAAACCAATCCTAACATTCTAAACATGTAAGATAACTCAATCTTAACAATATCAAATAGTAAATTTAACAAAAACACCCGATTATAAAGCGGTCCCGATAATCCTAATGTAACAAACTTAATAACAACGAAAGAAACTTATACGTTTACAAAGAGCTCGAAGAGTGGATTCCGAATATATAATCGTTCTTCCGATTCCTTCAAAGAATTGAAAAGAAATTTAGAAAGATGAAGGAATTTTAGAGAGAGAGTGAGGCGGTGAAATAGAAAGAAACCACAGGGACGATGCAACTCAATTTACTCTTGAAACATACATACATATATATATTTTAGATTTTTTTATATATAAAATAATTATTAGGAGTTCGGAATATTGACGGTTTTAACCCCTCAATAATTATTTAACATTAACATAACTACGGTACAATACGGGTAAGTTAACGAGGACCTTTTTAAAACTCGGGTATTATATATCGAGTTTGGATAAGATGTCGATTTCGTTTCTACTTCGTTTTCCGGCACGACGGAGATGGCAGAACGGTGGCTGTTTTGGCGAGGGGTTTTTTACGGCGGAGATTCTTTCTAATTTTTTGCCGCTAATGTACCTCTTGATCCATCACCAACAGAATAAAAAATCTCACAATTCGAAGTTCGATCCTTACACTCGATCGCTGCCTTCAAATCTTACAGATCATATGGTTAAATTTAAGCCTCCTTCACCGATTTCTCTGCTTCTCCAAATACTGGTAGATCGAATTTGAGGTTTTTTTAATTGTTGTAGAATTGTGGATTTGATTTGTGATGATTAATTTATAGATGTTCTTAATTTGTAGGTGGAAGGACTGAATTAGATGTTTTGTCACGATATAGTGAAATTGTACCAGATATTGTTGTCTTCGATGATTTCGAGAGGTTGTAGTTGGGTCGTTTTGTTGGGTTGATAGAGTGATTTTGTTGGGAATTTGCAGGTTTTTGTATGCAATTTAAATGATATCTTTTTTTAAACTATATGTAGGTCATGTGATTCACTAGATGAAAATGGTAATATATGTGTTTAATAGGACGAATCTCTATGTCTTTCAAGAAAGATTGTTTTGGGAATTATGAAAAATTATTTGATTTCTTGTAATGAAATGATATATATAAGAGAATTATGTTTGGATTTTATGAGATGAAATAACATAAGGTTGGTACGTGTTTCATGTGATGAATTATTATGTAATTCATATGGTGAATCGTGTTTCAGATAGTGAATCTGTGATGTGTTTCATATGGTGAGTATGTGTTTCACCTGGTGAATCTGTATTTCATATGGTGAGTATGTGTTTCACCTGGTGAATCTATATTTCATATGGTGAATGAATCCGTATGTTTCATCTAATGAATTTTGTTACAAAAATGACGATTATGCCTATTTTTTAATTAAAAAATTCTTTAAATTAAAACCATAGGATCTAAGGCTTAGATCGGTCCTCCTAGTTTTTAACCTTTTTATGGTCTTCTTTTAATTTAACCCCTATATATGTATGTATATATATATATAGGGGAGAGATCAAATGAGAACCACCCCTCCTTAAATGAACAAAACAACAAATTGTGGACACCTATGATGTGGGTCCCACAAAATATTAAATCATTTATGGTTTAGTATTAAATCATAAATGATTTAATATTATGTGGGACCCACATCATATGTGATCCACAAGTGTCCCTTTGTTCCTTTAAAAATGCAAAGTTCTCATTTGAACCTTCCTCTCTCTCTCTCTCTATATATATATATATATACATATATATATATATATATATATATAGGGAAGAGTTCAAACGAGAACACCGTTATTTTACGAGAACGAGAGAACACCTTTTACTATACACAATCACATGTGATGGTATTGTTCTATCACATGTGATACTAAATCAGAGACACAAATGACTTTTTAGAGCGATTTAGGTTGCGGGCCAAGTCACCCTTAGACCATTAAGCCCTTCACATATATTATCACATGTGATAAGAGTGTTATTGATGTGATACTATAATCCATCAAGACCATCACATGTAATACTAAATCAGAGATCCAGACGACCTTTGGCACGACCTAAGTCGTAGGACACGTCATATGCAGCATACCAGGTCCTATCACGTGTATTATCACATGTGATAAGGGTGTTCTCGCGTTCTCATTTGAACCTCCACCTATATATATATATATATATATATATATATATAGAGAGAGAGAGAGAGAGAGAGAGAAAGAGAGAGGAAAGTTTAAATGCAAACTCAAATTTGGTTGTGAACGTGAGGACAAATAAGAGCGTGACATGTGTCTGAATGTAGTATTATTCAGACTGAATGATGAAGGAAATATTCAGACTGAATAATAGTATTATTCAGTTTGAATAATACTACATACGGTGTTATTCAGACTGAATAATACTACATTAAGTTTGAATGTAGTATTACTCAGTCTGAATATTTTATTCATTAACATTGAATAATACTACATTAATTCAGTCTGAATATTTCCTTCATTATTCGGTTTGAATATGACACGTGTCGCGCTCTCATCTGTCCTTACGTTCACCACCAAATTTGTATACCCACAGAATGCAACGGGATATAAAATTTTAAGATAAATTTACTATTGATAAGTTAAACCAGTCAAATAAAGTTTTAGGTTACATCGTATAAAGAATATACAAATATTATTATATGACATGAGAGATAGACAAATATGTCTGATACAACTGCACCTTTATAAACATTATTGTATGACTAATAAGCAACCATAAGATTATAATTAGTATGCTAAGATTTCACCTAGGCAAACAAAATTATTGTGTAATTATGTGCACAAGCTATACCCCAAACAAAATTGCAAAATTGTTGGAGTTCATAAAACACTTCTATGCTTACAACTATATCCTATGGGTATCAACAAACAATCGTAATTCATGGCATCAAAATTATAATCTACAACTTGAAGTCTTGAAGTACAAGAAAGGATGTTTATAGTAATAACTCATTGCCAATGTTTACAACCTAGTGCATCAAAAATGTAATCTATAAAATTGTCACTAAGTGTCATCGATGTCCAACTGTTGTCACAAATGTGGCATATCCTTCTTTACAAGAATGGATTCAATGGATTATAGAATAACAAATAGACATGAACGATTATTTAGAACATAAGAATACTCCATAAGTAATGGATGAGATATAAGATTTCTTCTTTTCATATGCTACATATCTAATTATTAGGGATAGGATCTCACAAGTACAAGTGCCCGATAATTGCACCTTCAATCACATATTTTTTTCAATTTATTGACTAATTAAAGTACCACTGTAACAAAATCTTCAAAAATGCATATTTTGGAGGTTTTTATTTATTTAACAAAATCTCTAAAAAGATGATAAAGAAGGAAATATGTTCATACTCTAACAAAATCACATTATGATGTTTGTTTTTCCTTTTAGAGAAATAATAGAGAAGCAAGTAAAAATAAGGCTTAGTTTCCTTACAAACCTTTCCTCCCAAATATGGAAGGAAAAGAAAAACAAAAATTAAAATCATTTAAAAAATTAATAAAACTACAAAACTACCCAATCTTTTTATTCTAAATAATATTAATTTAAAGGGCATAACATAGGATCTCAGATCTCGTATTTAATCAATGATCTAAACAAAATATGTAAAGTGGAAGCAATTTTAGATCAAACAGTTTATAATTGGAAGAGCGGTTGATCAAAATGAAGAATAATTTGAAGATAAAAGTGTAGATATATGATTAATCGTGGTCATATATCTTACATATTTGGAATGATGAGAGTATTTGGATATGGAGAGTTAACTCACATTCAGTTTTACAATGGGGAAGAGAATTTCTATTTATAACCTAAAATAAGGAAAGTCAAAGCATCCTCCAATGTAGAAGTTCCACGTGTAAAGGTGGAATGACAACTTCTAGCTGAGGTGTCGGGCTATGATAGGAAGATCAACCACTTACAGATATGAAAAGGATTGAACCACCAGCAGAGGTACAGAGACTACCAAAGGTTCTGCAAGTATAGTGTAGAAGCTCTTCTGGATGTATAGTGTAGAAGCTCTTCTGGATGTATAGTGCAGAAGCTCTTCTTGATGTATAGTGCAGAAGCTCTTCTGAATACTTAAACATTCAGCGCGCTACTCCATCTCGATCTTTGGATGCGGGCTCTGGTTCATCGTTAACGACCTCTAGTTGTGGCTCTGGATAACGATTTTTGGTCTTTCATACTTTAATCACAGGTTTTCCTTTTTACACTTTCAACAATAAAATTGGGACTAACAATCTCCCCTTAAGTGTTAAAAGGAAAATAATAAAAGGAAAAAGCGTTGAACGTCGTTAGCTGTCTTCCCATTAAGCTTTGTAAGTTTGAAGATCCTCTTAGATAAACATGTAGCTCCCCCTTGATGTAGTGACCTCATCCCAATAAATTCCAAGTTCCCCCTCAACTTGATGCTCTAGTGAAGAAAACTTCTAGAATTGAGGAGCTCGAAACGAATACCAACCAAAAACATTTGTTCCAAAAATAGACCTTGAAACCACCAAGAGTAACTCTAAGAGCCCCGATGTGAGATCGAAGAATGAAAATTAGACTCGGTAGTTCTTTGATCATTGACAGGATTTCAACAACCTATCTTTGGTTGCAAGAAGAAGTTTCTGATTAAGTGCTGGTTCTGAACTGTGCTTCTTGGTTGTTTGATGTTCAGAAGCGTTTCTGGTTAAGAGCGAGTCCAGAACTGAGATAAACTGAAGCCATTTCTAATTGAAACTTCAAAAACATTATGAAGTTTGACGTGATATAGAGCAAGCCACAATACCACTCATCAACTCGTAAGATATAAATTCATCAAAGAAGGTTGTTGTCCAGCACCATTGGACTAACTTCTACGATGCTTCTGGTCATGAAATATCTGGAGTTTAGGAAAACACAAAACATAAACATCGTAGATCAGTGTGTTATGGTTCCATAGAAATTGGATTCACCTTCTTTGGAGTTCGGACGCATGAGATATGATTGATTTAGTACAGTCGCGCATATCTATCCAACAACTTCGGGTTCAACGTTTAAGTTTCTGGTTGAGTGAGTCTTCTGGTCTAAGGCATGTAATATTCCATAAGCTCTGGTTTTTTAGTCCAGAAGCTCTGGTCCTTCTATCAAGAAGCAGATCTAACTTTCTTAACAACTTTGGTTCAGCACACTACCCTTAACTTCAGGGATACTTCTTATCCTTCTACAGATCGAATCACTGAAAAGTCAAAACATGAAAGTTGTAGATCCGTCTGTTTTCTATCCAGGGCCTTTTGAATCGCTTGAATTGGTGTTGTGATGAGAGATATATGAATGACATAGCACAACATCGCAAATATGTCAGCATCCTGAATTTTATTCAACGCCAAAACAATTGAAAATAGATTTGCATAACCAAATCACAATCAAGGTGTTGATTTCAAAACTTTGGTTCTTCACATCGAAAATGAGTCTTCATGATGCCATTTGAAGACACCAAATCTCTCATAGACATTTTATCAAACACCTTGTGTGCATAATCAAATTTTAACATATTGACATTGAATTTTCTTCCCCAGAAACCATCCACATTTCAGATCTAATAAAAATAACTATGTAGAATGGAATATAAATGAAATCAAAACTGAATTTAAATACAAATAGATTCAAACACATATTTGAATAATACTTTCGAGAACAATTCGAAAACAAAGTATAAAATGATGAATATCATAGATCTAGAAATTGGATGAAATAAACTGATTCAATGAGATAAAATCAACAGATTGTATATTGTAGGATCTCAGATACCAATTGTAGGATCTCAGATCTCATATTTAATCAATAATCTAAACAAAATATGTAAAGCGAAAGCAATTTTAGATCAAACAGTTTATAATTGGAAGAACGATTAATCAAAATGAAAAATAATAATAAGATAAAAGTGTAGACATATGATTAATCATGGTCATATATCTTATATATTTGGAATGATAAGGGTATTTGGAGATGGAGAGTTTCAAAGAAACAACTCACATTCACTTTTTACAAATGGGGAAGGAAATTCCTATTTATAGCCTAAAATAAGGAAAGTCAAAGCATCCTTCAATGTAGAAGCTCCACGTGTAAAGCTGGAATGACAACTTCTAGCTGAGATGTCGGGCTAAGATAGGAAGATCGTCCACTTGAAGATCTGACAAGGATTGAACCAACAACAGAGGTACAAAGAGGACCAGATGTTTTACATGTATAGTGCAAAAGCTCTTCTTGATGTATACTGTAGAAGCTTTTCTTGATGTATAGTGCAGAAGCTCTTCTGGATACTTAAACATTCAGTGCGTTACTCCATCTCTTGATCTTTGGACGCGGACTCTGGTTCCTCGTTAACAACCTCTGGTTACGGCTCTGGATAACGATTTCTGGTCTTTGAGAATTTAATCACAGGTTTTCCTTTTTACACTTTCAACAATACAATTGGGACTAAAACATATTAATAAAACTGACAGTTTTCCTTTCCCCTCTCTCCTCTTCAAGCACATGAAAATTATTTTCTTTCATTTCCTCACTTTCGAGAACACAAATAAAAAATTTATTTTCTTCTCCTTTTTTCCCTTCCTTTCCCTTTCTTTTCCATCCATTTCTTTTCTCTCCAAATTCAAGAACATAATTTAAATGAAATTGTTGACTCTTCTCGGTAAACACTTACCGGGTAAGCGTTGAGTAAAATGGCCTTTAAACTTCGTTTTCTGAGCAGCTGAAGAAGATAACAACATACAATATACGTAAATATATGAAGTGGTCACTCAAATTACAAGATCTTTTCACTTGGTAGGAGTTACACATTTCTCCATATTCTTGTACCTAAAGCTAAAACACCAAATATTTAGTACAGTTGACTTTAGAATCTTGAAATAATTAAGAACAACTTTTGGATGAATACCCACATGATGATTTCAGGGGTTCTTTGTTGAAAACAAGAGGCTTTAAGCTTCGAATTATAACAAATTTTGATTCAATCTTAACAAAAGTATATATAACAACATCATGGGGATCATCCCAGCCATCATCTGAATCTTGGGAGCAGTATGTAACTCGAGGTGCATCTTCTGTGACACAACATGATTTAGAATTTAATTTCTTATGCCAAATAACAGTTTCTTCACTCTCGAATATTTTCTCCCAACATAGAAGCTTAGAAACCTCTTCAATACTTCTATGTTCTTCCTCGAATCCTCCTTTAGACGCTCCCATGATTTGTAGTTGTTTCTCCAATTAATTGGAGGACCCGACAGCATCCAGAAGGCACCAGGTCTAATAACTCTATCAACTTCCATCATGTATATCTCATCTACACAACAAAATCAAGAAAGAAAGTCAAAATCATGAAGCCATTAGTGAATTAACTTCCGTGCACCCACAATAAGTCCCTTTTCATGATCTTTTGTTCCATAAGAAACTAATCAAGAGTATAAAATAAATATCTAAAAATAGAGTGATTTTCTTCTTGAACCATCGACGTTTCACTTTTCATTGCGAACATAGAGGTCTTAATTTTTGAATTATCATAAACAAAATAAGCAAATAATAGATCTCCAAAATATTCGGACCAGATTCATAAAAGTACAACTTTGTTTCAAACAAAAGAAGGTTTTATACAGACCTTATAACAATATAGAGAGAACTACATAACCAAACCACATGCTTCCAGATTCCATTCATGTTTCTCCTGAGAACAACATAACTAAATTGAAGACAATCAACTAAAAACCACAAGAAACAACAACAAAACTTAACAAAATGTTTGAAGAATGAAATCATATGCTTAAATCTCAAGTACCCGTAACCCTAGGTCTTCAAATCTCGAAAGTGACTACCTCTTATGATTTGGTAGTGGAGAGTGCCCTAATGGCGATGGGTAAGGTGATTCAAGGAAATTGTATAAAACACAATAACAGATTGAAGAAGCAATGAAATTTACGGAAATTCTACACAACCTATTCCAAGTTCAAAAATCTGATTGAAAAGATATTCAAAAAAGCAAAGATGTGCAGGGAAGTAATTTACAAAACTCCCTATACACACTGGGATGGTGTATCGAACTCAAAATTAGGCGAACAAACTCACTTTTGTTGCCTTTAACCATATATCAACACATGTAGTTTAACTAAACTATTTGCCTTTAACCTTCAACATTAACAAAATAATATAATTTAGACTACAAATATTAATACAATCAACAGATTAACATAAGAAACAATTTCAGACATATTTTCACCTTTGATTCAAGATTAAACCTTCGCTTTCATGACGTGTTTCCGAACATCGTTCCAAAGGCACAAAATAACTTTTCTGAACCTCCAATACTTACTTTGAAAGCCTGTAAAACAAAAAGCATAAACTTTTTACTAAAAATAACGTCAACAAGAGATAGATTGAATAAAAAATGGCCAATTTATTATTTTGGTTGACTCCAGCAATCAGAACACGATGAGTTTTGACAAAGCCCAGACCAGAATGTGGGACGGACATCAAGAAATTAAATAAAAGAAAAGTTTTTTAAATAGAAAGATGAACATACAAACATCTACAACTGTGATGTTGAATTTAGGGGTGGCAGAAAGTGACCCAACCCGCCAATCCAATCCAACCCAAACCCAACCCATTAGTAGCAGTTTGGGTTGAGATTTTTAACCCGCCTAACCCATTAAATAAATGGGTTAGGTTTAAATTTCTGACCTATTTTCAACCTGTTTTCAACCCATTTGTAACTTGTTTTCAACCCATTAATAACCTATTTTCAACCGATTATTAACTTGTTTTTAACCCATTAATATATTTTATTTTATTTTTAACAGTAACATATTAATAATTTTAAAATATAAATTTTAATGTTAAAGTGAATCCAAAAAGGAAAAACCCTAGTTTCATTAGAAGCTTAGAACGCCTCCAAAGTCCAAAAAGAAAAAAACCCTAGTGCTCTGCTCTCTCTCGTCTTCCTCAAATTTTCGGCCACTGTTACACTCGTCGGCATTCTCATCTCGTCGACGGCCAACGTGAACGCTGCTCTTTCTCTCGTCGGCATTCTCATCTCGTCGTATCGTTCTCGTCTTCGACGTCGCCTTCTTCTCATCTTCTTCTTGTTGTCTCAACAGTACCGTCACCTCAACCCCTTAACAGTATCGTCACCTTAACAGTACCATCGCCAGTGAGAATATTGTTTACATATCACCTTCAACAGTATCACTTGGTCCACGTCGCCAATGTTCTCATCAGCCTACTTTAAATAGTAAGTTACTAAGTTGATATTCGTATTGTTTACATATCTACTTTTTGGCCGTTTATATATTGTTTACTTACTGTTTATATATTGTTTAATTATTGTTTATATATTGTTTTTAGTGATGAATACGGTTGATATTTCAGAAGAAGACGATCTATAGTCTCCTCCACCTCTATCAATGAACGTTAAGAAGAAACAGAGTAACCAGTTAAAGCCAAACAAATCTGGCGTGGATTTCAAATGTCAACGAAAGCTGGTTTTAGACACTAATGAAAATGGCGAGTTATAGTGTAAATGTAAACAACGTGGTTAAGTTTATAATGTTGAAACTAGGATGGGTACCGGAAACTTGAAATGTCATATTAAAAATTGCAAAAAAGGCCGATTTAAGGATATTGGGCAGATGGTGTTGGATTATGGTACGGGTAGTGGTGGTTCGTTAAATAGTAGGCTCTCTGATTTGACCCTAATACTTTTCGTGAGCTACTAGCTACTGCTGTTTTGAGACATGACATGCCATTTCAATTTGTTGAATATGAGGGAGTTAAGAAATGTTTCAATTATTTAAGTTCTGAAGTGAAAGTTGTGTCAAGGAATACCATAAAAGCTGATATTTTGAAGATATATAGGATGGAAAAGTTGACAATCAAAGATGCTTTGAGTTGCACTTCTGGTAGGATTTGTTTGACCTCTGATTGTTGGACATCTATAACAACTGATGGTTATTTGGGCCTGATTTCCCATTTCATTGATAGTTCTTGGAACTTGAAAAAATGATTCTTAATTTTAGTTTTTTGCCTCCACCACAACCGGTCTTGCTTTGAGTGATCACGCGTTTAGTCTTTTGAAGGATTGGGGTTGACTTTTTGAAAAGTGAAATGGATTTGGTTTGTGGAGGTAAATATTTTCATGTTAGACGTTGTGCACACATTTTGAATCTAATTGTGCATGATGGATTGAAAGAGGTTGATGAGGCTATTATCAAGGTTAGAAATAGTGTGAAGTACTATAAATATTCTCAATCTAGGAAGCAAAGGTTTTTAAGTAGTGTTGCACATGTAGAGCTACAATCTTCAAGGGGTTTACAACATGTTCCCACTCGATGAAACTCGACTTACATTATGTTGGATTTAGTTTTGTACTTTAAAAAGGCTGTTATTCATTTGCAAAAAACCGATGCTAATTATTCGCATTGTCCAACAAGAAGTACTGATGAGTAGGGAAGAATTGAAAAAACTTCCAAGTTCTTGAAGGTTTTCTACGAGGTAACTTGTGCATTTTCTGGCTCTAAATATAGTACTACGAATTTGTATTTTGCTAATGTTTTGACAGTTAGAGTGTTGTTACACAAAGAAAAAGACAGTCATGATAAGTTTATGCAAAATATGGCTAGTCGGATGCATGAGAAGTTTGAGAAATATTGGGCTAATTTTAGCACGGTTATGGCTTTTGCAACTGTTTTGGATCCTCGTTATAAGTTTCAGATTGTTGAATGGGGTTATGAAAAAGTTTATGGGGACGGGTACAAATGTGAGGTGGCAATAATAAAGAAGAAACTATATTCATTGTTTGATGAGTAAGTGGATTAGTCAAATATGGATAAAAGCAAAGTTGGTCAACCTAATAGTGGTTCGTTGGATCTCCAAGAAGGATCTTAAGATTTGATTGATGCAGCTTCTGCTTCATTTATGATGGTATATATATTTATTGTTTTTCTTTTTTACATTTTCTGATTTATGGTGTTTATTAGATATATATTTTTATGTTGTTTATCAGGATTTTGATACCTTTTCAACCAAGGTGACTTCTCAAGCAGTAAAACATGAACTAGAATGTTATTTAGAGGAGAAACTCATGCCTCGTGTGACACTCGAAACATTTTGGATTATTGGAGAACTCATGAGATTCGGTATCCAACTCTTGCTCGGATGGCTAGGGACATCTTAGCTATACCAATCTCAACAGTGGCATCTAAATCTGCTTTTAGCACTGGCGGTAGGGTTCTTGATGCTTATAGAAGTTCTTTGAAGCCTTCTACGGTTGAGGCTATTGTTTTCCTAAGAGATTGGGTATATGAAGAAGGTTTGTTCTAACTTTTTATTTCTATTTTTCTGTATTATCATATAAAATTGTGAATTAATTGCAAATAAGTTAAAAAAAATTGTAGCACAAATGGAAGCGCAAATTGAGGAGCTATGTGGAGCAATTATGAAAGAGAAGCTAGAGGATCAAGATGAGAATAATACCGAGAATGAAGTTGGAGTTGGTGAACGTGGAAGTCGAGTTACTTAGGTGGTTGTATTTTATTAAAACTTTGAACTTGGAACAATTTATTTGGTTGGTGGCTATGTGGTTGATGTTTTATTAGAACTTTGAACAATTTATTTGCATTTGTGGTTGTGTTTTATTAAAACTTTGAGGTTGTGTTTTGTTAAAACTTTGAACAATGGATTTGTATTCATGGTTGTGGATTTGTTGTTTTATTTTATCCATTTAAAATTTAATGGGTCAACCCACGTTGAACTCATTTATTTAACAGGTTGGGTTAAGATTTTTGTAAATAGGTCAACCGAGGTTGAACCCATTTAATTAGCAGGTTGGATTGAGTTGAAAATCTCAACCCATTTAATTAACTGGGTTGGGTTGGATTGGGTTGAGATTTTCGACCTGTTTAATAAATGGGTTGAACCTGAGCCCAACCCAACCCAACCCATTGACATCCCTAATGTTGATCTTGAAAAAAAAATTGGGAAAACTTACCAGCTTTGGATCTTAATCTTTGAGAGCTTCTTGTAGGTTGTACTGCAATGTTTTGGCTTCTATTTCTTGAACTCCTGCTGACTTGAATTTAGGATGTGGCTGAGAGATTTGATTTCATTAAATAGAATTTATTTTTGTTTGAATTTAAGAGCGGGATTCATCTTCTAGGTTTGAATTTTCAATGTTTAATTCATGTATTGGAAATGAAAATCTGTAACTCCCAACTGGACAGTCATGTAAAAGGAAAGAAAACTATGCACAGGCAAAAAAAAAGGCTGAATATACCAAAATTAGTTTTAGGTTAGGGTTAAAAATAAATGCATCAAATAACTTTTACCGTATGCATACATGTTGTAATTCATTGTTTTTTGAATTTCCTGCATAAAATGGTTGTACATTATGCTTTGTGACTTGTTTTTAAGAGCTTTGATATGAATGTATTATAAGGTAGTAGGGGTCTATTCAGAGAAGAACTTAGTAACTTCTGATAACCCTGAGATCTAATCTCAACCACAAATCAATGGTTAAATTAGAAAACTGATAATTTTGGAAATTATAACTTAAAACATTAATTAAGGGCATTTTAGGGATTTTAGAAGTGTCATCTCTCCTCTACCATGTATCCTCTTTCCTTTTTCCGACCAACCTTATCCCGGTGAACTTTATTCTGACGAACTTTATATAAACACAAGATACATATTGTGATACATAAAATTTTAAAAAGAATACATATAAACGATATTCCCTATGATACCTAGATATACATATAAAATGCACATTGTGATAGATTTGTAAAACAACTAAGATAACAAAAATATACATTGTGATATCCTTTGTAAGGCAACAAAAATATACATCGTGATACATTTCATAAAACAACAAAAGTACATTGTGACATACGTTGTGGTACAATGTGAACATTATCTCTGTGATACACTTTGATCCACAAATATATTTAAAAGAAAATATATATTAGGTAAAAAAAAATTAATTAAGTATTTCTATAAAAAAATTAATTAAATCTTTTAATGAGTTGTTACAAATAAAATGACTAAATTACTCTTTTATCTTATTTAAGTAACATCCATAAATATCTCAAATGAGTGGTCCATATCAGATCTCACGGTTATCCTAAAATAACATTTTTCATTTGATTAGTCCCATAAGGTAGTATATATATATATATATATAGAGAGAGAGAGGAGAGAGAGAGAGAGAGAGAGAGAGAGGGTGAGGGGACATTCAAATACAAACTAGTTAAAAGTTGTAAACTATGCAAATCCATCTAATCCATCCGTTTTTATGATCAATGATTAAGATGTTTTGGAATTAATATTGATTTAAAAAATTAGGAAAATGATATTTTTAGAATTTATTTTATTTGTTTTAAATTTTAAAAATATGATCATCTCCTTTTTTTCCTCCTTGATTCTCTCTCTCTCTCTCTCTCCATATTTCATGTTCATCTCTAAATTCACCATTTAATTTTTTTTCATCCTTGTTATGAATTTTTTAGGAGTTTTTTGTGATTTTTTTATGAATGGTTATGAATTTTTAATAAATTTTGTATCAATTGTTATGAAATGATTAGAATTTTTTATGAATTTCGTATGAATTGTTATTAATTTCTTATTAATGATTATGAATTTCATAAAAATTTGTTGTGCATTTCGTATGAATGGTTATGAATTTATTTTACGGATTCCTTTCCTATTTATTATAATTTTATCCATAGACAAAACTTCAAATCATTTTTTCTAATTTCTTACGAATCTAAGAAATTATAAATTTTTAAGGAAAATATGAATTGTTCCTAAAAATACGGAAATCGGTTATGGAATAAATATTTTTTTAAATCAAAATTATTCTAAAAATACGAATTTGGGAAAAAGACCAAAATACCCTTGGTTTGTAAGTTGTAACCTTTGTATGATTTGCATTTGAAGAAGTCTCTCTCTCTCGCTCTACATATATATATATATATAGAGAGAGAGAGAGAGAGAGACAGGAAAGTTCAAATCTAAACACAAATTTGGTTGCGAACATGAGGACAAAAGAGGGAGCGACACGTGTCACATTCAGTCCGAATAATGAAGGACATTAAGAGTGAATAATGAAGGGTATTGAGAGTGAATAATACTACATTTAGACTGAATAACATTACATTCATACTGAATAACACTACATTCAGTCTGTATAACACTACATACATTCAGTATGAATATTTCTCTTCATTATTCAGTCTGAATAACACTACATTCGATCTGAATATTTCCCTTCATTATTCAGTCTAAATATGACACATATCGTGCTCTCCTTTGTCCTCATTGTCATAACCAAATTTGAGTTCTCATTTGAACCCTGTCCCGATATATATATATATATATATATTGATAGTGCATGGAATACACCTACAGGCTTAGCAATTAAGACCAAAAGCAAGTATACTTTCAACCCTAATGTCGCTTTTCAAGTAATAAACGGTACGAAGTACCGAGTATCATCCACAAAGATTATAACAAAAGTTTAATGAAAGTAATAGAAAAAAAAATGAGTTCAAATGGTGAATTTGAAGACTTTAATTTGGTTTGAGTTAACACTGAACTATAACAAGAGATAATAAAGCAAGCAAGGGTGTATGACTTGTGAGACTTAAACACAAATTCCAGTAGACCAATGTTGTAGCAATGCTACAACATGAAGCATGCCATAACTAGTTCTACTATGTATTTTGAGGTATCCCTCTCGGACTTCAACATTGCACCGATATTATAGCTTTCAACCCATATCTCTATGTGATATCTAGACAACTGAAAGTGACAAATGGTGTTCTCAAAATATATGGACAAAAAATCTCTTTGTATAAATCACTCTCGCGAGTCGATTCCCATATCATCCAAGTTGGGATGTTCGAAATGGCTCATCTCTGAGTTCATTGCACTTTAACACTTTGACAAGTGACCAACCTGTCAGAGAATAAACCAATTTAAGTTATAAAGGTAACAAATCTCTTTGTCAATAATTCTCTCAAATGTACTTCACGTATCATTCGAATTGATGTGCAGTTAAGTGGCTCATCTCTAAGTCCTGAACACTTTAGCACTCTTTAGAAGTGATCAACCCGTCAAGAAGTGTTTTTGGTTTTATAAACTTAGAATGAAATAATGAAATAACGAAACAACATCCAATAGAGTTTGGTTTAAAATCTCACTCTTCCGTCTCACAACCAAGGTAATAATTTTAGCTACTCATAACGATAAATAAAATGCAAGAAATATAAAGAATAAAGTACAAATGCATACATGTAAATGACGGAATTTAAATAACATAATGTAAATAACATAAAGCATAAATAAATAAATGACGTAAAGTAAACAATATAAAGTGAAGAACACGAAATACTAAAATACGCTTAATATTAAACCAAAGTGCTAATGTAGAAGACTTCTAAACCATCATCATATTAGATATGAAGACGGAGTTGTGTCCAAAATAAGAATCCTTAACCCTATTTATATACTAATCCTAGAGGGCATAAAAGTCATTTTACATAAATACCCATTAGTTAATAAAGTACAATATAAGTTAACTAGCAAGACAAAAGAGAAGGAAGTCTTCTAAGCCAACTTTCAATAGCCAGAGTCCACCACGTCCTCACCAAAAGTCTTCTAGCATCCTTACAAAATTTGTACCTTTGATCTTATCCATTAAGTTCCAAGCCATTCATCCAAAGTCTGTTATTGCATGTTGCTACCATACTGCAATATTTGATAACTACCAAAAAGATCATGTAATTTCACCATTATCTTGTCCAAAATAGTCAAACCAATCCCAATAGCTCAAAATTTTACCAATCAGCAAATAAGGAAATAAAGACTAAAATTTGGGATGTGAAACAGGAAAATATGCTAAACTAGATAAAGAAAAGAGAAGAAAAGACACACTAAATAACTAATGTTCGTCACACCCCAAACTTAAATTGTTGATTGTCCCCAATCAACCGAATGACAAATAAAAAAATGACTCATAATCCTAAAAATTTGCAAGATGAAAGCATTAAGTGCAAGTACAATGCATATCATACCAAACATGTCATTCATAGCCTTTCATAAATACCTAGCTAGTATGCATGTCTACCTAATCGTGTGTGTGAACCATATGCTAGCACCATATATTTCTTTGTTAGGCTCAACCCAAACTATATCTAAGATCACTAGGACTTAAAAGAGATGGAACTCAATTTGGCATATATTTTCCTCACTTGCCTTTTCTCTCAATTTTTTATCAACCTTTGGATTTTTTACTTTGTCACACCTTTTGTGCTCTTTTTGCACTTTGCCCTTATGGGGCATTTATATTGCTCCTTTAATGATCTTACTACAATAAGGTTTATACTTTTGGAGCTTTGCTACTTTTGTTGATCTTTGATCTTGTTGACTACCTTCCCCCAAACTAAAAATAGAAAATGTCCTCATTTGATGCTTTTGAGGGGATGGTATGAAGTGTATGGGTGTCAAGTGGCCCTAAGGAGGAAAAGAATGATGGCCTAGATCATGTCTTAGATATTGTGTAGTGAGTGGAGCCAGTTTGTGTCCCAAGATACGTGTGGCAGTTCTAGCAAGAACGACACAATCAAATGAACAAAAAGGCACACTTAAGAAAATTACTATGGCTATGAACACATGTGATAATGACCATGCAATATACCTCAAACTGGCTACAAAAAATCATATGACACAGCAAAGACCATCCCTGACTCAACTAAAAATAAAATAAAATAAAATAACAAATTGGGCGTAAGAGAATGATTTGACTTGCCTTACTATGAAAATTTTGTTGATCTTTTTGGCAGAAAATGACACATTTTGCCCCCTCACCGGTGACTTTTGTGGCATTTGTTATAGCACACTCAGAATAAAATTCCCAAATGAGAGTCCGATTGTAAGACTTAGGTATAGCACAAAGCTTGTAGCTTTTGTATCATCATGCTGTGATGATGTTGCAGGCTTGCAACATGGTAAAAAATTGTCCATGGACCTTGTTTTAGCCTTAAGCTTAAGTCTTTTTTTCTTTTTACCCACATAAGATACTTTTGTTTTTTTCTGGGGTGGTCCCTCACCTGAATTTTTAGACCTAGCCACAAACCTTTTTTTGTAAAAATCTTTCTTATTTAGGTTACCACAGTACTGGGATGTGGCTCAGTATCAAAGTTGATAGTTTCATTTAAGTCAAGAAAATCCATAAGATTTTTATGCATGGTATTGCTGGCATCTCTCTCTGTGTCCAAAGTCATGGTATCAACCAACTCTCAGGCCCATTATTATTATTATTATCAAACAAATGCTCAGACTCGACATCGGGAGTACCCCGAGTGTGTGGGTATGGTGTGCCAAGGCAACCATAACCAGTGGCGGATCCAGGATTTTTGTCCACCGGGGTCCTATTAAGATAAACTAAAGGCGTGTAAAGTCACCTGACGTGTTTCGGGAAAATTTTTAAGTTTTTTAGTTGATTTCAAGACATTTTCTTATTGTTTTTATCGATTTTGAAGGATTTTCTTAGTGTTTTGTCGATTTAGAAAGATTTTTTTGGGTTTTTTATTGATTTCAAGAGATTTTTTTTAGTGTTTTGTCAATCGTCGATAAGATGGGGTCCCTTGAAAAATTTTACTGGGGGGAATTGGGAATTAAGGCTATATACAGTGTTTTCAAGATTTTTTAGCCTACATAATTTTTTTTTTTACATTTCACTGGGGGGGGGGGGGGATGGGACCCCCACTTTTCTACATTAAGTCCGCCACTGACCATAACATGGGGAGGTCACAGGACCCCTATTGAAATAGTTAAAAAAAACATTTATATAGGTTAAAAAAACTACATTTAGCCTTAGTTCCTCCCAATGAAATTTTCCAAGGAACCTAATCTTGCCGTCAATTGACAAAAACACTAAAAATGTCTCTTGAAATTAATAAAAAAATCGAAAAATTCCTTCGAAATCGACAAAAACACTAAGAAAATCCCTCAAAATGGTCAAAAACACTAAGAAAAAACCGTTGAAATCAACTATTAAGCTTTGAAAATCCTTCGAAACACGTTGGGTGACTTTACGCGCCTTTAGTCTATATTAATGGGACCCCAATGGACAAAAATCCTAGATCCGCCGCTGAGTCATACGTGGTGGTGATGTCTGACGTTCAGTCGTTGATGGCTCCTTCGTGGCTTTCGACGATGGTGGTACTCTATTATTTCCTCCAGGTAAGGTTCGACCACCATCGGGTCTTGTGGTTCTTTCTTCGAGAATGGTTTCTCACAGGGATCGAGTCTGGTTCGATCAATACCTCGGCTATTGGTTTGTTCTTTCAGGACTCCTCGATCACCGAGTTTGGTTTTAGGTGGAGGATAGTTACGATAGGTTTTTGGGGAGACGAAAATGGAAGGGCTAGGTTTTCTGTCGAGGTACATGTGTCTGTCGAAGAGGGGTTTAGGTTGTATGTGCCATGGTTAAGGGGCGACGACAGGTTCTGGTTGGGTTTTCAGTCAAAGCTCCACATTGGTTCATATATAAACCCATCTAATGTCTATTTGAAAAGGTTATGAAACTACCCTTCTATCTTTCGCATACCCATGCGAGAAATTATCCGGTGTTTCACGGTCAAAGCTACAAATGTTGACTAGACGAAGGGCTAGGATCATTTCTTTACTTCTCAAATATTTACCACTTCTCATTTGAACCTTCCCCTATATATATATAGTTGGGATCATGTGAGACCAGACTGTTTTCGTGAGACTCGTGAAACCATCTTTTTACACTTAAAACTTTACTGCAAAACGCTGTGAAGGTAACCTTCACGGTGCTTTTGTTGTGAAGGTTTAAAACCTTTTTACCTTCACAATGATTTGTTGTAAAAAGTTCACAGTGTAAAAATGTGGTCTCCTGAAAACGAAAAACAGGTTGGTCTCACGTGAAACCAACCATATATATATAGGGAGGTTCAGGGGAAAACCTCAAAAAAAACTAAAGAACACCCTAAAAGCCCTTCCTCTAGACGATATGCACTTGTGTATAGACGCTATGCACAAATGCAGAAAAAAGATTGAAGTTGTTTTGTTCTATGCACGACTGCATGTTATGTACAAGTGCATATGCACGTATGCATGCTACAAATTATCAGTATGCACTTAGGTTGGTCTTACGTGAACCCAACCATATATATAGGGAGGTTCAGGGGAAAACCTCAAAAAAAACTAAAGAACACCCTAAAAGCCCTTCCTCTAGACGTTATGCACTTGTGTATAGACGGTATGCACAAATGCAGAAAAAAGATTGAAGTTGTTTTGTTCTATGCACGACTGCATGTTATATACAAGTGCATATGCACGTATGCATGCTACAAATTATCAGTATGCACTTTGTGCATACCATTCAGATGGAGGGCTCTCAAGGTTTTCTTCAGTTTTTTTAAGGTTTTCCCGTGAACTTGACCTTATACATACATATATATATATATATATATATATATATATATA
This sequence comes from Silybum marianum, assembly GCA_036898165.1. Lineage (NCBI taxonomy): Eukaryota > Viridiplantae > Streptophyta > Magnoliopsida > Asterales > Asteraceae > Silybum > Silybum marianum. Next base: position 38,800,827 of record CM072532.1, on the reverse strand, counting down.
TATAAGGTTTAGTTCTGATCAGAATGGAAGTGATGGTGAGAACCGTAAGAAGAGTTCACCACCCTTAGATCAAACCTAATTAAATAGGTGCACCGAGATGTACCATATCAATTCTCTTCTAAAGCGCAATTCATGGGTGGACATGAGATTAAAAGTGATCACGGGTTCAGATCTATTATTACGCTTCTTGATAACTCTCATTTTTTAGAGTTATTTTGCGTTTTTTTCCTCATTTTTATTTCGATATTTTCCCTCTTTTTGGTTCTCTTTTTGCATCTTTTTGCCTTTGTTTCCAATAAAAACTGTTTTTAAGTAATGATAAAGTACCAAAGGTGTAATTTTGGTTTATATCGTTTCTTTTGTTAAAACTTCCCACAAACTCACCATTGTGGGAAGATGGATGAACTTAATGTTTAAGATACAGAATTTTATTGAAGCTTTTTGGAAGAAAGTCTTGCAATTTTTAGCTAGAATCTGGATAAGGTCATAAGGATTCAAGTTTTTGATCTAGTCAAGAGTAGAGGGATGGTCTCTTTTTAACCACAAGTCTTTATCTTTTGGGTTTTAACTCTCCTTTACTATAAAATGAGGCCTTGGGAGCTCATTTGAAGACAACCCGTCTTCAGTAACCAATTGATTTCTCTTAGTTATTTATGCTATATTGTCTTAGTTTTAATTTCCTAATTTCCTTGTATTGCTTTCTTATTGTAATATGTTTTCTGCAGTATTACCACTGTGGTGACATACTTTTACTTTATTATAATGAAAGTTATGTTTAAACTTTATTTCATCTCTTTTATGCTTTCCATGTCTATATAATGAGCTAATTTTCTCTATGGGTGTGGGTGTGAGTTTAACTTAAAATTTTACGTAATGGGTGTTCTCATTTTGAGTACTTTTGAAACTTGATCACTTAAGCTGGGATTTAAATTCAACGCGGATAAGCCGATCACTTTGAAGTGTTAATATTAGATTCTATAACCCATAGATGGGTGGATCCGAAATATGCTTAAGTGATGCGCAAAGATTTGAGAAAGTCTTTGATAATTATGTAGAGATACAAATTTTGTATGAATTTTGTAAGTTATTATATGCCCACGACACGTGTCACACATGGATACTGCTGAGGAGTATGTAAACCTATAGGGTCGTACACAAAGAATACGTTTGCTTCCACTTGAAAGTAACCCGAAAGTCATGTTTGACAGTTAAATAATTAATCTTGAAAAATAATTATAAAATATGTGTTAAATTGTAATTATGATAATTACAGGATATTATCTGTAAATAATTATGATTATTTAATGTTTTAGATAATTATATAATTATTTAATGTTTTAAATAAACAATATAATTATTTAATGCTTTAGGTAATTATATGTTTATTTTACAGATAAACATTAAACCTATTTTTGAGTTATGGACTGACTATGATACTAGTTCATATAAATAGGTTGATAGGTCGGTCAAATCAATTTCGATTGATTGATTGATTCATTCTTGAAATTTGGCTATCAATAAAACACAGAAAAGAAGCCTTTTCTTTTTTGTGAAACACATATAGATCTAGGGTTCTTGGGCTAGCACCTGGTGGGAGATCTAAGCGCGTTCGTGTGTGGATTACTGATAGAGGAATCCTGCTTTGGATTCTTGGTGCTCCGTCAAGTCTCCTTCTGATCTATAAAGGTACAATTCTAAACACCCTATGGTGTGTTATTTTAATTAAATGTTTCATTGGATCCGGCTTTGGGTTTTAGTTTGTAACCAAAAGTTTTTTTTATATATTATTCCGCTACATTTACGGTTACATTTTTGTATTAAAACCCAACAAATTTAGCTAGGATTTATTTGGTTGTCGAATGTTTACACTATAATGAGATTTGAGTATAAATGTTTAGCTTAATGTAATCTGAACCTAAATCAACAAGTTTTGAAGTATTGACAAATGGAACTTTATGAAAATTTATTGGCTGTCTATAAAACTTCACTTTTGAGAGATCGGAACTTCTATAATATCTTATGAATTTCTGACCATATTGTTGTATTTATCTTAAGGAACGCTTACACTCATATCCATCTTTTATTATAGAAGTCTAATTCGTCATTTAATCTATTCACCAACTAAATTCAACTTTTAATCACAAACCAAAACAAGATTAAGAATTCATGAAACTCCGATTCTCAATAGTTCCAATCCTTGTGGAAACGATCTTTGTACTTTACCACTTTATTACTTGCAAGCGATCATAGTATCGTCGTCCATTTGCACCACCACTGTGGGCACTTTGTGCCCACTGCGTGAACACGAACGATTTTACGCTATCACTTTTCACTTTTCACCTTAACTCTTCTTCTCACATGATCCTTTTTATTTTTTTTAGGATTTTAAAACAATTTTGTAAGCACTAAATGCATTGAGAAATTAAGTTTAGGTTATATATTAATAGAAAACTTTTCCAAATAAAATCCTTAGCCAGATTCAGTGACATTTGAAACAAATCTAAACAAACCATAGAGTGTTAGAAATATTAACTTATCGGATTTGTAGTCGGTTCTCACGAAACACTTAGAAACCAATTTAGGTTTCCTTTGTCGGTAGTTCACACAAGAACACGTTTCGATATTGATTCGATATTAAATTTACTTATAAGATTGATTCGATATTAAATTTATATAACATAAGGACTAAATATGTAAATTTTCAAAATCTTTTTAACAACTTCGTTAACTCTGTTAGATGTAAGGACCAAAATGGAAGCAAAATGAAACTAGAGGGAAAAAAGCAGTTTTTAAACCACAAGGACCAAAATCGTTATAAATGGTAAACCACAAGGACCAAAAGCTTAGTTTACTCCTCTATATATTTACTTGACTACTTCCTTCTTTCTATAAAAGGTATCATCCTCTTGAAAATAAACTACACCAAAACATAACTCAATCCACGTCACAGAGTTACATCCGGTTTAGATCTGTAAAACTAGCATTTCGGCTGCAAGAAACTTCACATGATTTTCTTGAACAAATGAAGAAGTGTAAGAAGGGACTTGGACCCTTTATCACTTCTAATCCAAGACAACCTATATATATATATTATGATTTCTTAAAAAATTAATATCATTGTATATTATCTATGAATAGATTTTCTTTTGTGTATATGATATATATATATATATATATATAATCTCTTATATGTATAATTTTTGTTATTATATATTTTTATTATTATTAAATACATATAACCTATATATATATTACGATTTGTTAAAAAAAATTAATATCTTTATATATATTATCTATGAGTAGATTTTCTTTTGTGTATATATACACAATATTTGTAACATCTTGAGTAAGTCAATGTATTACAAGTAATGTTATTTTAGAATAAGTACAAATGTAATATACATTATTTTATGTTTTATTCATATACTTTTTGCTTTTTACATTTTATTTATATGTCAAATCTTAATGTTTATGTTTTGATTTTATAATTGTATAATTATTAGAAATCATAGTAATATTTATATTAATAAGAATTTGTTTATTTTTAGATATAAATAAAAAAGAAAAAAAAAGACCTCAATTTATATGTAAAATAATATGGTGGAATGTTGTAAAATAAATATTAAAATACAATATATATATATATACGTATAAAATGTAGAAGAAAATATAACATAAATAATATAAAAAATACATTTATTAAATGATTCATATTCATTAAAATATAATACAAATAAAACATAATTTATATCTAATTAAAATATGATATAAATATATTTAATTAATAAAAAGACAAAAGACAAAAATAACAAAAATACAAAAAACTCAAAAAATTAATGATTAAATAGGGGTTAAGTAATGATTAAATAGGGGTTAGGGTGCCCTTAGCAATGATTGGGGTGTCATTAGCTTCACCCATTTGAATTCTATGGTTGACCATAACTTTTCCTTGTTGACCAATGAAACGTGTAAAAGGGTTTTGTTTAACCCTATATGTTACCTGCTCCTTCTTCCTCATAAACCACAGCTGCATGACATTTTTGTACCTCCGGCCGCCTCTCCTCACCGGCTAATCGTTGGCGACCCATCTCCGGGCATCGTCGTTGCAGACTCTTGTCTTGTTTGCTGTTGTTGGGTTTTTACTCACGACCGTTGTCGTATTCACCGCAGCCCTTATGGGTGGTGGTGCTATCTCGTTGTCATCCAGATTGCCACCATTTAAGGGTGGTGGTGTTAGTTTGGTTTTGTTGCCGGCAATCCGCGGTTGTTGCCGTTGGTTCTTACCGCCGCCGACCATTTGCAGCTATTGTCGCTCGTTATTCTTGTCACCACCGGCTGTCTAACCACCGGCTGCTGCTGGTTCTTTACGACTGTCGCCGTTTCTGATCTTGGTCATCGGTGTAAAAGGGGTTTTAAACCCTAATTTTTATTCGGCTCTCTCATAACCCCATCGCCGCCGTTTTTCACCGGCTCAATGCGGCTGCATCCGCTGGTTGTTCGTTTTGGCTAGATCCCTATCAACCATGGCAAAACGTTTTCGAGTTGCAGGAATGCTGGTGTGGTCACCGCTTGACCACGGTCCGAGCGATTTGGATGGTCGACCACACCACCACTCGTTGTGGTTAGGGTTGGTCTCTCACCGTCTGTCTCTACCACTAGTTTTAAAACAAACGGTTGTTTTCGGTAATTGGTTAACCGTGGTCCGATCATGTTGGTTTGGAGTCACATTGGTTGAGCTGTTGCCCTAGCGACCTCGACTAAAAGTCTTTAAAAAAATATTGTTTCTGGGTAATAGATCGGTGCTCCGTTGGTTCGTTTTCGGTCGATTTAATTTTATATTTGCCATATCATAATTTGTTTCATTTATTTTGGCCGTTTTATTTATGTTAATTATTTTGGCTAAAAAATAGTTGTATAATATATGGTTTGCCCCGATAGACCCGTGGTTTGTATTTGCGTTGTTTATTTGGAAAATTAAAATGTATCGATTGCAATGAGTTGTAATTTTTAATTTTCTAGATAGGATCAATTGTAAAATAGATTAGGATATGTTATCTTTTCTATTTTAAAACTTGTAATCATCCAAAGATGGCGTTACAAGAAGTTAAGACGGAGTTCCTGGAGTTCACTAAGATGGCGAGGCCAGTGGGAGCTTGAAGACGTCCTTAGAATTGACCGTGGTTGTTGTGTTGGCTCACAAAACCACATTAGGGGCAAATCCATATATTATTGTTTGTGGTTGTTTATTTTATGTTTGCATTTATTTATTGCTTTTATTATTGTTATAATGATAGCAAACGTTTTTAAAATGAAACGCAAAAAAAGTTTTAAATCGGTAATAAAATATGATATTTTAAGATTGACATGTTTATCAAAATCAAACCGATTTTTGGATAATCTTTTAAAACAACTTTTTAAGATAAAATTAAGCGTTTTAAAAGATAGAAATGTTTTCTAAAATCAAACCTTTACAAACGTAAACTAAACGCCGCCTATTAAAACTATTTGTTGAAGCTTACGGAATCCGGTATGTTCAGCGCATTACCTATCATGCCGGATGATGATAATGTGAGACAAGGCGCCAAACAACGAGATTTAAGTGAACAGAGAATTGACCAATCACTTAAATAGTCGTAGTTTTGGACGACTGATCCCAATAAAACCTAAGTCAAGGATTTAGGTGGGATCACGATACTTTAGTATTCTTGTTAACAAAAAAACGATATATATATATATATCCTTGGCATAAAGATTTATCGAGATAGATCTAATCGCTTAATTGGATTGAGCCAAAGTACATACATTGGCAAGATCTTGAAACAGTTCAAGATGAAGGGTTCCAAGAGAGGACACGGACCGTATGAAGGGTGTTCCCTGCGCTTCAGCCATCGTGTAAGCCATGTTATGTATTAGACCGAACGTCTCGTATGCCACAAGCACGACGTGCAGACCCAAGTGACGCTCACAAGATAGTAGTAAAGAATATTCTAAATTATCTGGAAAGACCTAAATTATCAATGATAACTCTATATTTTAGAGTTATTACATGCCTTTTATTTACATTTTATTTAAGTAATTTCGGCCATTTTGTTTCCAAAATCCCCATTTTTGGTCTAAAACATTTTCTTGAGCCATTTGTGAGTGTTTTCATATCTTAGAACCATTTAAGGCGTTTTTATGCCTAAAAGACGAGTTTTCATCAAACTGGTATCCGGAGTGTCCACTCCGAGTGACGAACAACTGATTCATTAAGCCAAACGGCTAGAGGCCAAGATGGTGCTGACTGGGGAACACAAAAGCAGGATTAGGAAGCTCCTTTGCATGCTTTCTGCTGGTGGTTGAAAAGCAAAAGTAAAAGAATGGCTATAAATGTTATTTTATTCCTTAGCCCCATTTTAGGGAAAAGCTTCATTATCCAAGGGATCTTTGTGCTTTCTCCATGGTCTTTACCCTCAAGGTGGTGTGTTTCTCCTTGGTTCTTACCTTCCAGACGCAGTGCTCCCTCCTGGACCTTGCCTTGAAGACATTACATGGAAGACCCTTGGCCTTCTATATAAAGGCCAAGGCATTCATATCATTCAACAACCAAGTAGAGATAGAATTTCTTAGAGAGCATAATTTATTTCTTAGCATTTATTTTCATGTTCTTAGCTAGAAGCATTTAATTTTCAGTAGTAGTATTTAATTTTCTGCAGTAGTTAAGTTTTACTTTCGGTATTGTACTCCGGTGAACACGGTGGGCACTGTTCTTGCAGTAAGTAAATCTTTCGGTATGTTTTCTTGCAAACTTTTAAATTCCGTTTTCTACTCCTTCTTAGTTATGAACTAAACTCTTTTTGAGATGTAGAAAATGAGAAGTACCCGGACTTTATGTAAAATTCTTGAGTAGTTTTTATGTATACATTTTTACCCCTTTTTGATTTGGTCATTCATTGTTCGATAATGCCAATGATGTGGACAAGCTAATAACTTGAAAGTGTTTACTGTCTAGTTCGAGACCCAGACCTGGGCGGAACGTAGTGACACGAGCTTGGATGGTGCTAGGAATTTGAAAGAATTCTTTACATAGTAAGTTTTCACCATATGGAGTAGGAGCAACCATTTGGGCATTATAAATACTTATGGCTTTTTGCTTACTGCGTAGACACCATCGAAACTCGATCGAGTTCAGAAAACTTACTAACAAATCAAATAAGGTTAAATATATATATATATATATATATATATATATATATATAAAGCTTTATTTAGAAAAGATGCGAGTGCTAGATGAGCCGGCATTCTGGACAGAGAGTGGCCACTGCTCCAGTACCATGACCATTTTTATAAATCAAGTATTTAATGTAAAATCCGGGGAAAATCACAACTACATCTCTCCTTTTAATTATTAGAACTTTGTTAAATTACTTTCAACAAACCAACTCAAAATATTGCTTCCTCTCTAATCGAAACTTGTAAAAGGAAGTTCATGAAATAATAATGTCTTGATTTAAGTTCCAGCCCTGGAGGATACGATATTTGGTTCTTACCATTTTATTACTTGGTAAACGATCATAGTGACCAGTGTATACTTGCGCTGTCCACTATGGACTAAGTTGCTAACCTCACTGCGATTACATATTTCGATATCACGTTTCGCACGTACCAAGTTTTTGGCGCCGCTGCCGGGGACTGGCGTTATTTTCATTTCAAGACATTAGTTTTCATTCGAGCCCGAGTAACTTGTTTTTTTAAGCTTTTTGTTTGCGTGTTGTATGCCAAGGCTACAACTCGGACCACTTTTTACACTCGATCCCGAAATTGAACAAACTTTTAGGAGAAGGCGTAGAGGTGTTAACATTAATCGGTCAACTCAAATACCTCAAACTCCGATCGAGAACATGGCGGATGCAAATCCTCCTCCACCTCCGGAGAACACGGTACTTGTTGCCGATGACAAAAATCGTAAAATACGGGATTATGCAACTCCGGAACTTAATCAATTACTTTCCGGAATTACTCCTCCCAACATTACCGCAACGCATTTTGAACTTAAACCGGTGATGTTCCAAATGATCCAAACCATTGGTCAATTTGAAGATCCACATTCTCACTTAAAGTCATTTTTGGAGATTGCGGATGCTTTTTCATTCAATGGTGTACCCGAAGAAGCCTTAAGGCTGAAACTCTTCCCTTTTTCATTAAGGGATAGAGCCAAAGCTTGGCTAAATTCACAAGCACCCAACTCAATCACTACTTGGAAAGATCTTGCGGAAAAGTTTTTACAAATATACTTTCCTCCCACAAGAAATGTTAAATTGCGAAATGATATTTTGTTGTTTAGACAAGAGACTGATGAGGCAGTCTCGGATGCGTGGGAACGTTTTAAGGAACTTCTGCGGAAGTGCCCACATCACGGTGTCCCACATTGTATCCAATTGGAAACCTTTTACAATGGTATCTCCAATGCTGCCAAAATCATCCTAGATGCAACAGCGGGTGGAGCCTTTACGGCTAAGACTTATAATGAAGCTCACCAAATTTTGGAAAATTTCACTAATAACAACACCGAATGGTCAGATCCAAGAGCACTTCCAGCTAAGAGCTCTCCTGTCGATTCGGATGCACTTAAAGCTATGAATGCACAATTAGTTGCTTTAACTAAACTGGTTTTAAATGGAAACAAAATCAGGTGAATTCTGTAGTGGCCACTCCACAACTCCCAGAAAATTGTTCTTTCTGAGGAGAAGAGCACAGTTATGACTTTTGTCTAGGTAACCCCGAAGCTGTCAATGCCATAGAAACTCAGTCTAGAAACAGCCCATTTTCGAAGACTTATAATTCCAATTGGAGAAATCACCCGAATTTCTCTTGGACTGCAAATCAAGGACTCCAACCCCCTGGGGTGAGTCAAGGACCTACACGTGCACAAAATCCTCCTGGATTTAATCAAACTCAGTTTCAAAACAGTCAGCCTAATTTTCAAAATGGACACTCCCCACCTAACTTTCATGGTGGGCAGTCTTCACAAAATTTCCAAAGTGGACACGCTCCACAAAATTTTCACACGAGTCAACCTCCACAGAATTATCAACCTAGGCAACAACAACACATGCCTGATGTACCACCTTCACTTGAGTCTATGCTCAAAGGTTTCATGAACCAAACCCAAGCCTTGATGCGGAATTTTGAGACCCAATTCGGACAATTAGCCGCTGAGGTTAAGAATCGACCACAAGGTAGTTTACCTAGTGACACCGAGCATACTAAGGGGGGTACCAAAGGAGCAGGTTAAGGCCATATCGCTTAGGAGTGGTAGAGATACTACGATCCAGTCTGACCCCAAGTTAGATAGTCCGGAGACCGTAGCAACAACTTTGCCTAAAACCATAGTGCCCACTCCAACAAGCAGTGATGTGACTACTCCTTCTGTAGAAGTAAGAACTCCTATTCCACCTACTTCTGAGGTTCCAAAAGACTCATCCAGCAAAGTCAAGCCCACTAGTACTCCACATCCCAAGGGTACACCACCAATCGATCCAAGACATCTTCCATTTCCGGAAAGATTGAAAAACAAAAATGTCGATAATCAATTTAAATTTTTTTTGGACATTTTCAAACAACTCCATATCAACATTCCATTGGTAGAGGCTTTAGAGCAAATACCAAGTTATGTGAAGTTTTTGAAAGATATTTTGAACAAAAAACGGAGATTGGAATAATATGAGACCATGGCGTTAACCAAGGAATGTAGTGCTATTCTTACCAACAATATTCCACCTAAGATGAAAGATCCAGGTAGTTTTACTATCCCTTGCATTATTGGAGGTCAAGAAGTTGGTCATGCTCTTTGCGACTTACGGACGAGTATTAATTTGATGCCTTTGTCCATGTTTAATAAGCTTGGTATTGGAGAGGCTAGACCCACAACCGTGACTTTACAACTAGCGGACCGATCCATAGCTTACCAAAAAGGAAAATCGTAGATGTGCTAGTTCAAGTGGACAAGTTAGTTTTCCCCGCTGATTTCATAATTTTGGATTATGAAGCGGATAAAAAAGTGCCACTCATTTTAGGACGTCCATTCCTTGCGACCGGACGAACTTTAATTGATGTGCAAAAAGGGGAACTTATTATGAGAGTCCATGACCAGGAAGTCACCTTCAATTTCTTCAAATCCCTTAAGTACATCGAAACAGAAGAGTGCTCCTCCATTAGTTGTTTAAGCAGCGATTGTGTGAAGGAGATAGTGAGTATTGAGAGTGACCACTCTGACACTGAGGATGAGGATATTTTTGAGGATGAGTGTAGCCCTGTTCTGGCAGCTTTTGAGCAGCTAGATTTCACCGATAGGAATGTCGAGAAACCATCTATAGAGCAACCCCCTGATTTAGAGCTAAAACCTTTGCCTTCCCACTTAAAATATGCCTATCTCGCTAAAAATGACAAACTTTCCGTCATTATTTCATCTAAGTTAAGTGAGGAACAAGAGAAACAATTGGTAGATCTTCTATCAAGACATAAAAAGGCATTAGGTTGGACTATAGCTGATATCAAGGGAATTAGTCCCTCTTTGTGCCAACATAAGATTAATCTTGAGAGTGACCACTCTGGAAAGGTACAGCCTCAAAGAAGGTTGAACCCAATCATGAAGGAGGTGGTTAAGAAAGAGATCTTGAAGTGTTAGACGCAGGAATCATATACCCTATTGCAAGTAGTAGTTGGGTGAGTCCCGTTCAATGCATCCCTAAAAAGGGAGGCACAACCGTTATCACAAACGAGAAGAATGAGCTCATTCCAACTAGGACTGTGACCGGGTGGCGTATTTGCATGAATTATAGACAACTTAACCTAGCCACCAAAAAGGACTATTTCCTCTTTTATCGACCAAATGCTTGATAGACTAGCCGGAAATGAATTCTATTGCTTTTTGGATGGATATTCCGGTTATAACCAAATCCATATAGCCCCCAAGGACCAAGAGAAGACCACCTTCACTTGTCCTTATGGCACCTTTGCTTTCCGAAGGATGTCTTTTGGGTTGTGCAATGCCCCCGCAACATTCCAACGTTGCATGATGGCAATCTTTTCTGATATGATAGAGGACACTATAGAGGTGTTTATGGATGACTTTTCGGTGATAGGACCTTCATTTGAGGAATGCCTTAAGAACTTGGAGAAAAGCCTAAAGAGATGTGAGATGCATGACCTTATCCTAAATTGGGAGAAGTGTCATTTCATGGTCCAAGAAGGTATAGTCCTAGGTCATCTTGTGTCTAAGAGAGGATTAGAGGTAGATCGAGCCAAGCTAGAAGTAATTGAACAACTCCCCGAGCCCACTACCGTTAAGGGTATTCGTAGCTTTTTAGGACATGTCGGGTTCTATAGGAGGTTCATTAAGGATTTTTCCAAAATAACCAAACCTTTGTGCACCCTTTTACAACATGACCAGAAGTTTGAATTTACCCAAGACTGTAGGAAGGCATTTGAAACCATAAAGAAAGCTCTCATTACTGCACCCATAGTGACCACTCCAGACTGGACTCTTCCATTTGAAATTATGTGTTATGCCAGTGAGTGGGCTGTTGGGGCTGTTTTAGGACAGCGAAAAGATAAAGTATTTCATCCCATATACTATGCAAGCAAGACTCTAATTGAAGCCCAAATTAATTATACTGTCACGGAAAAAGAGTTGCTTGCGGTGGTGTTTGCTTTTGATCGCTTTAGATCCTATTTGATAGGCACGAAAGTCATAGTGCACACTGACCATGCAGCAATCAAGTATCTTATAAGCAAGGCTGATTCTAAGCCTAGACTAATCCGTTGGGTACTTTTGTTGCAGGAATTCGACCTTGAAATTGTTGACAGAAAAGGAATCAACAATCAAATCGCAGATCATTTATCCCGACTTGAGAAGATAGTGACCACTCAGGAACCAACTCCGGTTCAAGAAAGATTTCCCGATGAACAATTGCTAGCAATTCATCATCATGACCCAGGTACTCCTTGGTATGCCGATATAGCTAATTTTTTGGCATGTGACCTAAAAACTCATGGCATGCGTGGTCAACCTTTTAAGAAACTTTTAAAAGATTGTAGACAATATGTTTGGGACGACCCATACTTATATAGAGTGGGGACTGACCAAATATTGAGAAGGTGTGTTCACGGAAACGAGATACACCAAATTCTACAAGGTTGCCACATAGCCCAGTACGGTGGCCACTTCGGGGGACAGCGTACTGGTGCTAAAGTATTGCAATGCCGATTTTATTGGCCCACAATTTTCAAAGATTCTAATGAATTTGTAAAACATTGTGAACAATGCCAAAGAACCGGAAATATCTCTCAAAAAAACGAAATGCCACTTAATAACATCTTAGAAGTGGAACTTTTTGATGTGTGGGGAATAGACTTTATGGTTCCTTTCCCAAACTCCAACAACAACCAATATATATTAGTCGCGATGGATTACGTTTCGAAATGGGTCGAAGCCATTGCATGCTCTTCTAACGATGCAAATACCGTGGTGAAATTTTTGCACAAAAATATTTTCACTCGTTTTGGAACACCACGGGCTTTGATAAGTGACGAAGGAACCCATTTCGTAAATAAGCTAATGAGCTCGGTACTCGCGAAGTATGATATACATAACAGAGTGGCCACTGCTTATCATCCGCAGACGGGTTGGCCGAACTCTCAAATCGAGAGATTAAAGGCATTTTGGAGAAAGTTGTTAAACCTCACCGTAAGGATTGGTCAACAAAACTCGATGACGCTCTTTGGGCCTATAGAACGGCCTATAAAACTCCTTTGGGCATGTCTCCTTTTAAATTGGTTTTTGGCAAAGCTTGTCATTTACCAATCGAATTAGAACAAAAAGCCTTTTGGGCCCTAAAGGAGCTTAACATGAGCGAAGATGCGGGCGGGAACCAAAAGGTTTTTGCAATTGTACGAGTTAGATGAGCTTCGTTACCATTCTTACGAAAACGCAAAGCTCTACAAGGAAAAGACTAAGATGTGGCATGATCGGAGAATAAATCACAGAAAGTTTGAGGAAGGACAACAAGTGCTCTTATTTAATTCCCGACTCAAACTCTTCCCGGGTAAGCTAAAATCTCGTTAGACTAGGCCATTCACTGTGGTCAAGGTAAGCCCTTTTGGAACTATCGATCTCATGGCACCGGATGATGGACAAATTTTTTAAAGTTAATGGACATCGGGTAAAACACTTTTTAAGTGAGAGTGGCCACTCTACCCCTGTTCAGCCCAACTGAGAAAAATCCATGAAAAGGTGCAAGTAAATATTTTATTTCATTTATTTTTCACCCCTTTGTTGTTATTTTTGGTATTTTTTTTCAGCTTTTGTAGGAAAGCTAAAGTATGCTCCAAAAAGAATTTTGAGTTCTGAATGTTCATAGTGGCCACTCTGGATGCTTGACAGCTGGCTTGGTTGATTTGATGGATGCCGCCCAAGGGACCCCATAAGTCAACCCCTATTCTTTATAGTTTCACCCAAGCTTTCAACTTTTAGTCATCTTTTCTGCCAAAAAGCATGCACTCAAGTGCTTGTATTTTCAAGACAAAATACCCTTTGGTTAATTTTTTCCCTCCCATTTCTTAAAACCGGTTATCAAGATAACCCTTAGGATTCTATTTTTTTTAATTTTAAAATATAAAGATTACTTTTTGGTCCCCAAAATTAAGCTATTAACCGGTTAATTCCTTAACCCGGTTGGTTTTATTTTTGGGATTTAAAAAAATTAGTTTTCTTTTTATTTTTCAATTTTAAGAAGAAGTTTTCTTTTTCAAATTTTCAAAATCTTATCCTAATCTCCTCTATAACCGTTCCCACCAAAACCCTTTTACCTTCCAAACAAAACCTTTAACCACCATACTTCTTCTTCTTCATTTCTCCTTAGGACAAAACCCTTTTTCTCTAAAAGATACCTTTTCATCTTCATCCATGGCTAGATCAAAACGACCAGCCCAAACACCATTTCCTCCCACCCGTTTCTCTCGCCGGCGACTTACTGCCACCGACACAACGTCCGTCACGTCGCCGGAACCGATGGAAACCACCCATGCAGACCGGCAAGCCGCTCGCATTCTCACCGATGACCTCAACAAACTTCCGACGAACACAGAAATCACCGGCGAGGATGTTCTGGACGCCGGCGAGGACGCCATGAACGCCGGCGAAGGTCCTTCAAGCCCTAAAACTATGATGAGTACTGAAGCTACTTCCTCCGAAATCGATGCTCTTGAGCGAGAGAGACTCGATACTGAGGAGGAATTAGCCCGCATGAATGAAAGACTCAAAGAAAGAATAAGGGTGATCGAAGAACGACAACAACTTGCGATCAAGAAACAACAACTTGCGATCAAGAAAGAATAAGGGTGATCGAGGAACGGTTGATAAAGGAGGCTGAGGAAAGGGCAAGAAAGGAAGAAGAAGAAAGGTTGAAGAGAGAGGAAGAAGAGCGGTTGAGAAAGATGCAAGAAGAAAAACTCCAAAAGGAGTTGGAAGAAAAGAAAAAGGTTGTGGAAAAGGTTAGGCAAATGGAAGAAAATAGGAAGAAGATGGAAGAAAACAGAAAGAAAGGAGAAGGATCCGCAAAGAAGAAAGAAAGTTCGAAAAAGATGGAGAAAGGGAACCTAATCAAGAAGAAATAACCATGGAAGAAGAGTCGAGTTTGAAAGCTGATGAAGAAAGAATGAGGAAAGGTAAAGGGAAGAAGAAGCCAAAAACCAAGAAGGAGTTGGTTGATGAAGGAAAGGCAAGAAAGAAGGGTAAAACTGCTGGTGCTTCTAGAGTGTCCACTCCACAATCTGCTACAACCACTGGTTCCCGAATGAAAGGTACGAGCCCCTCTTATGACTCTGATGATGTCTCTCTCAACCCCTGGATGGTTCTGAGGAGAGTGGAAGTAGCTCTGCTACTCCTCCTCTTGGGGATTTGGTGGTTGGTAAGCCACGGCAGTTTACTACGGAGGCCGCGGCTCGCCAATATACCATTTTTAGTCCTTAAAAACTTCATATGGAGAGAGGGTTCGACAAGAAATTTCTGAAGGCGCAAGTTTTTATTCAAAAGCAAATAGAGGAGCGTGGTTGGTCAAAACTTGCAGTCCCGGTCCGAAAAGCGAATGCTTCGGTGGTCCAAGAGTTCTATGCCGAGGCTGCAGGTTCATCAAGGACTAAGGTACGTGTTCGTGGTTTGGTGATTAATTATGATGCTACTACTATCACAAGAGTTCTCGGTCTTAAACAACCGGACTCTTGTGCATTTACCACTTGCATGCAAGGAATAGACTCCGATGAAGATAGGACAGAGATTTGTGCCCCTCTTGTCATAGAGGGTAAGAATTGGGAACAAAAAGGTGATCGAAAATTCTTGCCAGCACCTTATCTTACTATTGAGGTTGCGGTTTGGTTCCATTTGTTACGTCACAATCTCTGGCCCACCACTCACGACAGTACCTTATCCATGGACAAGTGTTGCTTACTCCATTGCATCATCAAGAATCTGCCCATAGACCTCAGTTATCTCATGAGCATGGCTATCTTTCAAGCCCGTAAGAAGAACAAGGTAAATCTCCCACTCCCCTGCCTTATCACGGCACTAACCCAAGATGCAGGTATGCCACATGATGAAGGTGATATTTGGATGAGCACATTCACGTCCATTAGTGCACTCACTGTGAAAAAGATGAAGCGTGCAGAGCCCACTCCCCTTGGAGAATCCTCTTCTGCTGGCCAACCTGATTTGTTAGCTAAAATCCTTAGCGAAGTCAAGAAGGGGAATGATGAGGTGAAGGAGATCAAAGACAGGATGAGGCAATTGAAGAAGTCCATAGAGTCTGTTTGGAGTTATGAATGTGAGTGTGACCTTACGCTCAAAACCTACTTGGCAACTAAGGATCCGGATATTGCAAACCTCCTGCCCGTGTTCCCCGTTGGTATCTGCCCTACGTATAGTGAAGACTCATTTGCTGATGATGACCTCCTGGATGATCCCAATGATGAAAATAACTCTGGTTCGTAGTTTATGATTGTGCCCACTATGGCTCTGAAAACAATTTTATTTTCTATGTTGGTTTGATGTTTTAACTCTTTTAAGGCCATTTGACATTGCTTATCTTTTGGTTTAAATATTTGAATGCATGGCTTGCCATACTAACTATTTAGTATGTGCTTTTGGTACTAACTTTTGTTGTTTGAATGTTGGTTGATGTCACTAACAATTTTGATGCCCACAGTTTTGAATTGTATAGCCAAAGGACCCATTTTTTTCAAAAGATTCCAAAAAGTCCAATTTTGTCACTTTGAAATGATGTAGGCCCTTTTTGCTATACACAAAGCCTAAACACTTACCTTTTACACCCATAGCCCACTTGTTGTGTTTACTATCACAACGAGGAATTTGTGAAGTTTAAGTTTGGGGGGGTGACTTGATCATGGCCTTTCTGTTAAGAAAATCTAGAGTGTCCACTCCAGTACTATCCGAGTAACACTCCAAAAAAAATGAAAAATCACAGAAAACCCTGAGTGTCCACTTCAGAGTGCCCACTCCAAAAAAAAATTCCAAAAGAAAACCTAGAAGTACACAATTGTAACATTTGTACCTATTCAAAAGCCAAAAGTGACAAACTTCTCAAAAGAAATTTCATTCTCTAAAAATAAAATAGCATGATCTAAGTTCAAAACAACTTTGGGGGAAAACCATTGCATAGCAATGAGAAGGGAAAAACATTGCATAGCAATGAAAAGGGACTTCAAAAACCCATCAAAAGTCCTATTGATCAAATTTTGGCAAATAAGTGATGATTTTGAATATTGGAAAAGTGGCCATTTCGCTCATGAATTCAAAAGTGCATCTTTGGTGATATCAAGGTTCATTCATCCACAACATCTTTGGTAAGTTCCTTCAAGCCTTATGCATTTTCTTTTCAACCTTGAGTCTTTTCTATTTGTCATTTTTATTACTTGGGGACAAGTAATGATTTAAGTTTAGGGGTGTGATAACTCTATATTTTAGAGTTATTACATGCCTTTTATTTACATTTTATTTAAGTAATTTCGGCCATTTTGTTTCCAAAATCTCCATTTTTGGTCTAAAACATTTTTCTTGAGCCATTTGTGAGTGTTTTCATATCTTAGAACCATTTAAGGCGTTTTTATGCCTAAAAGACGAGTTTTCATCAAACTGGTATCCGGAGTGTCCACTCCGAGTGACGAACAACTGATTCATTAAGCCAAACGGCTAGAGGCCAAGATGGTGCTGACTGGGGAATACAAAAGCAGGATTAGGAAGCTCCTTTGCATGCTTTCTGCTGGTGGTTGAAAAGCAAAAGTAAAAGAATGGCTATAAAAGTTATTTTATTCCTTAGCCCCATTTTAGGGAAAAGCTTCATTATCCAAGGGATCTTTGTGCTTTCTCCATGGTCTTTACCCTCAAGGTGGTGTGTTTCTCCTTGGTCCTTACCTTCCAGACGCAATGCTCCCTCCTGGACCTTGCCTTGAAGACATTACATGGAAGACCCTTGGCCTTCTATATAAAGGCCAAGACATTCATATCATTCAACAACCAAGTAGAGATAGAATTTCTTAGAGAGCATAATTTATTTCTTAGAATTTATTTTCATGTTCTTAGCTAGAAGCATTTAATTTTCAGTAGTAGTATTTAATTTTCTGCAGTAGTTAAGTTTTACTTTCGGTATTGTACTCCGGTGAACACGATAGTGGGCACTGTTCTTGCAGTAAGTAAATCTTTCGGTATGTTTTCTTGCAAACTTTTAAATTCCGTTTTCTACTCCTTCTTAGCTATGAACTAAACTCTTTTTGAGATGTAGAAAATGAGAAGTACCCGGACTTTATGTAAAATTCTTGAGTAGTTTTTATGTATACATTTTTACCCCTTTTTGATTTAGTCATTCATTGTTCTATAATACCAATGATGTGGACAAGCTAATAACTTGAAAGTGTTTACTGTCTAGTTCGAGACCCAGACCTGGGCGAAACGTAGTGACATGAGCTTGGATGGTGCTAGGAATTTGAAAGAATTCTTTACATAGTAAGTTTTCACCATATGGAGTAGGAGCAACCATTTGGGCATTAAAAATACTTATGGCTTTTTGCTTACTGCGTAGACACCATCGAAACTCGACATAGTTCAGAAAACTTACTAACAAATCAAAGAAGGTTATATATATATATATATATATATAAAGCTTTAGTTAGAAAAGATGCGAGTGCTAGATGAGTCGGCATTCTGGACAGAGAGTGATCACTGCTCCAGTACCATGACCATTTTTATAAATCAAGTATTTAATGTAAAATCCGGGGAAAATCACAACTACATCTCTCCTTTTAATTATTAGAACTTTGTTAAATTACTTTCAACAAACCAACTCAAAATATTGATTCCTCTCTAATCGAAACTTGTAAAAGGAAGTTCATGAAATAATAGTGTCTTGATTTAAGTTCCAGTCCTTCAGGATACAATATTTGGTTCTTACCACTTTATTACTTGGTAAACGATCATAGTGACCAGTGTATACTTGCGTTGTCCACTATGGACTGAGTTGCTAACCTCACTGCGATTGCATATTTCGATATCACGTTTCGCACGTACCAATCACCTCATAGATCGGCGTCATAAGGTGAGTCTTGAAATGGTGGACACTCCTATCCTCAGACCTGAGATGTACATTGGTACCTAATGCAGAAGGAGCATTATACTTTGATGTAGTCTAACGTTATCCTTAACCGGGTAATCATAAAGGCTATGTTGGGTATGACACAAATTGTGTATAAGTCGTGTACATGCAATATGGGATTTGCTCCTCTCAAGTTGAGAGAGATATTTATGGGTCCCTCGATGACATAGTTTGATTCACATGGCCATAGACAAGTGGATTAGTTGAACTAATAGCACATGTCTGAATCAAATATGTTGGGTTCGAGAAACATAATCTTTGAACCATGAAGGGTGAGATAGATCTATGCCTTTAGTTCAAAACAAAATATCATGAAGCAAAAGGATAAGGAATAATACTACCATATGATTGATTGGATCAATCAGAATGCTCGATGGAAAAGCACATTTACATAGCCTTGGGGGCGGTGACGTGTTGCTAGACGCTTACCACCATCTGTGTTACTGTGTATCGTGTGCAAGTGGGAGAATGTAAGTTATTATATGCCCACGATACGTGTCACACATGGATACTGCTGAGGAGTATGTAAACCTAGAGGGTCACACACAAAGAATACGTTTGCTTTCACTTGGAAGTAACCCGAAAGTCATGTTTGACAGTTAAATAATTAATCTTGAAAATTAATTATAAAATATGTGTTAAATTGTAATTATGATAATTACAGGATATTATCTGTAAATAATTATGATTATTTAATGTTTTAGATAATCATATAATTATTTAATGTTTTAAATAAACAATATAATTATTTAATGCTTTAAATAATTATATGTTTATTTATAGATAAATATTAAACCTATTTTGAGTTACGGACTGACTATGATACTAGTCCATATAAATAGGTTGATAGGCCAAATCAATTTCGGTTGATTGATTGATTCATTCTTGAAACTTGGCTATCAGTAAAACACGGAAAAGAAACCTTTTCTTTTCTGTGAAACACATATAGATCTAGGGTTCTTGGGCTAGCACCTGGTGGGAGATCTAAGCGCGTTCGTGTGTGGATTACTGATAGAGGAATCCTGCTTTGGATTCTTGGTGCTTCGTCAAGTCTCCTTCTGATTCGTCATTTAATCTATTCACCAACTAAATTCAACTTTTAATCACAAACCAAAACAAGATTAAGAAGTTCATGAAACTCCGATTCTCAGTAGTTCCAATCCTTGTGGAAACGATCTTTGTACTTTACCACTTTATTACTTGCAAGCGATCATAGTATCGTCGTGCACTTGCACCACCACTGTGCCCACTGCGTGAACACGAACGATTTTACGCTATCACTTTTCACTTTTCACCTTAACTCTTCTTCTCACATGATCCTTTTTATTTTTTTAGGATTTTAAAATAATTTTGTAAGCACTAAATGCATTGAGAAATTAATTTTAGGTTATATATTAATAGAAAACTTTTCCAAATAAAACCCTTAGCCAGATTCAGTGACATTTGAAACAAATCTAAACAAACCATAGAGTGTTAGAAATATTAACTTATCGGATTTGTGGTCGGTTCTGACGAAAGACTTAGAAACCAATTTAGGTTTCCTTTGTCGGTAGTCCACACACGAACACGTTTTGATATTGATTCGATATTAAATTTACTTATAAGATTGATTCGATATTAAATTTATATAACATAAGGACTAAATATGTAAATTTTCAATATCTTTTTAACAACTTCGTTAACTCTGTTAGATGTAAAGACCAAAATGGAAGCAAAATGAAACTAGAGGGACCAAAAAAGCAGTGTCTAAACCACAAGGACCAAATCGTTATAAATGGTAAACCACAGGGACCAAAAGCGTAGTTTACTCCTCTATATATTTACTTGGCTACTTCCTTCTTTCTATAAAAGGTATCATCCTCTTGAAAATAAACTACACCAAAACATAACTCAATCCACGTCACAGAGTTACATCCGGTTTAGATCTGTAAAACCAGCATTTCGGCTGCAAGAAACTTCACATGATTTTTTTGAACAAATGAAGAAGTGTAAGAAGGGACTTGGACCCTTGATCACTTTTAATCCAAGACAACCTATATATATATTATGATTTCTTAAAAAAATTAATATCATTGTATATTATCTATGAATAGATTTTCTTTTGTGTATATGATATATATATAATCTCTTATATGTATAATTTTTATTATTATATATTTTTATTATTATTAAATACATATAACCTATATATATATATTACGATTTGTTAAAAAAATTTAATATCATTATATATATTATCTATGAGTAGATTTTCTTTTGTGTATATATACACAATATTGAACGTAACTTGTTGTTTGACTACAAACTTGTTAAACGTAAAATCTAAACTCACTTGAGGTCTCGGACTCTTTTAGTGCCAGTGCAATTTCAAGCCTGTACGTGTAGTTTGCATATTTATACACCTCTAGTTTAGCTCATAAAAGCGCCCCACTAAGTCTTTTTCAAGTGCGGAATGTTTTGAAAATAATCGTCCAATTGGTAAATGTGTTTCTTTTTGTAAGAATTTACTAAGTTGCAATTTTATGTGCAATATTATTTATAGGTATTATTGAGACTTGATGTGTTTAGGTGTCAAGGATGAATATTGTTAGGATACTATCTTATGTAAAAGTATGAACACAATTTACTCAAAAGACAAAGTATTTATCTCCAGAAGATGTTCCTTCAGAAGATAACACTTGACCAGAAGATCACATCAGAAGTTGTCTTTAGAACCAGAATATGAAGTATCTTCTGGTTACACATATAAGGGTCCTTCACGTGACATCTGACGTAGCACTAGGCATGACTTCAGCGTGTAACAAACTCTAACAAATTATGTTAAAGACTTTGCCTATGTGTCAGTCCGTGATAGGATAGCTCGTTGACTTTCATTTATGTAATAATATAAATAGAGTGAGCTACCCTTGTATTAGTTATCGATTGAATTGGAGTGAATCTGTGAGAAGAGTTTGTCTTTTAGTATTGTAATCATTCGACATTCTGTGTGAAATACAAATTTTATTCAACGAATATGATTATGCTTATTCTATTTAGTTCTTTCATCTAGTTTGATTGTTGATTATAAATTGCTTCTGCTCACTGCTCTGTTTTATTAACTATAATCAACCTTGTTTGAGTGTTAATTGGGATATGGAATCCAACAATTGGTATAGTATTAGTTGAATAAGTAACCAAATTACTTTATATTCGTTGAAAGTAATCACTTATTTGTCTATGTTCATAATTAACTCAATAGTTGACTTGTTATGAAACTTTAGTTAATGGCTGAATTAATAATTGTTTTAGTTTAGTGAAGAACGCTTCTTTTGTGGGTTTAAGATTCCTTAAATATATTCATAGTTAAATACTTTTATATTCATTTTAATTATTATTATTTTTAAGATAATCTTTATTTATTTCTTTAAATATGATTATTTTAAATATGATTATTCTGATGTATAGATGGAGGGGTTCATTTCTCTCTTCATTTGTGGTGGGTGGTCATTAAGGTTTGTTTCATACACCAAAACAAAAAGAAACCAATAACACTCGTTAATGAACAACCCTCATAGCCTCACACTCGCAGTAATATAGTTAACAAATATGAAAACCCTTAAAGAATCCTTTTCATACTTATTAAATCAAATTGAATTGGAAACATTCACCTTTCAATCGAATTATGCAAATTAAAGTAATCAAGATATAGCGCAAAGATTTGAGTGAATTTCTTGATATAGATTTTTTCATACTACCTCATGCATGTCACAAAGAAGCACGCTAAAGAGCATTATGTGCTCATTTGGCCCAATCCTTCATTCCTACCTATGGCATGCAAGCAATTAACCCAATAGTTAACAAACCAAATTCAAGTCTAGAAACACACAGATAGAGAAGGATGGGTGCTTGTCGGAGTGCCAACGTATAGGGCAAATGTATCAAATATCTCCACATATAGAAACTCTTCATCCTATAAAAACTCTTACTTTTCCAAAATAAGATTTTATTAATTGGATTATAGGTAATACAAAATCTACATATAGTGAAACATACCTTCATTTGCCATGAAAACTTAAAAACTACCATGGGTTTTTGTCAGCTGTGTCCATTTTTCAATTTCAATAACAAATTATGAATCCAATAATCACAAAAATATCAAAATTTTATAAGAATATATGTATATATGATTCAGTCGTAAACAAAACTTATCATTTGATAACAAAAAAAACAACAATATGAAAAGAAAAGTTTATATAATAACAATCACATTCCTTGAAGAATATTATGGCTAATACCTGTATGGGATGTTTTGATTAAGCGTTTCGTTATACCTGATTCGGTATTCTTTGATCAACCTGCTTCTCTTCTATGTTTGCTCTTCAAATATCTATTTCTTTGATTGGAAAATTAAGGGAGCGTTTAGTTAGCGAAAACTGTTTTCATTTTACTAGAAAACCTTTTCAGAAAATGGAGTTGAGTTTTCATTCTCAGTTTTCTATGAAATTTTAAGAAAGCGCGTTTAGTTGAAATGGTGGAGTTTTTATTTTTCATTTTTAGAAAATTAGAAAACGCGTTTGGTTGTGCATTTTCTACCACTTTTCATTTTTCATTTTCCATTTTCCATTTTTTTTTCAAATTAGAAAGTGTGTGTGTCTGTGTTTGAATGTGTGTGTGTGTGTGTGTGTGTGAATGTCTGAAAGTGTATGTGTGTGTGTGTGTGTGTGAAAGTGTATGTGTGTGTGCGTGTGAAAGTGTGTGAAAGTGTGTGAAAGTGTGTGTATGTGTGTGTCTATGTGAAAGTGTGTGTGTGTGTGTTAAAGTATGTGTGTGAAAATAAAAGTGTGTGTGTGTCTATGTGAATGTGTGTGTGTGTGTGTGTGTGAAAGTGTGTGTGTGTGTGTGAAAATGAAAGTGTGTGTGTGTGTGTGTGTGAAAGTGTGTGTGTATGTGTGAATGTGTCTATGAAAGAGTGTGTGTGTGTGTGTGTCTGTGTCTGTGTGAATGTGTCTATAAAAGAGTGTGTGTGTGTGTGTGTGTGTGTGTGTGTGTGAATGTGTGTGTGCGTATGTGTGAAAGTGTGTGCGCGTGTGAAAGTGGGTGTGTGTGTGCATATGTGTGGAAGTGTGTGTGTGTGTGTGTGAATGTGTGTGTGTCGGTGTGTGTGAGTGTGTGCGTGTTGTGTGTGAGTGAAAGTGTGTATGTGTGAATGTGGAAAAGTTTTTAGAAAACAAAAAATTGGAAAAGTGGTAAAAATAGTTTTCTAAATTCAATGTAATTTCAGAAAATGAGAATTTTCGTTTTCTTGAAATTTTTTGAAAACTGAACGAACTGAACGCGTTTTTTAAATTTCCATTTTCTCTTCAAAATTTTCCTAGAAAATAGGAAAATTTTCTGTAACTAAACGCATCCTAAGGGTTTCGTTGAGAATTAAAATCAAGTAATGAAACGAGAAAATGAAGAGTTGGAGGTTAAACCCAATATATTATTTATTTATTTGTATAACAAATATATTGATTAATCAACTCAACATTAATGGTTTCATTGAGAATTAAAAGAAAGTAATGAAAGCAGCAAATGAAGAGTTGGAGGTAGGGGCAGAATACGACCGTTATAACCCGGGGGGCCTAAATATAATATTACAAAAATTCAGAGATCAAAATGATCATACTCACATAGCTTGTTTTTTGTTCGGTTTTCTACGATATAATATTAAATTTAAAAAAATTGGTTTGTGTAAGATTAAGGGGTTGTTTACCAAATGCTTACCTAGTAAGCGCTTGCCCAGTAAGAGTGATGGTAAGGACCAAAAGTCTTACCCGGTAAGTAAAAGTGACGATTTTTATCCGATTAGAACTTACTGGATAACTTGTTGCATATGATGAGGTTTTGATGGAGTAAAAATATTATCCGGCAAAGTAAGTGATTGTTAACTTACTAGTAAGCATTTACCAGATAAATTTTTGGATAAATGACCCATAAAACTCAGAACCTTTAAACTATTAACCGGAAATAGTAATTGATATTAGTGATTTAAAATGTAGTGGTAGAAAAATGACAAAATGAAATGTGCAAGGGAATGGTGGAAAAATGACAAAATGAAAAAGTGAATGGACTTGAAACATCTTTATCTATAATATGTAGTGGGTTAAAAATGACAAAATAGAAAAGAAATACAAAAAGTGCAAAGGAAAGGAATCAAACCCATGACCTTAAACAGCAGGCCACAAAGCACTAACCAACCAAACTAGCCATCACATACATCTTCGTAGCTCATGTTGTCAGTATTTAATTAAAGAGACAAGGAGGCCATGGCCCCCAAAGGCCCCTATGGGGTTCCGCCTCTGGTGGGAGGTTAAACCCAATATACAACCTTTTCTTTTATTTATTTGTATAAAAATATATTGATTAAGCAATTCAACATTTTGTATATATATATGTGTGTGTGTATAGATATATTGATGATGTTATGTTACTTTGTAACAAAAATAAAAATTATAAGCCTATAAATTTAATTAAAAAATGTTGGAATCAATAAATAAAATGTTTGAGTAAAAATGAAAAATGTAAGGCAAATAGAGATTATATTTGTTGATGTATTATGTTGTGTAATTAAAAAAAATCTATACTCCCTTATAAACCAAATTTAAGAAAAGTCTTAAAAACAACTTTAAATGCATAAGTTACTACCTTTTTATGCGTTAAGTCTTAAAAGTCTTAATTACAATCCCTTTATGCATAGTATACAACTTATCAGTGCTAATTTTTCATTATTTTCCGAATTATTTGATTCCTAACCCTTTCTCTTCCTCTCGTACGTATCCGGCTTCACGCCCCTCCCATTTCCAAGGCGATTATTCAATTCCGGGATATTACCGCTCCCAAGGCGAAGATTCATCCCTATATTCTCTACTTCTCAAGTTGATTACCACAAGATGGATGATCCAAGTTTTCTACCTCTTTAGGGTTCTTATCAAGGTTAGCTTTTCACTTATTCGTTCTATCGATCACGGTTCTCTACTGGAATCTTATGATTATAACGTTAGGGTTCTCTAGTTTTTTCAATTGTTGATTTCATCTCCATCTTTTCCGGATTTAATGATCTATCATGATTCACGCCATCTCAAGGAAAAAACATTGTGGAATTCAAACTCTCCATCTTTTTGATCTGAGAATGCAGTTCCAAGATTTAATCATCTTTTGCTATTATGTTGAATCATCGGTATTCTGCCATGCATTCTGTTCAATCAATATTCGCCCCTACCTAATCCTCTCGATATTCGTCCCTTCCCTTCCTAAGATGATGATTTATCCTCTCTCCATTTCCAATTTAATGGTTTTTTTGCTGGTAATTAGAAAATGAATTAATTGTAAATAAGAGTGTTTTCCCTGTATAAATAAATGTAATTGATTCTTCTTCCATGGATTTTAGGTTTGAAGCAAGCAATACAACAACTTTGGTACTATTTCAACTTTCGACCTGCTGCCTGTATCGACGCCTTCAAACGATCTCGGTGGTTCAAGGTAAGCTTCTTAATCGTTTTTGTATCATTTTTCCACTTTATGATTTCGATATCTTGGTTTTCTTTCCCTCAACTTTTTTAGTAGCATAACTCAAAATGATTTTGACACTAGTTAAATCATTTTACACACACTCATATACACATCAAATTCATGGAATATAAACAGAAATACTACTATGTTTGAATCAGTGGAAAAATGGAGTGAGATTTATTGCTCAGGTCATTTGCATTAGGCTCTATTGGACTTTTATATTTTTACCATAGATTGGAAATCTGGGTAAAAAGTGAAGAATGAAGAAAATTGTCACTTTTTATAAATATTTTACTGTTATTGTTCATTGACTGTTGGTTTTAATTTAGATTGATTGGAAGTAGACAATGGTTTCTGAAATGTGTTTACATATGATTTTGATTGTGTTGTTGATTGGAAGAGCATGTTGGGTTTCAATGTGGTTTCCATCTGCTTCACCAGATTTTGCTTTAATAATTTAGATGATTCAAATGCGGATTTTATACAAGTATACTTTTAGAAATACGAAACATAAGAATTAGATATGATCCATTTAGATTTGTTGGTTTTGTTTATAGATTCAATGGATATTGGTTTGGTTTATAGATTCAATGGATATTGGTTTGGTTTGAAGCTTCATTTTATAAGCATGATTTCTAAGTTAGTTGAAGATTCAATTGGAAGTTTTTTGAAAGTTATTGCAATACCCATTTATACCAACCACCTACAATGAGAGTTTATATATGCTTTTAGGATATTTTGTATTTGTGTTAAAAATATAGTTATGAATTGTTATGTAATATATTGTTTAATTAGAATACTTATAAAAAACTAAAAAACAATGGTTACAAAAACCATTTTTACCTAGGCATTCTTATTTATACTCCCGTCGTATTGTACGGGTACACAATTAATATAAAATAATAAAGAAAATTAGAGGTTAAATGAAAAGTTGAACTCATTTAATGATAAAGTTTTTATTTAAAAACAAAATAAAATTATGAGAAAATAGCAAAAGGCTTCTTATTGTGCCACCTAAACAACAACATATCTTACTCTTATATACATATATATATATATATACTAGAAGGGTACTCGCGCAATGCAGCGAGATATATCTCAATTTTAAGTTTCATTTTAAATTTTGTTTCTATCGATGTTCTAATAATTTTATGCGGTTTTGAGAAAAAGGTTTTAGTATTTAAATTAAAAGTTCTCTTTTTTATTTAATTTCTTTAATTCAAATTTTTAACATAATTTAATTTAGGTTTAATAACCAAATAATATTTTTTTTGGTTTAATAATATAATTATTTTATTTGTTAAAAGTCAACGATTATCTTAATCATATTTTAGATTTTTTATATTTAAAATTAGATGTTTATCCTGTAGTTGATTATAGTTATCTAGTTAGTTACACGAATTTAGATATGAAGCTTTAATAGGTTGTACTTACGCACAATTTACTTATAATCTTGAAAATTAAGTAATTAGCATTAAATACCAGTAACTAAAGCTTAAAAAGTTGTTTTTAAGAGTTATTGGCCAAATGATTTATAATATAGTATAGAGAGAGAGAGAGGTTCATGCGAGGACGGTAATAATTTACGAGAATGCGAGGAAAATCCTCAACCAATCATTTTTGTACATGAAGATTTTTCATGTATAAAATCATATGTGATATTGTTTAAAATCATAAATGATGCGGGCGACTTTCCATGCGACTTAAGTGACCCCAAAAGTCGCCCGCTACAGTTAGTGCAAAATCACATGTGATCTTGTACAAGAAAAAAGCTAATCGCATTCTCGTAAATGGTTACTGTTCTTGTATGAACCCGCCCCTATATATATATACACCAAAAAGATAAAACTGATGAACACCTGAGAGCCCTCCATCTGGACGATATGTACAAATGCATATTGGTAATTTGTAACATGTATTTGTGCATATGCACTGGTGCATAGAAAAAAACAGTTTCAATCACTTGTATGCATTTATGCATAACGTCCGGATGGAGGGCTCATGGGGAGTTCTTCAGTTTTATCTTTTTTAGAGTTTTCTCCTGAACCTCTCTCTCTCTCTCTCTCTATATATATATATATATATAGAGAGAGAGAGAGAGAGAGAGAGACAAAGACAGAGACGACAGTTTTATTTTCACTAGTGAACGGGGTAACACCTTTGAATCTGTAGTTTATATGATCACTGAACATATTGATAGTTCATCACTGAACATTTAGTCTACTTAGCTTATTTATACATGTTTCTAAAATTTAATTGTTCACTAGTGAATGGTAGCACCTTTGAATCGGTAATTTATTTGGTCACTACTGAACATATTGATAGTTCATCACCAATTTACTTATGAACCCAGTTTACTTATGAACATGTTGAATACTTCAAATCTGCACGACTTACGATTTCCATTTTCACAAGTATAAAAGATTCCTTGAAGGAAATCCCCCAAAAAGTATATATGTTGTATATGATGCTTGAAGAAAAAAAATCACAGATCTATTGCATTCGTTTCTTGAAGAAAATCGTCCAAAAACCTAGATTTATCTGTTGCTTCAAGAAAATCATCCAAAAACCCAGATCTATGTGTTGCTTGAAGGAAATCATCCAAAAACTCACTTGCCAACCGGAAATCAGTATCAATCAATTCATGAGCTTTTAAACTTTCTTCTCTTTCCTTGTCAGATATAACCAACACATCAGCCACAACACTCGGAGCTTTAAGTTTTATTCGATCTTGTGGGTTGACATGCAGATGCTTAAGCTCCTTTCTCTTTCTCTTCTCTTCAGCAGCTACTTCTTCAGCAAACAATTTCTTCTTACCTTTGTCTATATCTCCCAAACTTTCCATCCCACCATCATCACCATGCCTAACATGAGATTGATTATTTCCTTCGACACCATCAATTGTGTTCTAATCGTCAGTAGTAATGGGTTGTTCCTGACCACATACAACCACGGTTCCATCAGCTTTCTCATCTGCATATTCGGAAGCTTTATTTTGTTGAGGTTGAGTGTCACTTAGGCTACGAACATTATCTGAGTCAACTTGAATTCGATCTTCAGGTTCTTGAATAGGAATTTCATCACCTATTAGGGTCTCTTTTGATATAATATTGTTCGGAATTTGTCGTTTTAATGCATTTCGCAATGCATTAAGTTCAGCAGCTTGAACAACACACAGGTTTTCTATAGTTTTCAACCTTTTGTTGCTCACAGGACCAAGTATGAAACCTTCTGCCTCGACTTCGACTTCTGGAGGATTGTTCAGCTGAGTCTCTATGGAATCAACTTTCTTATGAAGTGAATCAAGTGAGTCAAAAAAAAATTTATTCACCTTGTTTTCAGAACTTGAGCCAGTATGATGTATAATTTCCGACAATGAACGACTATCAAAAATTAACTTCTGAATTTGAGTGTCACGGGAGGATGCAGCTTTAAGCGAATCAATCGACGCTCGTATATCTGCATGAGAAGTTTCCTGACGATTGAAAGAATATTGAACCTTATCCAATGATACAAGAATAAAGGAGGGCATTTCCTTAACATCTTGACTTAATGCATCAAGAACCTTGTAGAAATCAACCTGAACACGGTCTACTTCCTTGTTCTGAATCTTAAGAAGTTCAAATAGCATGTTTGTGCACTCAATTAGATCATCAAGATGTGAACGTTTGCTTTCCTCATTCTCCTTCTACATCTGAAGGTTGTTAACCCGATGACCAAGCATAGCTTGATAGGTATCAAAATCTTGCAGTAAGGTAGGGCTTTGACAATCCAAACTCCTTAACTGTCTGTCTATGTCGGCAATGGATTCTTTAATTTCAAAACTTAAAGTACCTTTGCCGACTAAATTATGGCTGGAGTCCTCATTAATATGGTCCTTTTGATCATCAACTTTTTGCTGATTCGGCATAATTAGATCAACATGGGTAGCGTCTTCCCCAAGATCAACAATATCTTGTTGTGGTTACTGGTTAGAGATAGTGGATGCTTTCTTAACAGGAGATGGTGACTTTGGAGGTGGAGAAGATGGGATTCTCGGAGGTGCTCCCGTCGGTAAACGAGGTAAAAAGGGTTCTGTACTTTTCGGCGTGAAATGACTGGTACCTGCTTCATTGTCTTCATCCATTTTTTGATCATGTAACTATGTAGAATTACGAATCAAAAGTTGAAGGTAATAATCTGTATCATCTATTCCATGTGATTCCCCGACATCGTCCACGAACGGTTCAAGATCGTCAAGATCGTCAACTTCTATCATTGAATTAGAATTAACGGGAATGGTTTCCTCCGAACCAATATTATGGTCGGTCACTGAATTAATGCATGCCCATATTTCAAGTTTAATAGAAATATGTCGGAAAACTTCAAGAAAGGTATTTACTAACAGTTGAGTAAAGTTTTCTGTAAGATTAAATGATGTACCTTTCTTTTGCCTCTTTGATGACAACTTAGTAGGATTTGAATCTTGGATATCGTCTTCTGAATTATGTACCGATTTACTTTTACGTTTCGTCGGTATAACCTTTTTTTATTCAGTTTTGCCGAACGGATCGGAGAATCTACTTCAACAGGGAAATTTTCTGTATTAAATGGTTCGGAAGTCGGTATAATGGACGTCCATGAAATAGTAGAACTTTGGGCAAATGCGATCATACATGGTCACATAAATTACCATAATTTTGTTTTTTTTAATATATAAATTACACATAATTTAGTTAATAAAGCATAATAGGATTATCTTGGAAATAAATGCTATAATACCTTCTGGTAGACTATTATCGGTTCCATTGTCTTTTCTATTCAGAGAGGTCTTACCAACTTGACGTGCTTTGTGATCAAATTCGATCGTAATTTTAGAATTTTTTATCTTTTCACCCAATTTGTCTGAAATTATCATGGAGAAAAAATGTTGAAAAGGTACCTATGGCCGTTTCGGAGGGATAATTGTACTGACCGTTTCATCAAAAAAGTATTTTCTGAAGTCAATATGCCGATCGTTAATTAATGCATGTGCCAGATTAGTGTTATACGAAGGAGATTGGTCATGACCACCAGTTTTCCAGCTAAGACATTGAATTATATGGCTGGAAAAAAAATTCATTGCCCTCCCATTTGCTTTCGATAAAGGGTAGATGGGCTTTTAGCTTTCGGATCCTTAATGTAGTTTAGGGTGTGAACAACATGGTCATGTTCGTAACCAAGAGGGAATTTGGCATACCTATCATAAGAGGGAAGATGAAGAATGTGTCTAACATCATCAACCTTAAAAACCAAATCATTGTCACTAAGACCAGAAGCAGTTACCTCGTTCGTCGACTAATCAAATTTGCAGGTTACCCAAAAATCGCCAAGTAAAAACTTACTCATCTTTGGTTCATGTGTAAATGCATATTCAAGAGGAGACCTATGCAGAAATGTAGAGACAATGTTAAACTTTTGGTCTTTCTTATCATCACTGAACCGTACAACGTAGTTGCAATTAGGGAAGGAAATGTCTTCTATCTTCATTTGTGCATCAGAATGAGATTTTGAGGGTGCCATTTGGGAAAACTGAGATTACCTGCAACTATGAGAGAGGATGAGTATATTCGAATATGAAGGTATTATAAAATTAAAATTTATGGTTGAATGTGGTTTTTATATAATTGATAAGAAGATAATAGGTTTACAATTAATCATGAAAAAGGAAGATAAAAGGACATCTGGCTAAAGCAAATAGACGTGCGCAGGCTTAACCGGCGCCTCCATTATCTGACACATAGACGTGGATGACGTCATAAATGATATTTTGGGGAAAGTAGATCAAGAAGACTTTTATATTAAATAGAGCAACATATATCTGCAGTGTAAGAAATATTTATCGGTTTAAAGAAAATTATTAATACGTTTTTTGTTTTTACATTTTTCGGAAAGTATATATCGGATTACATGATGCCTTATATAAATCACATATTATTGTATAACGTTTTTTTTGTCGTATAAATTATTTTATTAATATTTAGTTATTATTTTATATTGGATAACAAAATGGAGAAATAGATAAATTAAGTAACATAAAGTATCGGAAAATTTAATGGTTAAGAAAGTCAAACGGCATTCTGAGGATACATAACCGGCATGTAATGACGTGACACGTCAGGTATGTGTAAGACTCACAATATACTCTTCTTGGAACTTGTTTTTGATAATTGATAGTATTTAAAGATATATATAAAAGTTACAAATGATATATGAGTTATTATTAATTATTAGTGTTATATAATTATGTTTAAATAAAGGGTTACAAACGTCGTTCAAAATCGGAACATGAAATTAATACTAAATGTTGTCATATGTATAAAGTTCGGCAATCATATATTAAACATTAATAAAATAAATCATGATAATTTTGTGTAAATTACAATTTACAAATTTATATACGTTTACAAATTATCCGACATGAAATGAGAAAATTATATGTTATCATATTCGATTTTATCGGCATTAACATCGGCAAACATAAATTTTAATGTTGTAATAAATAAATTATTTATTAATCGTTTGTCAGTATTCGAAATTTAATTTAATAATAAAAAATATATTCACAAAAAATTATGACTTAATTTAGTGTAATGATTTTTCTGTTGCCTGTCTATGGTAACCTAAAGAGTCACTTAATGATTTGCTACTTACTAATGGTATAAATAAATCCTCATAGCAATTTAATATTATTTTTAAAAATGAATGATATATTAAAATTATATATCGGTAAATATCATCATAAATTATTGTCTTATATAATAGTATTATATTTTTATATTATATTACATGACGTTTAATCTGATCCTTGTAATGATGTTTGACATGACAATGGTGACGTCATTTTCATTGATGTATCTTTCAAAAAATATTTATACCATATGTACCATACTTCGGCAACTAAATACCATACATTAATAAAAAAAACCATGATACTTTGTGGAAAATACAAATTTATATGTATATACAATTTATCTGACGTGAAAATAATATCGGCAACCATATATTATAATTTTGTAATACATTAATTATTTATTAATCGTTTGTATAACTTGGATAATTAATCTATTAATGAAAAATATATTTACAAAATAAATTACTTAATTTAGTGTAATAATTATTCTGCCGCCTATATAGGATAACCTAAAGAATCACTTAATGATTTGCTATTTTCATGGTATAAATAAACCCATAAAGCAAACAATTTGAACTTATATTCTCATTCGCAAAGTCCATTTTTTTCGTATTAACCTTCAATGGTATCTTCACCATCATCAGCCATGCCTGCAACAGAAAATGCAACATACCCTCAATCTTTTATCGACCCCATGGGAAAATATCATACACTACTTCTAAAAGACATCCATGATCTGAAGATGGAAGTGAAGAAACTTAATAAAGATAAAAAAAGATCTGACACATGAAAAGGATGTTGTAGTTCAACTATCAATGATGTTTCAAATTGAAAACGAAACATTGAAGGAAAAACTTCAAGCAATAAATATTGCATGTACTTGCAGGGCGATTGATGACATCAACAACAACCAACATTAGATATGGTGATGTAGATACTGCACCTTTTTTGTTCGGGGTAATATTTTGTATGTTGATATTTTTGATGACCATATTATCCATTAAATGCATGTGTAATATTATGTTTCATCTAGATTGTGTCCCTTTATTGAGTTTCATTTAAGTTTAACTTTAACGTGTTCGCCGACAAAATCTAACATCATCCGAGATATTTTTTTTTTATTTCTATCATAAAGATGATATATATTAAATCTGATGTTAAATATTATTATATTAGTTATATATATATATAAAAATCAAGCTGTTATTATTGTTTAAAATATAACATATTATAAAAAAATAGAATCAATGATGATAACATAAGATAAGGTAATATAAATTCATTTAACTTGACCAACATTGTATAACTTCAATAGATTTTAAAAACTAAGATATTCATAGATATGAATATAAAAATAGTTAATAAATAAAAAAATGTTATACATGAATCCAATAATTCAGAATAACTATGCATAATACAAAATAATAATAATAATAATAAGAACCTAATCTATTAATAAAAATCAATCTCAAATATCCCCAAATAAATATGTTCATAAAATAACTAATCAAATACGTATGCTAATAAGTAACCAAACCAAAAATAACCGATATTCATTTCTCAACCTTTGGTACTTTTAACTTCGTGGCAGAATCTTTATTCAGATCACCTGTCTCACAAAGTTCTTCAAATCACGCTTTAAATCCACTGAATTACCCACATGCTTGTGAAAAAAAAAATTGATCAGAAATTGGACTATCGGCAGTACTCTTTTCCACATCTGACGGAGTTGCATTTTCACCGGTACATGATACAGCATTCTACGGTTTATATTAAAAAAGGTTTGTAAGTGTCATATTTCATAATGGTTATTAAATATGTATTACGAATCAACTTCAACATTACCTTCAACTTTTCAACAGATCCGAAATCTGTTGATTGAAGATTAACGGAGTCGGAATCAGCAGGCTATAAGAGAGATATAAAAGACATCAAAGCATTGATATTAATAACAGAAATATATTATTAGGTTTAAAGAAATAAATTTAAATATTATTACCCGTAAACCGTTGATCTTCATATCTAACTCATTCAGTATGTCATCATCGGTTAATTAAGAAGTTCCAAAACAATATGATTTCCTACTAATATTGTACTCAGTAACATCAATCTTAAATGCAAACCCACGCTCAAGTCCTGAATATGAAGCTGAACAAATTTCTTTGTTTTACCTACAACGCCAATATTTGTAATTGGCTAGTATGACACAACATCACTAATAACATCTGTTACATAGAAAACACTAACAATAACTTTTTGAATGAATAACATACCTAAATTACAAAAGCAACATGATACAAAAAACTTACCAACGGCTGTATGAACAGAAATTTTCATTGAGGTAATTTGTTTAAATGGTACGAAACAAAACCCATAAACAGACCCTTTAAAATCTAAACAATTGGAAACAGATGATTTGTAATTTAGAGCAAGTTTGTTGGGATTATCACTTAGTTTGTAATTATTGTTGTTCCTTGCAATACTAGGATTTTTAATGAAATAACAACCGGCTTCAATGAGTTGATTTTTGAATTTCTGAACCATACTTTTTATAACATTCACATGGATTTTAGTTTGTAATTATTGTTGTTCCTTGCAATACTGGGATTTTTAATGAAATAACAACAGGCTTCAATGAATTGATTTTTGAATTTCTGAACCATACTTTTTATAACATTCGCATGGATTTTAGTGCCCTGAAAAAAACATATAAATCGTGTAAATTTTTATACATATGATTTGAAAACAATTACAATAATATCACACGCACCATACCTGTTCATCCATCAATATCATTTCTATTGAATACATTTGACCGGCGTTCTTGAAATCTGGTTGAGTCCACAATCTAAACAGATCCTTACTTTCACAATAAAATCGTCTTTCTCAATATCAAGATCGTTGAGGAGGGTTATGGTAGTATTGGCATCCATTACGACATAACTATTTGCAGAGATCAGAAATACTTTATGAAACTTTGATTGTATGATTTCTTGTGCACGTATTTATACGGTTCAAACATGAAGAAGATAACAACTAACTATATTATATCAATATATTATCGCGGTTTTAAGGGGAATTTTAACCATAAATATCATTTGTCGATGTTCATATATCAAATGTGATAATTTTATTACTTTTATAAGTTATCTAATTTCTTATCTTATTAAATATATTAAACAAAAAAAATTAAAATACCATATTGGATTACCATAACATTAACATAACATAACAATAATAACGAACAGTAATAACATTAACATAACATAACATAACAGTAATAAATCCATATAACCATAACATTAACATAACATATCTAATTTCTTATCTTATGTTATGTAGGAAAATTGATTTATCGGAAAATATGATTTTCGGTTTTAAGGTTATATGGATTTATTACCGTCAACATATGTAACAAAGTCGGGAAACATGAACAGGTTTGTCGGAAAATATGATTTGTCTGTGTTAATGTTATATGGATTTGTTACCGTCAACAAATTAAACAAAGTTGGGAAAAATGAACAGGTATGGGAAAGTAACAATGTCGGAAGATATGAATTATCGGTTTTAATGTTATATGGATTTGTTAGTGTAGGAAAATTGATTTATCGGAAAATATGATTCTCGATTTTAAGGTTATATGGATTCGTTACAGTCAACATATGTAACAAAGTCGAGAAACATGAACAGGTTTGTCGGAAAATATGATTTGTCGGTGTTAATGTTATATGGATTTGTTACCGTCAACAAATTAAACAAAGTCGAGAAAAATGAACAGGTATGGCAAAGCAACAATGTCGGAAGATATGAATTATCGGTTTTAATGTTATATGGATTTGTTAGTGTAGGAAAATTGATTTATCGGAAAATATGATTTTCGGTTTTAAGGTTATATGGATTTGTTACTGTCAATATATGTAACAAAGTCGGGAAACATGAACAATTATGGCAAACCATCAATGTCGGAAAATATGTTGTAAGGTTTTAATGTTATATGGAATTGTTACTGTAGGAAAATTGATTTGTCGGTTTTAATGTTATATGGAGTTGTTACCGTAAACATATCAAACGAAGTCGACAGACATTTTTTTGCGGTTAATGACGTTGCAACACGTGTCCTGTTTAGTGAACATGGGCGGGAAAATGAGAAGGCGGCTCACCAGAAAGCGACACTTGTCCAGAAATGTTCCTTATTTATTAGTATTAATAGATACTAGAAGTGTACCCGCTGCAATGCAGCTAAATGAATTGTTTTTAGTTCAGATTGAGATCATTTGTGTGTTGTGTGTGTTTAGTATGGAAATTGGGGGAATTTTAACAAGTAGTTCACTAAAAGTCGCTGATTTTTTTTATTGTATACTAAGAACAAACCATTAATCCAACAAAGAAAATCCAAAAAACATGTTTCAACAAAAAATTAGATTCATCGATAATAATACATATATAATGACTTACTATATAAGTAATTGGTAAGATATGAATATAAAGCTATATAAATAACATATAAAGTATTAGACGGGAAAAGTACAAAAAAATGATAGACGGTATGGACATTGCTTCCAGCGGTATGCAGTTGCAGCATGCTCATTTATTAAAAAGAAAATTTTGATAAAGTATACATTTTTATTGCAAATGTCAATCAGTAACCCACATGTTTACTGTTGTTTTGTTGTAGTTCTTTTTTTCACTCTAAAACCCAAATGAAGTAATTGATTAGTATTGAAACAATGTAATATGTACCACTGGTTATCATGAAGGCAAAACCTTAGAGCCCAATTTTTTTCAACCTTTTCTTCTTCTTCTTCGGTCATAAAGTCATTTTCCTCCAATCAAGTTCTTCGTATTTAGCAAGTTATCAACCACACCCAGGGCCACCAACAAAGCAAACATGACTGCCACACTTCTTCCATGACCTGAATTCATGTAATGCAATTATTGGATAATGAATAGAAGTCTGGATACATGCTACCACAAGATGATGTATACATTCACAATGAAATTATAACTGTAGTGATTCATCTAAAATGATTTGGTAATTTTAGTGAAAAGCATAACATGTACATTTGACCAAATACCCATCAATCAGAACCCAAGACGAAATGAAGAAAGAAAGAACAAATTAATGAGATAAGTAGATACATTGAAAGAAATGTAGCAAAGAAAGTGAATCGGTTAAAATGAGACACGCCTAAGAATGAAGACATGCATGTTGCATAAAAAATGAACCTCTTTTTTTTTAAAGATATTGGTCTTTCTTTGGGGAAAACACGCACAATTTTCTTCAGCCCACACCGGTTTCTCCTCAATCAAGCTCCTGAAAAAAAGCCTTCAAAAGTTCTAAAAACAAAATAAAGAACAATAATTCCATCATTTGTATTGTAATAACGTAAAGAAAACAAATTCACGACCCTTGAAATAGTATATATAGATAGATATACGTACATGGGAGTGTAAAAGTAAAATAAAAAATCAAAAGTTAAGGTATTAATCGAAAAGATTAAAAAATAAGTTAATACATATTCATCATTTTTTATAAGATTTATAAATTGTAAAATACTTGATATTAGACTCATTTTGAACGTATCGAGAAGACGATTATAATGGTATAATTTACCACAAAATATAATATGTTTTTATATAGGTTTTAGTTTATATCAAATTTTATATGTTAAAATGAAAATGGTGTGTAATAAAAATTATAAAAGGAAGGGATATAAAGTCAATTTCTAAACATTGAACGTGGAGGAGACATGCATGAGATGGTTGTACCTAATGCAATAAAGGTTGTGTAAGTCTTAAATTTTCTAAACAATAACTAAAATAGTACAGATATATATATATATATATATAGAGAGAGAGAGAGTTATAAATGAACTATATAACTAAAATAAGGTTATGTACTTATCTATAGTATATATATAATTATCTTAAACTTTAATATAATTATATATATATATACCAATAATACTCTATAATTATCATAGTTACATTTTAATACATTTTATAATTTATCCTCCATGAATAATTATTTTAACAGTCAACAATGATTTAATTTGGGTTTCAAAAATGGATCCAAATGTATTCTTTGTGTGCGCTCTCATAGGTTTACATACTCATTGACAATATTCTTGAATGACACGTATCATACACATATAATAACTTACAGTTATATATGGTTACTTTATGCTTTTTTAATCATAAAATCACCACAACCCAACCCATCCCATCCCCTTCCATCCCTTCCCCCCCCCCCCCCCCCTAAATTTTCTTCCTACCACTACCACCCACCGTTATCCCCTCCTTTGGTTATCTTCTCCGGCGAAACTCACCACCAACCGTCATTCATAAACTCAAAATCCAACCCTCATAAATAACCTCAAAATCAAAATCAAACCTACATCCAAACCCAAACAACTAAATCAAACCTACATCCAAATCCAAACAACTAAATCAAACCTAAACTTAGATTATTTCAAAACCTAAATCGAAACTAAAATCTAAAATCAAAACCCAAATGACAGTCATTGAAAAATGGCATTCGTTGTTCCTATCCATTAAGAGTTAAGACCCCCAACAACAATCACATATGTATCTCACTCATATGCATTTTATACATATTAACAAAGTTCCATCAATTTCCATATAAAACCAAGCCATAACCTTTCAAGAAGATTACACAAGAAAGGAACAAAGAAATAGTTCAGTGGAATTTGCTTACCCACCTTTCCCCTAAAAGTTAATCTTCCCCATGTTTCTCTATCCTCTAACTGTAACCCATCCCCTCAACCCCAAAGTAAAATGCACCCACAATAACAACCACCATCACCATCTCCTTTTAACCAAAAACAAAAACTCTCAACCTATAAGAATTGTAAGACCTTAATTACAATAATTAACTGTATAGTATGTGAAAGAAATTAA
Organism: Silybum marianum; assembly: GCA_036898165.1. NCBI lineage: Eukaryota > Viridiplantae > Streptophyta > Magnoliopsida > Asterales > Asteraceae > Silybum > Silybum marianum. Next base: position 38,761,026 of record CM072532.1, on the reverse strand, counting down.
CGATATCAAGGGAGAGAAGTTAAGGGACCAATTAGCTTGGTCAAAGTAAGAAAAGTGGGGTAACCCCCAGTTAAGTAGAATGGACAATTCAATGCTTTTTAGGTCGTTTTGTGGTGTTTTAGACCTTAATCTACACGAAGGTAAAGCTACAAAAATACTGAAGGAATACTGCAACATGTGCATCAAGCTGATCGATTTCGAATGTGATATTTTGAAGTTGAAATTCTATTATGCATTACTTTATTTCCAAGGTACTAAACTAAGAGCTGGAAATTATAAAATTTCTAGAGAAATATATTTAGTCAAACTTTTTGGTACTCTTAAGTTGTACTTAGTCAAAAAGTGGAAAAATACATTTCTTTTGTCCATTGGATAATAGTCATTAACCCCTTTTGTAAGACACTTGTATTTAAGGGAAGCTTTCAGTATAATTTTTTTGCTATAGTTTTTATCATGTTTTTTCATATGCTTTCATGCTATCCAACTGTAACAACCCGTCCCAAAGATTCCATATAAATACAAATTTGCATTTATAACATAACCGCATGATAAATCAATTGGGTCTCAAGCGTACTTTACCGTACAAATAAAATATGCTACTAAATTTTTGATCAAATGCATGACTTGATTAAAACATATATCAGAGACCATGTAATGACTCTTCATTATCTACTCCACATAGCATGTAGCATATTAACGCCCAAATATATAATCCCCTTTCTTCCTCCGAACATGCTTACCCTAAAAGGCACATGTTTGAAAACAAAATGAGGGTTAGACCATAAAGTCTACTGAGTAAATCCTTGTTAGCATTTCATGCTCAAAAATCATTTAAAATGATTGTATCTCAATTCACCAAACCCAATCATGAATAATAAAAGATAACATTTCATGACAATTACCAAAAATCCCCTCTTTTGTTCCAATATAAAAATATCCCTTTTTCTCTCATAACATAAGTGATGCGTCTCAAACACGACATCACCTCATACGGTACACGCCTGATCGTATGGACTCGCAATACAAAGGTGATCGTGTCACATTACTATGATATGCACTTACCGGATCAACTTACACGACGACCAGAGTTTTCATTGCATCCAACTAAGTTTTATAAAAAGACATTGCATCAAGCTTAATGCGGCGGCTGAGATATCGCATCCTATGGTTGTGCACACGTGGTTATCGCATCTCAAAGATGCGAGGATCATGTTGTCGCATCCTGAAGGTACGGGGATCCAGGTTGTCGAGTCCCTTTGATGTGAAGACTAAGTTCGTCGTGTTCTGTAACACCCTGATTTCTGTTCAAGTTGAAGAAAGTGTTGAACCGGGTGGTCTATTAAAGAGAAGCTAATTTCAGAGTTTGAGTGGTGGTGTTGTGAGATAGTGACAACTATCACAATGGCACCAATGGTACTAAAAGTATGGTCGTCTTAGCTATTGTGTCATATGGTTTTGACATCTGTCAAAATAGCACAGGTGGTACCAAGTGATTGGTGGTCCCAACAAGTGTGCCATGCTATAGTGACAATGGCACAATGTACCAACCGGGTCTTTGGTAAAAGGTAATCCCGAGTCCTCTTTGTATTCCACTCTTAGAATCAACGAGATAAGTATTTTTGAAGTTAATTATATTGGGTATCATTTACTAGACGAGAAACGGGATCAAAATGGGTGAAAAGTGAGAAAAACACCTCGGAATGGTCCAGGCTATAATGCCCGGCGATTATGACAGTGGCATGATAGCATGTCATAATCGCACAACTGGTACCGTGACTTTCAAATGAAAATCAGAATTTTGGGGTCACACGGGTGATCATTCCATGCTAGTATGACAGGGCATGATCGCGGGGCATGATCGCGGGCGGCCTCCAGTGGTTAAAAACGGGATGTTCTTCATTTGACCATAACTTCTTCATCACAGCTCCGATTGAGGCGATTCTTTTTGCTATGGTTTTGTATTTCAGAGCTCTCTATGATGGTAACAATGAGGATTAAAGTTTACTTGATGATTTGGGGTTCCCATACGTTGAAAGGTACGATCACCTCTCCGAAATCTTGAATCTAGGGTTTGGATTTTCACACCATCAGCCCTCATTCTCTCTTGGGTTCTTTGATGTATGTTTTGGAAGTTATGTAGGTGTTCTTGAAGGGATTACATCATGGATCTATAGTTTTAACTTGGGGATCTAAAGTCTTCACCGAATGGAGCTCGGTATTGGGATAAAACCTAGATTTAGCCTAAATCTAGCTACGTGAGTTCAAATCTAAACTTATAAACTCAAATACTTGTTGTAAATGTAGTATTTTACTGATTCTTAAACTTGATTTCAAGTAGTGGTGTATTTGGGTAAGTTTGGGGTTTTTGGTCAAATGAGGATTTCGAGTATTTTGTTGTAGATGATGAGTTGAGCATCATTAATAGTTTAAAATACTTGGAAAGGTTATAAAATGAAATAATCTTTGGTTTTGAAACTCAAAATGATTTGACCTAGTTTTTGGTAAAACTTGGATTTGAAAGGAAATGGTTTATTGAAAGGGGTTTTCAAGGTTGGAAAACTAGTAATACGTATCGTTGATGTATTCGGTCTTAGGACTAGTATGTAATGGATCCATAGGCATATAATCGGTTTAAAAAGCGGGATTGTTGTCCCTTTTGGTTGCATAGTAGTCTAGTAGGGCCTCGTACCATTGTGTATTATGCCGGATCATTACCGGATGTCATTGACTCTATGTATGCGCTAGTAGGGGTCTAATAGGGCCATGTACTAAGGTGCATAGCCGGTTGTTGCCGGTTGCCATTGACCCATTGCGCGGGCTTTCGTAGGAGTCATCGGGGGCCATGTACTAAGGTGCATAGCCGGTTGTCGCCGCTTGCCATTGGCTCTTACGGTTAGCTCAAACATTGTGTAGTGACCTACTTATGGTATCTGTCACTAAGGATGGAACACCGGATCTCTCCCGGTTGCTCTTAAAGGATCCTTGCTCATCAAGAGCAAGTTATTTCAAGTGAAGTTAAATGGGATAAAATGCACCGTATCTTATCTTTTTTAATGTTTTAACAGCTTTATCCATTTAACTGTTTGTTCTCACTAGGCGTAAGCCTAACACTTGATTTAAAAATGTGGTTTAGCAGGTAAGCAGGTTGACGGGGCTCTTTAGAGAAGAGCGGGACGGTGTGTCGAGAGAGAGAGAGACACCTTTTTGGAGATATGCCTTAGAGCATATATAGTTGGATTTATAACTCATTCTTTTGAGGATATTAGTAACACCCAATTGAAATCTATAGTTTGAATAGAATAGACTAATAGGTTGTTATTTTAATATCCATGTTTAGATGTAAACTCCCATACTCTATCACACTTATTGGGTGATTTTTATATTATTCTGCATTTCGTTTTGGTTTATTTTTGCTCTAATATTTAGGGTGTTGCATGTCCCAAGGATGCAAGCACCAGGTTATCGCATAGCATCTCACTGATGCGAGAACCCAGGTTATCACATCCCATTGATACGATAACATTAAATGCAATGAGTTTGAATATTTTTCCTAAAAACTCGTTTAAATCCAATATCTTCTCTAAAATGTTCGTCCCATATGCAGAAATATTTTTAGTAAAACATGTATAGCCAGATATGCACCAAAAGCATTTTCCGAGTACAACCCACATACTTTTAACTTCCCCAACAATCTTTAATCAAATCCCATAATGTAAATAACATCGAAGTACAAATATTTTGAAATATATGCATTTCAGTTTATAAAACTCATTTATAAAAACTCACCTTGATCTCATTAAGGCGATAAATTTTTATCAAGTAACACTTTGGACACCAACCACGTAATATCAATTTTCTTCTTCTTCTTTCTTTCTTTCTTTCTCTTTCTCTCTCTGTCTCTCTCTCTCTATACATATATATATATATATATTTTTTGAAAGTCCATAAGGACTATAAATTGTACGCATGCCTTCTTTTTAGAAATAAAAATGTAGATATATAAGAGAAAGAGAAAAGAGGCGGCAGAACCACCTCCTTACACAACCCATATGCATGCTCATGCATGCCATATTTTAATTGGATGAGAAAAGAGGTAGCCATGAGGTGGTTACCAAATTTTCAAACAAAACCCATTTAACCCCTCAACTTCGGATTATTAATTATAACACCCTTATACTTTCCAATGTTGTTTATTTTGAACCCGCATAATTCAAACCTGGTTATAACACAAGCTCAAATACTTTCAGGTATTATGCTTTCTAGTTTGCTAGTTTAATTGCTTATAAGTCTCCAAACAATTTCCTAAGTGTTCAAACTTTGGTACCAAGTCTTTGAATACATTTGAAGTTGTGGTGATTCTTTCTATCGATTACTAAATTGATCTTTACAAACTTCCATTTAATTGCTTTCCTTTAATAGATTTATTTTACTTGATTTTATCTAATTCTTTCATTTACTTTATGATGCAAATATATGAATATGAGTAGAAGCAATAAGGCATTAATTACAGTATGTTATGATGAATCAATGAATAAGCAGTGAATGAAACTACAAACTGTTTTAGGGAATCATCGAAGTCATCGTGTATATTGAAGAACCTTTGGGATCTGGAATTTACACCAAGAATTGTAACACACTCAAATCTAGAAAGAGCGACTAAATTAAAATTTTCATTAATACCACAAATAGAGATTATATCCTTTTCCTATAATTCAAAACTTGAATTGCCTCGAATAAATAAACTTGGACAAGAGATAGACCAAGTCTTATACAAAGACATAAATACGGTCGGGTGTTACTAAACCTAATAAGAGTTGCTAAAATACGATTGGATTCAAACTTCAAGCCAAATAACAATATGTTTGCATCTTTCTAAAATGTTGAGTACATAAGATAAAGAAAGCTCTATGCAACAAACAATTTCCATAAAATAAAAATAACACCGAGGGAACTTTATGACTGGACGCCATCTAAATATTCACGTAAAAAATGAAATAGTGTGAAATAAAATTCTCAATAAACTCTCATACGCAACAGACAAGGTAGAGCGAACCAGTTAAATTACAAAATCTCATATTTGAGTCACAAACATCGTAAAACAAGACTCTAATAAAACTTGCATACGACCGCAGGAGATACGGTAGTTGCATACCTTTCAAACTTCACCCACACCTCAGAAAACTAAAATAATTTCTCAAAAATTCGTAATGAATATTTGCATGTCCCTTGGGTAAGAAATTGAACAACTCTTGTCAGTTTCAAATTCAAAATTAGCTTGCAACATGCACTAAAATAGGCGATGCTAATAACATAGTATAAAGAAAATTCTCAATAGTGTTTGTATGCCAAACTTATGCGACTAAAACGATATAGGAATTTCCAAAGCATGGCTACACTCTTGTGTGTGCCCATAATATTTTTCAAAATATTAACCTGACAGGTACAAATGTTTTGACAAGCATGAAACAATATATGCACTTTATTTTCAAAAATAAATATCGTGCACGCATCCGGTTGGACCCGAAGTCTTAAAATCACGCTCGTAAAGCCTATTATCCATACGACCGGAACTACAACACTTCATATCTTAAGACCATTATCCACAACTAGATCAATTAACTTACAAATTTCTTCCCAGAATAATGATGATTCAACAAGCATATGGTTTATAACTAACCATTATCTCTGACCCCAAAATGGTCGATTTAACATAATCATCGTACTTAGCTGCCACACAAAGTGACAATGCTACAAACATCAATTCTTTTAATGGTTACTCAATGAGAACTCACTCACTACCCCCCTCGATGATCACAACAAGGTGACTTAAGCACACACATGTAACTGTAAATTCATATTAACACTGCTAAGTGAAAATACAAATTTACCTCACATGTGGATCCTTGTTAACATCATCATAATTCTAGACTCTAGTGTATCTATTGACCTCAAAACATCCTATCTTAAAGTGACTAATTGTAAAATCTCACATCCAATCACTTAGAAATACGCTAGTTTGAGTCTAGGCATCCAAAATCAATACCTAAATCTCTTAAACTTATGCTCTGATACCAACTTGTAACACCCTCAAATCTAGAAAGAGAGACTAAATTAAAATTTTCGTTAATACCACAAATAGAGGGTAAATCATTTTCTATAATTCAAAACTTGAATTGCCTTGAATAATCAGTCTAAATAATCTCGGACAAGAGATAGACCAAGTCTTATACAAAGACATAAATACGGTGGGCTGTTACTAAACCCAATAATAGTTGCTATATCCAAAAGCAGAAGACGTCACCAAAATCTAGATCTTTATCGTGTCATTTCCTAGCACTCAAGTCAACACGTGTCGCTAGTACCTACCCAAACGAGAACCTAATGCAGACGCCGACAAAGGAAAAAGGTTAGGCTTAACACCTAGTGAGTTCAAGAGTTTATAACATGATTATAAATGGTAGAAATCGAAAGACTACTTGAGTAAATAATAGTTTCTCAAATGGAATGATTTTATCATAAAAGCAACATATTTTCCAAGATCACCATTTGAATCAACCTCAACCATTAAACATGATGGACCATCTTTAAGACTTTCTTTGTTAGAGAAGTTGAGCCAGTAATCATCCTCAACCATGAGAGAAATACCTTCTTGTTTCTTCTTGGACAATTTATACTTGTTCTTGTAGTAATCTGTATTTTTTACGGCTAGCTTCCAGCAATTTTTTTCACAGTTAAAACATGCCATCATTGGATCACTATTGTATACTTTTGCAGCCTTTTGCTTCTCATCTGTCTTGGCCTCAAACTTCTTCTTCTCATCAAACTTGTTTTGGTACTCATACTTTGATCCAAAATAAAATATTTAGCTGTTGTTGGATGGTTTCTTTTGGAAAGTCTCAGAAATACCATGGCTTCTTTCAGCTCTTGCATCTCGGAGTCTAAATCCACTTCAGTATCATTCTCCTCTATCTCCTCTCTTTCTTCAATTTGATGTCGACTTGACGATTCAGATCTACCTTTTCTCTCTCCAATAAGAGCAAGCGGATGTGCCACACGCTTCTCTTCTTTCTTTCTCATGCTTCTTATCTACATAGCCCTTCCTCATTCTGCTTTAGGTTTTCGTACACCTCATGAAGGTCTATCTCGCCAAGATACTTGTTATATTTGATGTGGTTTGCAAATGTTTTCCATTCGGGTTGTAGGTTGTTTAAGAACTTGACATTATTCTTGATGCTTGTTGGTGATATTGTTCTTAACCAACTCATTCAGTAACTTCGCAAACCTCTGATAGGTGTCTTCAAGCGTCTCATCCTCTCTCGCTTTAAAGTCTTCATAGTTGGTAATGCAGTTTCTCATTTTCATCTAGTTACCAACCTTTGAACCCATCATTATCTTCTCAATTTGATCCCACATAGCCTTCCCTGAGTGTTTATAACTGTCGATATTGGTGTAGACATCGATTGAATACCTTGCAGAATAAAGGATCGGCACAATAAGCCACCTTTGGCAATAACGTTCTCTTCAGGAGTATATTTCTTTTCTCCTTTATAGATTCACTGGCTTCTTGAACTATCTCTCCAGTTACAGATGTGATGGCAGGGACAGTCTGCATTATAACTTTGGGTCCTTCAGTCAACGACCTGATAATATTGTCCGCCATGTCATGTCTAGAAATAAAAACCAGGAATTTGTCTCTCCACTTCATATAGTCTCCCCTGAATAGAATTGGGGGCTTGGTGTCTGAACCAATAGACATTGCATTGCGGTTGGCCATTTTATCTGAAAGATTAAATTGATCTAGATCTTTGAACAGTTCAAAATCTAGAAGGATTTCAACACAACTTTGTCAGTGCGTAATACTGACAAAAATATCTTGTTCAACATTGCTTGAGGAAATCGATTTGTTCTTTACTCAAAGAAACACGGGTTTAATATGAAAAAAAGAACCACGGGTTTGCCTTTAACAAAAATTACGGATTCACTTTTCTCAAAGAATAACGGATCCAAAGTATCACAGATCCAAAATCGATAATCACGGATCAAACTGCTTGAAAGAAACACAGCTTCAAGCTTGAAGTTTCACATATTGAATTCTAAGAGAAACACGGATACAAGAAACATGGATTCCACTTTATAAGAATCATGGCTTGAACTCTTGGAAGAGTCATGGATTTTACTGTCTTCTCACAATCACGCCTTGAAGAAACACGAATTGAACTTATATCGGAATAGTTCAATCCAGTATTGTTAGCACTCAAATATATCTCCTTGTACTAAGGCGATATACAAAGAATCATGGATTACAATACCGAGTACACTTACAAGTACTCATATTACACTTGAAAAAATAAAAGGTAAAGATACAAATACACGTGATCTTTTTCAATACAAAAAAAAAACAATCTTTGATTCGATATTGAGAACCACGGGTCTTGAATGTCTTCGAGATCCGATATCCAAGAATCACGGATGGTGAAAATATTCTTGATCCGATAACATAAAAACATGGGTGATGCAAATATTCTTGATCCTATATATAGAGGAACACGGATTAAAAAGATATTCTTGATCTGATATCCTTGAAGAACACGGATCTTGAATATATTCGAGTATAAACTTCAAAAACTTCTCTGATTTTGTCGATTTTGCACCAAAAATGCAAATTAGATTAAGTAAAATGCTCAGATATGTTCGAAAAGTTAAACACTTTTCTAACACAAATCTAATCCAAAAACACCCCGGATATGGATCAAAATCACCATTTTCATCTTAAAAACTTAAGAACTCCGAAAACACAAATCTTAAAATTGGATCACCAAATCAATGTAATTGATCACGAATTTGTGATTGACCTGCTCGAAATCAATCCCCAAATACTAATCTAGCATCAATTTCATAGTAGAATTACTCAAAATCGAAATTCGATCTCACAGTTTCAACAGTTTGTAAAAACAGTTCAAAAGGTTCAAAAAATCCTCTAAAATTCCGATCAAACAGTCCTCAAATCACCTCAAACAAGTGCAAAGAATGTTGAAAATCTATCTAGATTTTTGTTCTTTGCTCTTACACCAATTGATAATCGCAAAATACGATCAATCTATGATAAACCTCTATAAAAAGCTTAAGAATGCAACAATGGAGTGTAGAGAGAAAAAGTCAACCAATATGGAGAAAGTCAATATGTCATATATCTATTTCAAATATTACAATACAAAATAAAGAGGAGAAGGGTATTTATACCCTTACACAAAGTAAACATACAAGGTACATTAAGCTTGAATACAATATAGAAATTATATTCCCAACATTCGTAATAAAAGCTTTAAATCAACATATCATTAGTGAAAGCTTTAAATAGAAATGTTCGTTCAAATTTCAACTCTACACCCTTTACTCACTTAAGATATAAATAAGTTTTAATGCTCAAGTAAGAACTTGGACAACCTCTAAACATGGGTCCCGATGGCATACTCTAACGAGTTCATCAGCGCAATTCCAGGGTCCCAAAGGCATCATCCACATGCATTCATATCCGAAATACCCACGGTCTCAGAGGCATTCCCCATATAGGTTCATCTTTTTAATATCGACTACCAAAGCCCAAACGGCGTGCTGCCTCGAAACGAGGGACTCGAAAGTCGTTTAATAACCAAATGACTGACTCACGTGCTTATGGATCCAATGCAACTCAGTCTAATTTACATGACTCCAAAAGGAAGGACCAACGCATTCAAATCATGTAATATGTCATATAATTTTGTCATAACTGCATGTAACCCAAAAGCTCTACATATAAATAATTTAGTTCGGACACATGTCCCCAAGACTCTTATTAGCCAAAACCATGCAAAATCTTAATAATTCAACACTCAAGTAATTTACCAAAACAAACATCTTGGTTGAGACAAACAATTTTTTAAATGAAATCACGCTTACACATTTCCAAACGCCTCATAATGCAATAATGTGTATTTTCCAATAGCTTATAAAACAAATATACCAAAATGCTTTAACACCGAATAACTTCCATTTACGATATAAATCATCAAAACATCCTACACACATGCTTCATATTTTAAGATGTCCAAAATCCCAGTATATGCATTTTACATGATTTATAAAATCGTTTACACCTAATATGTAAATCTCATCAAATACCCATACATTTGATAAATAGCAGGTTAATATGTTAATACTTCAAAATTGACGTTTTTGGTGTGTACATAGTTTTCACAAATCAACTTGAATTCACCTTGCTAGATTTATACTAAATCTAGATTTGACCCCACTATGAGCCTCATTTGAAGAAGATTTTAGATCCACAAAGATCCAACACTAGAGAGCTCTTTGACAAACCTAAAATACATCAATTATACCTCCCAAAATTAGATCTAAACAATACTTGTTACAGATCTAAAATTAACCCAAAATACCTAAAATGGTCAAAACCCTAAAATACGAAAAATACTTCTAAAGACGAGTTCAAGAGAACCATTGAGAAAGGTTTTGACAAAAAATAAAGTCTAGAAGGGTTGGAATAACTTACAACTGCGATTTGGAGAAAAACCCCAGAGCTTGGTCAACAATGGTGGAAGAATAGCTGGAGAAGATGAAGTTGGAAGCTCGATCTTGGACCTTGAAGATGACCTAGAGCCTTTAAATGATTGGAAGAGAGGAAATATTGTTCCAAAAATCGGAGTTATGGAGAAAGTTTGGGAGAAAATCGAGTGGAAGAATGGATGGGGTGAGAAAATGGTGCCAAATCCCGTTTTAGGTTCAGCGAGGTGAGAAAATCAACCCACATGACCTATGTCGCGATGCCAGATCTCGCGCAAGCCACACACGCGGGGACGGGGTGCCAACAGAGGGTCACACGACTTCCCACACAACCACAAGTCGCGGGGAAGGTCGCGGGAGAGAGAAAACTAGTGCGGTGATCTCCTTTTTTGTACATAAATCAGCCAAAACCAAGACCCCAAACACCCACCACATTTCTAGCACTCAAAACTCCAACTTAGGATCGTTTCCTTCCAAAAATCAACTTGACCAAAAAGATGGGAATTTTAGAAATTTCCGGGTGTTACAAGAACACACACCAGTTTGTGTAAGGAAATATCTCCCAAAGGCTAGCTAATCTCTCTTAAGTCCACAAGATTGAATCTGTTAAAAAGCATACATAAAACCCCAAGCAGATCACCTATTTATAGCCTCCAAAAAGGAAGTCAACATGTTCTCTAATAGGCGACCTCCACCTAGAAAGGTGAATAGTCGCTTCTGCGCACGTGTCGTCTTCTGATAGGGCCAATGGTACTTGAGAGATCTGTCGAAAAACACTTGAGCAAAATAGAGAAGTTGAGACCCAGAGGCTCTGCATGTACTATGCAATGACTCTGTATGTATATTGCAGAGGCTCTACATCTCTGATGCCATAGTCTTTATGCACACGTCGCTTCATCTCTTGGTCACTGGTTACGGGATCTAGTTCTCAGCGGATTGCTAGTGCAGAAGTCCTCTGGTTTAGGACTTAACTTCTTTTTACATACACTTCTTACAGAAATATTCAAGGTACTTAAAAGTGTATGTTATTTCCTAGCCCATGCAATTTAAGAGGAAAAATTGTGTCGTGCGTGGTGATAACTTGAGTAATGATATATGGACGAATGCCTATCTCAACCTCATAATGAGTTCTCTGAAGTTGATGGTTGGATGCTAATTGTTACTTCCTAAGCTACTAGATCTATTGTTGCAAGATCACCTTAATTTGAAATATGTTGCAACATAAAGAGATTTCTTCAAATCTTCCCTCTAAAGTTGACTTTTCTAATTTGCTTTTTCAAAGTTTACTTTACCTGTGGATCGATAATCAATATCTCACCGTATTACTTGTAATAAACACTAGTGTTTATATGTGTATAATTGTATCACTATTTATTTGACATTTTATGTTAAGTTCATTTTCATGCAATCTAGACCACAACAATAGCCTTATACCATTAAATGTCGAGTAAAAACTATTTATTTGACATTTTATGTTAAGTTACTTTGTGATTCTAAGGTTGTAATAGAATAGGTTATTCCGCTTATAACCTATAAATTTGTTTATCTTAATAAATTTATTAAAAAACTCTAAAAACTTGTGTTTGTATTCACCCCCACACCCCCCCCCCCTATAAACTGTTTCTATACTTATACATTCTTGTAGACTCCTTTGGGACCAACAGAAAGGCTATGAAAAGTATCCCAAAAAAGACAAAAGTATTCAAAGTATTCAACTTTAGTATTTCACGTTTTCATTGTCAGACTTTGGGCAACTTCAGCGACACATCTCTGTAGTTGCTTTTCATGGAACGACTTCATTGGATCTTCATCACCACTTAAAGTCTTTAGATCTACAAGTATCAATACTAGTTAATTGGTACAATCAATCTACTTTTAAGTGTACTTTGGTGTTTGATTATCAATCACCAGAGCAGTAACATGGTCTAACATTTAGTGACTCGTTGGTGGTGGTGATGTTTTTCTTCATTGATTCGATGGTAGTGGTGTTGTTTCGATCATGGTGGTGGTTCTCTCTTCTCACAACATTACGATCTAATGTTTTGATTTAAATTTTAATTTTAGGGTTTTAACTTCAGGGGCCTTGACTTTTTTGATTTTGGGTGTTGTATACAAATTTTTGGGATAAAGCAAGATGCTTTTGATGTTGTTTATAAATTTGTTCGTAACATTCTTCATAATGTGGTAGCTATGTTTTTTATAATGAAGATGTATTTGAAGACGATTTTTCATTTACTATCTTTATGAAATACTTTAATCATTTGTATATAACTTATACAAAAAGATAACAAGAAAATGGTATAAATATTCTTTTTTATAAACAAAGATGCAAAATGATCGAATTATCTGACTAGAAGGTGAAGGCACTTAACAACATAGAAACAGATGTTAGGACCAAGGAATGATTTTTGTAGCAAAGTGTGGAACATAATGTCGATCCTTTTAATTCCAATAGTCAGGACAAAAATCAAAGTTTCCACAAACCTTAGGACAATTTTTGTAATTTACTCTTTGAATTAAGGGGATGTTTGGTTAGTGGTATTAAACAATAATCAATGAGAATAATAATAAAAGAAACTACTTAGTTTTATATAATACATGGTTGAGTTCCAATGAGAAAAAAAAGTTAAGGTGAGAAGCGTAACAAGAGATCTCCATCTTTGGATGCAAATTAAGATGAGATACACCGAATGCAATGATGCATCAGATCAATCCCAAGTGCAAAATTTATGACCGAGTTTGAGATTAAGGCTATGTTTGGCAAACTTGCTGATAAGTTAGCTTATGACTGATAAACTAGTTGATCACTTCTAAGGTAGCTGATGACTTATAAACTAGCTGGTAGCTGATAAGCTAGCTGATGAATAAGTTATGCTTGGCAAAAACTAGCTTATGAGCATGTAAAATGATCAAAAAGGACATCTTGAAAAAAAAATTAGTCAATTACAATATTACATAATGTAACTCAAATAAATTTCTAATAATATAATATGTTAATTATTACAAACAAAATAGTAAAAAATTAAATAATCTCAAATGTTAGTTGAATGAATTTAAAATTGATTATTATATATATACTATAAATTTTGAACTTGTTAACAAATTTTAGAAAAAATATACATTATCTATGATTTTCAATAACCATTACAAATGAATATCAATAAAATTGATCAACTTCACATATTATAATTAATTATTAATTTTAAAAAATGTAATTAATAATTAAAGTAAATATTTTATTAAAATTATTTAGCATATTTTAATTTATCTATGAAATAAAATAATTATGACTTTAATTTTTATGTATCATACATGAACATTTTTAGAATTGTTACATTTGCTTTTTGATATCTTAATATACTGAATAATAATTAAAAATAATAATTGATATAGTATAATTAATATTTATTATATAATTAATATTAATTAATAATGTATAGTTAAAATTAATTAATAATGTGTAATTAAAATTAATTGATGGTTTTTAATTACTATAAATTAATATTGAATATGAATATTAATATTTATTTATGATTAATAGTTAAATATTTATTTATAATAATAGTTAATATTTATTTATAATTAATATTCATTAATAATAGGTAATAATATAAATCGGGGTTAAAATTGGAAAAAGTTTCAAAAAACCTCTCATAAGCTACTACAATGAGCTTATCAATAAGCTAACTTATAAGCTACCTTATGTGCATCCAAGCGATTACTTAAAAAATAAGTTAGCTTATAAGTCACCTTATTTTTACCAAACAATGTATAAAGGTATCAAGGGTCCAAATTCTTTCACCAAACAAGGTTCCCAACACATTGTTGCTAAACTCCAACCTGAACTTACACCCTTGCTTTCTTTCATTACTGTTTTCAAGCACTTTTACTTTCAAGTCACTGTTAACCAACATCCAAAGCATTCCTTCGAATTCATCATCTGAAATCTTACTTTAATCTTGACTTGTTAGAAATCCTTACTTTCCTATCCTTGTGGATCGATATTCGGTACTTTGTACCACTTTATTACTTGTTCAAACGATAGTGGTTTAACGTGTATACCTGCATTGGATTCCATTTCGGGTTACATAATCTGTTGACCAAGTTTTTGGCGCCGCTGCCGGGGATGGCTAAAGCTAAGGATTTTTTTAGTAATTTTTAAAATTTGATTTTTCTACCACTTGTTACTTTAATGGATAACATCATTAGCATTGCTAATTCTCGAGATAGAGGAATTTTGGACTATGTCATTCCTGGTTTTAGTCAATTAAATTCAGGGATACAAAGGCCACACATTGAGGCAACTCACTTTGAGTTAACGCCTGTGAAACAATGTTTCAGATGTTGCAGATTAATGGTCAGTTCAGTGGTTTGCCATCTGAAGACCCTCATTTGCACTTAAAATCTTTCATGGAAATAACTGATTCCTTTATCATCCCCGGAGTTTCTAATGATGCCTTATGGCTGAAGTTGTTCACATTTTCTCTAAAGGATCGAGCAAAGTCTTGGTTTAACTCTTTACAATCAGGTTCCATCATATCTTGGGAGGATCTTGTAGAGATGTTTTTGAAAAAGTTTTTTCCTCCTATCAGGAACGCTAAGTCCAGAAATGAGATATTTTTTTTAAACAAATGGACAATGAAGCATTGCCTGATGCATGGGAAAGGTATAAAGAGTTGTTGAGAAAATGCCCTTACCATGGCATTCCTTATTGTATTCAGCTAGATTCATTTTACAACGGTTTAACCGCTGTTGCTAAGTAAATGCTCGATGTTGCTGCAAAAGGAGCTTTCACATCTTGTACCTATAATGATGGGTTTGACATACTTGAAAGAATCTCAAATAATAATCTTTATTGGGGTGATCCACATACATTAATACAGCAACAGACAGTTAGGACACATGAAACAAATGCATATAGTGCACTTACAGCACAACTCACATCTATGGCTAACATGCTTAACAACACGACTAATGGCCCGGATGTGCAGTCTGTTGCTATAGCATCATATCTTGTTGTTAATGATGTAGCATGTGTGTTATGTGGAGGAGGCCATCTATTTGAGCAATGTCCGTCAAACCCATATTCTGTCAATTATTTTGGTAACCATGATGGGGGAAGTGATTATTCTCAAACTTATAACGAAGGGTGGATGAATCACCCAGATTTTTCTTGGAATAGTCAAGACTTGAACCATCATATTAGTAAACCACAAGGACCCCTAAGTTTCCAACAACACTATCGTGGTGATTTTCATAGTCACGATACGATTTTTCAACAACACTCCACTCATGGTGTTTTTCAAAATACCAAAGCCCACCCACCCCCTAGTTTTTCCACATCTTTGGAAACAATGATAAAAGATTTCATAAATCAATCACAAGCAACCATAAGAAATCTGGAAAACCAAGTTGGAGAATTAGCTCGTGAGGTAAGAAATAGGCATAGTGAGCCTGAAATACTTGAAGTGAGTGTGAGAGAATATGAGATGGTTGGGACATTAATAAATGAGGAAGATCCTGTAGAATAAACTTCCTTGCAGAACCTATTAATTTTTCCTGAAATACAAACCAAGACAGATGTCGCAGCAACATTTCCTGTTGCTACAACAACAAACCTTGATGTTGTTAGTTTGTTATCCCAACCAGTAGAAAAGAGAGATACAGAGGTTACATCACCCATTCCTAACAGATCTGACTTCCCATTGTTATTTCCAGATGAAGTCAACAAGGAATCATTTGGGCAAACTTTTGCTACATCAACTTTGTTATGCTTTAATCCTATTGTTACAGCACCAACAGAGGCAAAGACCACTGACACTCACTTATCTAATCAACAACGAGATTGCAAAGGTTTGAGTCATGTTCCATATCTTCCATCCTATGTACTCCACCTTCCAAGGCTGAAGAATCAAAAAGATGAGTTACCATTCAAAGAGTTCCTTGATGTGCATGATGAAGAAGTTACCCTCAATGTACCTGATGCAATGACATACTTTGATAAAAGGGGAAAATGTTCGCCCATTTGTTCCATTAAATCCATCTATCTTGATGATGAAGGGAAAGAAGTTCCTAGAAAAGGGTTGAAGCACAAATGGAAAGAGAAACGTATACTAAACCAAGGGAACGATGTTGCACAAACACCTACTTAGCTTGAGTAGGAGAGGTCCAATTTTTTTTAAGTTTAGCTCCTTAGTGTCTATTTTATTTTCTTCTTTTATATTTTAGGATCCATGAGTCTAGGATTTTATTTTGTTTTTTGTTTTTTTTTACATTCTTTTGAGTCTGAGTGGTAGTAAGTAATAATTTTTTTTGCAAGTCATAGCCCGAATAATTTTTTTGGTTCTTAATCCATCCTAAAGTTTTTTTTACTATAACCAAACAATGTTTTCCTAGGAAACAACTTGGTCATACACATTTTTTTTTTGCACCTTTGAACCTGAGCTTATTGTTATTCTCAATGAGGACATTGAGAAGTTCAAGTGTGGGGGAGGGAATATATCACTACTAAGCAGAAAAAAAATCAATGAGAATAAAATTAGCTCAAAAACAATGAGTGATACTAACGAAAGTCAAAGCAGAAAAAATAAAACATGTTGTAGCAACTGTATTCCGTGCTATAACATACAAGACCAGTACTTGAAGGCAGATTGAGGAGAGATTTAAAGAAAAAAAACTGGAAAAAAAAAAGAAAAAATGAAACTCCATAAAAGTCCTAATGATTCTATGTTTGAAAGATGGTGTATGTCTAACAAAGGGAAGCTTGAATCTTGGCTTATGGCACTAAATTTTTTGGTTTGGATGAACTTTGATTTATGATAGGCTATGATCTTGTTTTAGTTTATTGACCTCTATCACTCAACTTTGTTTTCACTGTTATATATTTAATTTTTCTTTCATATATTGAGTCTTTTATTTGTCGTTTTTGTTGCTTGGGGACAAGCAACAATTAAAGTGTAGGGGTGTGATAAGTGAACAATTTATCACATTTTGACCACTTATTATTTCATATTTCTTTTATTTTTACTTTCCCAATTAGCATAACTTGAGTCTTTTATTCTAATTTGATGTTTATTTGTGTCTGGAGCTAAGTTGGAGAAATTGATCTTATTTTGTGTTTTTAAGAGGAAAAATCGTAACACTTTAAGTTGCTGCAGCAGGGTGTCGTAGCATGCATGTAGCAACTGCAAGGCAAAAGACATCACTTTATAAGCTTTTTGAAGGGAATCGATTCCCACCCTTTTTGTCTACTCCAGGCCTGCATAATGGAGCATCTCTATAAGAATATCTATGGAGTGGTTCACATGTTAATGTTGGAAAAGCATCTTTTGACTTTTGTGTCATTGTTTAGAAATCATATTCCTCCTTTGTACCATCCTTAAAGATGCCTTTTCTCTAAATTGAAGTCATATGTAATGTATTAAGACACACTTGAAAACCTACGGTGGAAACACCTAAGGCTTTCACTTTCATTTCCATTTCCTAGTTTTAAGGTTGTTTGACAAGGCAACCAACTAAGTAGTTCATCTAGCTACTTAGAGATAATTGTCATTTCCATTTCCTTGCAATCTAAAAGCTTTCAGTTACATTTCTTGTCATTTACGATTTCTTGCAATTTACCATTCTCGCATATTTACATTTCTTGTCATTTACAATTTCTGTCATTTACATTTCATGCAATTTACATTTATGTCTTGTATTTATTTTAAAGTGATGATGGGCTAAACGTCCTAGCTTGGGTGTGAGCAAAGGTTTGGGAGATAAAGGCCTATGTGATAGTGGATAATGGCTTTCGCTATTAGCCATCTATCTTACTATTCACTCCTAGTTTCTGTGTTTCATCCAAGACATTCTTGAGGAGGTGACGTACCTTGTTTAGCTTGGATGAGTTGGACTTGAATGCAAGCCAACGTAAACAATTAGAACTTTGAAGTAGGGATGAGCTCGGTACTGAACCGGTACCGAAACCGAGAGTGGAAAAAATCAATACTGAATACCGAACCGATAAGAGAAGTTCAATACCGGGATTTTCGGGACTAGAACCGTTTGGTACCATTTTTTGGGACGACAACCGTTTTTCACCGTTGACCATTAAACACAATAACAAAAACCAAAATCACTTAAGCGGAAACCGGATTGGAGGAGCCGATTGTGCAAGAACCGGGTTTTGGATAAATTACGGAATCGATTTTGGAGGATTGCAATAACCGAATTATGAAGAATTGCAAGAAAAAATCGGTATTTGAGTGGAATATACAATAATCGAAAATTGTAATATATTTAGGAGGATTTTCTATAAGAAAAGGAAAGAGTTTGTTACCAATTGAAATAAAAAATGATTTTTTAAATTCCCCGGTTCGGTTCGGGATTTACCGGGACTAGTACCGGTACCGGTACCGAAAGTATTGAATCCCGAATATGGAAAATTTTGGTACCGAACACCGAACCGGTAATGATATTCGGTACCGGTACCGGTACCGGTTCGGTTTCGGGATTTCGTTATGTATGCTCATCCCTACTTTGAAGTGTTATAGAAGGTTATTAAGAATCGTAGTAGCTTTCTTGAGTTACAACTATATGGAATGCATATGTAAAATTCGTATGAACATCAATTGGGTCACTCAATTGGGTGCTGCTGGTATTTATCTAATTTAATCCTCAAAAGAGGCTGTGTAAACCAGTAGTAAGGTAGAGAACCAATGCTGCAGCATACCGCAGGGTCATGCTGTAGCAAGGTTCCCAACACATTGTTGCTAAACTTCAACCTGAACTTACACCCTTGCTTTCTTTCATTACTGTTTTCAAGCACTTTTACTTTCAAGTCACTGTTAACCAACATCCAAAGCATTCCTTCGAATTCATCATCTGAAATCTTACTTTAATCTTGACTTGTTAGAAATCCTTACTTTCCTATCCCTGTGGATCGATATTCGGTACTTTGTACCACTTTATTACTTGTTCAAACGATAGTGGTTTCACATGTATACTTGCATGGGATTCCATTTGTGATTTTCGGGTTACATAATCTGCCGACCAGTAATCCTGGTACGGTGACAAGGATTGAGACAAATAGTCATGGACGGTTTGAGATGTGTTTTGCTGCTCTTAGTTGTGCGGTAAGTATAATTTTGACATTTTGAATATAATTTTGCACAACTATGTAGTTTAATTTTCTAACATGTGAACCACTTAATTTTCAGATTGAGACGTTTGTATCGTATTTGCGTCGGGTTCTTATCATTGATTGTGCTTATTTGAAGGGGCCTTATTTGGGAACAATGTACTTAGCGGTTGCTATGGACGCAAATAACCAAATCGTGTCAGTCGCTTTCGGAGTGGGTAGATCCGAGAATGGAGAGGGGTGGACTTGGTTTTTGTCCATGTTAAAGCAATGTATTGGAGAACTATCCGATTTGGTTTTCATATCAGATAGGCATGCTGCAATAAATCAAGGAATTACCACCGTGTTCCCAAGGGCACATCATGGGTTATGTTGTCGCCACCTGGAGATGAACATAAAAACCAAAGACCCCGGGATTAAGCATAAGAAGAATCTATATTGGAAGACCTGCCAAGCGTATACGTTTGATAATTTCGAAATGCGTATTTTAGCTCTACGAGCCGCTTTACCCGTAGGATGTACAGTGTTGGACCGACTTCATCCAGAGAAATGGACAAGGGCGCATTTTAAAGGAGAACGTTACAACATAATGACTTCCAATAGTGCCGAGTCGATCAATGCACTGTGCCGTTATGCTCGAAGGATGCCAATTTGTGGCCTTTTCGAGTACTTTCGAGACTTCCAACAATAGTGGTATTTTAAACGACGTACTAAAGGAGGTTAAAAACGTTTAAATTTATTTATTTTATGTACTACTACTACTTTTGATGCAATCGATACTAACGAAATAAATATGTTTTTTTAGAGACGATGACCAATGCTCTAACCCCGTGGGCGGAGAACAAAATTTATAAGAGAGTCTACAAAGCTGCATCGTGGACGGTACATGATATTGGTCAGGGTTGCTATGAAGTGCGTGATTATCGTAGAAACGAAACGTGTAATTACTGTGAGGTACTTGCACGTGCTTGAAATGATAAAAAAACTGGCTTACCTTGCGGCCATGCAATCATTGTTGCTACAAGTCTACAATCCGCAGACTGCAGCAATTTGGCATTGCCTTTCTATAGGGCGAGTAATTTTCGAGCAACGTACGCACCCCTCATTTATCCGCTTGGCACTGAAGAAACATGGGTTGTTCCAGAGCAACCACTTATGATAGTTCGTCCACCCTTGATAAAGAGAGCTGCTGGAAGACCTAGTGAACATGCTCGTATACCTTCTCGCGGTGAGGATCCCATCCGGAAGAAATGTAGTCGGTGTGGTCAAAGCGGGCATACTAAGAGAACATGTACAAATCGTGTATGGGCAAATGTGGGTAGTCAAGGAGCATCAGGAAGCCGACAAACCCAACCACTATCGACCCCGGATAATTATGGAAGTCGTGGACATTATACTTTTGATCTCAACGATGATCTCAATGAGTATTAAACCATGTTTGTAACCTTTGAGGTCAAAAATTAAGGTGTTAAGAAAATGATGTTTACTTTCACAATTATATGAATTATGTTACTATTGTCAAATTAAATAACATAAAATAACCAAGCTTACGATATAAAAACAACAATTTAGATAGAGAAAACATTAATATTTCGTCGAAATTAATGGTTTACGTTTGACAACAAACAAACAACACCGAGAAATAAGAACATGAAAATGGTAGTAGTGCACGCATTTAAAACAAACAAATAACATGGAGAAATTTAGTAAGGATAGATATTCTGGCAATGGATGATCCACTTAGCCTTTTCGTTGATCTTGTCCTCCAGAACATCGTATTCTTCTTTGATTTCCCTTACCAACATTTCCTCTGTACTGATTGTTTGCTCCAGAACTGCAAGCTCTGCTTTACTTTCCATAATCAGCGCCTCTTTTTCCAATTGTATATCCTTGTTCGTGTTCCATTTCTCCCCAAGCGCTCTGATCTCCTCGTTCGCCTCCATAATAGTGGCCTTCAGTTTCGCCGGCATGACTTGAGAGGCCGGAGGGTTCGGGTCAGGGTTAGCAAACCTGTCTGAATACAAGGGTGGTGCATTGTATGGAGGTGTGTTCATGTAGTTAAAACATGCAGATTCGTAATCAGCGTGCTCCTCTTTGGTTATTGGATGCTCGACTTAGTTCTCCGATACATTGCCCACTTCTCTGTCGTTGACGGCACTTTCCAACTATGCCTGTACTTTCCATCATTCAAAGGTAATGCTTGTTTCATTGCTGAGCGATAACTTCCAGCCTTTCCAGATCGGTTGTTTGCAGACATGATGTTTTCCAAATGTTCTAAAAGGTAGGAAACGATTGACATCAAGTTGTGTGTTACTACTTCAATACATACCACCTATTTATAGTTGTGAAAAGGTTAAACTGATAATTTTCAGATGTCGATTTGGTCAAGATTTACCTAATAAAAGCTTCAAGATTCGCCTGGAAAAACTTCAAGATTCGTCTGAAAAAGGCTGACAGATTCGCCTGAAAAAGTCTGAAAAAGACGACCGATAAAGGCTGCAATATTCGCCTAATAAAAGGCTGACAGATTCGCCTGAAAAAGGCTGACAGAGTCTCCTGAAAAAGTCTGAAAAAGTTAAAGTGATTCGCCTGATAAAAGCTTCAAGATTCGCGGTCCAATCTGGAAATACATCTCTTCCTCACTTGCACCATGGGGGAAGACCTGATGCTGAAAAAATGTATAGAGTAACACAGGATCCGCAGTAGTGTCAGATAGATCCAACCATGGACCAAAACACGTATTATTGAATATGATCGCCCTTTCATGATTTAACTTCTCCTTAATCTCCTTCATGAGGGATACATTTGCCTTCACAGTAATCGAAGGTACACTATCGTCTTCGGCCTGCATAAATATTATTAAAAATCTAATTAGTACATTTTGATTTGTAACTTAAATTATAAATATTATAATTGTACATTTGAAAGTAAACGTAAATGTCATTGTTTTCAATTTTTATATAATTTTAAACGTAAATGTCATTGTTTTCAATTTTTATATAATTTTCATTTTTATATAAGTTTAAACGTAAAACGTAAATGTCATTGTTTTCAATTTTTATATAATTTTAAACGTAAATGTCTTCATGTTTTCAATTTTTATATAATTTTCATTCTTATATAAGTTTAAACGTAAATGTCATTGTTTTCAATTTTTATTTAATTTTAAACGTAAATGTAATTGTTTTCAATTTTTATATAATTTTCATTCTTATATAAGTTTAAACATAAATGTCATTGTTTTCAATTTTTATATAATTTTCATTCTTATATAAGTTTAAACGTAAATGTCATTGTTTTCAATTTTTATATAATTTTAAACGTAAATGTAATTGTTTTCAATTTTTATATAATTTTCATTCTTATATAAGTTTAAACATAAATGTTATTGTTTTCAATTTTTATATAATTTTAAACGTAAATGTAATTGTTTTCAATTTTTATATAATTTTCATTCTTATATAAGTTTAAACGAAAATGTCATTGTTTTCAATTTTTATATAATTTTAAACGTAAATACCATTGTTTTCAATTTTCAATTTTCAATTTTTACATACACACACACACACACACATATATATATATGCTACTTTATACACTTTATACACCTAAGATACATAATTATATGTTAACTAAAATACATATTTTTCCTTCAAATAACATATATACATTTTCTAACACATTCCTATATAACATACAAAAAACATATATAACATACAACCACCTATATAACATACAAAAAACATTAACATAAAAATATATAATTACATGAAAACACACGAATGAACAAATATTAAGTAAAACTAACTTAAATAATATACATGTAAATTGTAAATATTAACATAAACTAACCGTTTCATAAACGTGTGTAATTCCTCGCTGTCAAAAACACGTGGTGATCCTCAAATGTGGCAGAGATGAAATTGAATGTGGTTTCAAATCTTTTAACTTTCTGTTTGTTGTCGGAGATGAAAGTAAAAATGGTGAAGATGAGAATAAATGAATTAAAAATGATAGTAATTTTTTGTTTGTTGTTGGACCTTCAAAGAAGAGGAACAAAATGAGAGTAAAAATGATGGGGTCTCAAGAAGAAGATAGCAAGAAGAGAGAAAATAAAGACAAACAACAGCCCGAGGGGGGGGGGGGTTCCGTTGCAATGGGCGCGGACCAAAGTATAAAAAAAATTAGGGTTTTTGACCTATAGTTAACCGGGTATATCGACATGTGTCACCGTCATAGTATTTAACGGAGGTTTAAGGGATAATTAATGGAGGTTTAAGGGGTAATTAACGAAGGTTTAACGGAGGTTTATACGTAATTAACAGAGATTTTAGTTTAATTTAGCGGAGGTTTATACGTTTAAAATAAAATGGGATTTTGGAAATCTCCGTTAATTTAACGGATGTTTTCTTGCAAACCTCCGCTAAATCATCTAAAAACGATATCGTTTTCTATTTCCGTTAATTTAACGGAGGTTTTAGTCATTTTTATAAAATAAGGAGAGAGATGATTAAATACAAAACATTTTTTTTTTGTGAATCGGTCATTTGAGCCAATTTCTGAATTTTAAAACTCTGATCCATCCCCGACAAGCGTCGTTCGTAACCAGTTATCTGCATCGACTTCTAGGGTTTGTTTCTCCTCATTTCTGCATCAATGGCTGAAGTGATGAACATGCCCATCGATTCCGTCGATCGCCGGAGTAGTGGAGAAAACAAAGACGAAGACGATGATAACGACAAGAAGTTGGCCAACGACGAAAATGCTGATGCATCTCCACCAGTGCAAGCTCCAACACCAACACCAACACCAGCACCAGCACCAGCACCAGCACCAGCACGACCATCCTCTCAACGCCGTGACCGTGACTTAAGAGAGAGAAGAAATGATGACAGGGACCGTGACACAGACCGCCCATCTAATCGTCGTTCTGATTACTACGATAATCGTAATTACAAGAGGCGTGCTGCTAGCCCTAGCTCTCCTCCTCCACCTCTGTATCGTGACCGCCGTGGTGGTGGCCATTCTCCTCCTCGGCGTTCACCTCCATTCCCGCCGTTTAAGAGGTCTCGCAGGGATGAAGGTGGTTACGACGGCCGTCGTGGAAGTCCTCGTGGAGGTTTCGGACCTGGTGATAGAAGGTTGGTACTTGGTTTAAGTTATTATTCTACTCGTTTCATAGGCCATTTGCCCATTTCATTAGAATTTGTGAGATGGTGCTGATTTTATCTTACCAGATGGATGATTAGGCTTTTTAAGCTAACCAGGGTTCAGACAATTGCTTATTTTTATAGTCTATGTGCTAGTAAGGGGATCTCATTCCAGGGAGATTGTGATGGTCTGTATATCTCTAATTCTCCTGCTGCATGAATAATATTTAAAGTTTGCAACCATTGTCTAAACCAAGCAACATCTTGAGTAAGCAATTATGTCATCAAAAGGACTGAGGACTGTGATTAGTATAACTCTTTTCTAGCCTTTATAAACTATATGAGCACTTTTCTTCTTTTCAACATCACCAATGCTCAGGAAAGACTTTAATTTAGAAAAGAAGGGAGATGTAATAGTTGAAAGTGAGCTGTGAAGACGAGAAAGAAGGTGTTGTCGATTTTGAGCCATGAGAAGATAGTTTATGACATGGAATAAAGAGAAGGTTCCAACACTGAGGTTTCATTGCATTTACTGTATTCTAATTCCAAATATTGAATCAAACAATCATAAAATCTGACCCTAGTTCCTGGGAAAATTGAAATCCAAGTTAATCTAACCTTCCGTGTCTTGTGGAGATGCCAAATGGCAATTCTATTCTTGTGATGCCTTACTAAAATGAACAAAGTCTGTGTTTTTGATAAATGCCAGTTAAGATATAAAACACAGTGAACTGTATTGCCATTGGATCTACTTAGTAGTAATGTATTTGAAAGTACTTCTATGTGTTGCAAGGAAGTGGGATTAGTGGAGATCCCAATTCTTTTATGCAGTCTTTGGTAGTTTTTTCCTTCTTTTGTTGTCATAGATATGAACAAAAGCTCGTGTCTACGTATTTCTATGTATGTATGTGTGTACACATACACATCACTCAATTCACAATCATGGTTTGAGGAGAAGGATTTACTTCCAATCACGGTTGATGAAAATACATGTGCTTATTTGTGATTGCCTCTTCTCTGGTTTTAATTTTCATCCTTGTTCATGATGTTATAACATAACAACTCCTCCATTCCAATTTGAATTCAGGTCAGTCTTAGAGGATGCTTGTTGTTGTAATTTCTTTAAATATTAATCCGAGTCATATATCAGTGAGCTTGACCATCGGTCAGCCTTTCCAGGATATCAAAAAACAAGAAGAGATCAAGAGAGTAAAGATAATTATTTGAACTATATCCTAAAAAAAACGTACATGCACCATTTCTAATAGCACTTATTAGTTATGCTTTCTTTACACTTACACTAGTTTTTTATGTTAATAGGTTTGAGAGTTGAGTAAAACAAAGATAATCAATCGAAAGAGTAAATCCCATAAATCCCATACAAAGTAAGGTTCGGGGAGGGAAAATGTTTGTAGACCTTTTTTCTACCCTAAGGGATAGGGATGTTGTTCCCATGAAAACCCTCCGCTTGCTATTTACAGAGATTTGGAATCTTAAGCGACCTCAGAAATGTCAAAATAAGATTCAGTTTGCAAGAGTTAAAGAAGACCAAATAGATCAATTAGCTCCCGAATATTCAGACAATAAATAGGAAACGAAAAAATTTAGATAGTTATGAATTCTATTGAGTTTCTCTTATTTGATCGAAAGTTCCGTAAAGGCAGACCTTTTCCAGGTTAGCTAGAGAGAGCCATATTAATCTTTTATAGCTTATTTTCCGGAGGCACTTTTTCACTCTTTCATATACTAGGTGATTTTACTTGGAAAAGAAAATGTTCAATACTAATGGATTCGGGTTCATAACCATGGGTTCCAATATAATGAAATATTTTATTAAAATGATTTATTAAATTTTCATTAATTATGAAACATAAGAAATATAATTTACAAAAACATTTTTAGAATTGTAGTATTTGATTATTGGCCGCCAAAATTAATTGAATAATAATATTAATGATAACAATTACAACAACATAAATATAATTAATGATTAATATTCAAAATAAATAATAATTAATATTAATTATTATATGGTTGGTTGGTGTTTAGTTTCTTGGTGGGTTTTCTTTATCTTAATGGCTTAGTTTGCTTAGAGTTGCATGGATTCGTCTGAAATTGACTGATTTGGGATCCATCTAAACCTTTATCTAGGCTTGTTTGGATACACTAGATTTGCTTTGCTGACTATGCATGGATTTAGTTTGCTTGGCTAACTTTGCATGGAATTGGTTTGATTGGAAGATGCTACGTAAATTTTGGTGTGCTTTGGTGACTCCACTTCAGTATTCAGTTTGATATTAGCTAGACAGTCAATCACGATGCTGTAGCGTGGTTTAGAGTGTTATAGCGGTATAATAGCGATCCCACGATTAGCAGCGCCATATACCGCTATTTCACTGCGATTTACGGCTATTCATTGCTATTTACCACTAGTGCAATTAGCTCTTTCATGACCTTTACAAACTTTATTGTTATGTTGCTTGTGTGGGACTTGATTTGTTATACTTTACATGATGTGTATTAGACATGTTTACATATACAATATATTAAGTTCTTTACTTCTTTATATATATAATTATTTGTATTTACTATATGAACCTAAATTTACCGCGATTCCAAAAACTAATCACGTTAACTGATTAGGATATTAGGTTCGTTTTGTTTGTGCTTTACTATATTTTGTCCTTATTGTTGTTTTCTTGCCTTTGGTTTTGCTTGTTGCTAGTGTAAGGGACTTGCTGGCTGTTCTTCAGTCTGTTCTTTGGTGTGATCAGAGTATAGGAGCTTCTTCAAGTTCATACAATTAGATTTTTGTTTTGATGTTTCTGGTTCTCTTTTGTTTTGCAAGATAGTCATTTGTATGTTCTAATTTGTGAAGTGTCTGAATAAAATATAATATATTTGCTCACTATAGTTAGATTTGTCTTGCTAGTACAGTCTTACTGTTTAATTTCAGTATTTACAATTTTAGCACTTGGGCCCAATATTGTATTAAAATTATGTCACAGGTTTGGATATGATCACCCTGGCAGCTATGAGCATATTGGTGGTAGAGCTGGATATCCGGAAGATCGGCCTCGTGGTCGCTATGGTGGCCGCTCATCTGGTGGATACCAAGGTGGTCCATCTGGTAAGCACTAAGCACCAACTATGCAATTAACATTTTGTAGTTTCACAGTTGCAGTGAATAATAAATTGTTTTACGGTTGGAGTTTTGTCGTTTGGTGAGGAAGCTTTCAGATATGTTTATTTGTAATATATCAAATGTCAACCGGTTTGAAGCAAAAAGAATAATAAGTGTTAGGTACGCAAAAGGAGTCCCTAAAATTTTAAATGTCAATCTCTCTTTTGATAGACATGTTCATGTTGTCGGCCTAGAGCTGATCGACCGGATGCTCCCCTTTGTCACCTTCCTTAAATGTTCCTAACCTTTGCTCAATTGGACGGTTTGGCCCTCGACTTTTGTTTCATTTGTCTCCATCCTCTTCGAACGCCTTTATCTTCACATCCTTCAACTCATCGGAAGGGAGGCCTAGATCCATCTTAATCACACTGATTGTCTGTAACTGCATCCATCAAGTATTAATATGTTTATTCATAGCTCAAATCTTACCATGTTCAACACCGTTTCTGCTGATGCTTCTGTTCGCCTCCAAAGTGTTCATCCTTGGGTCTGTTTGGCGCCTGAATCTGAACGAATTGGAATGATGATCAATTGGAACTAAATTCACACCTCGTATTGTATGGAATTGTTAACTTTTAAGAGATGGTCTGCCTATCAATTACTAGGGTATACCATACAGCATGCCATCAACTTCAGTTATATTCTCTTATTTTTATCTTTAACTTCCCTTCACTTGTATCTATGGTGGTCTTTTGCAGACTGGGATTTCCCTCGTGGAGGTTACAATGATGTTGCCGTTACACATAGGTGAGCATCATCAAACTAGTTTGTAACTGTATGATGTTTATACTTGTAGAACTGGATTTGCCTAATTTGGATTCCTATTATGTTTTAAAAAACTTATTATAGCTGTAATTTTTTCCTTCGTGTTGGATTGTGCTTTTGTTTGTTTTCTTACCGAAACTAGTATGTTGTAGTAAGCCATTAGACCATATTGGCAGTGGCCTGACGAAAGATAGCACTATAGTCGTCTATTGCATAAAGATTACACATCTTGCACAGATTTGCTTTGTGTCGAGTCATCGGTTATGCTCAGCTTTACCCATCAAAGCATCTTAGATGATTCTTTGTTGGCTATCGTTCATCCATCATCTCCTTCTGATCATTTATGGTTAATGATTTTGTTCATCATCTCTTCTATTGTTGTGAATATCTTACTTGATTTATCCTTGCAAGATGTGTTTCATGCATCGCTAGTTCCAATAGGAGACCGACTTCTTTTGTTAGTGGCTTGTGGCCCTTTGTTTAGATTCCTGCCATGAGAAATTGAAATTATCATAGATGAGGCTGCTATTAATTTTTTACTCTTGGTGATTCTAATTGCATTTAAGAGATTAACCTTAAGAGTCATTGGATTCTGCCTCACTCGTGATTAGGAAGCCAATGATTGCTACTAATTACATATATCTTCATATTTTGAAGGTGTCATGATCTATAGGATTTATGAGATGTTTATGCATAATCTTGATCTTGCACCACAAGTTATGTTGCAACTTTTACCTTCTCAGAGGATTTTCATCCCGGTGTCCTAATTCTTGTTTGGTATATATTTACCTTCAATTATGCCTATAACTTCTTTCATGAGATGTTCTATTATAACGTGAAATTATCTGGCGCTAGTATTGATGTTTCACCTTGGTTTATGCTTATCACTGAAGTTCCTCGTTAAATGTCAATAAGATGACTTGTGCAATTACCTCAAGATTTGGGCTTACCAAGAACTGAAATTAGCAAGAATATGGTTCTCCTATTTAGTTTCGACCGTCCTAAAGGAAGGCCTTTGACATACAAACTACTTCCTTGAGAGAAAACTTAAGGTGGATATTGGATAAGACGATTTGGTGCAATCACCTCAAGATTTGGGGTTATAAGAAATGAAATTAGCATGAATTTGCTCCTATTTAGATTTGACCTTTCCGAAGGAAGCCTTTTGACACAAAACTACTTCCTTGAGAGGGAAACTTAATGTGGATAAGCTCTCATTACTTCAACGACCTCTTTTTAAATCACGTGCAATACACTATGTTGACAATGATAGCTTGAAATCAGATCATATCAAATCCAATCATAAAGGATTTGATTGTGTACAATTTCTTTCTTGTAGGACTAGAATTGATTGTATATATTTTTCTTATTTTGTCTACTCTTGAATAAACAGGGATCATTTGTTGTTCAAATAAAATAAGAAAAAAAACATTATCTCTATTCCTGCGTATAGTTTCATACATATCATAGTAGCCCTCCTGATCAATCTCACCGTCACTGTCAATTAGGATGATCTTTTTGAGTTACTCTCCTACTAAAAGAGGCTATCGATGTTATTGTTCTCCCATGAAAAGACTTATGTCTCAAGGGATGCCACAGTTTCTTTGAAAAAGTTCCCTATTTCTCTGCCAACTTGCTTCAAAGGGTAGAGCAATCATCAAGAGCAAGAAGCTCAGTGGTTGTGGGGGTTTGAACTACCCGTAAATCAACCCTCTTCTACACCTTCTACTTGGCCAACTCCTGAAACCTCTTTTGAAACACCACATCCTCCAAACCAAGATCAACAACCAGAGTTGTGTGTTTATTCTAGAAGACATAGAATAATCAAGTCATGAATCCTCAATCCTCATCATGGTCAAGAAACCAACGTAGAGATAGTGGAATTATCACTTAATAAAGGGTGGTAGGATGAAAATGGGTGTTCACTGTCAAGTACAATGCTAATGGTTCTATGGAGAGGTATAAAGCTCGATTAGTTGCAAAATGATTTACACTAACCTTTGGAATTGAGTATACCGAGACCTTTGTCCCAGTTGCCAAACTCAACACTATTAGAGTCTTGGGTGGCGTTTGTTTTTTAAGAGGTGCTGAAGTCTGAAGTCTGATTTTAGTTCTGAAATGGTTATGAAACGGCTAAACGAATCAGATATAAGTGGTGATTAAGAGCTTAAAATGAAAAAAACAAACAAGACCTTACTCTCTCTATGCTATAGATGTAACAAATGCATTTCTAAACGGTGAACTTCAAGAGGAAGTCTATATGAGCCAACCTCCTAGATTTGAAGAAACTCATGGTGTGAGTGCGACAACTGTTTGCAAACTTAACAAGTCTCTGTATGGTCTAAAACAATCTCCTCGAGTATGGTTCACTCGTTTTTTGAAGGTAGTCAAGGGTCTTGGGTATTGCCAAGGCCAAACTGACCATAATCTATTCATTAAACACTCAGCAAAGGGCAATATGACGATCCTGATTGTGTCGGAAATGATACCGAGAAGATGAATCTTATAAAAGAATTGATGGCAAAGGAGTGTGAAGTCAAGAACCTGGGTGCACTTAGATAGTTTTTGGGTATGGAACTTTCTAGAAGCAAACAAGGTATTTCTCTTCCTCAAAGGAAGTACACTCGTTATAAAGGAAGCTAGAATGCTTGGTTGTAAACCTAGCAAAACCCCAATTGAACTAGGAGACAAAACAAAAACATTGAAGAGAGATACCAACTATTGGTAGGAAAATTTGTATATCTCTCATACACTAGACCTGATATTGCCTTCGCCGTAATTCTAGCAAGTCTATATGCTAATCCTTGTCAAGGGTACCTCAATGCTGTGTAAAAAATCTTGAGGTATCTAAAGCAAACTCTAGGGAAAGGGTTATTTTTCAAGAAATCGAGCGAACGAAAGGTTGAAGTATTTATAAATGCTGATTAGGCTGGATCAATTGATGATGGAAGATCTACATTTGGCAAGAAGCAGAATACAAAGCCATGGCCCATGGAATTTGTGAAGCAATTTGGATAAAACGGTAGCTGAAAGGATTAAAGATTGAATATCAAGGTCTTGTCCAACTTTATTGTGACCAATCTGCAATCAAGATAGTTCATAACCCCATATATCATGATCGAACAAAGCATATAGAAGTGGATCGCCTTTTTGTTACATAAAAGATTGATGGAGGAATAATCAAGATTGAATTCGTCCCTAGCGGCCAATAGTTGGCTGATATTCTTACTAAGGGGTTATCTGAACGAGTAGTCGATTTTCTTTCATGCAAGCTTGGACTTATCTTCATCTATAGTCAAGCTTGAGGGGAGCGTTGACAGCTGGAAATCAAATCAAATCCTAATTGCATACACTATCCTTCTTATTATAGGATTGGAATTGAGTGTATAAAAGGGAAAAGTTCAAAAAAACCCAACCAACTTTCCAATTTTGATTAATTAAGTCTGTGATTTTTTTTTGAATGAATAAACCGTTAAACTTTCTTATTTTGAATGATCAAGTCCCTAAACATTTTTTTGAATAAATAACCATCGAACTTTTAGAAATTGGTTAATTACATCTTTTTAACCCCCAAAAGTAACCTATAACTGGCTAGAAAGGTTTTTAAGTAGAAAAAAACTGAATCGTTTTACCATCCCGAAACCCTACGTCATTCAAACCACTCGTACTTAACGCCATTGCTCCCCTTTCTCACCCCTCGCCGCCCCATCGTCATCTGTTAGTTGGCAGATTAGTTTTTTTTTTAAATCATCTTAGACAGTTACTTACAGGTAGTTTTTTTGGTTAGAAAATACGTAGGTAACCAATTTATAAAAGTCTGATGATTTATTTATTCAAAAAAATGTTCAGGGACTTAAATCATTCAATATGAGAAAGTTCAATGGTTTATTCATCCAAAAAATAGCCTAGGAACTTAACCATTCAAAATGGGAAAGTTTCATAGGAGCCCCTTTTATTCAAATAAAGAAAGAAAAAAACATTTCCGCCTTACCTGCCTATAGTTTCATACACTCATAGTTCTACACAATCACACTAATGGAACTTTTATGTTGTTAAAGTGCATGCTACATAATGAGGTATGGATTTTAGTCATTTTACCTTGTATCTTTTATTTCTAGATGGGGCACCTTATTTTGCTGATTCATTCCCCTGCATGTTTACAACGGTCAGAATAGAGCTCCAGTGGTAAAATAAATTCAAGATTGAGTTGAAATAGAGAGCTGTAGTAATTTATAAGGATGCAAATATGCCTCAGTCTTAGACTAATTAGAAGCAAGCAGTTTAGGTGATGTGTAGGTATGTTTCTAGCTTTAGGTTTCTATTATATGATTATAAATAATGAGGAAAACAAATAAACTGAAACTCCTACAGTTTCTGTTATCTGTTATTTTATTTATAAGTTTATTGGTTTCTCCCTCCGCTCTAGAAGCATCTCGATGTTGTGGATATTCAGAGGATGTGCTGGTTGGAAGAAGTAATATTGTGATTTCTATCTCCATGACAATGATTTAATAAAGGTTCCTCTGGAGTACATATAAGTATTGCAATTTAAATTTAAATGTGAATGTGACGTTGTAAGTTGTTTTTTCAGGGAAGGCTTGATGTCTTATAAGCAGTTCATTCAGGAGCTTGAAGATGATATACTGCCATCTGAAGCTGAACGCAGGTATAGCCTTCAGATCGCAGGTATAGCGATGCTGTGAGGGTACTCACTAGATATATAACAACTCTTGGTTTTCTAAATCGTTAACCTGTTACGTTGGCCTGTTCTACAGATATCAAGAATACAAGTTGGAATATATAACAACTCAGAAACGAGCTTATTTTGATGCTCATAAAGGCGAAAATTGGTACCTTCTACACATATAAAATATATGTATATATCCTCCCTGTTATTCTGTAATTGCAACCTTTCTCTCTAATATTTGCTTTATGATGTAGGTTGAAAGATAAATACCACCCCACAAATTTGCTTGCAGTAATTGAAAGGTGTGTTTTTTGTATTTTGTGGGAGAAGCTCATTGTCACACTCAAAAACAATTTTGTCCACGTTAATTAATTTATTCTTTTTTATTGCTACTCTCTTATAATCTGGTTCTTTTTGCTTGTTATATGCCATTTTTATATTCTTCTTGCATTTTCTTTTCAGGAGAAATGAACTTTCTCGGAAGTTGGCAAGGGAATTTTTGATTGATTTGCAGAGCGGATCATTAGATTTGTAAGATATGCTTCCATTGTTTTTTTTATTACTCCCCAAAAACTAGTGCACCTATAACATTTCTTTACATGAATCAGAGGTCCTGGTGTCACTGCTTCATCTTCAAACAAGTTAGGTGATGCAAGTAATCCCAATTCAGAGGATGAAGTAGATGCAGGTGGCAAAAGAAGATGGCATGGCCGTATTCCAACAAAAGATTCTGATCCATTCCCAGCCGCTCCTAAGGCTGACCCGGTCAGTTCTGAACCAAGACGAATCCAGCTTGACGTAGAACAAGCACAAGCACTTGTAAAGAAACTTGACCTAGAGAAAGGAATAGAGGATAATATATTATCTAGAGCTGATAATGAGAGAACAAATAGGGATAAGTCCCATGGTGGGTCCAGTGGCCCAGTTGTCATTATTCGTGGTTTAACATCTGTCAAAGGTCTTGAGGGTGTTGAGTTGTTAGATACACTTATTACTTATCTCTGGCGGATTCATGGTTTGGATTATTATGGAATGGTCGAGAAAAGTGAAGCTAAAGGTTTTCGGCATGTGAGGGTGGATGGTAAGACTTCAGATATAAACAACAATTCAGCTGAATGGGAAAAGAAAGTAGATTCACGATGGCAGGAACGATTGAAGGGTCAAGATCCTTTGGAAATAATGACTGCAAAAGAAAAGATAGATGCTGCTGCATCTGAGTCGTTGGATCCTTATGTTCGTAAAATACGAGATGAGAAATACGGATGGAAATATGGTTGTGGAGCGAAAGGTTGCACCAAGCTATTTCATGCTGCTGAGTTTGTTCATAAACATTTAAAGCTGAAACACCCAGAAGTTGTGATGGAACTAACTTCTAAAGTGCGTGAAGATTTGTATTTCCAAAATTATATGAAGTAAGTTTCATTTCTTTAAATAACCCTTTCTTTCCCTTTAGAAACTGGTGCTAATGAAGATATTTTTGTAATCTGTAGTGATGAAGATGCACCTGGTGGGAAACCTATCATGCAGCCTTCTTTACCGGTATTCTTCCTGTTACATTGTTTGTCTCACCATGCTAATTTTGTTTAGCTTATGCAGCCTGATGTTATTTCCCTTTGAAACAAATAGTAAATGTTCCTATTGGTGCTTCTGTTAACATGGTTTAATTTTCACTCTAAACCCTAAACCCTAAGGGAATAATTTGTTTCTTCTTCTTGCCATGCCAAATTATCAAACAGCAATTTTGAGATGTAGGTGCTTTATGGCCTGCAACTCTAAAACCCCACTTGGGATGGCAAATTATCTAATCATCATATAGAACTAACTACATAGAAATTTGATGATCTTAAACTTTTTAAGGCTTCTTAAAACCTTTCAGGCACCACCTTCTAGCTCCTAGATAACATAAGCTGAATTAATTATTCTTCGTCCTTCTGGGTCCAAATTCACTAAGGGTCCGTCTGGTTTGCAGGATTGTTTTTGAGGGATTTGGATTGGAATGGATTTGAAATCGTAGGTGTGTTTTGTTTGTTGGATTTGGAATGGAATTGAGTTCCATTATTTATAAATAATTGATAAATTTATTTTATATATAGTTATAAAAATAACTAAATTTTACATTTTTTATCAATCAATTATTACGAAACAAATGTTTTAACATTTTTTAAAACATTATTTCATACAATCCCGTGAAATCCCCCAAGGATTTCAAAATCCTATGTTTATAGGATTTCAATTGAATCCTAGGATTTCAAATATGGACAATCCAACAAACCAAACATAGGATTGGAATGGATGAGATCCAAATCCATTCCATTCCCGCAAACCAAACGGAGCCTAAAATCTCAAGGTTCACTTATGCTTTAACATAATTATGGTCCCATCATATATATACGTGAACATTCCTAAACAGATACATACACCATAATACTTCAACTTCCATATCTTACCATTATGAGTTTTGCTTTTTTTTAATTTGTTATGTTTTCAGAAAGATAGGCCACAGAGGCGTAGAAAAGATGAGCGTGGTAATCGCAGAGAACATGATAACCGAAGCAATGGGGGTGAAAGATTTGATAGGGGGGATGAGAATCCACAGTCAATGGAGTCAGAAGATGGAGGAAATTCTGACGACCCAATGTTTGATAATTTCGGTGGACATGTTTCAGCCTTCCCATCGGACATACCTCCTCCTCCAGTATTAATGCCTGTACCTGGTGCCGGGTGAGTTGACTTTTTGTTTAAAAGTATATAATATTTATATACAGCAAATGCAACAAATAAACGCACACACTCTCCTCACCTCACCTTTAGGTGAGGTTTGAACCCCTGGCCTCCTAGTCCTAAAGGCTACGATACTGCTAGGCCAAAGGCCCTATTGGTCGGGTGAGTTGACTTTAAATTGTGTGATTGTATATAACATGAGGGCTATTACGGTCATTTAACATGGTTTATGGTATTGGCAGTCCGTTGGGTCCGTTTGTCCCTGCTCCTCCTGAAGTTGCAATGCGGATGCTGCGAGATCAGGGTGGGCCTTCCCCATTTGAAGGGGGTGGTAGAAATGGGCCCCAATTGGGTGGCCCTGCTCCAATAATTGCTTTACCTCCATCATTTAGGCAGGATCCTCGTCGCTTACGAAGGCAAGTTCTTGTTTCGTTTTAAATTTGGTAATGAACACATGCATATAGGGTCACGTTCAAGGAAAACGCCAAAAAACAAAACTGAAGAACACCCTTGGAGCTCTCCATCTGGACTGTATGCACTAATGCATACCGGTAATTTGTAATATGTATTTGTGCATATGCACTAATGCATATGTAATTATAGAAGCATTGGTGCATAGAAAAAAACCGCTTGTATGCATTAGTGCATACCGTCCGGATGGAGGGCTTTTAGGGTGTTCTTCCCCTTGAACCTCCCTCCATGCATATATACTTTTCATATATGCATACATGGATTGTATGAATAAATAATTAATATGTCAATTGTTGGTGAACGAACGGGGGTTAGTTAACATATGCATCTTCAAGTGGGGTTTTTTTCTGGGTTTTTACCAATATTTCACGTATCAGTCATTTATTCTTACTTCGATAATCTTCCATAAATATCTCAATTAATTGGTTTGTATGGTCTGTACTAATGGGCGAGTTTGTAAAAGATCTCTCCTATATATATGTCCCCAGTTCAGATGAGAACCACAAATATTTTTAGGGAACTAAGTGTATATTCATTGTTGAATTATAATGATCAATGAGGATATAGTATATATTCATTATTGAATATAGTCAATATACTATGATAATTATACATATTTTGGTGAAATTTATTTAATGTATATTTATCAATGAATACACTATCAAATTAGTTCCGTATTTGCGGTTCTCACATGGATCCCCCCCAACACACACACACACATACGCATATAGTGCATATACACGAATGCATGTTAAAAATTACCGGTATACATTTGTGCATACCAACCAGATGGAGGACTACCAGGGTGATCTTTAGTTTTGTTTTTGAGATTTTCCTTGAACCTGGCTCTATATATATATATATATATATATATATAGAGAGAGAGAGAGAGAGAGAGATTTTTGTCCGGTTAATGCTTTCAATCAATTAGTGTTTGTGATATTGGGATTAAGTAATGGTTTTATAGGATTAAAAGTTGATATTTTCGGTGGTTAATGGTTGTTTATGTGGATACATGCAGCTATCAAGATCTTGATGCTCCTGAGGATGAAGTTACGGTTATCGACTACAGGAGTTTGTAACGTGATATAGCTAATAGCTACAAGGTTGAGATTTGCCTTTTGGTTTGCTAATAGCTATGTATAATACTCTACAATATTGGATGTGTTTTGACTCTTTTATTTTGTTGTGTAGGTTATATATATAGTTATCAAGACTTTGCTTTAGGAAGAAAGTAAAGTGAACAAGATTAGAGTTGAGTTTGAGTTGAGTTGAGTTGAGTTGAGGGAAACTAACAAGAATTTGATTTACTTTATTTAGGAATTTGTTTACTACAAGAATTTGATTTGCTATAAGAATTTGTTTACTTAATTGGTTGTAGTGCTACTTGAAATTTATTTATACAAAATACAATAAAAATACTAAGGGCCCGTTTGGTTGGAGGGATTTGAAGGGATTTGGAGGGATTGGGATTTCAATCCAATCCATTGTATTAGGGATACTTCTCAGATTACTGACATGACGACTTATTTGACAACAGTGTTTGGCATAAATATTAAGATATAGTACAGTATAATTTCAAGAAAATCACCAGAGTTCGCACTGAGAATGACTTATTTGAGATCCCAATCCCTCCAAATCCCTTCAAATCCCTCCAACCAAACGGTCCTTAAGTGATGGGTGTTTGAGGTTGTGCTATACTTATTTTTGTCATTAGTTGGATTATGGTCTCATATTGTTAGCTATCTCGAAAGTTAAAATAATATAATAGTATGGGGTGTTTAGTTTCAGTTAGAGGAATGAAAATGAGAGTGCATTTTAATTCCTTCCAGCTTAATTGGAATAAAAATTTGGGCTTATAGAGGAATGAATCTATTATGTTGTGTAAAATCAAATAGTTTTTTTTTATCTTTGTTTCTATTAATTATTGTTTAATACTTCTTACCAATATGAAAGAAGTTGGAGGACTAATAAATAATGTCTAAAAAAAGGGGAGTGCTAAGGGGTGTGGACGGAATTTTTTGCATTGTAGTAGCTTTGGGGATGTAAAAAAGTGGTTTTGACATTGATGTGTGTGAGAGAGATTCACTTTTGGTTTTTTGAATGTAAAAAGATCCATCATATCTAGTTAACCTCATTGGTTTTTTAAATAATCGATCAATAAGGTTGCAGCAGATAGAGAACGGAATGACCAGTTTTAATCGGTGTTCAAACCTTCAGGTGAGGCTCGAGAAAAAACCGTAAAAAAATGAAAAAAATGAGGAACAATTTAGTAATCATTCACATGTGCATACAAGTAATTTGTAAACAATTTGTCCGGTATGCACATTACATAACATGCACAAGTGCATAAAAACCAAGAATCAACTTCAATTACTTGTATCCACATACCATCCAAATAAACATTTTTTTTATATTTTTTTTTTGAGTTTTTCCCTGAATCTCCCTCTCACACCCAACTCCACCCACCATCAAAGGAAAAAATAGCGTTTGCTTAATAAATTCAACAGAAGCTCAAATTGGGCAAACAACTGCAAATAAGTAGTATTAGACAGAGAACCGGTTATTTTTAAAAAAAACTGCTTCACGTAGGTTTTCAGTAAACTCCAAGGGAATTTCTAGTGAAATACTTGTAGATAACTTTTTCCAATTATAACTCTTATATCATCCACAAGAGTAAAAATGACATCCCATTGCCAGCAGCAGCGCAATGGGATGCATGCATGATCATATAAATAAAACCAAAACATGTTCCTTTGACCCTTATTAAGTCGTTGTTGATATATAAACATGAATCCTTATTATTATAAAGCTTACACCAGCCACATCCATAAACAATGACATATATATATATATATATATATGATACAGACAGACAAACTATTCAGCAAAACTGGATACGTCTGTATGTGCATTATCTAATGAAGATGGTTCTGTATACCATTGTTGATTTGCACGCATGATGAATCCAGCTTCTGCATTTGTAAATCATTGTCTAAATGTCATTATATTTTATATCAAATAAACAACTATACTTCATTTGTAGAGTGAACACTAAAATATTGATGGACGGTCAAATATCTAAAATACACTTCAATAATGACCAACAGGAAACGAAATTCAATAGCATCATACGTCAGTAATTGTGATGATGACAATTTCAATATAAATTTAGCATGAAAATTACAAAAAGGAGAACATTGTTTTGAACATATATCTTCGGATGAAATTGTTGCAAGTTTTATGTGACCTAAGGATCATCATTAACAACCGTTATGTGTTGTCTTTGGTGGGTGGGGTGATTTGGAGGGAGGGGGGGCAGTGGCGGATCCAGGATTTTTACCTAGTGGGGTCACCTTTAAGGTAGACTAAAAGTCCGCAAAATCGTCTGACGTGTTTTTAGCCTAATAACATCGTTTCAAAATATTTTTAAAGCTTTCTAGTTGATTTCAAAATATTTTTTCGTGTTTTTATCAATTTCGAATGCCTTTTTTGTTTTTTTATTGATTTCACGAGACTTTTTTGGTTAATTTCCAGAGACCTTTTTGAAGTTGGTGATGGTCAGCTAGAATTATGGGGTCCCTTGCAAAAATTTAATGGGAGGAAATAAGTTATAAGTTAAAAGTTAAAAATAAAATAAAATTTAACCCTTAAAATTTTTATTTTATTTTTATTTCTATTAGGGTCCCTTCCCCACATTAGCAATGGAGTAAGTGGGAGTGACTCTGTGTGGGTGGGGCTGATAGCAAAATTAACACACGTGAAATGTGGCACAATAATAGTACAAGTGTACACCATATTGCGTTCGCTTAACAAGTAATATAATGGTAAATACCAAGTTCGTTCCAAGGACTGGTCAACTAAGAATCGGAGATTTTCTTACGAGCTTCCGGTGCAAACTTTAGAGTTATAAAATTGATTTGTTGTTGGAATATTTAATAACTTTTAAAAATAACAATTAAATAAAAAGCGGGTATGAGTGTAAGTTTTTCCTCCGAGAGTATTTTAATAACTTAAATGGTTAATAAAGTCGGTCACAATGTGGTCCCATGTAATTTCCTCCTCTCGAAGCTACGTTGTATAGGTTGTGATAACGGTTTTATTATAAAGTCGCCATAAATGCTAACCTTCAGTTTGCCAATCGTACATAAGTAGATCTCGAAGATCTTAGCTCCGCCGGATGTGGAGGGATGCGCATATCTCTATGACACACCCACTCGACCGACATCTGAACCTTAGTACGATTATGCAAAAACCCATATCTCTATGCGATTATTGAAGATTTTCTCAAACCTCCTCGCATCATTCAAGCCGTATTTCGGATCCGTTCCTCTCGAGATCTAAGATCTAATATTAACACTTAAAGTGATCAGCTTGTCCGCGTTGAGTTGAAGCTTCGACTCGAATGACCAAACCGAAGAGTTAGCAAAAAAGTAGTAACACCCAAGTGTTACATAATTAAAGAAATACGAAAACAGAAATTGCATTAAACGTAACTGGCCACAGTGGTCAGTGACCACTGTGGCCGACGGGAAAGTAAATTATAGAAATTAAAGTGCAGAAATTTAAACTACTACAAAGTAAAACGAAAGACTAAATTTTCAGCTCATTTCTTCAAGTGATGGATGGATCAAATGAAGTCCCAAGAGCTCTCTTTTATAGTGGAAGAGGAGAGAAGGGGTGAAAGGGACTTGGCAATAGAGAAAGTGATGTTACAATGTTGTCTTCTTCTTCATGTTTGTCCTATCTTCATGAAAGGGTCTTGAGAGAGAAGAGGGACATCCAATAGTGTCCTCTTCCTCTATTTTGACTTCATTTCCTTTGTCATTTTGCTCACCCCTTTTATGAAAGTTCCAGCCCTTGACCCAAACTTAATCCTGCATCTTCAACACATATTTGGCAATACATCTCCATAAGGGTTTTCTGCAGCTCAAGCAGCTTCAGACGTTGCTCACCACAGTGGTGACTCGCCACAGTGACGCACCAACTCCAAAAACGACACATACTAATCAAAATACAAATTTTTATCCTCAACAACTCCAAATGAAAATAAATAAATAAAAAGGGGAAACACAAACACAAAAGAAAAAACACATACTAAAAAGGAATAAAAAGACACTCTAAAGAAGTAGAAATAATACTTAAAATGAGAGTTATCAGGGGCGCTTGGTTGGAGGTATTAGGGTGTGAGGAATGAGAATGCGTACAAATAATAATGCTCACTTGGGTATAAATAATGCATCGAGTGATTGCTTAAAAGTGGGTATCATCCACACCCTTATAAATTGGGTGGAATGACTTCTCTTTCCCACCATTATCATCCCTTATTATAAAACCAAATGAAACTAACCCAGTAAATTCTACATAGAGATAAGGTGGGGGTAGGATGTAGGCAGACCTTATCATATACCCATTCCCATTTTCATCACGTTAAAATGAAAACCACAAGAGTTGTGGCGTACTGGTTGAGGCCCTGGGGGATGTGGTGGAATATCCCATCTGCCCAGGGTTTGAATCCAGGCGTACACAACAATTGTGGCCACTGAGTTTATCAGGGTTGATGTATTGTAGTGATAATTTGTCAGAATTAGTCCAGACACAGCTTGGGACACCCTTCCAAAAAAATCCCATTAAAATGAATCAAACCCACTTAGTGATAATGCCTTTACGTTCATTGAGCTAAATCAATCTAACCCTGAAAAAGAACGCTAGATATGAACTATGAAGAACACGCAAAGGAAAGAGAATATCTTCTAGCATCTTTTATTTCACTCCCTTGGATCATCAACTTGGTAGCTACAAATGAGAGATATCTCTTTTTACAGAAGGCTTCAACCATCTAATGAAGGATTAGATTAAAAAAAATTCTAGTTTTTCTACTATACAAGTTTTAGCTTACAAGCATCATGAAGTTTTATGAGCTAAGGCAACCTTGGAAAGGATAACTAGATATGAGAAAAGTGAACTCTTTTGTGATTTATTATTTACTCTTTATCACTACTAATGTGCTCATTGTTCTTTATCACTCGTAAAATTTGATCCTCGCATTCAGATGCTATGGATGTGGGAAGCCTATCCTTCAGAGGAGGCTCTAACCCACCCTTGAGGGAAAGACATAGATCAAGAAACATTTTTATTTTATGTTTCTGATGTATTCTTGATATTTATATACGGGCAAACTCACACACTTCTCACCTATGGCGAGAATATTATGGTGAATACTAGGATTATTTTGAAAGAAGCTATTCAAGAACAAGCAGCCTAAACCAAAAGTCATCGAACCTGCCGTACCCAGGCTACAGGTAGAGCTGATAGGCATCAACTTCATTGATTATAGCTTCATTTCTTTCCTCTATCTCTTCATATGTATTACCCAAATTCCAAATATTGAGTTTTTTTTACTTTGACTTTTTTACAGCTTTATTGTTTTCGAGCTAAATTGAAGAAATAAATCTGTTTACTTAGATTTTCTATTCATTTGTGGTTGTTACTTTGTCCAAAGACAGGATGTCGGGGGGGGGGGGGGGGCAATGGTCTTTTGTACATTTTATTTCCATCAGTTGGCTTATAGCATATCTCTAAAACCATGATGTACTAGATTAACTACTTTATTTTGATGTATATCCTTTTTACCATCATGGTTTATCCATGGGATTAATTTGTATAAGTACTTTTTGTTTTTCTGTTCAATTCCTTTTGTATATTAAGGATTGGCTAGGATTATATTGCAAGTTAGGAAGTAAGATTTGAAGTTTAGTAGTTAAATTTTTAGATGGATGTACTTTTGTAAACTCAGGCAAGCATTTGAAAGCATTAAGCTTTTGGGTAAATTTTATTTCAAGTGTTCATCTTTACTTTACTTGCCATTTACATTCATTTTCTTTAATTATTTCAAGCATTTATTTTAAGCCTTTAATGTAACTTTCTTTAAGTCGAAATTAGAAGGAAAGCCAAGCAATAATAGACTAAACCTTTTGCTTGGGTGTAAAAGGATGCTGAGACTAAGGGGCCGTTTATAAACGCTTACCCGGTAAGTGCTTACCCTGTAATTTTCCTTGCCTGATGAACATGGCAAGGGCCGAGAATCTTACCCGGTAAGAGCGATGATAAGGATGGAGGGTCTTACCCGGTAAGTGAGGTTGATTACTCTTACCCGGTAAGAGCGATGATAAGGATGGAGCGTCTTACCCGGTAAGTGAGGTTGATGACTCTTACCCGGGTAAGCGCTTATCGGGTAAATTGTTGCATATGATACCTTTTTTGTGTACCACAATCTTACCTGGTTAATAAATTATAGTGTTAGACTCCTCGATATGCGCTTACCGGGTAAGCATTTGGGTAAACGTCCCCTAAAACTACATGAAAGTGAATGTTGCTTCCCAATAACAATTCTTTCCAACCTTTCATTCAAGTTTATAATAATTATACAATACTTCTTGACCAAGTTGGCCACTTACTAAAAGTGTTAAAAGTACGATGGATTTAGGAATAAACCATTCTACACACCTCAATTTGAATGAAATGGAGATAATATTAGAAGTTACTAAGAAGCAAGACAATTGTGTTCGTCCATGTACTACAGTGGAAAGTCCATGCCTAAGCCCAAACCACAAGCCTAGTTAGTGTTGTAGAAACCGTATGCTATGTTGTAGCATCTACCCATTTTAGGGGTTGTTTGGCAGTTGCTGAATGGTTTGGTGCATAATGATTAAGATGCTCCTATGATATAGTTCAAAATGAAATATAATTGTTTGGTAATTGTTCAGAATGTAATCAGAGCTCTTATTGGTTAAGGAAGGTCCAGGATACAAAATGATTCAGAGGGTTTTGGAACCATTAAGAGGCAGACTTATTTTTTGCCAAACAGGATTCAACTTTTAGCGATTTAGAGGTTGCCCCTGATGGGAAATAATATGAGATAAATGTGTTGTAGACTTTAGTATTCAAAGTATTCAACTTTAGTATTTCACGTTTTCATTGTCAAACTTTGGGAGAATTCAACGACACATCCCGGTAGTTGCTTTTCATGGAATGACTTCATTGGATCTTCATCACCACTTAAAGTCTTTAAATCTACAAGTATCAGTACCGGTTAATTGGTACAATCAATCTATTTTTAAGTGTACTTTGGTGTTTGATTATCAATCAGAGCAGTAACATGGTCTAACATTTAGTGACTCGTTGGTGGTGGCGGTGTTTTTCTTCATTGATTCGATGGTAGTGGTGTTGTTTCGATCATGGTGGTAGT
Source organism: Silybum marianum (assembly GCA_036898165.1). Taxonomy (NCBI): domain Eukaryota; kingdom Viridiplantae; phylum Streptophyta; class Magnoliopsida; order Asterales; family Asteraceae; genus Silybum; species Silybum marianum. The sequence goes on along the minus strand of CM072532.1, from coordinate 38,716,122 downwards.
TCTCCCTTCCCACAACATTACGATGTAATGTTTTGATTTAAATTTTAGTTTTAGGGTTTTAACTTCAGGGGCTCTGACTTTTTTGATTTTGGGCGTTGTATACAAATTTTTGGGATAAAGCAAGATGCTTTTGATGTTGTTTATAAATTTGTTCATAACATTCTTCATAATGTGGTAGCTATGTTTTTTATGATGAATATGTTTTTGAAGACGATTTTTCTTTTACTATCTTTTTGAAATACTTTAATCATTTATATATAAGTTATGGTATAAAGAGATAACAAGAAAATGGTATATTTTTTTTTATAAACAAAGATGCAAAATGATCGAATGCTTCATCTGACTAGAAGGTGAAGGCACTTAACAAAATAGAAAGAGATGTTAGGACCAAGGAATGATTTTTGTAGCGAAGTGTGGAACAAAATGTCGATCCTTTTAATTCCAATAGTTAGGACAAAAATCAAAGTTTCCACAAACCTCAGGACAATTTCTGTAATTTGCTCTTTAAATTAAGGGGATGTTTGGCTAGTGGTATTAACCAGTAATCAATAAGAATGATAATAAAAGAAACCGTTTTAATTTTATATAATACATGGTTGAGTTCTAATCAGAAGAAAAGTTAAGATGAGAAGCGTAATAAGAGATCTCCATCTTTGGATGTAAATTAAGATGAGATACACCAAATGCAATGATGCATCAGATCAATCCCAAGTGCAAAATTTATGACTGAGTTTGAGATTAAAGGTGATCAAGGGTCCAAATTCTTTCTTATGCTTCTTAGAAGTCTTTAAGGGTGCGTTTGGTTCGGTGGACAGGATGAGACAGGACAGAACAGACTTGTCTCATGTTTGGTGTGGTTAAATATGGAACAGAGTGGAACTAAGTAGCACAAGGGTGGGACAAACTTGTTCCCTACTACCCCCCTAAAACTAAGCAGAACAAGATAATAATTAAAAACAATTATATGTTTTCGGTTCGGTTTCAGTTTTTGAGAAACCGAGGATTTTTGGTTCGGGTTTTCGGTCGGTATATAGGAACCAAAATCGAAACTGAACCATTTGTATTTTCGGTTTTCAGATTGCTTTCTGGGTTTTTTTTTCGGTTTCAGGTTTTTTCGGTCTTCGTTTTTTTCCCAATTTTTTCGGTTCAGCCCTGTCCTATTCTATTCAATCCTGTCTGCGTACCAAACACACCTTAGCTATCCTACGACATATAATACAATAGAATGTCATTTTCTAAAACTAGCTGAAGGACCATTTTTGCAATTCAGTAATTTTCTTACTCTGATCCATCCCCGACAAGCGTCGTTCGTAACCAGTTATCTGCATCGACTTCTAGGGTTTGTTTCTCCTCATTTCTGCATCAATGGCTGAAGTGATGAACATGCCCATCGATTCCGTCGATCGCCGGAGTAGTGGAGAAAACAAAGACGAAGACGATGATAACGACAAGAAGTTGGCCAACGACGAAAATGCTGATGCATCTCCACCAGTGCAAGCTCCAACACCAACACCAACACCAGCACCAGCACCAGCACCAGCACCAGCACCAGCACGACCATCCTCTCAACGCCGTGACCGTGACTTAAGAGAGAGAAGAAATGATGACAGGGACCGTGACACAGACCGCCCATCTAATCGTCGTTCTGATTACTACGATAATCGTAATTACAAGAGGCGTGCTGCTAGCCCTAGCTCTCCTCCTCCACCTCTGTATCGTGACCGCCGTGGTGGTGGCCATTCTCCTCCTCGGCGTTCACCTCCATTCCCGCCGTTTAAGAGGTCTCGCAGGGATGAAGGTGGTTACGACGGCCGTCGTGGAAGTCCTCGTGGAGGTTTCGGACCTGGTGATAGAAGGTTGGTACTTGGTTTAAGTTATTATTCTACTCGTTTCATAGGCCATTTGCCCATTTCATTAGAATTTGTGAGATGGTGCTGATTTTATCTTACCAGATGGATGATTAGGCTTTTTAAGCTAACCAGGGTTCAGACAATTGCTTATTTTTATAGTCTATGTGCTAGTAAGGGGATCTCATTCCAGGGAGATTGTGATGGTCTGTATATCTCTAATTCTCCTGCTGCATGAATAATATTTAAAGTTTGCAACCATTGTCTAAACCAAGCAACATCTTGAGTAAGCAATTATGTCATCAAAAGGACTGAGGACTGTGATTAGTATAACTCTTTTCTAGCCTTTATAAACTATATGAGCACTTTTCTTCTTTTCAACATCACCAATGCTCAGGAAAGACTTTAATTTAGAAAAGAAGGGAGATGTAATAGTTGAAAGTGAGCTGTGAAGACGAGAAAGAAGGTGTTGTCGATTTTGAGCCATGAGAAGATAGTTTATGACATGGAATAAAGAGAAGGTTCCAACACTGAGGTTTCATTGCATTTACTGTATTCTAATTCCAAATATTGAATCAAACAATCATAAAATCTGACCCTAGTTCCTGGGAAAATTGAAATCCAAGTTAATCTAACCTTCCGTGTCTTGTGGAGATGCCAAATGGCAATTCTATTCTTGTGATGCCTTACTAAAATGAACAAAGTCTGTGTTTTTGATAAATGCCAGTTAAGATATAAAACACAGTGAACTGTATTGCCATTGGATCTACTTAGTAGTAATGTATTTGAAAGTACTTCTATGTGTTGCAAGGAAGTGGGATTAGTGGAGATCCCAATTCTTTTATGCAGTCTTTGGTAGTTTTTTCCTTCTTTTGTTGTCATAGATATGAACAAAAGCTCGTGTCTACGTATTTCTATGTATGTATGTGTGTACACATACACATCACTCAATTCACAATCATGGTTTGAGGAGAAGGATTTACTTCCAATCACGGTTGATGAAAATACATGTGCTTATTTGTGATTGCCTCTTCTCTGGTTTTAATTTTCATCCTTGTTCATGATGTTATAACATAACAACTCCTCCATTCCAATTTGAATTCAGGTCAGTCTTAGAGGATGCTTGTTGTTGTTGTAATTTCTTTAAATATTAATCCGAGTCATATATCAGTGAGCTTGACCATCAGTCAGCCTTTCCAGGATATCAAAAAACAAGAAGAGATCAAGAGAGTAAAGATAATTATTTGAACTATATCCTAAAAAAAACGTACATGCACCATTTCTAATAGCACTTATTAGTTATGCTTTCTTTACACTTACACTAGTTTTTTATGTTAGTAGGTTTGAGAGTTGAGTAAAACAAAGATAATCAATCGAAAGAGTAAATCCCATAAATCCTATAAATCCCATAAATCCATACAAAGTAAGGTTCGGGGAGGGAAAATGTTTGTAGACCTTTTTTCTACCCTAAGGGATAGGGATGTTGTTCCCATGAAAACCCTCCGCTTGCTATTTGCAGAGATTTGGAATCTTAATCGACCTCAGAAATGTCAAAATAAGATGCAGTTTGCAAGAGTTAATGAAGACCAAATAGATTAATTAGCTCCCGAATATTCAGACAATAAATAGGAAACGAAAAAATTTAGATAGTTATGAATTCTATTGAGTTTCTCTTATTTGATCGAAAGTTCCGTAAAGGCAGGCCTTTTCCGGGTTAGCTAGAGAGAGCGATATTAATCTTTTATAGCTTATTTTCCGGAGGTACTTTTTCACTCTTTCATATACTAGGTGATTTCACTTGGAAAAGAAAATGTTCAATACTAATGGATTCGGGTCCATAACCATGGGTTCCAATATAATGAAATATTTTATTAAAATGATTTATTAAATTTTCATTAATTATGAAACATAAGAAATATAATTTACAAAAACATTTTTAGAATTGTAGTATTTGATTATTGGCCGCCAAAATTAATTGAATAATAATATTAATGATAACAATTACAACAACATAAATATAATTAATGATTAATATTCAAAATAAATAATAATTAATATTAATTATTATATGGTTGGTTGGCTGTTTAGTTCTTGGTGGGTTTTCTTTATCTTAATGGCTTAGTTTGCTTAGAGTTGCATGGATTCGTCTGAAATTGACTGATCTGTGATCCATCTAAACCTTTATCTAGGCTTGTTTGGATACACTAGATTTGCTTTGCTGACTATGCATGGATTTAGTTTGCTTGGCTAACTTTGCATGGAATTGGTTTGATTGGAAGATGCTACGTAAATTTTGGTGTGCTTTGGTGACTCCACTTCAGTATTCAGTTTGATATTAGCTAGACAGTCAGTCACGATGCTGTAGCGTGGTTTAGCAGTGTTATAGCGGTATAATAGCGATCCCACGATTAGCAGCGCCATACACCGCTATTTCACTACGATTTACGGCTATTCATTGCTATTTACCACTAGTGCAATTAGCTCTTTCATGACCTTTACAAACTTTATTGTTATGTTGCTTGTGTGGGACTTGATTTGTTATACTTTACATGATGTGTATTAGACATGTTTACATATACAATATATTAAGTTCTTTACTTCTTTATATATATAATTATTTGTATTTACTAGATGAACCTAAATTTTTTACTGCTTTACCAATACAATAACTGCTATATCAACTTACCACATTTCCAAAAAATAATCACGTCAACTGATTAGGATATTAGGTTCGTTTTGTTTGTGCTTTACTACATTTTGTCCTGCTTATTGTTGTTTTCTTGCCTTTGGTTTTGCTTGCTGCTAGTGTAAGGGACTTGCTGGCTGTTCTTCAGTCTGTTCTTTGGTGTGATCAGAGTATAGGAGCTTCTTCAAGCTCATACAATTAGCTTTTCGTTTTGATGTTTCTGGTTCTCTTTTGTTTTGCAAGATAGTCATTTATATGTTCTAATTTGTGAAGTGTCTGAATAAAATATAATATATTTGCTCATTATAGTTAGATTTGTCTTTAGTACAGTCTTTCTGTTTAATTTCAGTATTTACAATTTTAGCACTTGGGCCCAATATTGTATTATAATTATGTCACAGGTTTGGATATGATCACCCTGGCAGCTATGAGCATATTGGTGGCAGAGCTGGTTATCCGGAAGATCGGCCTCGTGGTCGGTATGGTGGCCGCTCATCTGGTGGATACCAAGGTGGTCCATCTGGTAAGCACTAAGCACCAACTATGCAATTAACATTTTGTAGTTTCACAGTTGCATTGGATAATGAATTGTTTTACAGTTAGAGTTTTGTCGTTTGGTGAAGAAGCTTTCAGATGTATGTTTATTTGTAATATATCAAATGTCAACCGGTTTGAAGCAAAAAGAATATTAAGTGTTAGGTAGGCAAAAGGAGTCTCTAAAATTTTGAATGTCAATCTCTCCTTTGATAGATGTGCTCATATTATTTCTCCTCCTCTGGTTGTCGGCCTTGAGTTGAGCTGATAGACTGGATGTTCCCCTTTGTCTCCTTTCTTAAATGCTCTTAAACTCTGCTCAATTGGACCTTGACTTTTGTTTCATTTGTCTCCATCCTCTTCGAAACGCCTTTATCTTCACATCCTTCAACTCATCGGAAGGGAGGCCTAGATCCATCTTAATCATACCGATTGTCTGTAACTGCATCCATCAAGCATTAATATGTTTATTCATAGCTCAAATCTTACCATGTTCAACACCGTTTCTGCTGATGCTTCTCTTCGCCTCCAAAGTGTTCATCCTTGGATCTGTTTGGCGCCTGAATCTGAATGAATTGGAATGATGATCAATTGGAACTAAATTCACACCTTGTCTTGTATATAATGTTAACTTTTAAGTTTTAAGAGATGGTCTGCCTATCAACTACTAGGGTATACCATACAGCATGCCATCAACTTTAGTTTCTTGTTTTTATTTTTTACTTCCCTTAACTTGTATCTATGGTGGTCTTTTGCAGACTGGGATTTCACTCGTGGAGGTTACAATGATGCTGCCGTTACACATAGGTGAGCGTCACCAAACTAGTTTGTTACTGTATGATGTTTATACTTATAGCACTGAATTTGCCTGATTTGGATTCCTATTGTGTTTAAAAAAACTTATTATAGCTAACATTTATTCCTTCGCGTTTGGATTATGCTTTTGTTTGTTTTCTTACTGAAACTAGTATATTGTAGTAAGCCATTAGACCATATTGGCAGTGGCCTGACGAAAGATAGCACTATAGCCGTTCATGTCAATCGTGTAAGCTTCAACATGACAGGGCAGCTATCTGACATTTCATGTTCTATTTGTGTCCAACTAAGTAGGACTTGCGTTGCATAAAGATTACACATCTTACACAGATTTGCGTTGTGTCGAGTCATCAGTTATTCTCAGCGCCCATCAAAGCATCTTAGATGATTCTTCGTTGGCTAGCGTCCATCTGATCATTTATGGTTAATGTTTTTGTTCATCATCTCTTCTATTGTTGTGATTATCTTGATTTATCCTCGCAAGATGTGTTTCATGCATCGCTAGTTCCAATAGGAGACCGACTTCTTTTGTTAATGGCTTGTGGCCCTTTGTTTAGATTCCTACCATGAGAAATTGAAATTATCAAAGACGAGGCTGCTGTTAATTTTTTACTCTTAGTGATTCTAATTGTATTTAAGAGATTAATCTTAAGAGTCATTGGATCTTGCGTCACTCATGATTAGGAACCCAGCGATTGCTAATAGTTACAAATAACTTTATATTTTGAGGGTGTCATGATCTATAGGATTTATGAGATGTTTATGCATAAACTTGATCTTGCACCACAAGTTATGTTACAACTTTTACCTTCTCAGAGGATTTTCATCCCGGTGTCCTAATTCTTGTTTGGTATATATTTACTATAAACTATGCCTATAACTTCTTTCATGAGGTGTTCTATTATAACGTGAAATTATCCGGCGCTAGTATTGATGTTTCATCTTGGTGTATGCTTATCACTGAAGTTCCTCCTTAAATGTCAATAAGATGACTTGTGCAATTACCTCAAGATTTGTGCTTACCAAGAACTGAAATTAGCAAGAATGTTGTTCTCCTATTCAGTTTCGACCATCGTAAAGGAAGGCCTTTGACATACAAACTACTTCCTTGAGAGAAAACTTAAGGTGGATATTGGATAAGACGATTTGGTGCAATCACCTCAAGATTTGGGGTTATAAGAATGAAATTAGCATGAATTTGCTCCTATTTAGATTTGACCTTTCCGAAGGAAGCCTTTTGACACAAAACTACTTCCTTGGGAGGGAAACTTAAAATGGATAAGCTCCCATTACTTCAACGACCTCTTTTTAAATCACGTGCAATACACTATGTTGACAATGATAGCTTGAAATCAGATCATATCAAATCCAATCATAAAGGATTTGATTGTGTACAATTTCTTTCTTGTAGGATTAGAATTGATTGTATATATTTTTCTTATTTTGTCTACTCTTGAATAAATAGGAATCATTTGTTGTTCAAATAAAATAAGAAAAAAAACATTATCTCTATTCTTGCATATAGTTTCATACAGTATCATAGTAGCCCTCCTGATCAGTCTCACCGTCACTGGCAATTAGGATGATCTTTTTGAGTTATTCTCCTACTAAAAAAGGCTATCGATGTTATTGTTCTCTCATGAAAAGACTTATGTCTCAAGGGATGCCACAGTTTCTTTGAAAAAGTTACCTATTTATTTCTTTGCCAACTTGCTTCAGAGGGGAGAGCAGTCATCAAGAGCAAGAAGCTCAATTAAATCAACCCTCTTCTACACCTTCTACTTGGCCAACTTCTGAAACCTCTTTTGAAACACCACATCATCCAAACCAAGATCAACAACCAGAGTTGTGTGTTTATTCTAGAAGACAAAGAATAATCAAGTCATGAATCCTCAATCCTCATCACGGTCAAGAAACCAACGTAGAGATAGTGGAGTTACCACTTAATAAAGGGTGGTAGGATGAAAATGGGTGTTCACTGTGAAGTATAATGCTAATGGTTATATGGAGAGGTACAAAGCTCGATTAGTTGCAAAATGATTTACACGAACCTTTGGAATTGACTATACCGAGGTGTTTAATGAATGGAGTACGGTCGGTTGAAGGTAGATACCAACGATTGGTAGGAAAATTTATATATCTCTCATACACCAGAGACCCGATATTGCCTTTGCCGTAAGTCTAGCAAGTCTATATGCATAATCCTTGTCAAGAGTACCTCAATGCTGTGTAAAAAATCTTGAGGCATCTAAAGCAAACTCTAGGGAGAGGGTTATTTTTCAAGAAATCGAGCGACGAAAGGTTGAAGTATTTAGAAATGCTGATTAGGCTAGATCAATTGATGACGGAAGATCTACATTGGCAAGAAGCAGAATACAAAGCCATGGCCCTAGGAATTTGTGAAGCAATTTGGATAAAACGGTTGCTGAATGGATTAAAGATTGAATATCAAGGTCTTGTCCAACTTTATTGTGACCAATCCGCAATCAAGATGGTTCATAACCCCATACATCATGATCGAACAAAGCATATAGAAGTGGATCGCCATTTTATTACATAAAAGATTGATGGAGGAATAATCAAGATTGAATTCGTCCCTAGCGGCCAATAGTTGGCTGATATTCTTACTAAGGGGTTATCTGAACGAGTAGTCGATTTTCTTTCATGCAAGCTTGGACTTATCTTCATCTATAGTCAAGCTTGAGGGGGAGTGTTGACAGCTGGAAATCAAATCAAATCCTAATTGCATACACTATCCTTCTTATTATAGGATTGGAATTGAGTGTATAAAAGGGAAAAGTTCAAAAAAAACCCAACCAACTTTCCAATTTTGATTAATTAAGTCCCTGATTTTTTTTGAATGAATAAACCGTTAAACTTTCTTATTTTGAATGATCAAGTCCCTAAACATTTTTTTGAATATATAACCATCGAGTTTTTAGAAATTGGTTAATTACATCTTTTTAACCCCAAAAAGCTACCTATAACCGGCTACAAGGTTTTTAAGTAGAAAAAAACTTAAATCCGTTTTACCATTCCGAAACCCTACGTCATTCAAACCACTCGTACTTAACGCCATTGCTCCCCTTTCCCACCCCTCGCCGCCCCATCGTCATCTGTTAGTTGGCAGATTAGTTTTTTTCACTTTAAAATCATCTTAGACAGTTCAGGTAGTTATTTTGGGTTAAAAAACATGTAGGTAACCAATTTATAAAAGTCTGATGATTTATTTATTCAAAAAAATGTTCAGGGACTTAAATCATTCAATATGAGAAAGTTCAATGGTTTATTCATCCCAAAAAAAAGCCTAGGAACTTAACCATTCAAAATGGGGAAGGTTTTTTTTTTGTTTTTTGAGCTTTTCCAATATCTTTTCCTTATTTTGTCTACTCTTTCTGTATAAATAGGAGTCTCTTTTATTCAAATAAAATAAGAAAAAACAAATTTCTCCCTATTCCTGCATATAGTTTCATACACTGATAGTTCTACACAATCACACGAATGGAACTTTTATGTTGTTAAAGGGCATGCAGCATGCTACATAATGAGGTATGGATTTTATCTTGTATCTTTTATTTCTAGATGGGGCACCTTATTTGCTGATTCATGCCCCTGCATGATTATGATGATCAGAATAGAGCTTCAGTGGTAAATTAAATTCAAGATTGAGTTGAAATAGAGAGTTGTTAGTAATTTATAAGCATGCAAATATGCCTCAGTATAAGACTAATTAGAAGCAAGCAGTTTAGGTGATGTGTAGGTATGTTTCTAGCTTTAGGTTTCTATTATGTGATTATAAATAATGAGGAAAAAAAAACTGAAACTCCTACAATTTGTGTTATCTGTTATTTTATTATAAGTTTATTGGTTTCTCTCTCCGCCCTTTAAGCATCTCGATATTGTGGATATTCAGAGGATGTGCTAGTTGGAAGAAGTAATGTGATTTCTGTCTCCATGACAGTGATTTAGTAATTAAAGGTTCCTCTGGAATACATATAAGTATTGCAATTTAAATGTGAATGTGACGTAGTAAATTGTTTTTTCAGGGAAGGCTTGATGTCTTACAAGCAGTTCATTCAGGAGCTTGAAGATGATATACTGCCATCTGAAGCTGAACGCAGGTATAGTGATGCTGTGAGGGTACTCACTAGATATACAACGACTCTTGGTTTTCTAAATCGTTAACCTGTTATGTTGACCTGTTCTACAGATATCAAGAATACAAGTTGGAATATATAACAACTCAGAAACGAGCTTATTTTGATGCTCATAAAGGCGAAAATTGGTACCTTCTACACATATAAATATATGTATGTATATATAGAGGGAAGTTCAGGAGGAAACGCTAAAATAGAGAAAGTTGAAGAACACCTTGAGAGTCCGCCATCTGGACGATATTTTTTTTCTATGCATCAATGTATAAATATGCATTAGTGCTGATGCACAAATGCATATAAGTGATTGGAGCTCCTTTTTTCTATGCATCAATGCATAAACATGCATTAGTGCATATGCACAAATGCATGTTACCAGATGGCGGCCTCCCAGGGTGTTCTTCAGTTTTCTCTTTTTTTAACGTTTTCTCCTGAACCTCCCTCTATATATATATATATATCCTCCCTGTTATTATGTAATTGCAATCTTTTCTCTCTAATATTTGCTTTATGATGTAGGTTGAAAGATAAATACCACCCCACAAATTTGCTTGCAGTAATTGAAAGGTCTGCTTTTTATATTTCGTGGGAGAAGCTCATCGTCACACTCAAAAACAATTTTGTCCATTTTAATTAATTTATTCTTTTTTATTGCTACTCTCTTATAATCTGGTTCTTATTGCTTGTTAGATGCCAATTTTATATTCTTCTTGCATTTTCTTTTCAGGAGAAATGAACTTGCTCGGAAGTTGGCAAAGGAATTTTTGATTGATTTGCAGGGCGGATCATTAGATTTGTAAGATATGTTTCCATTGTTTTTTTATTACTCCCCAAAAACTAGTGCATTTATAACATTTCTTTACATGAATCAGAGGTCCTGGTGTCACTGCTTCATCTTCAAACAAGTTAGGCCATGCAAGTAATCCCAATTCTGAAGATGAAGTAGATGCAGGTGGGAAAAGAAGATGGCATGGCCGTATTCCAACGAAAGATTCTGATCCATTCCCAGCCGCTCCTAAGGCTGACCCAGTCAGTTCTGAACCAAGACGAATCCAGCTTGACGTAGAACAAGCACAAGCACTTGTAAAGAAACTTGACCGAGAGAAAGGAATAGAGGATAATATATTATCTAGAGCTGATAATGAGAGAACAAATAGGGATAAGTCCCATGGTGGGTCCAGCGGCCCAGTTGTCATTATTCGTGGTTCAACATCTGTCAAAGGTCTTGAGGGCGTTGAGTTGCTAGATACACTTATTACTTATCTTTGGCGGATTCATGGTTTGGATTATTATGGAATGGTTGAGAAAAGTGAAGCTAAAGGTTTTCGGCATGTGAGGGTGGATGGTAAGACTTCAGATATAAACAACAATTCAGCTGAATGGGAAAAGAAAGTAGATTCACGATGGCAAGAACGATTGAAGGGTCAAGATCCTTTGGAAATTATGACTGCAAAGGAGAAGATAGATGCTGCTGCATCTGAGTCGTTGGATCCTTATGTTCGTAAAATACGAGATGAGAAATACGGATGGAAGTATGGTTGTGGAGCGAAAGGTTGCACCAAGCTGTTTCATGCTGCTGAGTTTGTTCACAAACATTTAAAGCTGAAACACCCAGAGGTTGTGATGGAACTAACTTCTAAAGTGCGTGAAGATTTGTATTTCCAAAATTATATGAAGTAAGTTTCATTTCTTTAAATAACTTTTTCTTTCCCTTTAGAATATGGTCTAATGAATATATTTTTGTAATCTGTAGTGATGAAGATGCACCTGGTGGGAAACCTATCATGCAGCCTTCTTTACCGGTATTCTTCCTTTTACATTGTTTGTATTACCATGCTAATTTTTTTTAGCTTATGCAGCCTGATGTTATTTCCTTTTGAAACAAATAGTACGGGGCTGCTTGTTTACCTCTTAATAGTTCCATTAAAGAGGCAGCATCTGAATCGTTAAGAGGTGAACCTGTTTGGCTCAAAATAAGTCTGCCTCTTAATGGTTCCAAAGCCCTCTGAATCATTTTGTATCCTGGACCTCCCTTAACTATTAAGAGCCCTAATTACATCCTGAATAATAACAAACAATTATATTTCATTTTGCAGTATATCCTAAGAACCTCTTAATCATTCTGACCACTTAATCATTCTGCACCAAACCATTCAGCAACTGCCAAACAGCCCCTAAGTATTCCTATTGGTACTTCTGTTAACATGGTTTAAACTCGTGTTCTCGAAACTAGGGGTGTTCGTGGTGCGGTTTAGGGTCAAACCGCACCGCATATGCGGTTTGAGCATTTTCCCAAACCGCAAACCGCACCGCATGAACCTCAAACCGCACCAAACCGCACCGCAAAATGCGGTGCGGTTTATGCGGTTTGTACCTATCGCATTTTGTCTAAAATCCAATAATTATAAGTTTAAAATACATTATAAAATTAACGATAAAGTGACCGTAGTTCAAAAAAATAATGAGTTTCAATACTTCCGATTCTCAAATACATGTTGCATTATTAAAAATAGTTTAAGAAGTAAAAAATAAACTTCAAACTAAATTGGAAGTGTGAGTTATGACTTATGACGTATCCAATTAATTTATTAATATTGCCTATTGTCATATTAGATCAAACTCAAAGTCTAAAACTTAAAGCCCAAAAATATTACATAAATAATAAATTATTCTTTATATATGTATGTGTTATGTATAAAATTTAAAATATATAAAGCATACGGTGCTGTGCGGTTTGAACCGGGGTTTAATAACTCAAAACCGCAAACCGCACCGCATAGTGCGGTTTGGTAAAAATGCAAACCGCACCGCGAAAGTTCTAAACCGCGCTTTGCGGTGCGGTGTGGGTGGTTTGTGCGGTTTGGCGGTCTGGATGAACACCCCACTCGAAACTTTTTTAAGAAGAGAAAGGAAAGGAAAGGGAGATAAAATAAAGCTTAGTTTCCTTCCAAACTTTTCCTCCCAAATGTGGGAGGAAAAAGAGGAAAGGAAAGGAAAGAAATTAAAATCATTTAAAACATTAATAAAATTACAAAACTACCCAATCTTTCATCCTAAATTATATTATTTTAAAGGGCATATTAGTAAAAATGACATTTTTCCTTTCCTTTCTCTCCTCTTCAAGAACATAAAAATTATTTTCTTTTCTTTCATTTCCTTCCTTTTACTTCACTTTCGAGAACACAAATAATTTTTTTATTTTCCTCTCCTTTCTTTTCCATCCATTTCTTTCCCTTTCTTTTCTCTCCAAATTCGAGAACACAGCGTAAGGGTCCGTCTCCGTCTGGTTTGTAGGATTGTTTTTGAGGGATTTGGATTGAAATGGATTTGAAATCATAGGTGTGTTTTGTTTGTTGGATTTGGAATGGAATGGAATTGAATTCCATTATTTATAAATAATTTATAAATTTATTTTATATATAATTATAAAAATAACTAAATTTTTCATTTTTATCAATCAGTTATTACAAAACAAATGTTTTAACATTTTTTAAAACATTATTTCATACAATCCTACGAAATCCCGAGCATCCCCCAAGGATTTCAAAATCCTATGTTTATAGGATTTCAATTGAATCCGAGGATTTCAGATATGGACAATCCAACAAACCAAACATAGGATTGGAATGGATGAGATCCAAATCCATTCCATTCCCGCAAACCAAACGGAGCCTAAAATCTCAAGGTTCACTTATGCTTTAACATAATTATGGTCCCATCATATATATACGTGAACATTCCTAAACAGATACATACACCATAATACTTCAACTTCCATATCTTACCATTATGAGTTTTGCTTTTTAATTTGTTATGTTTTCAGAAAGATAGGCCACAGAGGCGTAGAAAAGATGAGCGTGGTAATCGCAGAGAACATGATAACCGAAGCAATGGGGGTGAAAGATTTGATAGGGGGGATGAGAATCCACAGTCAATGGAGTCAGAAGATGGAGGAAATTCTGACGACCCAATGTTTGATAATTTCGGTGGACATGTTTCAGCCTTCCCATCGGACATACCTCCTCCTCCAGTATTAATGCCTGTACCTGGTGCCGGGTGAGTTGACTTTTTGTTTAAAAGTATATAATATTTATATACAGCAAATGCAACAAATAAACGCACACACTCTCCTCACCTCACCTTTAGGTGAGGTTTGAACCCCTGGCCTCCTAGTCCTAAAGGCTACGATACTGCTAGGCCAAAGGCCCTATTGGTCGGGTGAGTTGACTTTAAATTGTGGGATTGTATATAACATGAGGGCTATTACGGTCATTTAACATGGTTTATGGTATTGGCAGTCCGTTGGGTCCGTTTGTCCCTGCTCCTCCTGAAGTTGCAATGCGGATGCTGCGAGATCAGGGTGGGCCTTCCCCATTTGAAGGGGGTGGTAGAAATGGGCCTCAATTGGGTGGCCCTGCTCCAATAATTGCTTTACCTCCATCATTTAGGCAGGATCCTCGTCGTTTACGAAGGCAAGTTCTTGTTTCGTTTTAAATTTGGTAATGAACACATGCATATAGGGTCACGTTCAAGGGAAAACGCCAAAAAACAAAACTGAAGAACACCCTTGGAGCTCTCCATCTGGACTGTATGCACTAATGCATACCGGTAATTTGTAATATGTATTTGTGCATATGCACTAATGCATATGTAATTATAGAAGCATTGGTGCATAGAAAAAAACCGCTTGTATGCATTAGTGCATACCGTCCGGATGGAGGGCTTTTAGGGTGTTCTTCCCCTTGAACCTCCCTCCATGCATATATACTTTTCATATATGCATACATGGATTGTATGAATAAATAATTAATATGTCAATTGTTGTTGAACGAACGGAGGTTAGTTAACATATGCATCTTCAAGTGGGGTTTTTTTCTGGGTTTTTACCAATATTTCACGTATCAGCCATTTATTCTTACGTTCTCAATGTGTGTGTGTATATATATATAGGTGGTTTCATTCACAAACCCAATAATTAGTAGAAACCAATCTTAACCGTTCATCTAGTCTAATGGATATCTGATTCAATAATATCTCGATTGTTTTCTAATATAAAGCGTTAGATCGTAATGAATGAACTTCGATAATCTTCCATAAATATCTCAATTAATTGGTTTGTATGGTCTGTACTAATGGGTGAGTTTGTAAAAGGTGTCTCCTATATATATGATCCCAGTTCAGATGAGAACCACAAATATTTTGAGAACTAGGGAACTAAGTGTATATTCATTGTTGAATTATATTGATCAATGAGGATATAGTATATATATTCATTATTGAATATAGTCAATATACTATGATAATTATACATATTTTGGTGAAATTTATTTAATGTATATTTATCAATGAATACACTATCAAATTAGTTCCGTATTTGCGGTTCTCACATGGATCCCCCCCAACACACACACACACATACGCATATAGTGCATATACACGAATGCATGTTAAAAATTACCGGTATACATTTGTGCATACCAACCAGATGGAGGACTACCAGGGTGATCTTTAGTTTTGTTTTTGAGATTTTCCTTGAACCTGGCTCTATATATATATATATATATATATATAGAGAGAGAGAGAGAGAGAGAGAGATTTTTGTCCGGTTAATGCTTTCAATCAATTAGTGTTTGTGATATTGGGATTAAGTAATGGTTTTATAGGATTAAAAGTTGATATTTTCGGTGGTTAATGGTTGTTTATGTGGATACATGCAGCTATCAAGATCTTGATGCTCCTGAGGATGAAGTTACGGTTATCGACTACAGGAGTTTGTAACGTGATATAGCTAATAGCTACAAGGTTGAGATTTGCCTTTTGGTTTGCTAATAGCTATGTATAATACTCTACTCTACTCTACAATATTGGATGTGTTTTGACTCTTTTATTTTGTTGTGTAGGTTATATATATAGTTATCAAGACTTTGCTTTAGGAAGAAAGTAAAGTGAACAAGATTAGAGTTGAGTTCGAGTTGAGTTGAGTTGAGGGAAACTAACAAGAATTTGATTTACTTTATTTAGGAATTTGTTTACTTGGTTGTAGTGCTACTTGAAATTTATTTATACAAAAATACAATAAAAATAACAAGTGATGGGTGTTTTGAGGTTACGCTATGTCGTTAGTTGGGTTATGCCAGGTTCCTCCATGACCTTAGATGGAGAAAGAAATGCGAAATGCTTTAGGAAAAGGCGCCCTCGAAGCTGAGGCACCATGCTAATGGAATGTCAGTGACACAAGTAGTAAATTCATTCGTTGATAGGAGCGAGCAGAAAGAGGGTCTTATCATGAAGTAATGAATACCGTTAGCTATCTCAAAAATCGAAATAATATAATACTAAGGAGGTGTTTGGTTTCAGTCGGAGGAATGAGAATGAATTTTATTTCCTTCAAGCTTAATTGGAATAAAAATTTGGACTTCTGGAAGAATGAATCTATTATATTATATAAAATCAAACAAGTTGTTTTATTTTGGTTCCTGTTAATTACTTTTTAATACATCTTACCAAACACCTTATAAAAGAATATGAAAGACCACAAATAAATAATGTGGAAAAAAAATCAAATGATATCCAATTCATGAATTTTTGATAGCGACTCTTTAAGAATTTGTTAAAAATAACTCAGATATAAAGCTTTGTACATTAAAACGTCAACATCAACAAATTCAAACAGTAACACCTGTTAACCAACAAGCAAAAAACATGTGGTATTTTGAATGTAAAAAGATC
This sequence comes from Silybum marianum, assembly GCA_036898165.1. NCBI lineage: Eukaryota > Viridiplantae > Streptophyta > Magnoliopsida > Asterales > Asteraceae > Silybum > Silybum marianum. The sequence continues at coordinate 38,699,356 of CM072532.1, read as the reverse complement.
CAGCATATCTAGTTAACCAATTTTAATTGGTTTTCAGACCTTTGAAAAAATCGTAAAAAATGAAAAATTGAGAAACACTTTAGTAACCATTCACATATGTAAGCAATTTCTCTGGTATGCACAATGCAAAAAAAAAACCAAGAAACAACTTCAATTACTTGTATACACATACCGTCCAAATGAACATTTAGTTTTTCATTTTTTTAGGTTTTTCCCTGACCCTCTCACAAGTCACACCCATCTCGACCCAACATCAATGGAAAAAATACTGTTTGCTAAAAAAATTCAATGAAAGCTCAATTTGGGCAAACAACTACAGATAAGTTGTATTACACAGATAACCGACTTTTATTAATAAAAAACTGCTTCACATAGGTTATCAGTAAACTCCAAGGGAACTTCTAGTGAAAAACTTTCAGATAACTTTTTCCAATTATAAGTCTTATACCATCCACGAGAGTAAAAATGACATCCCATTGCCAGCAGCGTAATGGGATGCATGCATGATCATATAAACAAAAGCAAAACTTGTTCCTTTGACCCTTATTAAGTCGTTGTTGATATATAAACATGAATCCTTATTATTATAAAGCTTACAGCAGCCACATCCATCCATAAACAATGATATATATGATACAGACAGACAAACTATTCAGCAAAACTGGATACGTCTGCACATGCATTATTAGCATCTGATGAAGATGGTTCTCTGTACCACTGTTGATTTGCATGCGTGATGAATCTAGCTTCTGCATTTGTAAATCATTGTCTATATTATATTATATTATATTATATTATATTATATTATATTATATTATATTATATTATATTATATTATATTATATTATATTATATTATATCTGTTGGATATAGTGTCCAGAGTTATTAACTGTTGGTAACGTTTCTTATAATAGCAGGGTCCTTTTGGGTTGCCCTTAAGACCCAAATAAACAATCAGAAGATAAAGGGGGTAGTTTGTTAATTTGTCATTTGATGATAAATTAATTAGAAGATAAAATATATAATCAATTAGATTAATTATATAAAGTTTAGGGATAATGATAATTGATTAAAATAGTTTAATCAAGATTATCGGTTCAAGGGGGCAAAGTGTAAAATAGAGAAGCATAAGAGGGTTATAAATAGACTGCTAGGGGTCAAACCCTAGAAGCAGTTTTTGAGTCTTTCCTCTCTCTCTCTCTCTCTCTCTCTCTCTCTCTTAGATCGATCTCCCCTCTCCCTCTCTCCCAAAATCAAGAACCCTAATAAGGGTTTAAGATTTAAACCGCTTCTTGATTGTTAGATTTTGGTGTTCTTAAGTGTGAGCCACTACAGGGATTCATGCTATTGGTCCTTGACATCCAAGAAGCGAGATCAAAAAGGTTTGATTCATAATTGTGGTTTTCGACAATCACAATATCTAAGTAAGTAATTTATGTTCATCCTTTTGTAGTTAAATATCTAGAACGTATGTTTTATTATAGGTTGTTAGTATTCCCATTGATGATGATTTTTAAATATGTTTCCGTTGCCTATATCATGTGGCAATAGTTTTACTAAAACCTTACAGTGGTATCAGAGCCATAGTTCTTAGATTTTAACTCTAAAGTAGTTTCAATTTGATTTGCAAAACTGTTTATGATGGTTTAGGGTTTTTCGAAATTTAGGGTTTGAGGTTACAAAATCGTTTTCAAAAGTTTTGTGGTCATTGGATTGCTTAATCCCTAAGTTAGGGTTTCATGGTCATAACCTCAAAACCTAATTTTTGAAAAATGGGGTTTTAACCGATTTGTAATTGAGTTTTATTTAAAACCTATAGTTTTTATCGAAATCCCTAAAGGGTATAGGGTAGTCGTTTTTTTTTACAATGTTAAACCCTAATTGATTTTTTGTTAGTTTCCTAACTTGCCTTAAATACCCTAATTAATTTTTGGCTAGTTTTCTAACTTGCCATTCAAAATAAATATTAACTTTTATATATTTAAGTTGAATAACATTCAAGATAAATATTAACATTAAATATATTTAAGGTGGATAATATTGTAAGATAAATATTAACATTATTTATATAGTGAATATAAATTGTATGTCAAATATTTACATTAATTAATTATTAGCATGTGTCCTCACATGTTTAATTGAAATTAATTATGAAAACGATTATATTAATTATTAAATGTGATCTCACATGGTTAATTAGAATTAATTAGATAATCATAATTTTAAAGAGAAAATTACAATAAAACCCAATGGACTTTTGCGTTTGGAACAACTAAGTCACTGGACATATTTTTGGAACAAATAAACCATTGGACATTTAGAAAAAGTTAAATAAACCATTGTAGTTTTTTAAACTTGTTAAATAAATCTCTTTGGTAACCTGCAACCTGTTCAGGAGGTAAATATATAAATTAAAAAAGGGGAAATTACAATAAAACCCAACGGACTTTGTGTTTGGAACAATTAAGTCACTGGACATATTTTTGGAACAAATAAACCATTGGACTTTTAGAAAAAGTTAAATAAACCATTGTAGTTTTTTAAACTTGTTAAATAAATGTCTTTGGTAACCTACAACCTGTTCAGGAGGTAAATATATAAATTAAAGAGTAAATTGCAAATTTGGTCCCTATGGTTTGTGGATTTTTGTGATTTTGGTCCCCATAAAATTTTTATTGCACCAAAACCACTGTGGTATGCATTTCGTTGCGGTTTTGGTCCCTGAGAGCTAACACCGTTAAAAAATCGTTAAAATAAGGGTAATATGGTCATTTTAAATCTTTTAATTAACTTTCTTTTAAAATTACAATTTAGTAAAACAAATAACAAACTACAAGGTCCTTAGATGCAATTTACTCAAACTAATTTAAAAAAGCATTATTTATATATATATACACATTCAACGGGTGACCCTCTCCGACGACCCCCTCCGACGAACCCCTCCAACGACCCCCTCCGACCATCTCTCTGTCTCTCTATCTCTCTCTCTTCTCCTCCTCTCGCCGGAGAAGACAACGACCGAAGGTCCGAAATCGTTTTTCCGACAAACTCAAACTCCCCTTTGTTTCCTTTTTTGGTTCACAGCTTCATCAAAGTTGACCATCTCATGGGGTTTGTGTGATTTCGATAACACAAAGGAAAGAGAAGAGATCGAGATAGAACACGGCGGGAGGTCTCGCCGGAGAAGACGATCGGAGAATCTTCGGTCGTCTTCTCCGGCGAGACCTCCGGTTGTGTGTTCCATCTCGATCTCTTCTCTTTCCTTTGTGTTATCGAAACCACACAAACCCCATGAGATGGTCGACTTTGATGAAGCTGTGAACCAGAGAGAGAGACAGAGAGATGGTCGGAGGGGGTCGTCGTCTTCTCCGGCGAGAGGAGGAGAAGAGAGAGAGAGACAGAGAAAGAGAGATGGTCGGAGGGGGTCGTCGGAGGGGGTCGCCGATGATGAGGGTTGAAGACGATGATGTATTAATATATACATATAGATATACATATATTATTTGTTTTAAAAAAATGTAAATTTAAATTTGTTTAATTTTTAATTGAATAAGTTGCATTTTTAGTCCTCTAGCTTTTGTTTTTAGTGAAAAAGAGTCAAATGACCAAAATTGAGGGTTTTAACATAAGGATATCTGACGGAGTTAGTGCGAGGGACCAAAACCACAACGAAATGCATACCACAGTGGTTTTGGTGCAATAAAAATTTTATGGGGACCAAAACCACAAAAATTCACAAACCATAGGGACCAAATTTGTAATTTACTCTAAATTAAAAAAAGGGAAAATTAGAATAAAACCCAACGAATTTTTGTGTTTGGAACAATTAAGTCACAGGACATATTTTTGGAACAAATAAACCATTGGACTTTCAGAAAAATTAAATAAACCATTGTAGTTTTTTAAACTTGTAAAATAAATCCATTTGGTAACCTGCTACCTGTTGAGGAGGAATGAGCCACACTGCTCCCGTATTCCCCGAATCAATCTCGATATTGCAGAAGAGTCGAAAAAATAGCCTTTGATATATTTTAGTTCAAGACACGGCCTTAACATAGATTAGACGTTACTTTGGTATATCTTAGTGAAACTTTTGGTATATTTTGGTGCAACTTTTGGTATAGTTTGGTGCAACTTTTGGTATATTTAGCGAAATTGTTGGTATTTTTGGCTCAATTTTTGATATATATTTTGGTTCAACTTTTAGTAAATTATGGCTCAATTTTTATATATAGATTATACAAGTTGGTTACAATTTTTTTTATGAGAATGGTATATTTGTTTCGTTTCATAAATTGAAATATTTTTTTCATTAAAAAATGTTTAGAGGCTTAATCATTCAAATATAAAAGTCCGTTGGGTTTTTCGGACTTTTTCCATTTTGTCTAGGCTTTTTTTCATTCAAAAAATGTCATAAGGATGTATCCAACAGGTGTTAGAAAGTCCAATGATTTATTTAACAGGTTTTGAAATGTCCAATGATTTATTTGTTCCAAAAAATTGTTCAGTGACTTAACTGTTCCAAATACAAAAGTCCATTGGGTTTTATTGTAATTTTCCCAATTTTAAATTGTTTTAAATTTCTATTCAATTTATATATAATAGACCTTAATTATATATATATATATAATTAAATTATAAATATATTGATAGTCAAACCGAGACTAGGCGTACTTACTATAAGCACTCTAAGGGGGTTTAAGGAGGTTACCTATAATATGGTGTCGAATGAGTTAATGGTTTTTAAAATGCCCCGAAGTTACCATACTCACCGCCTCTTGTGTGGACTAGTGGAATTACCGAAAATGTTTGATAGGTCAATGTGACAAATTAAAAGTATTAACTATGAAGTATAAAACGAAATCCCGTTTAGTTATACTAAGAAATGTGAAAGTCTTATGCTACCCATAAAAAGAACACACATATTCTTATAGTTTGTTAACGAAGCGTGTGCGGTTTGCCGGCGCGTTAATCTGAAACTATAGTTGAAAATGATATAGCGCTCGCGATTCTCAAGCGTACTTGAGCCGAGGGGTCCATGTGTTTTTTGCATGGTCAATTCACTATCTGGTTTGTGATCCTCGGCATCCCAGTCACAAATAGAAGATAAGCATAATCGAGATTAACATGCCATTGACATAAGTCAATGAATCTCAAAAGACCTAGGAGTTTCATAGTGAATGAAATTAACAAATAGCATTTGTTTACCTAAATAAACTTTGTGATGTGATTACGGCATCCCTTTTCGCATCATAAAGTGAAATATGGATCCTAGCCTTGTTAAATATTTGTGTTATTATTTTTAAGGGTTAAATATCAAACTAACTAAAACTATATCTACAGATGGCTGAAAATATTCCTCCTCCTCCCCCTCCTACTCACTCAACATCCAACTTTACGTTACTCTCTATCCTAAGTAAAGATAAGTTGACCCCAAACTACTTGGATTGGATTCGTACCTTGAGAATTGCCTTAAGGTACGAAGACAAAGAGTAGTTGCTCGACGAGGATCTTCCTATACTAAATGATGATGCAAGCCCTGAAGCAATAACTGCATATAACAAGCAATTCACGGAATCCACAAAAGTCGCGTGTCTCATGTTAGCGTCCATGTCCCCGGAACTTCAAAAGAGTTTCGAGAACATGGGGGCTTTTGAACTAAATGAGCAGCTTCGTGAAATGTTTCAGGAGCAAACGAGACAAGAAAGGTTCCAAGTCGTAAAATCGCCTGTGGAATGTAAGCAACAGGATAGTGCCCCTGTATGTGCGCATGTGCAAAAGATGAAAGCGTACATTGACAGGTTGGACAATCTAGGTATCGATTTCCCAAGAGAGCTTGCCATTGATATGGTGCTAAACTCTCTTAGTGGGGCATATAAACAATTCATAGTGAACTTCAATATGAACAATATGGACAAGACCTTGATGGAGCTCCATGGCATGTTGAGATCTGCTGAAGCAAGTATGGTTAAGACCCAAATTGCTCACTCAACTGCTCTCGTCCTGGCCATTAGGGAAGGTGGTTGTAAAAAGAAGAAAGTTTCTCATCCCAAAGGGAAGGGAAAGGCTAAAGTTGTTTCTCGCAACCAAGGTCTTAAGAGAAAAGTTGTTTCTTCTAACATAGCACCCATAAGCGACCCTAAAGAGGCCATATGCTTTTACTGTCAAGAAAAGGGCCATTGGAAGAGAAGTTGCTCAAAATATCTGGAGGACTTGAAAATGAACAAGGTCAAAAGGTGTGGCACCTCAGGTATTTTTATGATTGAACTCCATAATACTTCGATTTCTAACTCTTGGGTCCTTGATACGGGGAGCTAAATCTAATCATGGGAAACAGGATGACTGCTGCTGTTACCAAGATTGGAGATTTTGAGCTCGTGCTTAGTAGTGGTTTTTCAATAAAGTTATTAGATTGTTGCTACTCACCAGAAATGGCTAGAAACATTATTTCTTTTCATGCATTCTACAAGGATGGTTTTGAATTTCAATTTGATAATAAAAATGGTTGCATTTTGGTTTATAAACATGGTTTATTTTATTTTAAAGCTTCTCCTTGTAATGGTGTGTATGAAAGTGTGATTTGTGTTGGTAGAAATAATAATAACTTAACTCTAAATGTTGGTTCCTCCAATAGTGAATTGGATAAATCATCGTTATGGCATCATCGTCTTGGCCACATAAACAATAAACGCATCGCCAAGCTCCAATCAGACGGAATCTTGGAATCATTTGACTTAAAGTAGGATGAAGAATGCGAGTCTTGCTTACTTGGCAAGATGACTAAAGCACCTTTCAAAGGAAAAATGGAAAGGGGTAAAGATCTGTTGGACTTAATCCACACAGATGTATGTTGACCGTTCAGATCTGCCACGAGAAACGGTGAGAGATACTTTGTTACTTTCACTGACGAGTTCAGTAGATATGGATTTATCTATTTGATGAAAAATAAGTCAGATACTTTTGAAGTGTTCAAAGGATTTAAAAACGAAGTAGAAAACCAACTGGGCAAGAAGATCAAGATGCTCCGATCCGACAGGGGTGGAGAATACTTGAGTCATGAATTCTATGACTATCTAAGGGATTGTGGAATAGTTTCACAATTATCTTCTCCCAGAACACCACAACTCAATGGTGTTGCCGAGAGAAGAAATCGAACACTACTTGATATGGTTCGGTCAATGATGAGTCGTGCTACACTTCCAATATCATTTTGGGGCTATGCCTTAGAAACTGCAACTCATATCTTAAACCTCGTCCCAACTAAGAAGGTTACAAAGACTCCCTCTGAAATGTGGACTGGGACTCGTCCCTCATTAGCACATATAAAGGTATGGGGTTGTGAAGTCTTCGTTCGGCGCGATACTAATGACAAGATAGAACCTAGAGCGGAGAAATGTCGATTCATTGGTTATCCCTACAAATCCTTTGGATATATATTTTACAAACCTTCTGAGAACAAATAGTTTGTAGCTCGAAGGGGGGTCTTCCAAGAAAGGGAGCTCATTTCCAAAGAGGATAGTGGGAGCAATATTTATCTTGAAGAAATTCAAGATACAACCAATGATGAGCCTATAGTTGACACTAGCACTCAACATAAGGTTGAACCACCTGTTGAGGAAACTAACATATCTCCACCACCTCTTCGCATAGCTAGTAGAGTTAGTAGAGTTAATCGACCTCCTGAATTTTATTATGGTTTCTATATTATAAAGGAAGGAGATATACTAGTCAATGATAAAACATTTGATAGTGCGGATGAGCCATCCAACTACAAGGAAGCGATGGCAGGCCCTGAGGCTGCCAAGTGGAAAGAGGCCATGGAGAGCGAGATTAAATCTATGTACGTCAACCAAGTTTGGAAATTGATTGATCATACACCAGGTCGCAAGACAGTTGGGTGTAAGTGGATCTTCAAAAAGAAGACGGACATGGATGGGAATGTGCACACATTCAAGGCTAGACTGGTTGCGAAAGGTTACACTCAAACTCAAGGGATTGATTATGATGAAACCTTCTCACCAGTGGCAAAGATTAAGTCTATCAGGATATTGCTTGGCATAGTTGCATTTCATGACTATGAAATATGGCAAATGGATGTAAAAACCGCTTTCCTTAATCGGAAACTTGATGAGGATGTGTATATGGCACAACCTGAAGGTTTTATACATTCCGAGTATTCAGATAAGGTGTGTAAGCTTGAAAGATCCATTTATGGACTTAAACAAGCGTCTCGTAGCTGGAATCTCTGTTTTCATGAAAAGGTCAAAGAGTTTGGATTTTCTTGAAGCGAAGATGAGTCCTGCGTATATGTTAAGGCTAGTGGGAGTAATGTTGTATTTCTAGTCTTGTATGTTGATGACATACTACTCATAGGAAATGATATTCCGACGTTGCAAGATGTAAAGGTCTGGCTCAGGAAACGTTTCGCTATGAAAGATTTGGGAAATGCATCATACATACTTGGAATAAGAATTTATCGAGATAGAACTAAACGTTTAAATGGACTTAGCCAAAGTACACACTTGGATAAGATATTGAAGAAATTCAATATGAGTGAATCCAAAAAGGGGTATTTGCCCATGCAACATGGCATAAGATTGAGTAAAGATCAATGTCTAAGCACTAGTGAAGAACTAGACAGAATGAGTCGAATTCCATATGCATCTGCTATAGGATCGATCATGTATGCCATGACATGTACTAGACCTGATATCTCATTTGCTTTAAGCATGGTGAGTAGATATCAAGGGAACCCAGGCGAAAGTCATTGGACAGCTGTAAAGAACATTCTTAAGTATCTTCGGAGGACTAAAGAAATGTTCTTGGTCTATGGTGGAAAGGATGAGTTACAAGTAACAGGTTATACCAATGCGAGTTTCCAGACAGATCGGGATGATTCCCGCTCGCAGTCAGGATGGGTGTTCCTGTTGAATGGTGGGGTCGTGACTTAGAATAGTTCCAAACAGGACACGGTGGCTGACTCCACGTGTGAATCGGAATATGTCGCAGCTAGTGAAGCAGCAAAAAAGGCTGCATGGTTGAAGAATTTCATAGGTGATCTGGGCGTTGTACCAAGCATCAGTGAACCCATTGAAATCTTCTGTGATAACGAAGGTGGAGTCGCATTGACTAAAGAACCTAAAGACCATGGGAAGTCAAAGAACATAGAGAGGAAGTATCACCTTGTGCGACACAAGGTTGCGGAAAAACAGATCGTGGTGAGTAGAGTGCCGACTGAATCCGGCAGATCCTTTCACGAAAGCACTAACTCGACCCAAACATGAGTATCATACTGAAGCCATAGGTGTTACAATTATCAATACATTATGAATGTTTTAGTTATTAGATTGATTTATATATATTTAAACATAATAAATTGTATTTGATTTGGAGATTATTATATGGAGATTATCATATATGCTAGATTGTGTCCATTTGCATTTAATTTATTATCGATTTTCGTTTTGCATGTTTAGAACAAACTTCCTAAGTATTAATTTCCTAAACCTCCACAGTCAGTCATACTCCTGGAAGTAAGTAGTGATTCAAGACTGTCATGGAGTGTTAGAAGCATAGAGACTGCAACTAACACTCATGAGTACTTAATAGTGATTTGAGTATTGGAATAACCCACACTCAAAAGTTTACTTCATGGATTAAGTCAAAGTAATTTCGAGATGATAATATTTTATGTTCTTCAAACGGAGATATATAGAGTTTTGCTCTAGGATTTTGTTATGCTTTGGTGTGCTCCAACGTTGTCCGTAACTGGCGGTTATACAAGGTATGACCATGTATAATATGATGAATAGAAATGAACTATGTAGTCAAAGTTTATTTGTTCCTTCTGCCTAAACAGGAGAAGCGATATCCATGGGCCCCTCGATGATTTGGTGTTGACATTAAGTGTTTGGCCAAACCCTGACTAGAATTGATGTGTTCGATTGAGTTGTTGGAAATTTTTAGTTAAAAATGTGGTTTTTAACTAACTTTGGACACAAGTAATTATATGTATATGCGTTATATATAATAATAATTTTATGGGTTCGTGTTCTCCTATATGAGAGCTTCGAAACCATATATTATGTGTCCAAAATGGAGATTGTGTGAATGAGATATCGATGCTCAAAGTAGAGCATTCGGTTAGAAAATGGTAGCAACTCTTGATGGATTTGGAAGGTGTCCCACATAGGAAGGAGGCATAAACTTGAAGTAGTTTATAAGTAAAAACCTCCAAAGGGCTTACAAGCTCTTTGATAGGTTTTTCCTCCAATACCTACACGCGTGCAGGGGGGGTGCGGTTTGGCGATTTTGTAGGCTAAACCAATCGAACTCATGTACGTGCGCATCTGCGGACACGAATGCAGTTCCAAATTCTCGGGGTCGCACGGACCGGTTTTGCTAAAATTTTCGAGATCAGTTTGAACGTTTGTAACTGAAATCCGTTTTAATTTTTTTTTTAATAATTTCGGTTTCAGTTTTAAATGTAATTGTCGGTTTTGATCTTGAGAATTAAGTAGCATTAATTACCATCGGTTTCATGGAACTAATCTGAGAGTATTAAAGAGGACCTTGGGGTCCATTCTCGGACACAGTTTACACACTGCTTTCTCCTAAAAATCTCTCTGCAATTCGACTGCTCCGGCGACTTTTTCAGGCAAGTTTCTTCTCCGGCAGTTTCGACTGTTCGAACCGTTGTACCCTGGGAACAGACCGAGAATCTGTTTAAGGGCATCGTGTCTAACACGAGCCTCGGTTTTCTTAACATTCTGTTTGTTTCTTCTTCTTCTTCTGTTTCAATTTATTTTACTGCTTTGCTTCTACTGTTTCTGTTCTGTTTGTAATATACACACTGTTTCTAAGGAATTTGTTTCTAAAAACAGTTTCTGCTTCTACCCCAGTTCTAACATGAGTAGTGTGATGAATTCAACACATTTCGGAAATCGGGAAACATAATCTTGATCCATGAGATAGACAATTATCCATGTCTCATGTTCATATGATATCTTGTAGAATAAAGGAACATTAAGTCACTTATCTTAGGACCGAATTTTATCAGAGTTCGGCAGCTGTATTGGATGGCTTGCTCTCTGCTGATTATTTGAGATTGTTAGACCAAATAGAGTTAATAACTTGTCCAAGTGGGAGACTGTTGGATATAGTGTCCAGAGTTATTAACTGTTGGTAACGTTTCTTATAATAGCAGGGTCCTTTTGGGTTGCCCTTAAGACCCAAATAAACAATCAGAAGATAAAGGGGGTAGTTTGTTAATTTGTCATTTGATGATAAATTAATTAGAAGATAAAATATATAATTAATTAGATTAATTATATAAAGTATAGGGATAATGATAATTGATTAAAATAGTTTAATCAAGATTATCGGTTCAAGGGGGCAAAGTGTAAAATAGAGAAGCATAAGAGGGTTATAAATAGACTGCTAGGGGTCAAACCCTAGAAGCAGTTTTTGAGTCTTTCCTCTCTCTCTCTCTCTCTCTCTTAGATCGATCTCCCCTCTCCCTCTCTCCCAAAATCAAGAACCCTAATAAGGGTTTAAGATTTAAACCTCTTCTTGATTGTTAGATTTTGGTTTTTTTAAGTGTGAGCCACTACAGGGATTCATACTATTGGTCCTTGACATCCAAGAAGCGAGATCAAAAAGGTTTGATTCATAATTGTGGTTTTCGACAATCACAATATCCAAGTAAGTAATTTATGTTCATCCGTTTGTAGTTAAATATCTAGAACGTATGTTTTATTATAGGTTGTTAGTATTGCCATTGATGATGATTTTTAAATATGTTTCCGTTGCCTATATCATGTGGTAGTAGTTTTACTAAAACCTTACAATATCAAGTGTAATAAACAACTATTACTTCAAATAACTAAAATACACTTCAATAATGACCAACAGGAAACAAAAATCAGTAGCATCAGACATCAATAGTTGTGATGATGACAATGAGTCGATATAAGTTTAGCATGAAAATTTATAAAAAGGAGAACATTGCATTGAACAAAATATCTTCGAATGAAAGTGTTGCAAGTTTTGTGTGACCTAAGAATCATCATTAACAACCGTTATGTGTTGTCTTCGGTAGGTGGGGTGATTTTTTGGGGGTAGGATGGGGGGATCCAGGATTTTTACCTAGTGGGGTCACCTTTAAGATAGACTAAAAGCCCGCAAAATCGTTTGACGTGTTTTTAGCCTAATAACATCGTTTCGAAATATTTTTAAAGTTTTCTGGTTGATTTCAAAATAATTTTTAGTCTTTTTATCAATTTCAAATGACTTTTTCGTTTTTTGGTTAATTTCCAGAGACCTTTTTGAAGTTGGTGATGGTCGGCTAGAATTATGGGGTCCCTTGCAAAAATTTAGTGGGGGGAAATAAGTTACAAGTTAAAATAAAATTTAACCCTTAAAACTTTTTTTTAGTTTCTATTAGGGTCCCTTCCCTACATTAGCAATGGAGTAAGTGGGAGTGTGTGTGTGTGGGTGGGCGCTTGGTTGGAGGTATTAGGGTGTGAGGAATGAGAATGAGAACAAATAATGATGCTCACTTGGGTATAAATAATGCATCGAGTGATTGCTTAAAAGTGGGTATCATCCACACCCTTATAAATTGGGTGGAATGACTTTTCTTTCCCACCATTATCATCCCTTATTATAAAACCAAACGAAACAAACCCATTAAATTCTACACAGAGATAAGGTGGGGGTAGGATGTAGGCAGACCTTATCATATACCCATTCCCATTTTCATCTCGTTAAAATGAAAACCACAAGAGTTGTGGCGTACTGGTTGAGGCCCTGGGGGATGTGGTGGAATATCCCATATGCCCAAGGTTTGAATCCAGGCGTATACAACAGTTGTGACCACTGAGTTTATCAGGGTTGATGTATTGTAGTGATAATTTGTCAGAATTAGTCCAGACACAGCCTGGGACGCCCTTCCAAAAAAATCCCGTTAAAATGAATCAAACCCACTTAGTGATAATGCCTTTACTTTCATTGAGCTAAATCTATCAAACCCTGAAAAAGAACGCTAGATATGAACTATGAAGAACACGCAAAGGAATAGAGAATATCTTCGAGCATCTTTTATTTCACTCCCTTGGATCCTCAACTTGGTAGCTACAAATGAGAGATATCTCTTTTTATAGGAGGCTTCAACCATCTAATGAAGGATTAGATTAAAAAAAATTCTAGTTTTTCTACTATACAAGGTGTAGCTTACAAGCATCATGAAGTTTTATGAGCTAAGGCAACCTTGGAAAGGATAACTAGATATTAGAAAGTGAACTCTTTTGTGATTTATTATTTACTCTCTATCACTACTGATGTGCTCATTGTTCTTTATCACTCGTAAAATTTGATCCTCACATTCAGATGCTATGGATGTGGGAAGCCTGTCCTTCAGAGGAGGCTCTAACCCACCCTTGAGGGAAAGACATAGATCAAGAAACATTTTTATTTTATTTTTCTGATGTATTCTTGATATTTATATACGGGCAAACTCACACACTTCTCACCTATGGCGAGAATATTATGGTGAATACTAGGATTATTTTGAAAGAAGCTATTCAAGAACAAGCAGCCTAAACCAAAAGTCATCGAACCTGCCGTACCCAGGCTACAGGTAGAGCTGATAGGCATCAACTTCATTGATTATAGCTTCATTTCTTTCCTCTATCTCTTCATATGTATTACCCAAATTCCAAATATTGAGTTTTTTTTTACTTTGACTTTTTTACAGCTTTATTGTTTTCGAGCTAAATTGAAGAAATAAATCTGTTTACTTAGATTTTCTTCATTTGTGGTTGTTACTTTGTCCAAACACAGGATGTCAGAGGGGGGTGGGGGGGGGGGGTCAAAGGATTTTTGAAGACTTTGTTGGTGGTCTTTTGTAAATTTTATTTCCACCGGTTGGCTTATGGCATATCTCCAAAACCATGATGTACTAGATTAACTACTTTATTTTGATGTATATCCTTTTTACCATCATGGTTTATCCATGGGATTAATTTGTATAAGTACTTTTTGTTTTAGTGTTCAATTCCTTTTGTATATTAAGGATTGGCTAGGATTATATTGCAAGTTAGGAAGTAAGATTTGAAGTTTAGTAGTTAAAGCATTAGATGGATGTACTTTTGTAAACTCAGGCAAGCATTTGAAAGCATTAAGCTTTTGGGTAAATTTTATTTCAAGTGTTCATCTTTACTTTTCTTGCCATTTACATTCCTTTTCTTCAATTATTTCAAGCATTTACTTTGAGCCTTTAATGTAACTTTCTTTAAGTCGAAATTAGAAGGAAAGCCAAGTAATAATAGACTAAACCTTCTGCTTGGGTGTAAAAGGATGCTGAGATTAAGGGGCCGTTTACTAAACGCTTATCCGTAAATGCTTACCCTTAATTTAACGAAGGTTTCAGTTATTTTTAACTGAGGTTTTGGTCATTTTTGTCAAATAAGAAGAGAGACTGTTACTAAATAAACATTTTATGTGAATTGGTAGTTTGAACCAATTTCCCAATTTTAAAACTCTGATCCATCCCCCAACAAGCGTCGTTCGTAACCAGTTTATCTGCATCGACTTCTAGGGTTTGTTTCTCCTCATTTCTGCATCAATGGCTGAAGTGATGAACATGCCCATCGATTCCGTCGATCGCCGGAGTAGTGGAGAAAACAAAGACGAAGACGATGATAACGACAAGAAGTTGGCCAACGAAGAAAATGCTGATGCATCTCCACCAGCACCAGCACCAGTGCAAGCTCCAACACCAGCACCAGCACCAGCACGACCATCCTCGCAACGCCGTGACCGTGACTCAAGAGAGAGAAGAAATGATGACAGGGACCGTGACACTGACCGCCCATCTAATCGTCGTTCTGATTACTACGATAATCGTAATTACAAGAGGCGTGCTGCTAGCCCTAGCTCTCCTCCTCCACCTCTGTATCGTGACCGCCGTGGTGGTGGCCATTCTCCTCCTCGGCGTTCACCTCCATTCCCGCCGTTTAAGAGGTCTCGCAGGGATGAAGGTGGTTATGACGGCCGTCGTGGAAGTCCTCGTGGAGGTTTCGGACCTGGTGATAGAAGGTTGGTACTTAGTTTAAGTTATTATTCCACTCGTTTCGTAGGCCATTTACCCATTTCATTAGAATTTGTGTGATGGTGCTGATTTTATCTTACCAGATGGATGATTAGGCTTTTTAAGCTAACCAGGGTTCAGACAATTGCTTATTTTTATAGTCTATGTGCTAGTAAGGGGATCTCATTCCAGGGAGATTGTGGCAATATTATCGTCTGTATATCTCTAATTCTCCTGCTGCATGAATAATATTTAAAGTTTGCAACCATTGTCTAAACCAAGCAACATCTTGATTAAGCAATTATGTCATCAAAAGGACTGAGGACTGTGATTAGTATACCTCTTTTCTAGCCTTTATAAACTATATGGGCACTTTTCTTCTTTTCAACATCACCAATGCTCAGGAAAGACTTTAATTTAGAAAAGAAGGGAGATGTAATAGTTGAAAGTGAGCTGTGAAGACGAGAAAGAAGGTGTTGTCGATTTTGAGCCATGAGAAGACAGTTTATGACATGGAATAAAGAAAAGGTTCCAACACTGAGGTTTCATTGGATTTACTGTATTCTAATTCCAAATATTGAATCAAACAATCATAAAATCTGACCCTAGTTCCTGGGAAAATTGAAATCCAAGTGAATCTAACCTTCCATGTCTTGTAGAGATGCCAAATGGCAATTCTATTCTTGTGATGCCTTACTAAAATGAACAAAGTCTGTGTTTTTGATAAATGCCAGTTAAGATATAAAACACAGTGAACTCTATTTCCATTGGATCTACTTAGTAGTAATGTATTTGAAAGTACTTCTATGTGTTGCAAGGAAGTGGGATTAGTGGAGATCCCAATTCTTTTATGCAGTCTTTGGTAGTTTTTTCCTTCTTTTGTTGTCATAGATATGAACAAAAGCTCGTGTCTACGTATTTCTATGTATGTATGTGTGTACACATACACATCACTCAATTCACAATCATGGTTTGAGGAGAAGGATTTACTTCCAATCACGGTTGATGAAAATACATTTGCTTATTTGTGATTGCCTCTTCTCTGGTTTTAATTTTCATCCTTGTTCATGATGTTATAACATAACAACTCCTCCATTCCAATTTGAATTCAGGTCAGTCTTAGAGGATGCTTGTTGTTGTTGCTGCAATTTCTTTAAAATATTAATCCGAGTCATATATCAGTGAGCTTGACCACAGGTCAGCCTTTCCAGGATATAAAAAAAACGAGAAGAGAGTAAAGATAATTATTTGAACTATATCCTAAAAAAACATAAAGCGCACCTTTTCTAATAGCACTTATTAGTTATGCTTTCTTTACATCTTACACTACTTTTTTATGTTAGTAGGTTTGAGAGTTGGGTAAAACAAAGATAATCAATCGGAAGAGTAAATTCCATACAAAGTAAGGTTCGGGAGGGAAAATGTTTGTAGACCTTTTTTCTGTCCTAAGGGATAGAGATGTTGTTCCCATGAAAACCCTCCACTTGCTATTTGCAGAGATTTGGAATCTTAAGCGACCTCAGTAATATGTCAAAAAAAGATGCAGTTTGCAAGAGTTAATGAAGACCAAATAGATGAATTAGGGCAAGTACGCATGTTAAACATGGAAAAAAAGATCATGCCATGGCATTAAAACCACAAGGAAAAGTACGAGATAGCTAACCGACATAACATGAAAATTAACCTAGTCCCCATTCTGGCTGAACTCAATCAAAGGCTACTACATGTTACCCTCAAAGAGTTTTTACTACGTTTCTTAAGACTCTAATACCTAGATGTGCTATCTACCCCCGGTTCCTACCATCGTCTTGATCCCTACTTCATCCTTCTACCACATAAACCAAAAGCCTCACATGAATCTGCTACCATAGTTATACTTCCAAAGGAATCCCCATATGAGGTCATAATTCATACTTTGGAAATGTCTAAAGCCTTCTTGTTTTTCTCACGTCCTTCTTGGCTTTCCCTTCTGCCTCACCACCTTGATCGTTACGCTCCCAACCCTCCTCACCGGTGCCGAAACCACCACAGGTTTGTATGGGAGTTGATAGATACTAGGTATTGAATCTTTCGTTTTTTGAGTTTCATCAGGATTCACCTTTAGCCCTTTACTTCTTGTTCTCTCCTTATAAGTTAGCTCCTAGTATTTGAAAGCAAACATGCTAAGATCTTACCTTATGTCGTAAATCTTTGCAATATGCGCCCCTTAAAGTTTAGCTTTATAAAACATATGCATAATACTTATGAGTACTTGCATAAAAATAAATGTTCTTCATATTTATCCAAGCTCAATATAGTGACCGTATTTATATCAAAAACGAATATGCAATAATATTTTGATGTTATGACATATATGAAATTCGTTCGAGGGGACTCAATTTTTTAGACAAATAGAAAGCTTGAGACAAGTTCCGGATCACAAGTGTTAACCAAAATATGTACAGTTGAATATTGGTTTATGTTTGTTAACCGTACAACTTCTATTTATAGTACAAGTTTCATGTTTGTACACCATCTAATATGCTCAACATCCAATTCACGAACATAAACCCAATCTTAAGTATATTGGATTTCGATAATTTACATTTTACAGTAAGTTAAAACACTAGGAGTAGAAACCAAACCATAAGCTAGACGTGAAGAGCAAGGACACATCAAACAATTAGATAACATATCGTGACAATAGGAAAGCAACCATCTATGTTTCTTTAGTTTTTATTCAAGATTTATATTTTATAATCTAAATATAATGACATAGCAAGTGAAAAATTGTTGTGACAATGGGTTATGTAATAACTTGGTTTGGCAAAAAGGATATAGTTTTGAGTCATGACAGAAACATGAATCATTTATCACTACTTTGTATGCTCCTCCTGTATGACAGCATGAGATCATTTTTGTATTTCTATTCTACCAAATCTTGGTATCATCTTATTCTTGGCTAGAGAATGAAGACTTAGTTTGACCTAGAGAAAACCATATGGAAATTCAAGTAGCTTTGTTGTGGAACCCATTACTCAAACTTTTAAAATGGTATAAAAAGTTGATATTTGTAGAAGCGTTTATTTTCTCTCTTTAGTTGATGGGTTCTTTGCTTGTCAATCTATGTTTACATGGCACTAATTTTGTTTAAAAATAGAATAATGTACAAATGAAAAGAAGTTGAGCTTAATGGGTTAACTTTCAAAAAACTTAGTAGCAAGTTGCAACCTTGAGCAAACTTTTGTATTTACTACTCACTCAGAATTGATCTTTTTATCAATGTAGAAGTAGAATGGCACAACATACAACGCATCATAATATTATTTTTATGCAATATCATATTTGCTAAACAAATTTATTAGTCTACCGTCAAGAAGGTTTTAGAAATTTTGCCATCCACAATAATTGTGTAATACGAGCTCTTCAAAGTTTTACTTGCTAAGAATTAACTCCATATACAGGTAGAGGCAAATAAGGTCGGCATCTGACTTGATTAAGCATAAGTTATACCACTTTTAGAGTGAACTAAAAATTGATTACTGTGAAATCTAGAAAAGAAATGTGCAAACTTAATTAGGTTGTCTATAAAGCAGGTTAAACCAAAATAACAACAAATATTAATAGGAAATGCTAGTTGATGGGATTTTTTTAGCATTGACAGAATCGAGTTTTCATACATATGAATCCTATGCATTTCATCTTCAAGGAGTATCAGCTTAATGATTATAAGTTGTAACATGTAGGCTCATTTTTTTTGGTTCTTACATGGTAGGCCCAAGATTTGTCTTGCTAGTACAGGCTTATTGTTTTCAGTTTTTACAATTTTAGCACTTGGACCCAATATTGTATTAAATTTATGTCACAGGTTTGGATATGATCACCCTGGCAACTATGAGCATGGTGGCAGAGCTGGTTATCCGGAAGATCGGCCTCGTGGTCGGTATGGTGGCCGCTCATCTGGTGGATACCAAGGTGGTCCATCTGGTAAGTACTAAGCACCAACTATGCAATTAACATTTTTTTAGTTTCACAGTTGCAGTGAATAATGAATTGTTTTATGGTTGGAGTTTTGCCGTTTGACGATGAAGCTTTCAGATGTATGTTTATTTGTAGTATATCAAATGTCAACCGGTTTGAAGCAAAAAGAATAATAAGTGTTAGGTACTCAAAAGGAGTCTCTAAAATTTTGAGTGTCAATCTCTCTTTTGATAGACGTGCTCATGTTGTCTCCTTCCTTAAATGATCCTAAACTCTGCTCAATTAGACCTCGACTTTTGTTTCATTTGTCTCCATCCTCTTTGAACGCCTTTATCTCTTCACATTCTTCAACTCATCGGAAGGGAGGCCTAGATCCATCTTAATCATACTGATTGTCTGTTATTGCATCTATCAAGCATTAATATGTTTATTCATAGCTCAAATATTGTTATGTTCAACACCGTTTCTGCTGATGCTTCTCTCCTGTTCAAGTTCGCCTCCAAAGTGTTCATCCTTGGGTTTGTTTGGCGCCTGAATCTGAACGAATTGGAATGATGATCAATTGGAACTAAATTCACACCTTGTACTGTATGGAGCTGTTAACTTTTAAGAGATGGTTTGCCTATCAATTACTAGGCTATACCATACAACATGCCATCAAGTTCAGTTATATTTTGTTATTTTTATTTTTAAGTTCCCTTCACTTGTATCTATGGTGGTCTTTTGCAGATTGGGATTTCCCTCGTGGAGGTTACAATGATGCTGCCGTTACACATAGGTGAGCATCATCAAACTAGTTTGTAACTGTATGATGTTTACACTTGTAGCACTGGATTTGCCTAATTTGGATTCCTATTTTGTTTTAAAAAACTTATTATAGCTAACATTTGTTCCTTCGCGTTGGATTGTTCTTTTGTTTGTTTCCTCTATTCCTGCGTATAGTTTCATACAGTATCATAGTAGCCCTCTTGATCAGTCTCACCGTCACTGGAATTAGGATGATCTTTTTGAGTTATTCTCCTACTAAAAAAGGCTATCGATGTTATTGTTCTCCCATGAAAAGACTTATGTCTCAGGGGATGCCACAGGTTCTTTGAGAAAAGTTACCTATTTCTTTGCCAACTTGCTTCAGAGGGGAGAGCAGTCATCAAGAGCAAGAAGCTCAATGGTTGTGGGGGGTTAGAACTACCTGTAAATCAACCCTCTCCTACACCTTCCACTCGGCCAACTCCTTAAACCCCTTTTGAAACACCACATACTCCAAACCAAGATCAACAACCAGAGTTGTGTGTTTATTCTAGAAGACAGAGAATAATCAAGTCATGAATCCTCAATCCTCATCATGGTCAAGAAACTAACGTAGAGATAGTGGAATTACCACTTAATAGAGGGTGGTAGGATGAAAATGGGTGTTCACTGTCAAGTACAATGCTAATGGTTCTATGGAGAGGTACAAAGCTCGATTAGTTGCAAAATGATTTACACTAACCTTTGGAATTGAGTATACCGAGACCTTTGTCCCAGTTGCCAAACTCAACACTATCAGAGTCTTTACTCTCTATGCTATAGATGTAACAAATGCATTTCTAAATGGTGAACTTGAAGAGGAAGTCTATATGAGCCAACCTCCTAGATTTGAAGAAACTCATGGTGCGAGTGCGACAACTGTTTGCCAACTTAACAAGTCTTGTATGGTCTAAAACAAGCGATTGTGTCGGAAATGATGCCGAGGAGATGAATCTTATAAAAGAATTGATGGCAAAGGAGTGTGAATTCAAGAACCTAGGTGCACTGAGATAGTTTTTGGGTATGGAACTTTCTAGAAGCAAACAAGGTATTTCTCTTCCTCAAAGGAAGTACACTCGTTATAAAGGAAGCTAGAATGCTTGTTGTAAACCTAGCAAAACCCCAATTGAACTCGGAGACAAAACAAAAACGTTGAAGAGAGATACCAACGATTGGTAGGAAAATTTATACATCTCTCATACACTAGACCTGATATTGCCTTTGCCGTAAGTCTAGCAAGTCTATATGCTAATCCTTGTCAAGGGTACCTCAATGCTGTGTAAAAAATCTTGACGTATCTAAAGCAAACTCTAGGGAAAGGGTTATTTTTCAAAATATCGAGCGAACGAAAGGTTAAAGTATTTATAAATGCTGATTAGGATGGATCAATTGATGATGGAAGATCTTCATTTGGCAAGAAGCAGTGCAGAAGCAGAATACAAAGCCATGGCCCATGGAATTTGTGAAGCAATTTAGATAAAACGGTTGCTGAAAGGATTAAAGATTGAATATCAAGGTCTTGTCCAACTTTATTGTGACCAATCTGCAATCAAGATGGTTCATAACCGCATACATCATGATCGAACAAAGCATATAGAAGTGGATCGCCTTTTTGTTACATAAAAGATTGATGGAGGAATAATCAAGATTGAATTCGTCCCTAGCGGCCAATAGTTGGCTGATATTCTTACTAAGGGGTTATCTGAACGAGTAGTTGATTTTCTTTCATGCAAGCTTGGACTTATCTTCATTTATAGTCAAGCTTGAGGGGGAGTGTTGACGGCTGGAAATCAAATCAAATCCTAATTGCATACACCATCCTTCTTATTATAGGATTAGAATTGATTGTATAAAAGGGAAAAGTTCAAAAAAACCCAACCAACTTTCCAATTTTGATTAATTAAGTCCCTGATTTTTTTTTGAATGAATAAACCGTTAAACTTTCTTATTTTGAATGATCAAGTCCCTAAACATTTTTTTGAATAAATAACCATCGAACTTTTAGAAATTGGTTAATTACATCTTTTTAACCCCCAACAGCTACCTATAACCGGCTAGAAAGGTTTTTAAGTAGAAAAAAAAACTGAAATCCGTTTTACCATTACGAAACCCTATGTCATTCAAACCACTCGTACTTAACGCCATTGCTCCCCTTTCTCACCTCTCGCCGCCCCATCATCATCTGTTAGTTAGCAGATTAGTTTTTTTTTACTTTAAAATCATCTTAGACAGTTCAGGTAGTTTTTTTGGGTTAAAAATATGTAGGTAACCAATTTATAAAAGTCTGATGATTTATTTATTCAAAAAAATGTTTAGGGACTTAAATCATTCATATGAGAAAGTTCAATGGTTTATTCATCCAAAATAATAGCTTAGGGCCTTAACCATTCAAAATGGGAAAGTTCATTAGGTTTTTTTTTTGAACTTTTCCAATATCTTTTCCTTATTTCATCTACTCTTTCTGTATAAATAGGAGTCTCTTTTATTCAAGTAAAATAAGAAAAAAAACAAATTTCTCTCTATTCCTGCCTATAGTTTCATACACTCATAGTTCTACACAATCACACGAATGGAACTTTTATGTTGTGAAAAGGCATGCTACATAATGAGGTATGGATTTTACCTTGTATCTTTTATTTCTAGATGGGACACCTTATTTTGCCGATTCATGCCCCTGGTAAAATAAGTTCAAGATTGATTTGACATAGAGCTCCAGTGGTAAAATAAATTCAAGATTGAGTTGAAATAGAGAGTTGTTAGTAATTTATAAGGCCTCAGTGTAAAAGACTAATTAGAAGCAAGCAGTTTAGGTGATATGTAGGTATGTTTCTAGCTTTAGGTTTCTATTATGTGATTATAAATAATGAGGAAAAAAATAAACTGAAACTCCTACAATTTGTGTTATCTGTTATTTTATTTATAAATTTATTGGTTTCTCCCTCCGCCCTTTAAGCATCTCGATATTGTGGATATTCAGAGGATGTGTTGGTTGGAAGAAGTAATGTGATTTCTATCTCCATGACAATATTTAATAAAGGTTCCTCTGGGTACATATAAGTATTGCAATCTAAATTTAAATGTGAATGTGATGTTGTAAGTTGTTTTTTCAGGGAAGGCTTGATGTCTTATAAGCAGTTCATTCAGGAGCTTGAAGATGATATACTGCCATCTGAAGCTGAACGCAGGTATAGTGATGCTGTGAGGGTACTCACTAGACCCTCACCTGGGTTTTAATATTGCTCCCCTCTTGGTTTTCTAAATCGTTAACCTTTTATGTTGACATGTTCTACAGATATCAAGAATACAAGTCGGAATACATAACAACTCAGAAACGAGCTTATTTTGATGCTCATAAAGGCGAAAATTGGTACCTTCTACACATATAAATATATGTATATATATATATATATCCTCCCTGTTATTCTGTAATTGCAACCTTTTCTCTCTAATATTTGCTTTATGATGTAGGTTGAAAGATAGATACCACCCCACAAATTTGCTTGCAGTAATTGAAAGGTGTGCTTTTGTATTTTGTGGGAGAAGCTAATCGTCACACTCAAAAACAATTTCTTCCATTTTAATTAGTTTTTTTATTGCTACTCTCTTATAATCTGGTTCTTATTGCTTGTTAGATGCCAATTTTATATTCTTCTTGCATTTTCATTTCAGGAGAAATGAACTTGCTCGGAAGTTGGCAAAGGAATTTTTGAATGATTTGCAGAGCGGATCATTAGATTTGTAAGATATGCTTCCATTGTTTTTTTTATTACTCCCCAAAAACTAGTGCATTTGTAACATTTCTTTACATGAATCAGAGGTCCTGGTGTCACTGCTTCATCTTCAAACAAGTTAGGCCATGCAAATGCAAGTAATCCCAATTCTGAAGATGAAGTAGATACAGGTGGCAAAAGAAGATGGCATGGCCGCATCCCAACAAAAGATTCTGATCCATTCCCAGCCGCTCCTAAGGCTGACCCAGTCAGCTCTGAACCCAGACGAATCCAGCTTGACGTAGAACAAGCACAAGCACTTGTAAAGAAACTTGACCTAGAGAAAGGAATAGAGGATAATATATTATCCAGAGCTGATAACGAGAGAACAAATAGGGATAAATCCCATGGTGGGTCCAGTGGCCCAGTTGTCATTATTCGTGGTTTAACATCTGTCAAAGGTCTTGAGGGTGTTGAGTTGTTAGATACACTTATTACTTATCTCTGGCGGATTCATGGTTTGGATTATTATGGAATGGTTGAGAAAAGTGAAGCTAAAGGTTTTCGGCATGTAAGGGTGGATGGCAAGACTTCAGATATAAACAACAATTCAGCTGAATGGGAAAAGAAAGTAGATTCACGATGGCAAGAACGATTGAAGGGTCAAGATCCTTTGGAAATTATGACTGCAAAGGAGAAGATAGATGCTGCTGCATCTGAGTCGTTGGATCCTTATGTTCGTAAAATACGAGATGAGAAATACGGATGGAAGTATGGTTGTGGAGCGAAAGGTTGCACCAAGCTGTTTCATGCTGCTGAGTTTGTTCACAAACATTTAAAGCTGAAACACCCAGAGGTTGTGATGGAACTAACTTCTAAAGTGCGTGAAGATTTGTATTTCCAAAATTATATGAAGTAAGTTTTATTTCTTTAAATAACCTTTACTTTCCCTTTAGAAAATGCTGCTAATGAAGATATTTTTGTAATCTGTAGTGATGAAGACGCACCTGGTGGGAAACCTATCATGCAGCCTTCTTTACCGGTATTCTTTCTGTTACATTTTTTGTCTCACCATGCTAATTTTTTTTTAGCTTATACAGCCTGATGTTATTTCCTTTTGAAACAAATAGTAAAATGTTCCTATTGGTGCTTCTGTTAACATGGTTTAATTTTCACTCGGAATGCTGCAAAAAATTGCACTACGTGTTTTGGATGTTGTGTTGGATGCTTTCTAGTTTGATTGAATGGGAATAATTTGTTTTCTTCTTCTTGCCATGCCAAATTAAACAGCAATTATGAGGTGTACGTGCTCTATGGCCTGCAACTCTAAGCATCTCCAAAATGGAGAAAATAGGGATTTTGAGCAATTTTTTGCTCCAACAGCATCTCCATAATGGAGAAAGTGTGATAGAGATTACAAAAATCTCCGACTTTGGAGAAATCTCCAAAAATGATTGCCATGAGATGAGAGAGAAACCTTTTTTTATTATAAGAAAAATTGAAATTAAACATTTAGGTGAGATAAATAATATTTTATTAGAAAGATAGAATATTTTAATAATATAATGAATATTGTATCTTCAAATGGAGATGCTGTTGGAGTTGAATGTAATATTTTTTAGAGATTTTGAATTTTGAGTTTCCATTTTGGAAAAATTATTGAGAAGCTTTTGGAGATGCCAACCCCACTCGGCATGGTAAATTATCTAATCTTCATATAGAAATACATAGAAATTTGATGATCTTACTTAAAACCTCCCAGCTCCTAGATAACATAAGCTGAATTAATTATTTTTCGTCCTACTTGGTCCAAATTCACTAAAATCTCAAGGTTCTCTTCTGCTTTAACATAGTTATGGTCCCAGCATATATATATATATATATATATATATATATATAGGGGAAGGATCAAATGAGAACCACCCCTCCTTAAAGGAACAAAGGAACAAATTGTGGACCACATATGATGTGGGTCCCACATAATATTAAATCATTTATGATTTAATATTATGTGGGACCCACATCATATGTGATCCACAAGTGTCCCTTTGTTCCTTTAAAAATGCAAAGTTCTCATTTGAACCTTCCTCTCTCTCTCTCTCTCTATATATATATATATACACACACAGGGTTGGGTTCCGGTGAAAAGGAGAGTTAAGGTGAGAAGCATAAGAAAGGATCTCTAACCTTGGATGCATATTAGGATGAGATGCACCAGATCAATCCCCGTATGAAATGCAATTCATGGGTGGGTTTGAGATTAAAGGTGATTGGTTCTAGATCCCTTTTTACGCTTCTCAGCTTAACTCTTCTTCTTACACGATCCCTCGCCTATATATATATATATACGTGAACATTCCTAAACAGATACATACACCATAATACTTCAACTTCCATATCTTACCATTATGAGTTTTGCCTTTTAATTTGTTATGTTTTCAGAAAGATAGGCCACAGAGGCGTAGAAAAGATGAGCGTGGTAATCGCAGAGAACATGATAACCGAAGCAATGGGGGTGAAAGATTTGATAGGGGGGATGAGAATCCACAGTCAATGGAGTCAGAAGATGGAGGAAATTCTGACGACCCAATGTTTGATAATTTCGGTGGACATGTTTCAGCCTTCCCATCGGACATACCTCCTCCTCCAGTATTAATGCCTGTACCTGGTGCCGGGTGAGTTGACTTTTTGTTTAAAAGTATATAATATTTATATACAGCAAATGCAACAAATAAACGCACACACTCTCCTCACCTCACCTTTAGGTGAGGTTTGAACCCCTGGCCTCCTAGTCCTAAAGGCTACGATACTGCTAGGCCAAAGGCCCTATTGGTCGGGTGAGTTGACTTTAAATTGTGTGATTGTATATAACATGAGGGCTATTACGGTCATTTAACATGGTTTATGGTATTGGCAGTCCGTTGGGTCCGTTTGTCCCTGCTCCTCCTGAAGTTGCAATGCGGATGCTGCGAGATCAGGGTGGGCCTTCCCCATTTGAAGGGGGTGGTAGAAATGGGCCCCAATTGGGTGGCCCTGCTCCAATAATTGCTTTACCTCCATCATTTAGGCAGGATCCTCGTCGCTTACGAAGGCAAGTTCTTGTTTCGTTTTAAATTTGGTAATGAACACATGCATATAGGGTCACGTTCAAGGGAAAACGCCAAAAAACAAAACTGAAGAACACCCTTGGAGCTCTCCATCTGGACTGTATGCACTAATGCATACCGGTAATTTGTAATATGTATTTGTGCATATGCACTAATGCATATGTAATTATAGAAGCATTGGTGCATAGAAAAAAACCGCTTGTATGCATTAGTGCATACCGTCCGGATGGAGGGCTTTTAGGGTGTTCTTCCCCTTGAACCTCCCTCCATGCATATATACTTTTCATATATGCATACATGGATTGTATGAATAAATAATTAATATGTCAATTGTTGGTGAACGAACGGGGGTTAGTTAACATATGCATCTTCAAGTGGGGTTTTTTTCTGGGTTTTTACCAATATTTCACGTATCAGTCATTTATTCTTACTTCGATAATCTTCCATAAATATCTCAATTAATTGGTTTGTATGGTCTGTACTAATGGGCGAGTTTGTAAAAGATCTCTCCTATATATATGTCCCCAGTTCAGATGAGAACCACAAATATTTTTAGGGAACTAAGTGTATATTCATTGTTGAATTATAATGATCAATGAGGATATAGTATATATTCATTATTGAATATAGTCAATATACTATGATAATTATACATATTTTGGTGAAATTTATTTAATGTATATTTATCAATGAATACACTATCAAATTAGTTCCGTATTTGCGGTTCTCACATGGATCCCCCCCAACACACACACACACATACGCATATAGTGCATATACACGAATGCATGTTAAAAATTACCGGTATACATTTGTGCATACCAACCAGATGGAGGACTACCAGGGTGATCTTTAGTTTTGTTTTTGAGATTTTCCTTGAACCTGGCTCTATATATATATATATATATATATATATAGAGAGAGAGAGAGAGAGAGAGATTTTTGTCCGGTTAATGCTTTCAATCAATTAGTGTTTGTGATATTGGGATTAAGTAATGGTTTTATAGGATTAAAAGTTGATATTTTCGGTGGTTAATGGTTGTTTATGTGGATACATGCAGCTATCAAGATCTTGATGCTCCTGAGGATGAAGTTACGGTTATCGACTACAGGAGTTTGTAACGTGATATAGCTAATAGCTACAAGGTTGAGATTTGCCTTTTGGTTTGCTAATAGCTATGTATAATACTCTACAATATTGGATGTGTTTTGACTCTTTTATTTTGTTGTGTAGGTTATATATATAGTTATCAAGACTTTGCTTTAGGAAGAAAGTAAAGTGAACAAGATTAGAGTTGAGTTTGAATTGAGTTGAGTTGAGTTGAGGGAAACTAACAAGAATTTGATTTACTTTATTTAGGAATTTGTTTATTACAAGATTTTGATTTGCTTAAAGAATTTGTTTACTTGGTTGTAGTGCTACTTGAAATTTCTTTATACAAAAACATAATAAAAATACTAAGGACGCGTTTGGTTCGCGGGATTTAGATGGATTTGGAGGGATTTGGATTCAAAATGCAATCCATTCCGGTGTTTGGTTTGTCTAATGGTAAGGATTTAAAATCCATGGATTCATTTAAAATCCCATGAACATTGGATTTTGAAATCCTTGGCGGATGCTCGGGATTTTGCGGGATTTCGTAATGAAATAATGTTTTAAAAATATTAAAAACATTTGTTTTGTAATAATTGATTAATAAAAATGTAATTTAATTATTTTTATATATTTTTTTATTTTTTTTTATTTTTTTATAAATTATTTATAAATAATTGAAATCCAATTCCATTCCAAATCCTACAAACCAAACACACCTATGATTTTCAAATCCAATCCAATCCAAATCCCTCCAAATCCAAATCCTTCCATGAAATCCAAATCCCTCAAAAACAATCCCGCAAACCAAACGCACCCTAAGGGCGTATTTGGTTCGCGGGATTTGGAGGGATTTGGATTTAAATTGCAATCCATTCCGGTGTTTGGTTTGCCTGATGGTAAGGATTTAAAATCCATGAATTCATTTAAAATCCCATGAACATTGGATTTTGAAATCCTTAGCGGATGCTCGGGATTTCCTAGCATTTGTATGAAATAGTGTTTTAAAAATGTTAAAAACATTTGTTTTGTAATAATTGATTAATAAAAATGCAATTTAATTATTTTTATATAAATTATTTATAAATAATGTAAATCCAATTCCATTCCAAGTCCTACAAACCAAACACACCTATGATTTTCAAATCCATTACAATTCAAATTCCTCCAAATCCAAATCCTTTATAAACAATCCCGCAAACCAAACGGGTCCTAAGTGATGGGTGTTTGAGGTTATGCTATACTTATCTTGTCATTAGTTGGGTTATGCTCATACCTTTGGCTATCTCAAAAATTGAAATAATGTTATACTAAGGGGGTGTTTGGTTATGAGAATGAAAATGAATCTTAATTCCTCCAGACAAATTGGAATAAAAATTTGGGCTTACGGAGAATTAAACTCATTATATTATATAAAATTAAACAATTTCTTCTATTATCGTTCCTATTAGTTGCTGCTTAATACGTCTTATTAAACACCCTCTAAAAGAATATGAAAGAAATTGGACCATTAATAAATAATGTGGATAAAAATATATCAAATAATATCCAATTCACGAATTATTGTTAGCGACTCTAAGAATTTGTTAAAAAGAACTCAAATATACAACTTCTGAACTTATTTACACATTTGTTGGAGGAAAAATGGTATAAGAAAACAAAACGTCAACGTCAGCAAATTCAAACAGTAAGGCGTTTGGTTTGCAGAATGGAATTGGATTGGATGAAATCTGTGAAAGGAATTTGACTTTGAAGGAATTGGAATTAAATGTTGTCTAGTTTGACCAGCTCTTTGGTTGGCTGAATTGGAATGAAATATGTTGAAGGAATTGGAATCTGTCTGTTTGGTTCACAGAATGTAGCTTTGGAATTGGAATGAAATTCCAATAAATGGCTAAAATACTCTTTTTATTAAATTTAATTATTTTAAACTAAAATTAGTTTAATAAAATAATTATTAATTACTTCAAAAACCGAAAAAACCGAACCGAAAACCGAAAATTCAACCAAACCGAACAGAACTGAAAATGTCCGGTTTCTCTAAAAACCGAAAACCGAACAATTTGGTTTTTCAGAAACCGAATGGGTAAATTAGCTCAGGGGTAAAATGGGTCTTATGAAAAGTCAAGATTCCATTCCATCAAAATCCTAGACATTTGCTAAGGAATGAAAAAAACCATTTTTTGTGGAATTGAAAGGAATTGGACAATTCCATTCCTTAAAGAGAGCCAATCAAACAATGGAATTGAATCTGGTCAAAGGAATTCAGATTCCAATTCCACCAGATTCCATTCCATTCCACCGAACCAAACGCAGCCTAAGGTTGCCTCAGATAGAGAATTAAATGACCAATTTTAATCGGTTTTTAGATCTTCGGGTCAAGTTCAAGGAAAAACCATAAAAAATGAAAAACTGATGAACGCTTTAGTAACCATTCACATGTACACACAAGTAACTTGTAAGCAATTTGTCCAGTACGCACATGTACATAACATGCACAAATGCATAAAAACAACTTCAATTACTTGTATGCACATACCGTCCGATGAACATTTAGTTTTTCATTTTTTTTGGGTTTTTCTCTACCCATCAATGGAAAAAATAGCGTTTGCTAAAAAAAATTAAACAACTGCAGATAGGTTGTATTGACAGAGAACCGACTTTTATTATCAAAGAAAACTGCTTCACATAGGTTTTCAGTAAACTCCAAGGGAAGTTCCAGTGAAAAACTCTCAGATAGCTTTTTCCAATTATACCTCTTATACCATCATGAGAGTAAAAAAGATATCCCATATAAAGAAAGGCAAAACTTGTTCCTTTGACCCGATATTTGAGAATAATCCTCGGTACACAATTTAAGCCGCTGTTGATATATAAACATGAATCCTTATTATTATAAAGCTTACAGCAGCCACATCCATAAACAATGATATATATGATACATACAGACAAACTATTCAGCAAAACTGGATACATCTGCACATGCATTATTGGCATCTGATGAAGATGGTTCTGTATACCATTGTTGATTTGCACGCGTGATGAATCTAGCTTCTGCATTTGTAAATCATTGTCTAAATGTCATTATATCATATCATATCATATCAAGTGTAATAAACAACTATTACTTCAAATAACTAAAATACACTTCAATAATGACCAACAGGAAACGAAAATCAATAGCATCAAACATCAGTAATTGTTATGATGACAATGAGTCGATATAAATTTAGCATGAAATTTTACGTCAAGGAGAACATTGCATTGAATATAATACCTCCGGATGAAATTGTTGCAAGTTTTATGTGACCTAAGGATCATCATTAACAACCGTTATGTGTTGTCTTCAGTGTGTGTGTGTGTAGGTGTGTGGGGGGGGGGGGGGGGGGGGTTATTAGGTGTGTGAGGAATGAGAATGAGAACAAATAATGATACTCACTTGGGTAAATATAATGCATCGAATGATTGCTTAAAAGTGGGTATCATCCATACCCTTGTAAATTGGGAGGAATGACTTTTCCTTCCCACCATTATTATCTCTTATTATAAAACCAAACTAAACTAACCCAGTAAATTCCACACATAGATAAGGTGGGGGTAGGATGTAGGCAGACCTTATCATATACCCATTCCCATTTTCATCCCATTGAAATGAAAACCACAAGGGTTGTGGCGTAGTGGTTGAGGCCCTAGGGGATGTGGTGGAATATCCCATCTGCCCAGAGTTCGAATCCAGGCGTACTGATTGAGGCTCTGGGGGATGTGGTGGAATATCCCATCTGCCCAGGGTTCGAATCCAGGCGTACTGATTGAGGCTCTGGGGGATGTGGTGGAATATCCCATCTGCCCAGGGTTCGAATCCAGGCGTACTGATTGAGGCCCTGGGGGAAGTGGTGGAATATCCCATCTGCCCAGGGTTCGAATCCAGGCGTACTGATTGAGGCCCTGGGGGAAGTGGTGGAATATCCCATCTGCCCAGGGTTCGAATCCAGACGTACATTACACAACAATTGTGGCCACTGAGTTTATCAGGGCTGATGCATTGCAGTCATAATTTGTCGGGATTAGTCCAGGCATAGCCTGGGACACCCTTCCAAAAAAAATCCCGTTAAAATGAATCAAACCCACTTAGTGTTAATGCTTTTACGTTCATTGAGCTAAATCGACCTAACCCTGAAAAGAACGCCAGATATGAACTATGAAGAACACGCAAAGAAATAGAAGATATTTTGTAAAATCGTTTATTTCACTCCCTTGGATCCTCAACTTGGTTGCTACAAATGAAATTGATCTCTATTTATAGGAATAGATTAAGAAAATACCTAGTTTTTCTACTATACAAGTTGTAGCCTACAAGCATCATGAAGTTTTATGAGCTAAGGCAACCTTGGAAAGGATAACTAGATATGAGAAAAGTGAACTCTTTTGTGATTTATTATTTACTCTCTATCACTACTAATGTGCTCATTGTTCTTTATCACTCGTAAAATTTGATTCTCACATTCGGATGCTATGGATGTGGGAGGTCTCTCCTTCAGATCTAACTCCACCCTTGACGGAAAGATATAGATCAAGAAACATTTTTATTTTATTTTATTTTATTTTTCTGATGTATTTCTTGATATTTATATACAACAAAAGTCACACACTTCTCACCTTTGGCAAGGCTTAAACATTTTTATTTTATTTTATCTTTTGCATATGTCCCTTTTGAAAGCAGCTATTCAAGAACAAGCAGTCTAAACCAAAAGTCATTAAACCTGCCGTACCCTGGTTACAGGTAGAGCTGATATGCATCAACTTCATTGATTATAGCATCATTTCTTTCCTCTATCTCTTCATATGTATTACCCAAATATTGAGTTTTTTTTTTACTTTGATTTTTTTACAACTTTATTGTTTTCGACCTAAATTGAAGAAATAAATCTGTTTACTTAAATCTGTAAATCCAAACCTTCTCCGTTGCTTAAACTTTAGTATTATTAGAAAAGTTAGATTTAAAGTTATATTTCACACAACTTTTCAGGTTAAATATGAAGTGGGCAGGACACAGGCACAAAAACAAAAACAAAAACAAAAACAAAAACCTCATAGCTAGCACCAGAATCGACAGATGAAAAGGAACAAGTAATTCTGGCTTACCGGAAAAAAAGACATCCTTGTAATCTTCTTCATCATATATAAATTGAGGGGGATCTGGAGAACCAACCCCTACTATGGTGCTTCCACTGCAAAACCAATAATGATGAAAGGATGTTATGTTATTAAAAATTTGATTAAAAATGAAGTCAATGAATGATACAATACAACAGTTGTAGTTATTTATCAACATTTTGAATTGCTTTTTTCACCAAAATTAGCTTTACAAGTCAACAATATGTTTACATTTCAATACCATCAAAATGCCAAAGCAGTTGTTACAGTTGAAAAGATAGTACATGAGATCATTTTATGTAGCTAAAAGTCCTAATGTTCCGATCCTATCCTAATGCTATCATTTGCTTCAAAAATAGTAGTTTTTGGGATGGTGTAAAACTACCAATAGCTAATTATTATTTATTTCTTGGATAGCTGAGTATCACCTCCGTAGCAAAATAAGTGTCTACGTTTCTATTTTTGTTTAGTATCCGATCTCAAAAGTGTCTCCTTTCCAATTCTACCCTTAATTATAAGATGGAGAAATTTTCATTACTCCCACTATTATTTCTAAAACTATACGCCTTTTTCATTGTAGACATTTATTTTGGAACAAAGGGAGTACATGTTCAAAATCAGTGGCCGATCCGGGATTTTTATCCATTAAGGTAGACTAAAGCATGTAAAGTCACCTGACGTGTTTGAAGTTTTTTAATTGATTTCGAGGGATTTTCTTAGTGTTTTTGTCGATTTCGAGGGATTTTCTTAGTGTTTTTGTCGATTTCGAAAAACTTTTTCGGTTTTTTGATTGATTTCAAGAGAATTCTTTAGTTTTCTTGGCAATCACCGGCAAGATTGGGTCCCTCGGAAAATTTTACTGGGGGAACTAAGGGTAAGTTTAGCATTTTTGATTTTTTTAACCTATCTAATTATATTTTTTAACTATTGACTGGGTCCCTTCCCCCCCCCCCCCCATTCTTTTTAGCACTACATCCGCCCCTGTCCAAAATACACACAAATTAGATGGTGATAAAAGTTGAGTACCTTCCAGACATAAAAACAGCATCATATTTTCCACGGCCTGCAGCAACTATGCGTTGTTTTAGTCTTTTCAGAGATGGAAGGACCTCAAATGCAGGAGGTTCTGTCAAACATGATGATGTAACATTAATCTTCTATAAAATAAACCAACATGTGACATTTATATTAAAATTTAGATAAGATCATACCCAAATCGTTTACACAAACATCTTGTGATATTCCATTATTTGAGATCTTCTCCAGTAAGGTTAAGGGATCAACAGTACTTGATATATCCAACCGGAAACGCTGAAAAAGCAACATTATATTTATAACAAAATGATGATTACAAAATATCTACTTTTTGAATCAATGTGATAAGATATAAATTACCTTGTAAACTTCAGCTGTAGAGCATGCCTCTGGAGGCTTAATCAGAACCATTGGCAAGTCGAAAGCTACAGGTGAGGGTACATCTTTAACAACCTGACATCAGCAATGTAGTTATAATGTCGTCTGCCATCAATGCAATAGTAAACAATAGATACAAAATTTTGAAAAAAAATCGAATGACACATTCGTAAATACATAATGGTGTTTGCATTGGGGTACAGTTTAGAGTGAAAATTGCATACCAACCTGCATATGCGGTTTAGCTTTTTT
Organism: Silybum marianum; assembly: GCA_036898165.1. Classification (NCBI taxonomy): domain Eukaryota; kingdom Viridiplantae; phylum Streptophyta; class Magnoliopsida; order Asterales; family Asteraceae; genus Silybum; species Silybum marianum. The sequence continues at coordinate 38,664,790 of CM072532.1, read as the reverse complement.
CTAAATCACATATGCCTCAAACTGCAAAATACTGCGCCTCAAAATGTGGTGCAGTTTATACGGTTTGTACCTAAATGTGATAAGTGGAAAGTGGCAATACAAAGTTTCATAGTCCGAACAATACACATAACATAATTTAGTTCAAATGCATAGTAATAAATCTAAAACAAAAAAAAAGCCCCAAACAAACAAGCTGTTAGAACTTATTGGATTTGGGTTGGACTACTTACCAACTTTATTTGTTATGGATTACTGAGTATTGACTAATGTCTAAATAATTATGTTTTAGTTAAGATATGATATATAATCATATATAAAGTACTAAAAACTATTTATGTGGAACAGTTCTGTTTTGTAACTAAAATCCTGAAATTTAATCGATTGGTGCAATTGAAAAAAAACACGAACCATAAACTGCACCATCAAAGTTCTAAATTGCATGGTTTGGTGTGGTGCCGGCAGCTTATGCAGTAGGGATGAATTGCATATATATATATATAGGGTCAGATTCAGGGGAAAACCTAAAAAAAAGAAAGCTGAAGAACACCCCGGGAGCCCTCCATGTAGGCGGTATGCACAAATGCATACTGGTAATTAGTAAGATACACACGTGCATACCGTCCAAATGGAGGGCTCCTAGGGTGTTCTTCAGTTTTCTCTTTTTTTGAGGTTTTCCCCTGGACCTCCCTCTATATATATATATATATATATATGTATGTATAAACAGTGTCCTAAAAATTATATAACATCCATGGAAAACACCAAGGGTGCGTTTGGTTTGCAGGATTGTTTTTGAGGGATTTGGATTTCATAGAGGGATTTGGATTTGGAAGGATTTCGATTGGAACGGATTTGAAATCTTTTTATGTGTTTGGTTTGTAGGATTTGGAATGGGATTGAATTCTATTATCTATAAATAATTTATAAAAAAGTCATAAATAATTATGAAAATAATTAAATTACATTTTTATTAATCAATTATTATAAACAAATGTTTTTAACATTTTTTAAAACCTTATTTCATACAATCCTACGAAATCCCGTGAAATCCCGAGCATCTCCTAAGGATTTCAAAATCCTATGTTTGTAGGATTTCAAATGAATCCTAGGATTTCAAATCCGGACAATCCCGCGAACCAAACACCGGATTGGAATGGATTCGAAATCCAAATCCCCCCAAATCCGTTCCATTCCTGCAAACCAAACAGACCCTAAGATGTGAATAGTTTGTTGACGCCTTAGTCCTAAACACAGCTCCAACGTCACGACATACTATAAGTGTATGGAAATACGGCTTCTATACGGATTAGCCTTGTGTGAGATTCCAAAAAGAAGACACTCCAATAGTATGGGAAAGATTTTTATGTATATTCACATGAGAAAAGTGACACAAGCCACCCGCAGATCCACTAGTGAGTAGTATGCAATGTTTGTGAGACAAGTGCACCAACAAAGCACTATTCCTTGTCAGAGTCAAACAATGATCTAATTGTATATGTGTCTCCACACACACACATATATATATACAGATACACATATAAATGTATCTATATGCATGCTATAGGCTTCTGTGTGTATATATATTGCTGTATACAGAGAGGCGCCACCTTTATATATAGAATCTAGTGCACCTGTGTCATTATTGGTGTTAAGCTTATCTAAGTCTTGCATCAGGGTTTTATTACCCCTGGCCCATGGCCACTATTGTATTCAAAATATTACAGCTTTGTTTGATGGAATGAAATACCCTCTCTTTTAAAATGCTTTTACATAGTGGGTTGGGTTCCGGTGAGAAGTGAAGTTATGGTGAGAAGCGTAAGAAGGAATCTCCGCCGTTGGATGCACATTAGGATGAGATGCACCATGATGAGATACACCGAGATGCATCGGATCAATTCTCGTATGGAGCACAATTCATGGGTGGGTGTGAGATTAAAAGTGATCAAGGGTTCAAATCCCTTCTTACGCTTCTTACCTTAACTTCACTTCTCACACGATCCCATGCGTCTACATAGTTTAGTACAAGTCCAACAACAGTCTTTTCTGTTGCTCGATATTACAGGCAGTGCCCATCTATTCAGGCTCTATAGGTCTTAATCTAGTTACTTCATCAATTGCATGCCATACATTGATTTTTTGAAAGGATAAGGCCCTTATCGTGTATATTTATTCCAGTTATTCCGTTACTTTCGGTTATCCCAAATCATTTTGGTCGCTATATGTTTATGTGCATGACTTTAGGCCCAATACTAGTAAGCTTGACACTAGGACAGATTCCTGATTGAAAAGTATTTTATGGGTCTCAAAAAGGATACAAATGTTATGAGTCACCCTTAATTTTTTTATTTATTTTTTGCTGATATCACTTTTTAAAATCAGGTTTTCAGATTCCAAATTCCAGTAACCTAAGATGAGCCCTCTAGACCTGACTTATCTGTCCTTGAGTACCATGAGGTATAGGGCACTCCAAATGCACCACCTCAAGTTTCAACTGCTCATATCCGTCACAAATTCTCTAAAATATATTCTGCTCATAGGCACTAGATAAGTTTGGGATGAAATGTACTTTATCTTTTGCTAAAGAAACAAGGAAAATGGATTGTTATGCTATTTGACATTGTTATCACTGAGAATGATAAAGAGTGCTTCGTTACACTCAAGTTCCACATTCTAAAAGAGTTTTGCATGAAGTAGCTAGAAAGTTTGAGCTCTTGGCTAGATTATGAGAAGGCATATTTCTGTGTTAATGAGGTATGTGTATGTCCTTAACATCTTAGTTGAGGTTCAGATGCTTAACAGTCAAAGATCACTCTCCAATGGTTTCAAACACTAAGTGGGTGTTTGGTTAGGGGTATTAAGCGGTAATCAATAGGAATGAAAATAAAACTGTTTGGTTTTATATATTATAATGGGCCCATTCCCTCACATGAACCAAACAGCCCCTAAGTTGTATACTAATCATGAGCTTCTTGACGACCTAGGGATGTCCTGTCTTATCTTGTTGGTGGGGGGGGGGGGGGTGTTGTTTAGGGTTTAGTGTTTACAGCTATATGTCAATTACTTTACAATGAAAGGTTAGCTTTCTTGTCAACTCTGCGAAATATCCAGATAGTTGAATGAATCCAACATTGACAAATAGATTAAATGATCAGGAAATAGCTTTGCTTAAACTCAGGGGCCATTTACCCAAACGCTTGCCGGAATACCAGGTAAGCGCTTACCAGTGTCACTTATCTTACTGGGTGAGCATGGCAAGGACCGAGAATCTTACCCGGTAAGAGGCATAGCAAGGACTGAGAATCTTACCCAATAAGAGAGGGAGAAGACTCTTACCCGGTTATAGCTTACCGGGTAAGAGACGCTTATCAACAATCCTTTTTTATGGCCAAAAATGTTAGCCAGTAAGGTAAGTGAGGATGGTAAGTTAAGCGCTTACTTGGTAAGCATCTGGTAAACGACCCCTTAGTGTTCTAATTTTTTTTAATTAAAAAATAGTGAATTGAAGATTGGGTGCAACGAATTAATACTTTGAGACTGTTTGCTTGTGCCAAGACATACCTCACCTCTTCCTGTGCAATAGGCGGCTCCATTGGAGAAGAAGAAGGGGACATCTGAGCCAATTTCACTAGACCATTCTTGGAGTTCCTTTTCAGTGGCCAGGCAACCACTAAACTGGTTTGCTGCCCAAAGAGCAGTTGCAGCATTACTACTTCCACCGCCAAGCCCAGCCCCTGTTGGAACTTTTTTATCAACATGAACCTGCCACAATATTAGACTAAATGAATAACCATGAATTCCATGTTTGCATAACGAAATTGAGTCCCCAAAATCCATTATAACTAGTAAAATTTTGTCAAATTTAGTATGTTAAATTCATATTGCAGTAAACAACATAGATAGGGTCTTCGGAAAATAAAAACCGGTATGTATGATTGTTACAGATATCAATTTTTATATACCATCTAAGTGCTTCGGGATTTGGCATAATTCTACATATCTTACCCAAAAGAATTTGTCACTTCCAGTCTTTTTCCGGTACAGGTTCAAGGCCTTTATTATCTGAATGCACAAAAGAATTGATATAATATGTATGTCAAAAAGTAAAAGCACAAAAGAATCAAGAAAGATTACTCATTTACCAAATTTCTTTCATCAAGCGGAATTCCAGGCACATTAGTTGACAAGCGATCTATAGATTTTGATGGTGACAAGGAGAACTTTATCTTATCTCCTAAGCTGATCACCTGGAGATACAAATAATCCGAATTTTCAACATCACGTGAAAAACGTCACAAGTATTCGAAGAAAATTCCACCGACTATCACTTAATTTATTAATGAAGAGAATAGCGGAGCTCAAACACAACTTTTTCAGCAATAAACACTAGATTGTACAACTTACATGGAATAGAGATGCCAAGTCATGAAACCCGTCTGGCCTCTTATCGGTTATTCTTAGAAAAACATTGATCTGCATTTCAAAAGATTTCAGATCCAACCCAACCAATTCATAAAGCATAACCTTTGGAAAACAGAAAGTAGATCCAATCCTAAAAAACTTCACCTATAGTGGTTAACCAATTTCGTGTAAAATGAAAGATATTATAGGAATTTATGCTGCATGTTTAAGCAGGATCAGAAATGAAGATATCATATTTTTTTCCTTTTCAACATTTTATTAACCCCCCACTGCCCAACAACAGAATAGAGGTTTACTTTGACTCTTTAGGACCAATAGGCTAATTTCAACTTCAAGATCCATAACCTTATTTTTAGGTTGCCATGAACTACATCACTTTGAAATTTCCAATTCTAACAAATTGCATAATAGTTTTGTATCCTCAAAGTACTAATGTATCTCCTCAATTCCCATCTTTTATATCATCACTATTGCTAAAAATATTTGGAGAGATTAACATTTTTAAGCATAAGTTTCATTTCAAAACAACAAACACATAACACAAGGAATCACATCATCTTACCTTGCAAGGAGAAAACAGAGAAAGCCTTGACAATCCAGCATTCATATCCACCTCATCAGCCAATCTATTTAGTTTTTCATCAAGATTATATACTAACTGAAAAAAATTAAAAATTAAAAAATTAACGAGACTCAACAATACTAAGCAGAAAAGGTCGAACATAAATTTCTAAATTAAACCAAACGGAAACTACCTCCACTTGTTTTCTGCCATGTTTTGAGTCATCAGATGAAGCTTTAACCGTATGGCTTCTCAAACTTCTCCAATTCTTCTCAAAAGATGAGAATCCTTTGGACTTATAAGAAGAAGAAGAAGAAAAGTATAGTCGATGATTATTGATTTTCGATAAGCCATCGCCAGAAGAGTAAATGTGGCGACTGCAGAAGAAATTAGAGGCAGCCATTGCCGCCATGAGAGAAGAAGAAGATTGTTAGGTGATTGAATTGAAATGGCGTTTTACACGTTGAATGATATCAGGATTGTTTTGTAGGTGAGAAAGTTGGGAGTAACAAACGGGATCCAAATATAGGATGGGGGCATGGATTCTTGTTTGGCGTTTTTGTAGGCGCTTCTTCTCTCCTAATTACAAAAACTCCCCCTACGTTTTGATATAATTGTAATTTATACCCCTCTGTTTTTGCTGGTATGGATCAAAAACGCATCTCTAATTTGGAAAAAATATGAATTTTGAGCAATTTTTTATTTTAACAGTTTTCTTAAAAAAAAAAAATAAGAAATATGGTATAAAAATCTTTAAATTTGAAGAAATTTCTAAAAATGATTATCATGATATAAAAACATTTTTTTATTATGTTTCATTAATAAAAAAATATTAAAATTAAACGTTTACATAAAATAAATAATATTTTATTAAAAATATGGAATATTTAATAATATAATGAATTTCGTAATTTAAATGTAATATTTTTTTAGAGATATTAAATTTGATTCTCTGGATAAATTATAGAGAAATTATTGAAAATGCTCAATAAAAAATTTACCGAAACAATCGCTCCGTCAAAGTAATTCACTTTTTAATCATTTCATAAGCCCTTTTTTTCCCAAATAGACAAAGTTCACAAATAAACTTTACAAATATGTTTTTTTCCTACCTAAAGTATGTTTTATGGGAAAATAGAATTTTAAAAGCAACTAGAATGGTTTTTAAGAGTTTTTATCAAATGTTTTATAATATAACTAGAATGATACTCGCGCAATGCAGCGAGATACATTTCGATTTTAATGTTTCATTTTATTTATTTTTTCTGTTAATGTTATAATAGTTTTATGTGGTAATAAGAAAACAATATGTTTCATTTAAAAGTTTTATTTTTTATGTAATTTTTTTAATACAATTTTCTTATTATATTTTAATTTAGATTTAATAACGAAGTAATTTGTTTTTGGTTTAATAATTTTTTATAAAAATAATAATTAAGTATTGTGTTAGAATTCAATGATTATCCTAATCATATTATAGATTTTTTATATTTAGAATGAGATGTTTATCCTATATTTGATTACGTTTATCCGTAGTTAGTTACACAAATTCAAAAATTAAGCTTAAATAAATTGTATTTTTGCATAAATTACTTGTAATCTAGAATTTTAAGTAATATGCATTAATAAACAGTACTTCATGCATAAAGAATAGTTTTTAAGAGTTTTTGTCAAATGTTTTATAATATAGTATAGATATTTGTTTATCTAAGTATGGACAATATAGACAAAAAATAATTAAAGTGTATGTGCAAGAGTTTTAAATTTGTGCAAAGTATAAGATACTGAAAATATGAACTCTTATTAATCATCACAAAGGAAAGTACATGATTAACAAAGTTCAATACAAAGAAAATAACTAGATGTTGGAGACAGGAGGATCGGCAGGTTCTCTTCTTTTTAGCTCATTCGTAATGAGTTGGCAAATCAGCATCCCATCATCAGTCCTTTGTGGCACACCTAAGATGGCTTTAAGGAAGAAGTGTCGGCCTTTAGAATGTCACTGATTCAGAAGAATCCGATGGTTCCAAAGATGTCTTCAAAAAATATTCCAAACCCAGGTGCTGATATTATAGTCTGCTCATGATAGGCAGCCGAAGCTGGAATTGAAAGATCGATACCTGAAGCATCAATCTTGATTCCTTCATCATGTAACATAGCAAAATGACCCTTCCTTTTGTTCCTTGGATGTTGAGTCGGCTCTCCTCTTAGAGCTTGCTGAATAATGTACAACTGTTTTCCTTCTTCAGGAGAATTAGTTATGTAGTTTTCCTTTTGAATCCTAATCAGCTTTATAAAGAGTTTTCGGAGGGAATTGAGTACTGTTTCCTTATGTTTACTTTTGCTTTTGGAAATATGATTGCCGAGCTCAAGCCATTCTGTGATGCTAAGTACTTCCATCCATTCAATCTGCTCCACCCGATTAAGAGTGTCCTCCCTTTTAATGGAGATGAGTAATGAAGAGGACTTTGATTTCTGAGGGTGAATGGAAGCACCAATTATCGGAGAGTCACTCTGTCGATTCTTGATTCTCCTTTTGAACCACTCTATTTCATTCTTTTTGGTTTCTGGCAGTTTCTTTAAACTTTCAAGCTCATCCTTTTGGGCTTGAAGAGGGTCAGCAACACTAGCTTGAGTGGCTTCTTCTTGGGCTATTTTGAGCACATCCCTTTGATCAAACTCAAGTTGAGCTTTTATTGCTTCTTCCCTTTCAGCTTCGGAGAGAATAAGACCTAAAGGATTTTCGGAGAGTGGTCTGGCAGCAGGTTTTAGCTTGAGAGTATCAGCATTTGAGCCTCTTTTTTTTCTTTTCTTTTCGGCCTTTTCTGCTTGAATTCTGGCTAACTCCTGTGCATACGAAATTGGTTTCTTCCCTTCAACCTTTGACTTCTTCTTCTTTTCCTCATCAGTCTCTTTATCAATCTTAGAAGATGATTGATCTTCAGTGTCTTCAAGAGTTCGGACACTGGTTTCCTCCCCCTAAGTTGATGCTCCAGTTTCTTTGATAGCCTCATCTCTAGTTGATCCAGGGTTAACCGGAACTAGAGTTTCATTGGCTTGTGGCTGATTAGTGGGAATAGTCTCGGAGACTATTGTAGTGATAACTGCATCAGTGACCACTGGTATTATAGGAGTTTCAGAGACCATTGGTGGTTGGATGACAGCTGCTTCGGTGACTAGTGGCTTGGAGACCACTGTTTCGGTGACCAATAGTTTGGAGACCACTGGCTTGGTAACAACTGGATGATCTGGTTGTGAACTAGATTTCTCCCCCTCAGTGGTTGAACTCTTGAAAACCAAGGGAGGAAAGAAAAGTCTTAATGCCTGTAACATCGGCATTTAAATCACCCAGCTTCATCTCAATTCGCTGCATAGCAAAGCGATCGGCATCCTGAAAGAAAGTATCACCTGTATCAATCTCAATGGAAGGAGGAGAAGTCGGTACCTTGTAAAGTTTAGTATGGAGAGAATTGAGAGAGTCCAGAATGGCTTTCTGGTCTTTGGCAAGAGAAGTAATATCGGAAGCTTGCTTAGCAGATTCCTACTCTTAAGCAGTCACCGGTTCTCTGATGATGTTGTGGGATAAAGACAGAGCAGACACTGTCGAGGATACTACATCATTACTGGCTTTGACCTCCTTTTCGATAGCAGAAACATCCAAGTGAATAATATCCACATACTGTGGATGGATTAGTGATCGAGAGTGCTACAACAATATTTTTCAGAAGTGCAAAGAGTTGATCGGTGGCACTAATCAAAGCATCCATCCTTTGCTGATTCTCCATTTCCCGAGTGGCATGTTCTTCCAATAGTTCTATCCAATGAAGTGTACCACCAGTGAATGAAGAGAGTGCATTAAGAAGGGCATCGGCATCTCTAGACATCATAGGTGCTGAAAGATGTTGATGTGGTGGTGGTTGATTATCATCATCACTAGGAGAGGAGGAAGGAGTGTAGTCCACCAGGCCTTCTTTCTTAGATGGGGAGGTTTTCGGGGAGTCCGAAACATTGATGGGAGAGTTCGGAGTGGCCGAAGTTTTAAGGGGGGACTTCGGGGACTCCTTAGATTTATCATGTGTGGGGGAGACATTTTGAGGAGAATGTCTATGAGGGGATTCCTCAGTTATGGGATCCTGCACTTCCTTTTGAATGTGTACGAGAGACGTACGTACCCAAAGTGTAGTGTCGGAGTATAGAAAATCAGTAAAATGGGTGGCTCCTTCAGATGCACCTGGTTGTGATGCACCCACATTCGGAGAGTGGGAAGCGAGTTGTAAGAACTCGGGTGGTGGAGTAGAGGCTCCTTGGATGGGAGACTCCAAGTCATCTTCATCAACTAATGAATAAGTTGGTGAAGGAGTAGATCGGGTACCCTTATGTACAACCATTCCTTTTGTGAGGGCATGGAGGAGGCTGGAGGGGTGACACTCTGTTACCTGGGTCGAGTAGGGATATCTTCAACACTCAACGATTCTTGAGAATCGGTGAGTGGTAGTTGGAGTTTGACCCTTTTGGTTCCCTTTGACTTCTTTGAGGAAGTCTTAGGGGGTTTTTAGAGTGTCTCCGCTTTAGGGATGGTTTTAGAGCCTTGGTAGAAACCGAAGGTTCTTTCAGTTTCGTGGCTTCGGAGAGTGCGGAGGTGGATGTGCCCGATGCTTTGGATCTCTTTCGAGATTTGGGCACATCGGTGACTCTAGGTTGAGGGGAAGGAGCATCGGCGACATTGGTAACCAGAGGTCCCTGAATTCGTGCCTCATTTGCCCCCAGGAAAGAGTGGCCTCTAAGGCAACTGGTATCATACCTGGTCTTAATGGATTATCGGAGTCCAAATGCTTCTTTAACAAGAGTTGCTTGCCGATTTGATGGATAGGGAGGTCATACAGAATATCATCTCTATTTTTAAGCTTATCGGCAAGCTTTTCATTTATAATCAGAGAGAAGAATCTTTGGAAGGGTACATGAGATTGGCAAATAGGATAGAAGGAAGACCTCATTTCCTTGAAGAAATATTCTGCAAAATCAATCTTCCTCTGAAAAATTAGGGCATGGGCCAATTTGGTGACTTCTGATCTTGACCACCAGTCTTCTTGCTAAGACACAGAATGAGATGGGAGAAGAAGAAGTTCCAAATACTTCCCATATTCTTCCTTAGTAAAGTGCTAGGACCTTTGGATTTGGAAAAAGTCTTCTTGTCCTCAAAATAATTTAGAGCAACAACCACTTGTTGATGCTCGTTTCCTAGAGAAAAGACCTCATAAGAATCAAAAGATGGAAGATGAAGAAGAGCTCGAACATCATTTACGTCAAAAACGACGTCTGGTTCTTCATTAGTAAGAACAGAATCACTGATTTGCTTGGTAGATTCATCATAAGAGCATGTGAGCCAGAAGTTTCCTAATAGAAATTTGCTCATTTTGGGTTTGACAGTGAGAGCATGTTGTAGAGGAGATCTTTGAAGAAACCAACACACCTCATTGTATTCCGGATGAGCCAGTTCGATGCCTATTCGTCCAATGTGATTGCACGCCGGAAAAGTGAGAGAACCAAAAGTGAGGGTTTGATCTTCAGAAGCTTTTGGGGATCTTGTGGGTGTGTTAGAGGAAGCCATTGAGGTTTTCCGAGAGAGAGAATAAGTTGTAGGTTTTAGGGTTTTAGTGAGGAAGAAGAAGTTGAAAACGGTAAAAAGAAGTGGGGGGAAACAGTTCGAGTATTTATAGGAGGAAAAAAATAAAACATAAAAGAAAATAGAAAAATGATGATATGGGGTGATTCAAAGGTCAGAATTTTGAAGAGGTTTTCAGGGGTTGAATATGGTGCATGCGTCTGACATAGATGAGGTGTTGTACGTCATTTTGGATAGACACAAAGAATTCTTGGTCACCAAGAATAGAAAACGAAGAGTTAACCCTAAAACAGGTACTCACCGAGTATAAGATTTTGATTGAGATTCGGGGAGTCGCCGAGAGTAAGGTTTAGAAAGGGTTCGGGAAGTCGCCGAGAGTAAAGGTTTTAGAGAGGGTTCGGGGAGTCGCCGAGAGTAAAGGTTTTAGAAAGGGTTCGGGGAGTCGCTGAGAGTAAAGGTTTTAGAGAGGATTCGGGAGTAGCCGAGAGTAGGTTTAGAAAGGATTTGGGGAGTCACCGAGGATAGGGAAAGAGATGTACTTTGCTGAGCTTTGAAGAGAATTCGGAGAGCTCACCGAGTATGAGAAGAGTATACTCACCGAGTGTGTAATTATATATAATTTTTTTAAACAATACATAACATACCTAGCTCGCCGATTAGGAAGTTGAATCTTGCTTCATCAAGAGGCTTTGTGAAGAGATCGGCTAATTGATATTCAGTTGGAATAAAATGAAGTTCAACATACCCTTTAGAGACATGATCCCTTATAAAGTGATATCTGATATCAATATGCTTAGATCTTGAATGAAGAACAGGATTGTTTGCAATGGCTATTGCACTTGAGTTGTCACAAAGTATTGGGATCTTTGAAAATATCTAGTTGTAATCACGAAGCTGATTTTTCATCCACAATATTTGAGCACAGCAACTTCCAGCAGCTACATATTCGGCTTCAGCAGTAGAGGTGGACACCGAATGTTGTTTCTTGCTTGACCAACTCACAAGCTTTCCACCAAGAAGTTGACAACTTCCAGTTGTACTTTTTCTGTCTGTCTTGGAACCTACAAAATCAGAATCAGAGTACCCAATGAGATCGAAACCTGAGTCTTTGGGATACCAAAGACCCAGATTTATGGTACCTTTCAGATACCAAAAAATCCTTTTGACAGTAGCCAAATGTGATTCCTTAGGATTGGCTTGATATCGGGCACACAGACAAGTAGCAAACATTATATCTGGTCTACTTGCAGCAAGATAAAGAAGAGAATCTATCATGCCTCGATAGTTGGTGATATTGACTGACACACCATCAGGGTCAGAGTGGAGTTTAGCTCGCCGATTAGGAAGTTGAATCTTGCTTCATCAAGAGGCTCTGTGAAGAGATCGGCTAATTGATATTCGGTTGGAATGAAATGAAGTTCCACATACCCTTTAGAGACATGATCCCCTTATAAAGTGATATCTGATATCAATATGCTTAGATCTTGAATGAAGAACATGATTGTTTGCAATGGCTATTGCACTTGAGTTGTCACAAAGTATTAGGATCTTTGAAAATATCTAGTTGTAATCACGAAGCTGATTTTTCATCCACAATATTTGAACACAACAACTTCCAGCAGCTACATATTCGGCTTCAGCAGTAGAGTTGGACACCGAATGTTGTTTCTTGCTTGACCAGCTCACAAGATTTCCACCAAGAAGTTGACAACTTCCAGTTGTACTTTTTCTATCTGTCTTGGAACCTACAAAATCAGAATCAGAGTACCCGATGAGATCGAAACCTGAGTCTTTGGGATACCAAAGACCCAGATTTATGGTACCTTTCAGATACCAAAAAAATCCTTTTGACAGTAGCCAAATGTGATTCCTTAGGATTGGCTTGATATCGGGCACACAGACAAGTAGCAAACATTATATCTGGTCTACTTGTAGTAAGATAAAGAAGAGAATCTATCATGCCTTGATAGTTGGTGATATTGACTGACACACCATCAGGGTCAGAGTGGAGTTTAAGAGGCGGAGCCATAGGGGTTTTCATAGTAGTACAAGTATCAAATTGAAACTTTCTCAGAAGGTCTTTAACGTATTTACTTTGATTTATGAAAATGCCTTCTGGAGATTGTTTCACTTGTAAACCAAGAAAGAAAGTAAGCTCCCCCATCATGCTCATCTCATATTTCTTTGCATTAGAGAGCTAAACTCATTACACATAGATTCATCGGTGGCATTAAAAATAATATCATCAACATAAATTTGAACAAGAATGATATTACCTTTTGATTTTCTGAAGAAGAGAGTATTGTCAGTTTTACCTCGGGTATACTCATTTTCTAGGAGGTAATCGGAGAGAGTATCATACCAGGCACGCGGAGCTTGCTTTAATCCATACAAGGCTTTGTCTAGCCGATACACATGATATGGATGGACTGGATCTTCAAATCCAGGTGGTTGCTTCACATAAACTTGTTCGGCTAGCTCACCATTCAGAAAAGCACTTTTGACATCCATTTGGAATACCCGAAAGTTCTTGTAAGCAGCATGAGCAAGAAAAATTCAGATAGCTTCCAATCTGGCAACAGGAGCAAAAGTTTCATCATAGTCGATTCCTTCTTGTTGCCGATATCCTTGAGCAACCAGTCTTGCTTTGTTCCGAATGACAGTTCCTTATTCATCCATCTTATTTCTGAACACCCATTTGGTTCCAATAATGGTTTTATGAGATGGACGAGGAACTAACTTCCAAACTTTATTTCTTTCAAATTGTGAAAGCTCTTCTTGCATGGCAATCAACCATCTGGGATCGGCTAGGGCTTCTTCAATATGTTTTGGCTCAACAATAGATAGAAAGTTGACATATAAACACAGATTTCCGATCCCTCTTCTTGTTCAGACACCTACTTGTGGATCGTCGATGATTTAATCAATTGGATGATCCATGGTCCATTTTAAAGCAGGAGGCAAAGGAGGAGGCACAGGAGAAGGTGTAGGTGAAATTTGAGATGTTGAAGGTAGATCGGTTGTGGAAGGTGTAGAATTTAATGGAATATGATGTTCTCCTGAAGAAACAATTTCAGGAGATGCAGGAAGATGAATAGGTTCAGAAGACACGGTAGTGTTATTCAAAGGCTGAAGTGGAACACTATCTTTTTGACTTGATTGAATGGGTTGAGAAGGTTGTTGTGTGGAAGAAAATGGAATTTCCCTTACACAAGAATCTATCCATTGATTCAGTTCTTCTTCATTGCAAGATAATGAAGATGTTTGAAGATCATCAAACTTGACATGCATAGATTCATCAATGCATTTTCTTCTGAGATTGTAGACTCTGAAGGCTCTGGAGGAGAGAGAATATCCCATGAATATTCCATCATCAGACTTTGGATCAAACTTTCCAAGTTGTTCTCTATCATTCAGCATGTGACATGCATATCCAAAGACATGAAAGTAGTCAACTGCAGGTTTCCGACCATGAAAGACTTCATAGGCAGTTTTGTTGTGTCTTTTGACAATGATTGACCTATTTTGGGTAGACCTGGCAAACGTGTCGTGTCGTGTCGGGTTAATGGGTTAAACGGGTTGAGAACACCTAACCCGAACACGACACGTTTAATAAATGGGTCAGAAAACCTTAACTTGAACACGACCTGATTTTACCCGCTTAACCCGACACGACACGATTAATCGTTTATCTTCTTAACCCACTAAACCCGCTAACCCGCTAACCTGTTTAACCCGTTTAATATTTATAACATTAAAACTTAAAAATCGAAAATTAAAGCATTAGAAATTCTGATTTTATAGTTCAAACTTCAAACTATCCAAATCCAAAGCATTAAAAATCCAAATCCAAAGCATTAAAAATACAAAGCATAAAAATATTACAACCCTAAAATCTTTTAAGTTCTAATTTCTAAGTTCCAACATCTTCTTCATCCAGATTCTTGGGTTTGCTTCTTTGGTTCTTCACAATCATCATCATCCTTTAATCTTAAAAGCATATTGCATAGTTCCTCTTCATCCGGATGCATTGATGCTGAAAATGAGAAAAAAAATGTTATAATTGAGTGATTTAAAATTCAAAATTTAAAATTAAAGAAATGTTTACCTTCATTAAAAACCCAATCTCTAAGACAAATCAATGATTCAACTGTTTCTGGTTTCAATGAACTCCGATAGGAATCAATAACTCATCCCCTACTACTGAAAACCGATTCAGAAGCAACGGTAGATATTGGGATGGCCAAAATATCTCCAGCCATTTGAGACACAATAGGATATCGTCCTTGAAGGGGTTTCCAATACTCCAACACATCGAAATCATCTATGCGAGGTAATTTCGGCTCCTCTAAGTAAGACTGCAGCTTAGATTTACCACCAGTGGTGAACTCACTACTATAGAACTCATCAAAATCCTGATAAAATAACATAACTTATACAAGGTATAAACAAAAACTTAAATTCACAAAATTAATTAAAGAAAGTTTATTACCGTCATATATGTGTCTGTGTCGGGCATAGTAGTGGCAACATTAGATGAGCTTTGATTGCCCATGGATGTGATAGAAGATGCATAGTCATTAAACAAGGAAATAATTTTTCCTTAAACAACTCCAACTCAATATCGGAAGAAGACCCATATATTTTTTTGAAAGCCTAATCAATAACTTGAAACTTGTAACGAGGATAAAAAACAACGGCAATACCCATAATGGTACTAAACTCGCGCCAATACTTGTCAAACTTCTCATTCATCTTAGTAGCCATGTTCTTCAAAAATTTATCGCTACCTTGCATCTCCTCTTTCAAAAGCATTCTTACTTTGAAAACATTAGGAAAGTAAAGATTGGAGGTTGGATACTTGGAACCCGAAAACATTACCATCACTTCATGGAAAACTTGCAAAAACTTACATTTTTTCAATCTTCGTCCACTCATCAGAAGTTGGGCAATGAACAAAATTAACATCCCTCTTTGCTAAATGGAGAAGCGCTTTTTTGTAAAATAATGCACTATCTAACATGTGAAATGTAGAATTCCAACAGGTGGGCACATCTTGCTTTAACCCTCTAGTGGACTCAATACCAACATGTTTAACACAATGCCTAAATCTTTGCTTTCGACCCTGAGAACCTTTGCAATACTTGACACACTCTCTCACTTTCAAAACAGCTACATCCAATTCTTTTAAACCATCTTGCACTATCAAATTAAGAATGCGGGCGCAACAACGAATATGGAAATAATCACCATTAGATATCAAATCCAAATCAAATTTCAGTCCATCAACCATAGAATCATTATTAGATGCATTGTCTAAGGTTATGGAGACAATTTTCTTATCAATTCCCCATTCTTTTAACAAACCACAAACCTTTTCAGCCAAGGCAGCACCAATATGCGGAGGAGACATGCAAGTAAAAACTAAAATTCTTTTTTGCAAACACCAACTGTTATCAACAAAGTGAGCAGTCAACGTAATATATCCATCAGTGGTCAACGAAGTCCAACAATCAGATGTTAAGGCTATTCTACCGGGAACAGATTGCAATACATGTAGAAGCTTAGATTTCTCTATTGAATACATTTTGAGTATGTTATTTTTTGTGGTTTGTCTTGAAAAAAACTTAACTTCAGAATTCAAGTAAGCAAAACAACGTCTAATACCTTCATATTCAACTAATTGAAGAGGGAGATTATGTCTAGCAATAGCAATTGCAACCAATTCTCGAAATTCATCTTGGTTAAACCTAGGAGATTTACTTTCCAATGAACCATTCAAGTTAGATTGTAAAATAAGTTACCCAATATCTCTATAATTTTTAGCTTTGCAAGACTTAAGATGCGTACGCATATTTCCCGTCCATGACTACTTTCAGCAATGTATATGACCCCACATTTTCTGCATTTGCATTGCATATTTCCATTTAGATCCAATTCATCAATCATTTCAAATTCATCCCAAACAGTAGAAGTAAGCTTACGTTGGCGTTTAACAGGCTTACCAAGAAATACGGGTTTAAGCTTACTTGCTTCTTTGCCCTTCTTAGAAGTTGCTTCTAGAACGTCTGGCTTGTCTGCACTCGTATTACCAACATCTTCTTCCACTTCATCATCAAGCAAGTTAATAGGAGTATGATCCATAACTAACTTACAAGTTGTAAGTAAAACAAAACAATGTGTAAGTTGTGGTAACAAAAACTTTTTTTTTGCACAACTACATACCACTTTTATTGCCACCAAAAGGAAACAAACAGACACAAAGTAAAATACCACCCAACACCATATACAAATCAATGAAACAGTAGCTGCATAAAGGCAAAACCAACCAGGTTTGTTTTAATGGTTTTAACGATTAATAGTTTTAACAAAATTAAAGTGTTGGATTTGATTTCATGGCTAATCAAATTGGATACATATTTTGATGTCTGCCATAGTCAAAGGCAAAAATAATTGTTCAAAGATTGTGGCAGTAAAGTGAAATAAAATATTAATTTGATGGATTTTCTTGTTTAACTAATAAAAAGGTTTCATGGATTTTCTTTTTTAATGTGAAACAAATATAATTTAACAAGACGACACCGATCTTCATCATCCACTCCATATACAAACAAAATATTGGTTACCATTTTGATGCTTTCGAATATAAATTGGACATATATACACACAAACATATCAATTGTAGTTATATAAATTAGACATATATACACACAAACATACACTTAAAATCAGACTTATCAATAACTAGAAGTAGTTATATATACACTTACATGAACAACTTAATACTTATAGAAACTTGAACCAGTAAATCGATTTTGTTGGTATCGATTGTAGAAACTCGAACCGAATCGAATAAGCAAACCTGTTTGGGGATTTCCCTTGAAGAAAATCGTTGGACTCTCTGAAGAATGAAGAACCAGTAGAAAGACTTGAAGAAGCAAATCCTAATAATGATTTTGGGAACTTCAATCGTTCAAATCGGAAAAGAAGATCTGGAGATTGAAGAGGCGCTCGATCGATTGGTGTATTAGATTTTGATTGAGAGCAGGTTTAATTTTTTGGGTTGTTTTAGATTTTGGGCTATTTTAGATTTTGGGCTATTTTAGATTTTGTCATTTTAGGCTATAATTTATAATTTATATACCAGGAACCAGACCCCAAAAAAATGTAGAATTACTAATAAGCCTCCTCTTATAAACGGGTTACACGGGTCATTTTCGAGTTGAAATTTTTGACCCTGACCTTACCCGTTTAATTTTCGTGTCGTGTCAACCCGTTTACTTAAACGGGTTGAAATATATTACCCAAACCCGTTTAATTCGTGTCGGGTTAGCGTGTCGTGTCAGTTTTTGCCAGGTCTAATTTTGGGTAAAAGCATGCAGTGTTAACAGCTTCAGCCCAAAAGTAGGTTGGCAGTTTGGATTCACTCAGCATTGATCTTGCAGCTTCACACAGTGTCCGATTCTTTCTTTCAACAACACCATTTTTGTTGTGGGGTGCGTACAGCAGAGAAATTCTGAGAGATTCCTTTGTTGTCAAAGAATTCTTCTAGAACATTGTTTTTGAATTCAGTGCCATTATCACTTCTGATTGACTTCACAAGTTGCCCATTCAGATTCTCAATCTTTCTGATAAATTGAATGATTTCAGCAGCATCACTTTTGTGTTTGAGAAAGAAGACCCAGGTATATCTGGAATATTCATCAACTATTACCAGCATATACTTTTTACCACCTAGACTTCGAGTGCTTATTGGTCCACATAGATCCATGTGAAGCATTTGGAGAGGTTGAGAAATAGATGAACATTGTTTTGTTTTGAAACAGGTTTTGTTAAGCTTTCCTTTTTCACATGCTCCACACAGTTTTTCTTTTTCAAAAGTGATTTTTGTCATACCAACAACTAAATCTTTGCTAAAAAGTTTATTTAGTGTTTTGAAATTTAGAAGAGAAAAACGTTTATGCCATAGCCAACTTTGTTTAGCTATTTCTTGAGAGAGAAGACACATGGCTTCACCAATAGCACTTTCCTTCATGTTAATGATGTACACATCATTCTTTCGGGTACCTGCTAGTACTACTTTGTTCTGCACATCAAAAATCAAACAAACACACAGTTGAAACATAACTTTATATCCCAAGTCACATATTTGACTGATGCTCAACAAGTTGTACATCAGTCCTTCAACATGAGCCACTTTGGAAAAAATAATGGTTCCATTGGTTATGGTGCATATCCTTTTGTGATTCCCTTTCCATTTCCTCTGAATGTCACGATCGGCCCTTTTTCTTTTGAAAATTTGGAGAGAAGATATCTATTTCCTGTCATATGTCTTGAACAACCACTGTCCATGTACCATATGTGATCTTTGTTTGGTACCTGCAACCATGAACAAATTAGATTCTTGGTACCCATTTTGAGGTGGGTCCTTTGGGGTTAGACGACATCTTTTTGTTCTTACGAAGATCATTTTCTTTTGGACAATCGTTTGCTAGATGAAGAGTGTCACCGCAGTTATAGCATTTCTTGTGAGTAAAAACCTTTTTGGAAGTGAATTGTTCTGCTGGGTTTTGAGGTGGAATCGGCGACTTAGAAGAAGAGAGCAGCCGAGTCCTGGTCTTGGTTCAAGAATGCCTTTTCCAGGAGTTTTGGTTTTCTTTAGATTTACTGATCTTGGAACAAAATCAGTGGCTGTTTGATGACATTGAGATTTTCGTTTGGATGGAAGATTTGTTCTGGACTGGTCTTTCTTGCCGATGATCGAAATCCTTTCTGAGATCGGCGACTCAGAGATCGGAGACTTAGACTCATGAAGGCTCAAAGAGTTTAAAAGATTTTGGATAGGTTTTGCCGATGGATTTGGACTTTGTATCATTTCATTTGAAAAATCACAAGAAGGATCTTTGGTTTTTACAAACATTCCAAACTTTTTGGCTTTAGCACAGTGTTCAATTTTAAGCATTTCCAAAAGATCTAAAGAATGGACAGATGTGGAATCCTCGAAGGAAGAATCTAAAAGATCAACTTCAGAAGGATGAAAACTAGATGAAAAACCTTGAGGTTCGGATGGTGTACTTTGAAAGTCAGAAGTTTCAGAATCATCTTTTCCATAACCTAGGTCAGATTTATCATTGCATGAAATTTGGTCTTGAAGAATCTTTTCGAGATTTTTAGAAGATTTGGTCCATTTGAAAAGAACTTCCTACTCTCTTTCAAGAATGTTTGAGATTTTGCTCTTTTCTTTCTAAAGATTGTCATTCAGGTATCTAAGATTCTCTAAGTCTGCTTTTATTTTATCAAAATATTTTAGTTTTGAAAAACAAGTCAAAAGTTGATCATTCAAAGATTTTATATGCATATCAGCCTTTTTCTTAGATTCTTTCAGATTGCAGAAATCAACAGTTAAAGAGTCGAAGGCATCTATCTTTTGATCATCAGATAGAAAGAAAAAAGGATGTACTGGAGGTTGACTTCCAGATGTTGATCCTTTAGTGGAGACAAGAGCTGTAGAGTAGGATGATCTCTCCATTTCTTCAATTTCATCAATCTTTGTCATGAGACACTTTGTCACATATTCACTTTCATTTTATGAGGTTTGTTCATCTTCCCAACAGTGAGTTTTAGCAACCAAGGTTTTGGCTTTACCTTGATTTTTCTCCTTTTCTCTTCTGTATTTAGCTTTGTACTTTCTATGTCCTAAGATTTCTTTTGTTTGAGAACACTCATGACTTTTCTTGGGAGATCGGCTATTCCTCTCTTCTGGCTTTCTAAAAGCCGATTTAGAGGAGTCACGGCCTGTAGGGAATTTGTACTTTGAGGGGATTTTAGATCTATACTCAGAAGCGAAATGTCCTTTCTTTCCACAGTTAAAGCATTCCTCGTTTGTTTTATCGGAAGAAGGTTTTTGAGAAAAAGGTTTTCTATTGAACTTAGAACGATTTGAAGAAAATCTTCTATTTTTAAGATTTCCAGCAATCATTGTCATACTATCGGAGAGTATGTCAATGGTCGAATCTTCACCTTCATAATCGGCAACACTGTAGTAGGCTTCCGATTGATGAGATGAATCTTTTTTTATCTCATTTTCAGATTCAGAAGAAGGATAGGTGATTCTGGGAACACAAGAAGATTTTTTAGATTCACCTACCAAAGCAATGGAAGAAGCTTTGATATCTTTGATAAGAGACTTTCTTTGATTCTTAGTTTGCTCATAGTTAAGAAGAGTTCCATATAAAGTTGTTAAAGGCATTTGATCGAGATCCTTGGTTTGTTTGATACAAGTACATATGGTTTCCCAGAAATCTGGAAGGCAGTCCATAAACTTGCACAAGATTTCCTCATTATCATATACTTTGCCCAACACTTTTAGATCATTTAAAAGACAGTTAAAACGATTATAGTAAGCAGAAAGAGATTCTCCTTTTTCCTGTGAGAAAAGTTCATACTTTCTTACAAGGCAAATTTTCTTATATTTTCTAACTTCTTTTGTTCCTTCATATAACACACAGAGAGTATCCCACATTTCCTTAGCTGATGAGAGATTCAGTAAGGAGTGGTACACTTCATCAGGAAGAGATATAGCAAGAGCAGATTTGACTTTAGTATCTAAGGCAACTAGATGTTTATCATTCTCATTATATTTATTTGGAGTTTTGATAATGTATCTGCCAGTTGTCTCATTTCTTTCATCATCTGACTCAATATCTTTTCCTTCAATGTCCTTTTGTGGACCATAGCGAGCCCAGACTTTGGGAATAAAGGTCCCTCACTCAAAATGTTTGGATACCTGCTATCAATCGCTTCCAAAAACAGTAACATACGATTTTTCCATAATCCAAAGTTGCTGGGGTTGAACTTTGGAGGTTTGGCTAAAGAGCCAGAATGGTATGTACCAACGAAAGAATTTTGCAGAGTACCGTCAACATTTGAAAAGGAGGAGGCAGCCATCACAGATCTGTTTAAACACTCAGTTTACTGGAATCAAACAAAAGATCACTTAGAGGATTTGTTGAAAGCGTGAGTTGCATAGATGAAGCTTCTTCTCCTTTTATAGTGCTCATGCATTAAATGCATGAGGACACTTGTCACGGATTCATTTTCTTGCAGCATATCTGATGGACAAAAGGTGGTGCCATTCCTCTTTGTACTAGATAAATAGCTGGATCATTCTTTATAGTACAAGTAAGGTCAGGTTACTGTATACCTTTTCTCCATGCCTTCTAAAGTCATATCAAACCTTTTAAGCAAAAAGACAAACAATCCTTTTATGAGAAAAAGAGAATGTTTGAATTTAATGCTTGATGCACACATTCTCGCATTTATTGTGACAAGGGAAAGATGTGTCTAAAGTATGTCATAAAAGATAACTAGCCGAATACAAGAGATGTATCGGCTAATGAACATCTGACTTGTGAGATCGGCAAGTGCATCAGACTTGCCGAATGACATGGTTTTCGGCGACTGCAACTCTTCATGATTTCGGCAAGTGGTCTGGATTTGAATATCGGTAAGTAAATCAATAATTCCACATTCCTGATGTACTACCTTTTGATCAGCTAGTCTTCGATTTGCCGAACTTGAGGGGCATTTTCCAGACCTTCAATGAACCTAAACTTAAGATACAAAAGATAAGAGAGAAGTTGAGGGTTCATCACCAAATCATCGATGACCCAACAGTTGTTTTAACCGTTTTAATTCTGAAATGATAGGTATACGTAATTGCGACATAAGGACAGCGATCGAAGCATACAAAAGAGGCATGGACAATATGTCAGACCTATATTTGGATCTTACCAAATACCCTGCAGAAACATTCGAAGACGTACGAGCGTGAACACTGGCTTACATGAGGTTGAGGATGATGCTTCTTTTCGACGAAAACACACCGACCAGAAGCGACCCCTCAGCATTAAAAAACCAGACTTCATGACTCGATTGACGTCTAGGTCAGATCCACCGAAACAAATATCAAACGTTCGGTTCGACAAAAAGAAAGAAATATCATCTTCCCGGTATCCACAACATCATAAGATTTCATCCTATGGATTCAAAGGAACATCTGGCAATTTAATTAAAGCTTTGAAAGACGTACCAACAACCGTTCGATGGCCAAGGAAAAACGATCGGCCAAATGAGAAAAAAGATACGACGAAATGGTACAATTTTCACGACGACCATGGTCATATGACGGATGATTGTGTTGCCTTGAGAAAGAAAGTCGTGTGGGTCCTATCGAAAGGACATCTTCAAGATCTGTTGTCAAACGACAATTCAGGTAAACCTCCATCTCCGAACACTACTAAGACTATAAATTGTGTGACAGGTGGATCAGACGTATTTGGACTTACCTATTCGGCTGCAAAGAGACATGTTGTCCAGCGATCAGATGATTCTGCAATCCCTCGAACACATAGGCGAAAATCAGACATGGACTTGGAAAATATGTTGATCGTATTCGATGGCCATGATCTGAAGGATTTACATCAAAAACATGACGACGGTTTGATCGTTCAGGTAACAATCGGAAATTATTCCACGAAGAGAGTACTCGTCGATGGCGGCAGTTCAACTAATATAATCTTCCTCAGCACGCTCAAAGCAATAGGAATTAACGAGACTGAGATCGTACAACATTCGATGATCTTAGTAGGCTTCAACGGAGATGCTACTCACACCGTCGGGGAAATCATACTTCCTATTTATGCAAAAGGACTCAACAGGTCGACTCGGTTCAATGTATAACGTGATCCTGGGAAGACCTTCGATTCACGATCTGAAAGTTGTCCCGTCGACGTATCATCAAGTAATTAAATTCCCAACTTTGTGGGGGATCCAAGAAATAAAAAGTGAACAATAGACAGCCAGAGAATGTTACAAGACGACAATGAAACCTTTGAAAGAGCATATCTAGCGATTACAGAACCAAGACGATTCGGTCGACGACCTACAGTTACAGGAAGTCTTACTTGACTTGAATCATCCTAATTGGAAAGTTTATGTGGGAGCATCGTTGGACCCAATCATTAAAGAAGAACTGATCGAATACCTTCGATGGAATGCCGATTGTTTCGCCTGGTCGCACGAAGACATGGTTGAAATCGACCCGAAAATCATATCGCATCGACTAAACATCGATCCAACGTTCAAGCCTGTAAAACAAAAGCGTCGCAAGTTCGCACCGGAACGAAATAAAGTAATTAACGACTAAGTCGACAACTTGCTTAAAACCGAAAAAATACGGGAGGTAAAATACCCGGATTGGTTGGCAAACGTCATGGTCGTCACGAAGAAAAACGGAAAATGGCGGGTTTGTATAGACTTTACAAGCCTTAACAAGGCTTGCCCAAAGGATCCATTCCCTCTCCCGTACATCGATGCCATGGTTGACGCGACGACAGGACATGAACTGTTGACCTTCATGGATGCATATTATGGGTATAACCAGATCCTCATGCATCCAAGTGATCAAGAGAAAACAGCTTTCATGACCAACAAAGGTATTTATTGTTAGAAAGTAATGCCTTTTGGCCTTAAAAATGCAGGTTCAACGTATCAACGACTCTTCAATCAGATGTTCAAACAGCATCTGGGAGATACAATGGAAGTATACATCAAAAATATGTTAGTCAAATCCAAACAAGCGACAGATCACTTAAGATTTCTGAGCTTGAAAAGAAATTGACAGATGACAAGACACGTTTGAAAGTTGACAAGAGATTTGAGTCTGATATAGAAAACGAGACTGGTATAAAAAATGTTGATCATAACTCCTCTCAGTGATTTGAATATGATTCCTTTACTATACTTAGTGAAATTCCTTAGATAAGCTTCTGTTCAAATTCAGCAATAGCATACGCTGATTGCTATCAGCGATCGCTGAAGATCAAGGATCTACAAGCTTGTCTCTGAAGACCTGAAGATCAGCTATCACACCAAAAGACCATTCAGCGAAAGTCGAAGACCAAAGCTGAAGAAAGAGATAATCAGCTAAGTGACCTGAAGCGGTTCAGCGATAGCAGCGATTATCTATTCAAAAGTGTGAAGTCTTGTGAAGCCTCAGCAACACTGAATTTCATCCTTGAACATTCAGTGTCAGCAATCAAATGAAGCTTCCTCTGCAAGATTAAAGTTTGATCTTATCCTCGATGCACAAAAGTCAAACCTAGAACCATGTCAGAAAAGGACGTATAACTTGTCTCTTATGTCCCCATCATATCTGATACAGTACTGTTCATATTCGGCCAAAAGCATGGTTGTCTTATTTACAAGGACAAGCTTCCTATCCAAGCTTGACACGTGGCATGTACCTTTTGTCTTGCATTAAATGCAAGCGGGTATAAATAGATGAAGATATCTTCTTCATCTTCATGCATGCTTTCTTCTAGCCTCTACCTTCTGCATTTCTTTCTTTCATCTTCTTGTGCATCAAACTGTGTGTTTCCTTAGTTACAATAGAATAGGTTTTTAACTTGTTCTAATTCCGCTTGTAACTGTAAATTTGTTTATTTTCAATAAACTCATTTAAAAACCAAAATCTGTGAGTTTGTATTCAACCCCCCCTTCTACAAACTGTTTACTTAGTATTTAACTCTTGTAGATCCTTATTGGGACCAACAAGTGGTATCAGAGCAGTGTTGTAATCTTTCTCTTTAAAATATTCATATTTAAATCTTATTTTAAAATGACAAACCCTAATACAAACTACAACGATAACGGATCTTTAGTTAAACCTCCAAGGTTCAGCCATGATAATTTCCCTTTATGGAAAGAAAGAATGTCACTTTTTCTAGAGGGATCTGATCCTAAGATCCCATACTATGTAGAAAATGGACCTTTCGTTCCTACAACCATAGTAGCAGCTGTTCCTGCCACTGCTACTACCCTAGCCGTCGCTGAAAGGAGTATTGTAAAAACTCCAGATCGATGGACTGAGGAAGACAAGAAAGAAGTTGCTATTGATGCTAAAGCACGATCTATAATAGCAATGTCTTTGCCTGATGAAGTATATCATTCTGTAATGAAAATGAGAACTTCAAAAGCCATGTGGGATACACTATGTATCCAATATGAAGGAACTTCTGAGGTTAAAGTAACTAGATGCATAAACCTTGTAAGAAAATATGAGAGTTTTATGTATCAAAAAGGTGAATCTCTTTCTCAAATTCACCAGCGATTTAACTGTCTGGCGATTGATCTCAAATCGGTCGATAGGATATATTCAAAACGGCGAAATTTCGGCAAAATTCATGGAGGCATTACCCGATCAATGGGCAGTGTACACTACATGCATAAAACTGTCAAAGAATCTTGAAACCTTGTCTTTAAGTGCATTATATGGTATGCTCTTAAATGAGGAACAATCCCAGCTATTAAGGAAAAATCTTCTTAATGAACTCAAGGGTGCTAAAAGTACTTCTTTAGCACTTATGACTTCTGAAGGAACTTCTTCTAAAAATGGTTCTTCTTCTACTATCACCTCCATAACTGAATTAGGTCAAACTGATTCAGAAGGCATGTTCTTCTTCTCTGAGTTTGATAACTCTCTAGCTCTTTTAACCAACAACTTTAAAAGATTTGCTAGAAAGAGCAATTTTCGAAAATCTTTAACCTCTCTGACTCTGAAAAACAGAAAACGTTGCCTGCTGAAAAAGCTTCAGCAATCTGTTTCAATTGTCAGAGAAAGGGCCATTTTGCAAGTGAATGCAAGTCGAAGAAAGTTGCTGCTCCCACTACCTCCCATATTCTGATAAACAGGAGAAGTATTTGAAAATGAAAAACAAATACAGAGATATGAAGAAAAACCAGCAAAAAGGCAAAGGCCTTGTCGCTGAAGAAGTTGACTGGGATGCTGAGATGACTGGGCCAAGACCTCTGAAGAGTCTGGTTCAGATGAAGAAGATCTTGCCTTTCTCTGTCTAATGGCAAGAATAGAGGATGCTGAAGAAGTCTCTGAAACTTCTTCCTCTGAGTCTCCATCTACTCAGGTAAACATTCCCTCTGACTCCTTGCTCTCTGAAAAAGATAACTTGTCGGCTCTCGATGCAATGACTGTTGATTTCTACAATGCTTTGAATGGAAAGATAAAAGCTGAGAAAATTAACACTGACTTATCTGAACAATTAAAAAATTTCCACATAAGAATCAAAGAACTTTCCAAACTTGAGGATTCTCTCAAAGACCAAGTTTTTGCAAATCAGCATTGAGAAACAACAAGCTATTGCTGATAGGGAAAAGGCTATTGCTGATCTCAAGTCTGAAAAAGCAACCATCGAAGGATGGTGTAAGGCTTCTGATAAAGTCAATGAGATTATCAATGCCCAAATACCTATGAAAGTGAGAAGTGGGTTAGGCTATAACCCTGAAAAGGAAGAATCAGAGAATGATCGTTCCATGCTCAAATTTGGAATGTTTATCTCTTCTATCCCTGATCCTTCCTCTTCAACCTCTTCTTCCACTTCCTCTAAAGAGAAGCTTCATGAGGATCATTCTAAGAAGATGATCAAGAACAAGATTCTTGACCATGTTCCTAAGAATAAGAAATCTCTAGATAAGAACAAGAAGTCCTCAGAGAAGATTTCTAAATCTGGGAAAAAGGTCCCTGATTATTCTCAGAAACCAACTCCTAAGATTAAAATCGATCTCACTCCTACCCCTGAAAAGGTTGTAATACCTCCAAGGACCATGGATAAAGGAATTCTTGGACCTATCCCTGAGAAACTTCCTGTTCCCTCTCTTATCTCCAAACCTTTTAAGTATAGGAAATGCTTTCACTGTGGTGAAACAACCCACATTGCAAGCAAGTGTCCTAATGCTACTAGAACTGATAAACTAGCTCATGGAAAGAAAGTAGCTCAAGCTAATAAATCAGCTTTGGTGGAAATGGCAAAGGATACACTAAAGGTTATGGAATTCTGTCCAACGGAGCCACGTCTTTCTCTCGTGTTGCTTACGTTGAGGGACTAAAGCACAATCTCTTGAGCGTTAGTCAGTTGTGTGACAAAGACTTCAAAGTTCTATTCCTGAAGAATAGATGTGCTGTCACTGACGGAAATGATAAGCTTGCCCTCTCTGGCAAAAGAGTTGAAAATGTATACGTCATAAACATGAATAGTTCTCACTCTGAGAACATGTGCTTTATCTCTAAAGCATCCACTGACATAAACTGGTTATGGCATAAAAGACTTTCTCATCTCAACTTTAAGACAATTAATGAGTTGTCTCAAAAAGACTTAGTCAGAGACCTCCCTAATCACACCTTTACAAAGGAATCTCTTTGTTCAGCTTGTGAAAGAGGAAATGCTGACAAAAGCCTCCTTCAGATCAAAACAAGTTTCTTCAGTGACCACTCCTCTTCAGCTACTCCACATGGATCTTTTTGGACCTGTCAATGTCCAATCAATCTCTGGAAAGAAATACACTTTATTGATTGTTGATGAATACTCCAGATACACATGGGTGTTCTTCCTTTGATCCAAAAGTGATACCCCTGAAATGATAATCTCTTTTATCAAAAGAATGGAAGTATTAAACTCCTTACTTGTTCGCTCCATAAGAAGTGATCATGGTACTGAATTCAAAAATAGTACTTTGGTCAGTTCTTTGAAGAAAAAGGCATATCTCACAACTTCTCATCAGTAAGAACTCCTCAGCAAAATGGTGTTGCTGAAAGAAGAAACCAAACTATAATCGAAGCAGCTCGCTCAATGCTCAGCGAATCACGTCTTCCAACTCAATTCTGGGCTGAGGCTGTCAATACAGCATGCTTTACTCAGAATCGATCCCTGATTGTTAAGCGATTCAAGAAAACTTCCTATGAATTATTTCATGGGAGAAGACCCACTCTGAAATATCTTCACATTTTTGGATGTACGTGTACATTCTGAATGACAGAGATCATTTGGATAAATTCGATCCCAAAGCTGATGATGGTATATTGCTTGGATACTCCTCTGTGTCCAAGTCTTTCAGAGTATTCAACAAAAGAAGACAATACGTTGAAGAATCTATGCATGTCAACTTTGATGAATCTCGTCCCATTCATCCTTCTCATAATCTTGATGATGATGAAGAATTGAATGCTTGGATGGAATCTCATTATGGGGAACCTGAAACATACTTCAACAATCAAACTCCAGCTGATGTATGTGATGATGAAATCCCTGTAAACTAAACAAGTAACAACTATCCATCTTCAGGGATAAATGTTACTCCTTTAAATCAGATTCCTGTTACTGATTCATCTCTTGGAAATTCCTCTGTGAATAACCAAACCTCCTCTGAAAATCAATCCCCTGAATTGATTCTAAATGAAGTACCTGTTGCTGAAACAAATCCTATTCCAGAATCTGAAGAACAGGTCGCTGAATCTGCTGTTGATCTCTCTCCTCAACCACCAGCTCAGCGATGGACTGCAAATCACCCAATAAATCAGATTATTGGCGATCCCACTGCAGGTATCAAAACACGTAGAGGTACAGGTAATATCTGTCTTTATGTGAATTTCATTTCTCTTTCTGAACCTAAGAAGATAGATCAAGCTATCTTTGACCCTAGCTGGGTTTCAGCTATGCAAGAAGAACTGACTGAATTTCGTAGAAATAAAGTTTGGAATCTTGTTCCTAGACCCTCTGATAAAACCGTCATAGGAACCAAATGGGTTTTCAGAAATAAGCTAGATGAAAACGGGACTATAATTCGCAATAAGGCTAGACTTGTTGCTCAAGGTTATAGACAGGAAGAAGGAATTGATTATGATGAAACCCTTGCCCCTGTAGCTCGTTTAGAAGCCATAAGACTCTTTTTAGCTTATGTTGCCCATAAAGACTTCAAAGCTTTTCAAATGGATGTTAAAAGTGCTTTTCTAAATGGAAAACTCAGCGAGGAAGTTTATGTTGAACAACCCCCTGGTTTCTCAGACCCTAATCACCCTGGTTATGTTTTTAAACTTGAAAAAGCTCTTTACGGGTTAAAACAAGCTCCTAGAGCTTGGTATGACACCCTCTCTAAATTTCTTCTTAAAGAAAAATTTGTTCGTGGAAAAATTGACCGAACTCTGTTTTTAAGAAAATATAAAGGTCATACAATTCTCGCTCAGATATATGTTGATGACATTATCTTTGGTTCCACAAGACCCAAATTATGCACTCGTTTCGCTGCAAGAATGCAAAAACAATATAAAATGAGTATGATGGGTGAACTAACATATTTTCTAGGTTTGCAGATTAAGCAATCTGACAAAGGAATTTTTATTTGTCAAAGCAAATATGTTAAAGACATGCTGAATAAATTTGACATGAATCAATGCTCAGCAATGAAGACTCCTATGGCGCCTCCTCTGACATTAAACAAGGATACCAATGGGAAACGAGTCAATGTCACTGCCTATCGAGGAATGATTAGGTCTCTGTTGTATCTTACAGCGAGTAGACCAGACATCATGTACGCTACATGTCTCTGTGCTCGGTATCAAGCTGAACCGAAGGAATCCCATCTAATCGCTGTAAAGCGAATATTCAGATATCTGAAAGGAACTCCAAATCTTGGTCTTTGGTATCCCAAAGGCTCAGGATTTGATCTTATCGGTTATTCTGACAGTGACTTTGCAGGTTGTAAGATTGATAGGAAAAGCACCACTGGTGGGTGTCAGCTACTAGGTGGTAAGTTAATTAGTTGGACAAGTAAAAAGCAAAACTCAGTGTCCACTTCCACCACTGAAGCTGAATACGTAGCAGCTGGTAGTTGTTGTGCTCAAATCCTTTGGATGAGAAATCAACTCAGAGACTACGATCTAAAGCTC
The DNA here is from genome assembly GCA_036898165.1 of Silybum marianum. Taxonomy (NCBI): domain Eukaryota; kingdom Viridiplantae; phylum Streptophyta; class Magnoliopsida; order Asterales; family Asteraceae; genus Silybum; species Silybum marianum. The sequence continues at coordinate 38,634,391 of CM072532.1, read as the reverse complement.
TCAAAAATTCCTATTTACTGTGATAGCACAAGTGCTATAGCAATTGCTAACAACCCTGTACTTCACTCCAAAACCAAGCACATTGAGATCCGATATCACTTTATCAGAGATCATGTGATGAATGGTGAAGTTGAGCTTCATTTTGTTCCTACTGAATATCAGCTCGCTGATCTTTTCACCAAGCCTCTTGATGAAACAAGATTTAATCTACTCATCAGCGAACTTGGTATGTTGAACGCTGAATAACTCATTAATCAGTGACCAACAAAGGATTACAAATAAAGCCTTCAAACTTTCCATTCACTGAACTCTAATTCAGCTATATCTAGGTCATCTCCTCAGGTATTATCTTCTAATCCTTAACACTCTTTGATATCTTTTCTCATCAAAGAATGTCTCTCTTAAATAAAAACTCCTCACTGACAATCCTTTATTATTAGTGATGAATTTTCTAAAATTATAAAGGATAAACCTTCCTTATGGATAATTATCTTTATAATCTTTTTAAATATTTAAGAAAAGGACACGTCAGACCTTTTTTTGACACACGATGGACCGCGACGTTTCCATTCCAACTCCTTTCTTGGAACGTGCGCCAGGTCATCATTTCTTTTTCAAAAAGCTAAAACCGTTGTTTAGCTATCCTCTCTTTTTCTCTCTCCTCTTGCTATTTAAGCATTCCTCTTGTCTCACTTTATTCCTTCCGCTTTCATAACTTCTCTAAAGGCAAAGGATAAACTTCGAATCTTCAAGCTTTCTGCAAGAACACGCACTTGTGCGTTTTTCTTCCTCACACGGTTAAGGTTTGATCTAAACCTTATATCAAGAACTGGAAACAACTCGTTTCACCTTTCTATTCTCTTTTCTTTCTTAAAATCTATAAAATCTTGTTTTTGAAAAGTTTTTCACTTTCAAAACCCAGTTCTAAGAACAAATTTTTTTTTACGTTTTATATTATTTTATTTATCTTTAAATTTTTTAATTGCCAACAAGCATTTTGATATTGTTCATCAAAACACTTGTTTCTTTGACCTTACATTTGGTACTTTTAAATACCAAACCTCTGGTTTATACATTCATGTATTAAAACCATGATTTATCTCTTCGGTGTTGCCATTTTTCCTACAGAAATGGCCTCTGCTTCCAACGTTACTGAAACCGCTGCTGCTAACCAGTTGGTCGCTGCACCAACTTGTCACTTTGAAATGGAGAAGTCAACCTTCAAGCCATGCAATTATATTGCATTGGTGGACATTCCCTCTGAACGCCCTCAGTTCAAGGATGCTGCAACCTTCCTAAAAGCATGCCCGCTGATGTATGCCTTCGTCCACAACCCAGTGGGCATTGCTTCTCACCTTCAGGCCCTCTGGTACACGGCGTAGTGTACTACGCTGAAGACAGACAAGGGCACTGTCCTCCCTACTATCTCCTTCACAATCCCTGACCTTGGTTACTTCCCGTTCACAGCAGGGTTTGTACGAAAGGCGCTCAGACTCCCTCAGCGCAAGAAAAATGAACAATGGGGTGCTGAACCAACAAAGCAGCAGATTGATGCTTTCTTGGATTCCATTGGCTACAAGTGGGAGAACCCTTTAGTGAATACGGTGGGTTCGAAGCTGGAGAAGAAGCGACTCCCTGCTCGCTGGCAATATGTTCTCACCCAGGTCATTCAGTGCCTAGGGTCAAAAGTTGGCTCCCACGATCAAGCGAGCAAGCATTTTCAGGACCTTGCCTTCTCTCTCTGCACAGGTCATCCTCTGAACTATGCTGATTACTTTTTCAGCGATATGTGCAGCCGCCTCAACGCCTCCACCAGACATCACGTTATCCCATACCCACGTTTCTTCTCCATTATCCTTGAAGAAGCTTTCGGGGAGAGCTACCCGAAGGTTGGTGACTTCGCCTTCTCCATGGTAGGGAAGAAATCCATGGACCTGGAAGAACGTCCAGGTGATGCTCCTCTCACTCCCTATATGCTCCAAATCATAGGAGCACCTCTTTCAGTGTCCTCCTCGCTGCCCATCCCCTCAGCGAGTACCCAAGGCACTGCTGCTGCAAAGAGGAAAACCCCCGCTGATGGTCATAAGAAGACCATCGCATCAAAGAAACCCAAGAAGGTGGTCTCTCAACAGACCATCCTCTCTGATTCTGGTGCACTTCAATCACCACCCTCATCTACATCCACTCCAACGGTTTCTGCTGCCGTTGAAGCTTCATCAGCACTACCACCACCATCAGTGACTAAGGTCTCTGAGGGTGTTATAGCCAGCTCTGCTGAAGCTGGATCAGGTATTACATTCACTGCCTTCTCTACCTCTTCCATCTCTACTTCTTTGGTCCTCACATCAGCAAATGACTCAGTGATAGTTGTCCCTATCTCTGATAATGCTGAAATGCACGCAGTCCAAACCTCAAAATTGTTTAGGCAATCTGAGTTTTGGAAAGTCAATTTAAAAGGACCTCAGAGTATCTCTTTCAGATACTCTAACACAATGGTCAGTGATCCTCAGAACACTGCCTCTGCAAAAGTAGTCCCTGAGAGTAATCCTCACGATACTCTCAAGGAAAATAATTCTATTTTACATCCGTCATCTGATCCGGATTCTTTTCTCGCCTCTTTGTCAATGTCATCAGCTGCTGCCACTGCTCCTGTCTACTCAGCAACAACGACCACCACCACCACCTCTTTGAAGCCAGCAATGAGATCTCCTCAGCGCCCTCCCAGTGCCAGAAAGCTCAGGGATGTCAAGATGGAGCACCTTGCCCCCAAGCTTCCTCCCAGGATCACTGAGTTGCCTCCTGTGTCACTGCCAGCTCCCACATTCCCTGCCATTGACCATCTGGTCAATGAGTGTGCTCTCACCAGAGCCCGGCTGGACACCCTGCAGACTTCTACGGAGTTGATCTTCTGGCAGGTCGCTGGCACTCCAGGGATGAAGACGAATGTCAGCAACTTGGTGTCTGATGTTCAGACTCTGAAGGACGATCACAAGGACCTTCACCAATCTCTCCTCCACATTGAGCAGAAGGTTGATGCTCAGGCCACTGTCCTCGAGTCTATTCAGAAGACTCAGTCTGACATTCTGCAGGCTCTCTCAAGGCTCAGTGGGACTGGTCCCTGCTTTGTTGCTGCTGATCGGACCATGTTGGAAGCCGTGCACACAAATGTTCGCACTCTGATGGTCCACGTCTTGCCCCATGATAACATTGAGGGGGAGAAGGTGGCCAAAGAGTTCGCTGACGAACTTATCGGCGAGCATAATCGTCGTTTTCCAGATGAAAGGATCTCTCCCTACATCCAACGACCAGAACCTTCCTCAACTGCAAGAGTTGATGATGATGATGAGGAGGAGGAAGAGGATGATGAAGAAGAAGAGGAACGCATCCCTCACTATGAGGTTGATGATGATGATGATGATGACTTGGGTTTTGCACTAGAGCATTTCAGATTATCCAGACCAAGTACATCTCAGCTAGAGCCCTTGGGAGACGAAGCTGGACCCTCAGCCAGAGTGGTCGATCTTGAGGCCACCATCCCAATATCAGAGGGGGAGACCGCTGATAAGGTATCACTTCAGCTTATCCCTTATTTTACTCCTCTCTCTGAATCTCCCATACACTCCTCTTCACCCACTAAAATTCCCTCTGACAAAACTATTTCCTCCTCTCCTTCCTCGGTGATCCCCGTCCCCCAAAGGACTCATCCACAAGGAAGGAACCTTCTTTCAATGAGCAGTTTATGTACATAGAGGAAACTGACTCTGAGGAAGAAGAAGGCCTCATCCCTCGGTGTCGCATTCAGAAGCAGATAATAAGCGAGCCTGAAGAGGAAGAAAGGCGAATAAAATTCCTAAGGGAATTCGAAGCAAAAAGAATAAGGGTGCCCCAAGAAGACCCAATAAACGCTGTACCTATCAGGATAGTAGATGAATTTTACTTCTTATCCAAAGAAGAGAGAGAACAAGCTCTGATAGCTCAGAGGATCAGAGACGAAGAAATAAAGCAAACTGAGAATGATCTTGCCTTAGCAAGGAAGATTCTCAGGGAAGACTCAGCAAGAGACAAAGCAGCCAAAGAGCAATTAGAAAAGAGTGAACGGCTCGGCTGCGGCTACCGGCTCGAAAGAACTTGTACAGGAAAACCTGAATGTAGATCCCATTCTCGCTCAACAGAAGATTCTCACTGCACTAACCACTGAAGCCACAACTCAGAAAGACAAAGAACTGGATTGGTGCACAGAGATGTTGAACTTTCGAAGATCTGATAACAAAATCATTTCTGAATCTCAAAAAAGAGATAAAAATAACAAGGAATAGAGTTTGATTAGTTGGTATTCAAAATCTAAACGAACCCGGAACATGCCGTTGGGAAGCGATTCAGTAATTAAACCTTCATGAATGGTTACCGGTTCAAGGACGTAAGGTGACCCTGCTTTTTCAGGGTAAGAAGGGGTAGAGAAAATGCCTCTTCACGTAACTATCCAAGGGCGACACTCTAACAGAGGTGGTCCAAAGGTATATGTAAGAATGACGAGGCCATCCAGAACAGAGAGAGAAGAAGCAAAATTCTTAAGGTTATATGGATACAATGAATGGCTTGAAATCAGAGATGCCATTCAGGGCTCCAAATCCAAGTTCAAGAATGTGGTAGAAGATGAGTTGAATCAGTTGCTGCAAAGAATGTCTCAGCATGTACAAGTTCCTCCTCTCCCTGAACCATCAAAGAAAAAAAGATCAGTTGCTGAAGGTGGCTCAAGTTCGAAGAATGAGCATGAAACTAAGTTTGATTATCAAAGCATTCTTGGTCATCTTGAGCTCCCTGATATATCAATGCTTCGTACCTCTCTTCCTCAAGACCGAAGATATCAAGAAGACGAAATCATCTCACTACCTGAACCTGGTATGGTATTTCTGGATAATGAAGAGTTCTTAGGACTCTTCAGAAACCAAGAAATTCACAGGGCCCCTTCCTCTCTCATAAAGATCATGCTTTGGCGCTGCTGGTCAGATACTCCTCTGATGAACAGACAGAAGACTCTTTATGAGAATGGGCTACAAAGAAGAAACAAGAACATCTCTAACTAGTCATAATTTTCTATTTCCTTTGTAATATTTCTTCAGTGTACAAGTACTTTATCTTTATCATTGTAATTTCATTTCGCTGTAATTCTTCAGATTCTAATTAATGAAATTCAAAGTACCTTACTCCACCCTAGTACTGAAAAGATCCCTGAAAATAGTAAAAGGGACAATGAACATAAGAGTTCTATTTTCGTTACACTATCTTTTACTCACTATCTTTCACTCTGAAAGTTCAATCAGTGAATGTACTTTATGCTCTTCTACTTGTAAAAATTGTGATTTCATATCCTTATAAATGAAACTCAATTCAGATAATAGTTTAGCTGAAAAAGATTTTACAGATTAGTACTTAGAAAATGTATTTTAAATTTTATAAGTCCCTACTAATCTTTTGAAAGCAATTTTCCTATGTTGCTTAATCTTAATCAAATAGGGGGAGATTGTTGATCATAACTCCTCTCAGTGATTTGAATATGATTCATTTACTATACTTAGTGAAATTCCTTAGATAAGCGTCTGTTCAAATTCAGCAATAGCATACGCTGATTGCTATCAGCGATCGCTGAAGATCAAGGATCAACAAGCTTGTCTCTGAAGACCTGAAGATCAGCTATCACACCAAAAGACCTTTCAGCGAAAGTCGAAGACCAAAGCTGAAGAAAGAGATAATCAGCTAAGTGACCTGAAGCGGTTCAGCGATAGCAGCGATTATCTATTCAAAAGTGTGAAGTCTTGTGAAGCCTCAGCAACACTGAAGTTCATCCTTGAACATTCAGTGTCAGCGATCAAATGAACCTTCCTCTGCAAGATTAAAGTTTGATCTTATCCTCGATGCACAAAAGTCAAACCTAGAACCATGTCAGAAAAGGACGTAGGACTTGTCTCTTATGTCCCCATCATATCTGATACGGTACTGTTCATATTCAGCCAAAAGCATGGTTGTCTTATTTACAAGGACAAGCTTCCTATCTAAGCTTGACACGTGGCATGTACCTTTTGTCTTGCATTAAATGCAAGCGGGAATAAATAGATGAAGATATCTTCTTCATCTTCATGCATGCTTTCTTCTAGCCTCCACCTTCTGCATTTCTTTCTTTCATCTTCTTATGCATCAAACTGTGTGTTTCCTTAGTTACAACAGAATAGGTTTTTAACTTGTTCTAATTCCGCTTGTAACTGTAAATTTGTTTATTTTCAATAAACTCATTTAAAAACCAAAATCTGTGAGTTTGTATTCAACCCCCCCCCCTTCTACAAACTGTTTACTTAGTATTTAACTCTTGTAGATCCTTATTCGGACCAACAGAAAAGGAGTCCAGGAAAGAAATAGAAGTGTCTGAGAAGAAGATTGCAGCACTTTCTACTCAATTAATTGAAATACAGACTGATATGGTGAAGGATCAGTTTCTGAAATCTGAAATGTAGATGCGATTCGATTTTATGGCTGAAGAAAGAGATGCTTTGAAATAAAAATTGAAAGAACTTGAATCGAAGACCGGTTCAAGTTCAATTCTTACAAAGATTTATTCAAAACCATCTGTCAAATCCCCATAACAGATTTGTCCTTCTAATCTTTTCTATAATTCTTATGTTGATGGTTCATATAATAACACTTCTATGCAGGAAAAGATGATTTGGAAAAAAAGATCAACTGCACTTGTGCATACTGAAAAAAAGACTAATTCATAGATTTATGCTTACTCTTTCAATCAGTTAATCAGTTTCAATGAAAAGAACATGAGTTGGTCAACTTGTGTTCGTTCCTTTCTAATTGAAAATCTGTTTTTGGATTACCACATGTGATGTTTTATGGAACGCGTTACGACCATTACAAATACTTAGTAATGCCATTTGGATTGACAAATGCACCGACGATAAAACATCACATGTGGTAATCCAAAAAACAGAAAGAGATTCTCCTTTTTCCTGTGAGAAAAGTTCATACTTTCTTACAAGGCAAATTTTCTTATATTTTCTAACTTCTTTTGTTCCTTCATATAACACACAGAGAGTATCCCACATTTCCTTAGCTGATGAGAGATTCAGTAAGGAGTGGTACACTTCATCAGGAAGAGATATAGCAAGAGCAGATTTGACTTTACTATCTAAGGCAACTAGACGTTTATCATTCTCATTATATTTATTTGGAGTTTTGATAATATATCTGCCAGTTGTCTCATTTCTTTCATCATCTGACTCAATATCTTTTCCTTCAATGTCCTTTTGTGGACCATGGCGAGCCCAGACTTTGGGAATAAAGGTCCCTCACTCAAAATGTTTGGATACCTGCTATCAATCCCTTCCAAAAACAGTAACATACGATTTTTCCATAATCTAAAGTTGCTGGGGTTGAACTTTGGAGGTTTGGCTAAAGAGCCAGAATCGTATGTACCAACGAAAGAATTTTGCAGAGTACCGTCAACATTTGAAGAGGAGGAGGCAGCCATCACAGATCTGTTTAAACACTCAGTTTACTGAAATCAAACAAAAGATCACTTAGAGGATTTGTTGAAAGCGTGAGTTGCATAGATGAAGCTTCTTCTCCTTTTATAGTACTCATGCATTAAATGCATGAGGACACTTGTCACGGATTCATTTTCTTGCAGCATATCTGATGGACAAAAGGTGGTGCCATTCCTCATTGTACTAGATAAATAGCTGGATCATTCTTTATAGTACAAGTAAGGTCAGATTACTGTATACCTTTTCTCCATGCCTTCTAAAGTCATATCAAACCTTTTAAGCAAAAAGACAAACAATCCTTTTAAGAGAAAAAGAGAATGTTTGAATTTAACGCTTGATGCACACATTCTCGCATTTATTGTGACAAGGGAAAGATGTGTCTGAAGTATGTCATAAAAGATAACTAGCCAAATACAAGAGATGTATCGGCTAATGAACATCTGACTTATGAGATCGGCAAGTGCATCAGACTTGCCGAATGACATGGTTTTTCGGCGACTGCAACTCTTCATGATTTCGGCAAGTGGTCTGGATTTGAATATCGGTAAGTAAATCAATAATTCCACATTCCTGATGTACTACCTTTTGATCAGCTAGTCATCGATTTGCCGAACTTGAGGGGCATTTTCCAGACCTTCAAAGAACCTAAAATTAAGATACAAAAGATAAGAGAGAAGTTGAGGGTTCATCACCAAATCATCGGTGACCCAACAATTGTTTTAACCGTTTTAATTCTGAAATGATAGGTATACGTAATTGAGACATAAGGACAACGATCGAAGCATACAAAAGAGGCATGGACAATATGTCAGACCTATATTTGGATCTTACCAAATACTCTGCAGAAACATTCGAAGACGTACGAGCGTGAACACTGGCTTACATGAGGTTGAGGATGATGCTTCTTTTTGACGAAAACACACCGACGAGAAGCGACCCCTCAGCGTTAAAAAACCAGACTTCAAGACCCGATTGACGTCTAGGTCGGATCCAACGAAACAAATATCAAACGTTCGATTCGACAAAAAGAAAGAAATATCATCTTCCTGGTATCCACAACATCTTAAGATTTCATCCTATGGATTCAAAGGAACATCTGACAATTTAATTAAAGCTTTGAAAGACGTACCAACAACCGTTCGATGGCCAAGGAAAAACGATCGGCCAAATGAGAAAAAAGATACGACGAAATGGTACAATTTTCACGACGATCATGGTCATATGACGGATGATTGTGTTGCCTTGAGAAAGAAAGTCGTGTGGGTCCTATCGAAAGGACATCTTCAAGATCTGTTGTCAAACGACAATTCAGGTAAACCTCCATCTCCGAACACTACTAAGACTATAAATTGTGTGACAGGTGGATCAGACGTCTTTGGACTTACCTATTCGGCTGCAAAGAGACATGCTGTCCAGCGATCAGATGATTCTGCAATCCCTCGAACACATAGGCAAAAATCAGACATGGACTTGGAAAATATGCTGATCGTATTCGATGACCATGATCTGAAGGATTTACATCAGAAACATAACGACGGTCTGATCGTTCAGGTAACAATCGGGAATTATTCCACGAAGAGAGTACTCGTCGATGGCAGCAGTTCAACTAATATAATCTTCCTCAGCACGCTCAAAGCAGTAGGAATTAACGAGACTGAGATGGTACAACATTCGATGATCTTAGTAGGCTTCAACGGAGATGCTACTCACACCGTTAGGGAAATCATACTTCCTATTTATGCAAAAGGACTCAACAGGTCGACTCGGTTCAATGTATAACGTGATCCTGGGAAGACCTTCAATTCACGATCTGAAAGTTGTCCCCTCGAGGTATCATCAAGTAATTAAATTCCCAACTTTGTGGGGGATCCAAGAAATAAAAAGTGAACAATAGACAGCCAGAGAATGTTACCAGACGACAATGAAACCTTGGAAAGAGCATATCTAGCGATTACAGAACCAGGACGATTCGGTCGACGACCTACAGTTACAGGAAGTCTTACTTGACTTGAATCATCCTAATTGGAAAGTTTATGTGGGAGCATCGTTGGACCCAACCATTAAAGAAGAACTGATCGAATTCCTTCGATGGAATGCCGATTATTTCGCCTGGTCGCACGAAGACATGGTTGGAATCGACCCGAAAATCATATCGCATCGACTAAACATCGATCCAACGTTCAAGCCTGTAAAACAAAAGCGTTGCAAGTTCGCACCGGAACGAAATAAAGTAATTAACGACGAAGTCGACAACTTGCTTAAAACCGAAAAAATACGGGAGGTAAAATACCCGGATTGGTTGGCAAACGTCATGGTCGTCACAAAGAAAAACGGAAAATGGTGGGTTTGTATAGACTTTACAAGCCTTAACAAGGCTTGCCCAAAGGATCCATTCCCTCTCCCGTACATCGATGCCATGGTTGACGCAACGACAGGACATGAACTGTTGACCTTCATGGATGCATATTATGGGTATAACCAGATCCTCATGCATCCAAGTGATCAAGAGAAAACAACTTTCATGACCAACAAAGGTATTTATTGTTAGAAAGTAATGCCTTTTGGCCTTAAAAATGCAGGTTCAACGTATCAGCGACTCTTCTATCAGATGTTCAAACAGCATCTGGGAGATACAATGGAAGTATACAGCAAAAATATGTTAGTCAAATCCAAACAAGCGACAGATCACTTAAGATTTCTGAGCTTGAAAAGAAATTGACAGATGACAAGACACGTTTGAAAGTTGACAAGAGATTTGAGTCTGATATAGAAAGGAGACTGGTATAGAAAAGGAGTCCAGGAAAGAATTAGAAGTGTTTGAGAAGAAGATTGCAGCACTTTCTACTCAATTAAATGAAATACAGACTGATATGGTGAAGGATCAGTTTCTGAAATCTGAAATATAGATGCGATTTGATTTTATGGCTGAAGAAAGAGATGCTTTGAAATCAAAATTGAAAGAACTTGAATCGAAGACCGGTTCAAGTTCAACTCTTACAAAGATTTATTCAAAACCATCTGTCAAATCCCCATAACAGATTTGTCCTTCTAATCTTTTCTATAATTCTTATGTTGATGGTTCATATAATAACACTTCTATGCAGGAAAAGATGATTTGGAAAAAAAGATCAACTGCACTTGTGCATACTGAAAAAAGGACTAATTGATAGATTTATGCTTACTCTTTCAATCAGTTAATCAGTTTCAATGAAAAGAACATGAGTTGGTCAACTTATGAACCGAATGATTTTTTGAACCAAAGGCATGACAACAGATGGTACGGTATGTAATCTATCCCCAATTCCCTAGTGATAAGATCTATTGTTAGAACATTTAGTCAAAATAGATGGTTCAGATCCTACAGTATACCTCAGACCAAAGCTAACATGCAAGGACCTATGAAGGTATGGGTACCAAAATCTGTTTAATCTGTTTTGCAGGTTGTCATGTGTCGTGCTTAATTCTGATCCTTCAAGCACATGATCAGACTTGTTAATGGCTTGAGGGGGAGTAAGTATTTTCTATCATTGAGGGGAAAATCTTATATACCATATTTTGATAAATGTTGAATTTCAAAAATCCGTGGTAGTTCAATCCAAGAAACTTACTTGTGTTCTTTCCTTTCTAATTGAAAATCTGTTTTTGGATTACCACATGTGATGTTTTATTGAACGCGTTACGGCCATTACGAATACTTAGTAATGCCATTTGGATTGACAAATGCACCGACGATGTTCATGAATTTGATGAACCGAGTGTGACGACCTTTCCTTGACAAGTCAATAATCATGATCATCGATGAGATACTTGTTTACTCTAAAAATGATCTGGATCATTAGCAACATCTTTGAGAAGTCTTAAGAGAAGAGATTATATGCCAAATTCTCCAAGTGCGACTTTTGGTTGAAGGAAATTCAATTCTTGGGTCACGTTATCACTAAAGAGGGAGTGAAAGCGGATCCATCCAAGATAGAAGCAATGATGAATTGGGAACCGCCTAAGAGTCCGTCATTATTCTGAAGCTTCTTGGGATTGGCAGGTTATTATAGAAGATTCATCCAAGATTTCTCCAAGGTTTCATCTTCCTTGACAACGTTAACAAAGAAAAATGTGAAGTTCGTTTGGACCTAAAAGCAAGAAAAAGCTTTTCGAACTCTACAAAGGAAATTATGTGAAGCCCCAATCCTTTCCTTGCCGAAAGGATCCGAAGATTTCGTGGTTTATAGCGACGCATCCAATATGGGTTTGGGTTGCGTGTTGATGCAAAGGGGAAAAGTGATTGCATATGCGTCATGACAACTCAAGGAGCACGAGAAGAATTATCCTACCTATAACTTGGAATTAGCGGCCGTGGTCTGTGCCTTGAAATTGTGGCGGCAATATCTCTACGGTACTAAGTGCACACTTTATACTGACCACAAAAGTCTAAAGTATGTCTTTGATCAAAAGGAGCTAAACATGAGGCAACAACGTTGGCTCGAACTGCTCAAGGACTATGACTGCGAATTGCTTTACCACCCGGGTAAGGCAAATGTAATAGCGGATGCGTTAAGTCAAAAGGAGTACGGCAGTGGGATGCATGTCGTGCTTACACGAAACATAGTTATGTAACACCCTCAAATTTGGAAAAAGCGACTAATTTAAAATTTCTAATATTACATCAACTGAAAGATAAATCATTTCCTATAAGTCACTATTTAAAATTTGCCTCAACAAATATTGTAATTAAACTTCAACAAAGTTAGACCAAGTCTTATACAAAGACCTATAAGTGGTTGGGTGTTACTAAACCAATAAGCGTCGCTATCTCCGAATGTGGAAAATGTAAAGCTAGGTCTTTAACGTGCTACCCTCTAGCACTCACGTCGCAAGTCGCTAGTACCAACCCCGCGAGAACCTAATGCATTCCGACAAAGAAAAATGTTAGGCTTAACTCCTAGTGAGCTCAAAAGTTTTATAACAAAATTATAATCAATTGAAAGTGAAAGATTTGCTTGATAAAAAATAAATCTCAATGAAATGACTTCATTATAGAAGCAACATCTTTCCCGAAAATTCAACGTTTTCATAATAAAAGTTTTAGACCAAAATATCATTAGTAGAAAGCTTAAAATAGAAATATTTGATTAGCGTGCGGGAAAACCCATACTCACACGACCATAAATAAAGCTGTAAACATAAAGTTAGAAAACATAACTTTAACCAAATTTTATAAACAAATAACTCACGCTTTCCCTTGAAAGGGAAATAAAGCATTCGAAGAATACGGGGGAGACCCGATTTATCACTAGTCGTGACGGGACACGGAGGTAGGCCACGACAAATGTTACGGGGCGGCACAAATAATTGCACGAAAATTCCACAATGCAAATTCAGGGCATCTACCAAATTCCAGTACGATAGCCATTGTACGCATGCCCTCTCTCAAGAATCACACGCAAATTCCACAATGCAAATTCCGAGTGAGTGAAAGGATAGTCGGGAAATAACACGCAAATTCCACAATGTTAATTTCCAAAATTTAAAAGATAATTTAGACTACCCTTCACGATAAATAAAAACAGTCTCTTAGGGGCGGCACAAAGAATTGCATGCTAATTCCACAATGCAAATTCAGGGCATCTACCAAATTCCAGTACGATAGCCATTGTACGCATGCCCGAATAAAAACAGACTCTTATGCCTATGGATCCATAATTGGCTAGTCTATAAATCAAATACATCAAACAAGACGTTTTGATAGCTTTCCCAACGCCAAATCTTTGCTCAAAATGTTATTTTCCAATAATCAATTATTTCTCAAGGCTGGGAAGTCATAAAATTACACGGCACCAAATGAATGACCAACGCACCCAAGACGTGTAAAATATTATTCAAATTGGACAAATGTCCATGAGACTCGTTTTAATCAAAACCGAGCAACCGCTCTATAACTCAACATTAATGTAATAACCCAAAACACTAGTTGGGGCGCACCCTTTTTCCAAATGAACTCATATTCGAGTATTTTTACAAAATATCCCAAAATACCATAACATGTAAATTCTGTGGGTTTATAAATCCAATATCTCATAATACCTTTGACACTAAATATTCCTCATTTATAAAATAAAACATCAAGAACTCTCATGAAATGTGTTTTATTTCCCAAAGTGTCAAAAATCCAAACATAACATGTTGTAGGATTTATAAAACTATTTATACCAGATAATTGCATAATATCAAAATACTCAAATATTTGACAAATAGCAAGTAAAACATGTCAATATAACAAAATGGACATTTTTGGCATGTACACCGTTTTCACAAAGCAAGTTGAACTCACCTTGCTATATTTAGACTAAATCTAGGTTTTACCCCAAAAGCTCCATTTGAAGAAATGTCTAGATCTGCAATATTTCTTCACTAGAAATCATCTCTAGTTCACAAGCAACCTAAATATATCAAGAACAACTTCTAACAATAAGATCCATGAAAACCCTAGTAAAAAACCTCAAATCTCTTAATATGGTTAAAACTCCAAAATCTTCTAAATACAAGTTTCATAGAGCCAACAAGAAGAATATCCACAACAAATAATGTCTAGAAGAGTTAAGATGACTTACAAACTCGGTTTGGGGAAAAATCCCAAACTTGTTCAACAATGGTGGAGAAGAGATGGTGAAGATGAAGATGAAGCCTTCTCCAAAAACGTTCTAGGATCAACCATTGAGTTTACTTCACCGATCTAGACTTGAAGAGCTCGAAAAATCGAGAATGTAGGAAGAAAAATCGTCAAAACCGGAGTTCGTATGAAGGATATATGAGCAAATGAAGAATGGACTCAATTTTATTCAATTTCAGCTCGAACAGGGAGTTACGCTGGCTGGGTCGCGACCTTAAGTCGCAGGCCAAGCTGCGCGCTAAGGAGAAAGCCCAACAGTGAGTTACGTAGCTGGGCCGACTCTAACTCTCCCACTCCAGTCATTGCTTTTCTTTCTGTTAGCCGTTACCTAAGGTCGCGGGCCAAATCGTGCGTGTCAGGGAGAGGCCCAATCCAGCTTCAGCTTCAATAAAAAGGAATTACCAAACTGCTGGGAGGAGGGATCAAACCCATGACCTCTAGCACCATACAACAGGCACTTACCACTAGGCTGTCTCCCTGGTTTGTGTTAAAACATCACCAACAATTCTTTTATTTCTTCTTTCCCTTCAATCTCTCTTTGATAACTTTGACATTGATTTCGCATTAGACGTAACTCGATTTTTCCCAAAGAGTCTATCATTATTATATGAGTTTTTCCATCAAACCATCTTCATATAAAAATAATTTCCAATACCAATTCTCAAATTAATTGTCAAATTATTCTCAAAATCAAACCAACCAACCTTAAACTTTTGAGTAAACGATTTCACTAAAAAAATTAACTTTTTAAAAATTCCGTGTGTTACAGTGTATAGTTTGATCGACCAGATCAAGGTATCCCAAGCGGAGGCACTTTTGGAAGAGAACCTCAAGAGCGAGGTGATGGTCAAGCAACGCTTACTCTTGACAAAAGACAGTCGCGGTTTGAAGTTGTTTCAAGGTCGTGTATGGGTGCCCAAGATCAGGGGCAACCGCGAATTACTTCTAGAAGACGCACACAAATCAAAATATTCTATTCATCCGGGTAGCACCAAGATGTATAGAGACTTGAAGTTGACGTATTGGTGGTCCATTATGAAGTTTGATGTGGCCAACTATATAGAGAGATGTGTGATGTGCTTACAAGTGAAGGCGGAGCATCAACGACCATACGGGAGTCTTCAACATTGGAGATTCGGGAATGGGAACACATCACTATTGATTTCGTGACTAAATTGCCGAAGACCTTGAAGGATCGGGACGCCATATGGGTGCTGGTAGATCGGTTGACAAAGAGTGCTCACTTCTTAGCAATGCGAGAGGCCGGGCCATTTGACAAACTTGCGAAGTTATATGTTGATGAGATCGTCTCGAGGCATGGTGTGCTTTTGACCATCGTGTCGGATCGAGATAGTCGTTTCACTTCCAACTTTTGGGATGGTTTGCAAAAAGGGTTAGTGATGCAGCGGATAAAGTGAGAACTAAGATTATCACGTTGATTCTACGAATGTCCGTGAACAATCTCTTCTAGGAATCGTTGATTCAACGAATATCGATCCTAGGCTTCAAATAACGAATTCTTAAGAACTCAAAATTTGGGAGAACATCAAAAGTTTATCAAATCAAGTGACCATCCAGATTACGCAAGAAACGTTTAAATATGAAGGCCAAAACAAAACGGGCCTGGAAAAGACAATGGGCCAAACAGAAAAGCCCAATAAAAGAAGCCCAAAATAGAAAAAAACACTAAAATGTCCAAAAGTCCACTTAAACAGCTTTTTCGGAGTTCAAAAGTCTGTTAGGCCCCTTTGGACTTCGTAAAACTAATTGATAGTTAACTGACAAACATGTTGAAATACATGATAAATGTTGAGCCCTTCTAATACACTAGAATACCATAGAAAACTGATAATCAAGCGAATACTCATTATATTCTCAAACCACACAAAACTATAGAAAAAAATTTAAGAGGGTCTCGAGGTGTGGACAAGTGTCGAGCACTCACAGTTACCCCCAAAAGTATTTAATTTTTTTTGATGTATTAAGTGCTATGTTTTAAATATTCCCAGATAGTTCCAAAATTTTAACCGCACGCATTAATGATCCATCATAATGACAATCCAATACAGTAGTTTTGTCAACCTTTTCTTATCAGTATTAGTGACTGATTTAAAGGCTAGATTCTTCATAGTATTTCTATAAGAAGAGAGCTTTCTCCTACCCTTTATATCTTGTGCAAAATATATTTTGTTGCTTAATAATTTGCGATTATCAACTACAATACCCTAACTTTCACTATGTTGAACTTTCTTTCGGTGATGGTTCTGATTTTCTCTAGGTATGCGTCCGATTAGCACGTTCGTCTTCCTTGTATGTTTGGATTCTTTTTTACCCAAATAAGTTGACAGTTCGAATTTTGAATTTCATCTTTTTAATTGTAGCTCCTTGATCAAGAACTTGTGGATCGGCATTCATATATCTCGTCACAGGTATATATGCTATTTTATATAATTATTTCGATTTCAATACTTTTTTATATGCAATTTGGGGATTTTTCCTGTGGCTTTAAATTCTTTGTTATTAATTACGATTCAGATCTAAACAAGTACATTTTGATTTAATTTTCTATCAATTAGGCATGGCCAGAACAGGGTGGGCATGAGTTGGGATCATTGAGCCCAATTTTGGTCTAAAAGGGAAACGATTTTAGGTTAGGAACAGTTAAGAAAATCAAAATGGAACAAAACATGATGGCATTTATATATTCTTTTGAGTTAAAGATTTTTCAATTGCACATTTACTATCCCAAAACCATATAGTTTACACGATTTCATCTAGTTTAAGTAAAATTATTTCATGTAAAGTATATTAAGATTATTACATTAAAATCCGTATTGTCTTCATTCTTTCATCATGAATTGACATTTGGTTAAATGAGTGAAAGTGTAACAAATATAATGTATTGTAACATAAATAATTGATGTATTATCATGTAGGACCGAAACAATTACTTACTCTTCCCAAAATTATTTAAAAAGTAACCGTTTTACTTTTAAAATTTACCCTTAATTCTAAGATGAGAAGTTTCACCCTCTATTATTAGGATAAAAAAGTCTTTTGGTGAATTTAAAAGTCTAATAATTACATATTTCTAAAGAGAACTTTACTCAGAAAATCTTTTTTGCCTCTTAGCCCATTTCTCCCAAAAATAGCCAATAGGGTCGTCAAAAATGAGGTCGTAATTGCGACCTCACTACCGACAAACACACAAAGTTAATTGATAACACTCATTTTTGGCGACTTCACTCATTTTTTATGGAATTTTACTCATTTGGCGAACTCACTATCCAAATAGCCATTTTTGATATACCTCATTTGGTGACCTCACTCATTTCTTTATACCAATAAAAACAAAATAATGTAATTGGCGAACTCATTCATTTTTTATGGAATTTTACTCATTTTGGCAACCTCACTCATTTCTTTATACAAATTTTGTTTTGTCTGGTAGTGAGGTCGCAATCGCAACCTTATTTTTGACGACTCAAATGACTATTTTGGTAAAATTTGAGAGAAATGGGCTAGAAGGCAAAAAAAGATTATCTGAAATGACTATTTGAATAAAATTTCATTTCTAAAATCGTATGCCATTTTTATTATGAATATTTATTTTAGTACAAAGACAACACAAAAAAAGTTAATTACTTTCACAATTTTTTCAATTACATAGGCAAACAATTTATCTTTAGAATATCAAGTACATTCTTTTAATTTGATTTTAATCAAATACTTAACATAAATTATCAATAATATTTCCTCAGCCAAATTGTTTTTCTCTCATTTTTTTGCCCTAAGTGGATTGTTGGTTTGTTTTGAGAATACGAAAATGATGCAATCGATATAGTTATGAAAAATTTACATATGCCTAGTATTATTTATGATAACGATAAATTGTATCAAAATCAAACATGCTTTTTTTTTTAAAAACATACTTTCAAAAACTTGAATTTGGTGTCTATAATCTCAAATAGGGAAGTTTAATAAAAGTTTTCTCTTGAAATATTTTTGTTTATAAAGTTATTGTTTTTCGTCCACAAAAAGATAATACGTTTAATTATTGTATCAAACACATAATATGTTTTCTAAAAACGAAAAAAAATATTTTTATTTTTAATACAATTTATCCTATAAAAATCACGGGTGTCAATTTTACACAAGTTAAATCAAACTAGCCAATATATGTATCAATTGTATCAAGTAAATGGGTACCAACTTAATTGATCATGCAAATTAAAATTACCAAGCATGCGAACTTGGTTGGTACACAGTATTGGAAGCTGCATATCACGTTAGCACCATAGTATCGGCTTATTTAATTATTTACTAGTTTTTGTATCTTTCTATGTATTAAATATTAAACATTGTAACTTTAATTATTTTGTTTGAACATTTAGACATTTGCAAATTTTATTCATTGCAATTAGAAATCATTAAATATCACATGTGTTACCTGGAAAATCAAAATATGAACAAAAGGATAAGTTTTCATCTATGTTACTTGAAGTAGATACAAAATCAACACCTAAATGTATCAACCGAAAAAAGTTAACAAGTATAGTTAATTGATACACATTATAACATTTCACATACCAATTATAAATGGTTGGCACATGGTAAAAATAAAATAAACTTAATATAATGTATTCTAAGTTGGGGGGGGGGGGGGGGGGGGGGGGGAATGAGAGCCAACCCTTCTAAATTTAGGGTAGGTTTAGGTTGGATTCGGGTGGGACAGTTTCTGTCAGGTAAGTTGGGTTTAGGAAAATAATCATGGCATACAAAACCGAAACCAAAAACCTGTTACAACGGAGCAGGTACTAGATAATGGGCAAAAAAGTGTAAATCTGTAAGGTTGTGGTTAGCTGATTGTCATTGATTAGGAAGTACGATTAGATAGGAAGGAAGAAGATGATGAATTAGTAGGGTGCCGTGAAGGAAGAAGATGATGCATTAGGGTATTGCCGTATGTATGCGATGAGAATCATGCAATAACTATCAGTTACAAAATTATATAGTAATTATTTTAGGTTGTTATCTATAGACTAAAATATAATTATATTTATCTTAAATCTTAATTCTTCGGATATTTGGCGGATCCAGGTTGCTAATATGCAAACCCTACCCGAACCCTGAACTGTATTTATTGCTCGAATGTTGGGTGTAAGTTTTACCAAAACTTAACCACAAGGCTTGTGGCATACCTGTTAAGACTTGTAGGAGATGAGACTCGATAACCCATTTACCTCAAGTTCGAATCCAAGCGCAAACAACTTATGGCCTCTGGGGAATTATCTTAGGGCTGAATGCTTTAACAGTTTTAAAATTATCAGAGATTAGTCTTAGACAAATGCCTAGAATACCCTTTCAAAAAAATAAATAAGAAAATATAGATTTTTTGGTTTGGGTTTAAATAAAAAAGCCCAATGGAGCCCATGAATGCAAATGGGCTAAAGTCGGTGAAATGAGAATTGTGGTGCACGCTTCGGCTCAGAGAGCGATAGATATCGAAGCGAGTGAAAGAAGAACAAAAAAAGCGAAAAATTACGTTGGAAAAAAGTCGAGTTGCAAACCCTATCGATCGAAAAAGGGGAAGGAAAAAAGGATCGAATAACAAAAACCCTAACAAATTAGCATCGCGCTGTTTTCGCCCCCGTTTTTTCTCCATCTCGATTGAGCCCTAACGGTGGTGAGTTAATCGGTTACTTTGTGTTTTTTTTTCTTCCATCATTTGACTTTTCACAATGTCTCTAGGTTTTCCTATGAGCATTTCTTTGCAATTCGAATATGTATATGCGTTTTTATCGATCAATTGTGGTATTTTGGGTTTTATAACCCTTTAAAGTTAGTGAAAATGGAATGGGTGACAGAGATATGCGTGGTGAACTACTTGGATGTCTTGAAGAGAAAGTGCGTTTGTATGAATTGAATGTGATTTCTTTGTAAACCCTAGTGAATTGGAATCTTTTTTATGAATTATGTCCTTATAGGATGTTAAGAGTTTAGAGGAACAAGAACGGTTCCATCAAATGCTACATTATGGAAGTAGTTTTGGCTGTCGGTAGTTCTTTTTGCCCTCTAATGTTTACTGCCAGTATACTCTTAGAGATTTAAGCCATCATCAGAACATTATATCTTGATATTGACCTCTTTTTTAACATGGGTACATGTTCTTATTGGCCTCGTAATTTTGTACCTGCCAATATTATTGGGAAAGCACCTAGCATGGTTGTGTTCTTTGTAATGTGGGTGAAAATGATGCATTAAAGTTTACAGTGGGATCTTTCTGAGAAAAGGTCCTGATAATCTTTGAGATTGTCAAATTTTACTTTTACATCCGTTGATTGTAATATATTGCCATCTTTCACTGTAGTCTTTGCATATCAGCCATTAGTTGGATTATTCATCTTCTGTGTTTTATTCAATATTTTGCCATCATGGTGTCAATAATGCAAGCGGTTGTCGCTTTTTTACATAAGATTTTGAGGCTCTATGCTTTTTGGAAAACTTGTGATGTCATTCTTTCCCCATAAATCTTCATATTAGCTTAGCTTATTTTACCTAGATTAGAACACTACAAAACCTTACTAACTGTTTACATGTCTTTTGCTTTCCATGGATAGAACATTCACATCCTTTTAAACTTGATCTACTCTTATGCAAATTTTGTTGTATCTTGGTTTTGGGATGTGAGGTTTCTCTCTTGCAGTTGAAACCACAGATTGGCTATTTTATCTATTTAAACTTTGAGTAAGATCCTAATAATTGTGGTAAAATAGTAAAATGTAAGGTCTTTCTTGTTCTTGGTGGTTTGACAATTGTGAATTAGAATTGTTAACGCTCCGTCTATACTGATGAAATTCAGTCTATAAGAATTGGACCACTATGTTATTGGCCTAAATACTGCAAATCTTACAGTTCTTCCAAATGATTGCCAATTCTAATTGGTTCTCATATATTTTTTGGTTCCAAACAAGACAATAATAAATTTTTCACCTTCTGTTTGCATATCCAGAGTCCGTTTTGGTCTTTGGAACTTCAAACCAAGCAATTTTAGAATTCCAAAACCATTGTAGGTGATTTTAGTTTTTGGATCCAAACTTTTTCTGATTGTAATGCTTCCACTAGAATTAAGATGGTTATTAAAACCATCTTCTAGAACCAAGTTCAATTCTTATAACTGTGAGGCGTGAGCTTAAGAAGTAAACATGTTTGATACAAGAGTCAAAAGTCTAACTGTCTTGTAGAACATGTAGCTTTTTACCACAACTTAGGCCTTCTTTATCTCATATCTGCTATAGTAAACAAGTTTTTAGAACTTCATTGCAATGTATTAGTATTTTTTTTGTTGCAAGTAGTTAAGATGCTATACTGTTTTAATTAGACAGTAATAATTAATTACTATGACCTCACTCCCATTCTCTAGTACACCTTGCAACCCTCTTTTTTCTCTCAACCTATCTTGCCTAAACTCTATGTTACGTTTCCTGATTTTAATTTCTATCCTTTTTTTGATCAACAATATCCGACTATGTGGCACGTGTAGCTTGATGACAAATGCACATGGTTATAAATTTGTAAGAGTCTAAAGGCCCTGTTTGTTTTTTTCAAATTTTACCACTTAATGGCCACTTATCACTTATTTGTTCAGACGTTTTTAAATTCAGACCATTTGTTTTTTTTTTCAGACCCTCTTAAGTCTGAAAATCATCTGAAAAAAAAGTGGTAACCTCATACATACCCACATTGTTAAGGATTTATAAGGCAATGATTGATTCAGATTTAAGACTTTAGTCGTAAAAACAAACAGTTTTAACTTATTCAAGTTTCAGACTTCAGCAGCACCTCTTATAAGTCAGAAGTGAAATCAGACTTTAGCACCTCTTAAAAAATAAATGCTACCTAACTAATTGTCATATGAACAAACAAATCACTAGCTTGAGATGTTTAATCTTCTTAATATTGGCTGCTATAAAACTATCACCAATAATCGCCAGTCTTTTGTGGGTATCTGAATCTAAAAAAGTCATTTAAATTGCAGGGAGCTGGAATTTGCAATGTCTCCATCTAGGTCAAAATCCAAGGATAAAAGGACAGCTGGCAAAGAGCCACCGAAATCTTCTGCTAAACCTGCAACAACTGCAAATACTGGCGGCAGTATTCCCGCTAGTGGTTACAATCCACTTTTAGGGACTTTTCATACACTTGAAACACCACCCGTTTCCGGTGTTCCACCCGTTCATATTAATGGTCGTTTTCGTGATATTAATGATACAGATGATCCTAGTGGGAATTCTGTTGATTATGATTGTGTATCTAACAATGGTAGCTGGTCGGGTGAGTCTGAAGATCCAAAAGACAAATCTTCTCAAGGGTCTTTTCGTCATGAGACGATACATGGGGTTGATAGTGATAAACGAGAAAAAATCCGTCAAAAAAACGAGAAAAAACATCAACGACAAAAAGAGAGACGAGCTCAGGAACTACATGAAAGATGCTGTGGGTATTTAATGTCGAGAAAGCTAGAAGCACTTGCTCAGCAGCTAGTGGCAATGGGATTTCCTTCGGAACGTGCAACAATGGCGCTTATTTTGAATGAAGGAAGAGTAGAGGAGTCAGTTGCGTGGTTATTTGAAGGTGGTGACGATTCAAGCAACCAAAAAGACCATAATACCCTTGACGGTGGTGGTGGCGGTAACCTGAAAGTCGATATATCACAAGAGCTTGCTCAAATTGTGGAAATGGAAGTTAAGTTTAAATGCTCAAAACAGGAAGTTGAACGAGCCATTGTTGCTTGTGAGGGCGATCTTGACCAAGTGGCGGAAAATTTGATAAAACTCCAAAAGCAAGAAGCTCACCCGGGCCCACCTAAGACCGAGGGAAACGGTGATCATAAACCTTCGATAACCGTTAATCAAATCTCATCAAATTCAAAGGTACAATCGAAACGAACGATAGCTATGCCTATACAGCAGAAACTGGATCATAAAGACGTACAGCTGAATCAGGGAGTGAAAAATATTCAGTTGCTGAAGAAAGTTCAACCCAATTCAGACTGGGTGAAACAGCAGCAGCAGGCGGCGGCCGCGGTGGTGGTTGCCGCCCCATCTATGGAAAAAAGGTGGGCGGTAGGCGGCGGCTTGAACCCTTCTGTTTCTTATTCGTTGGCATCTCCGCTGCACGCCGCACCACCACCACCACCACCACCGTCGTCATCAAAAACAGAATCACAATATGCTGCCGCCAGTGGTGTCGGAAATGAATTCAAGAATCTTCAACTGGGGTCGGTTAGGGAACCGGTTATGATGATGCAACGTTCCCAATCGAAACATATCCCAACCACAAGTATGAGCTCGGTTTCTAATGGTGTGGTTGAACCGATGATGAATGGGTTCGCAAGAAGCTTCAACAACACCTCAAACTATGGAACCGGTATGAGTAACCAGTTGTATGACCAGTTCCATTACCACCACCACCACCACCACCAGCAACTGCCGCCAGTCCAGCAGCAGCAGCAGTATGCCGCCAGCAGCGGTGGCGGCATGTTGGATCATCGTAGTAGTCAACCGGTTGCTGCTACAAACCACAATGGTATGTGGAATAGAATGGTGGGGCCTACTCCTCCGACACTGGCGGCAGCTTCTTCTCTTGGGTTGTTCTCCGGGAATGGCGGCGGTGGTGCGGCGGCGGCAGGGACGTCTCAGGTGGATTGGAACGGTGATTGGTCGTCACAATTTGATTACACCAATATTGATTGGAGTTTAAATCGGGTTCCTTCTTCGGTGAGCGGGAATTCCTTAAGACCAAATGGGATATGGATGGGTGGTAATGTTTCTGCAACCGGAATGAATGCAACAATTGTAGGGAATGGGAATGGGAATCGGAATAGCATTGGGGGAATTGGAATTGGGAATGGGAATGGGAATCGGAATAGCATAGGGGGAATTGGAATTGGGAATGGGAATGGGAATGAGGCATCTGGTGAATGGACGTCTCCTTTTGAGGAGAAAGATCTGTTCAGTTTATCTCGACAGTTTGTTTCTTCTCCCTCACTCTAAGTCCAATACTGTATGAGAGGGGGATGAAAGAATAAGATAAAGAAAAAAAGAATGAAAAAATTAAAAAAGTAAACATGAGTTTAAAAAAACTATGTGTTTGTTGATCTACTTTTTTTCCTTTTCTTTGTCTCAATGATGTTTATTTTTATATTTACTTTCCCTCCTCTGAAAGAGGGTTGAAAAGTGACCTAGGGTTTTGTCTCGTCTAGCGGGTATTAGGTAACGTCCTAAGTCATCAGTGGATGGTATCCCTGGTTGGCGAGGGTTTGAACCACGCGGCTGACAATTCTGAGGTATCCAGCTCTTGGGCCGGTTCAGGGGCGAGTTCATGGCCAAATCCATAGGACTGGATCATGGACACAGGGGAATAGTCGGTGTCCATTTGGATCCGGATACTCCTGGTGTGAGTGTTAAAATGCCGTCAAAAAAAAAGGTTGAAAAGTGACCTAGGGTTTTGTTTCTCAAAATGGTCCTTGGACTATTGAAGGTTTGTTTTATCTGGAATTAGTCGAGGTACGTAAAAATTAGTCCAAACATTTATAAAAAAATGTTCATTTCATGAAATCACACGGATCTATATTCTTTGATGCAAAAAGAGAACTCATATGCCAAATAGAAATAATTTTAAAACATATTTTTAGAGAACAACTTAAAAATGTGTATTATTCGACTTTCATGTGAGATAACCCGTTTCCGTTTAGGGTTGAATACGGAGGCCATTAAATCTAAGGGAGTGTTTTGTTGGAGGTATTAGGCAATAATTAATGAGAATGCTAATAAAGGAAACTGTTTGGTTTTATATAATATAATTGACTCATTTACTTAGAAGCCCAAATTTTCATTCCTGACTAAACTGGGAAACGAAAATTCATTCTCATTCCCATTTTCATTCCCTTGCCAGAACCAAACACCCCCAAGTGAATTGGATAACATTGCTGAGTGACTTACGTTTGTGCTATATCTCGTACAATGGTAGTAGGTTTCACCTGTCATCGAAATATGTGTTTTGGATAGAGTTTTATCTGTGTTTTTTTGTGTTGATTTTAGAATTTGAGTTTTATCCATGTATCCAAGGTTTTGGAGCCTAAGTTCTATCTACGTTTTGGATGAGTTCGGTTGACTTTTTTTATTAATGAGTCTTTCGGTTATTGAGCCTTTCTCATGAAAATGGTGAGTTTTGAAAAGATGTTTTTGTGGTAAATACGCATTTACATGGAAAAATATGGTTTAAAAAGCACTATTTCAATATTCTCATATTATGTTTGAAATGAAAAGTGTTTGAATTCACTAGACTTGAAAGCTTTAAACCTTTAAATTGGTTTTGCCTTGTGAGTAACTCAAGGATCCTATTTGAAATTTAATTTGGAGTAATTATCGTGTTTAATAAAACTTTCAAATTAGTTGTTTTTCCAAAAAAATTGGGTGTTACATGTAAGCCTCTAAATGAGATCGATCCAGTCAAAGTTAGTCAACAGTCAACTCGAGTAAAATTGACTCGAACTCTATTCGATATACTAACAAGTCGGGTCGAGCTACCTGATGCTTACTCGAAAAGCTCGTGAGATATTCGATTTTTTAATATATAATTAGTTTTATATTATAATTTGTAAAATATAAGGTAAACTTTTATTAACAAACTTACCAATAAAAGAAAAATGTTTTATTTTAGATATTTGAATAGAATTGTACATTTTTTTAACTATAAAAATTAATCAACTATTTTTATTTATTAAAGACATAATTAAAAAAATGGTAAAAAAACTATAAAAGAGTTGGTGAAGTTTTACCATATTGGACGAGATTTTTTTTAACTATTTCTTTTTGAAGAAATATATATATATATATATATGAGTAAATTACACGATTGGTCCCTTGGTTTACACTTAATAACATTGTGCATCCCTAAATTAAAATAATTATGGATTTGGTCCCTGTGGTTTACAATTTTACACCCCTTTGGTCCCTTTGTTCTGACACCATTAATATATCACTGTTAAGTAGGGTTATTAAGAGGGTAATTTAGTCATTTCATAATTTCTTTATTATTTCTATTAGAAAACACATGGACTAAGAATGTAATTCAGTAATTCACCCAATTAAAACTATCTTCATCTTCTTCATTTTTTTGGTCACATATCACCACCACCCATCTTCTTCCTCGTTTCTCCGACCAAAGTTATTTATCTCCAACCTTTCCTACATCTATCTTTGCCACTCATGGTGACCAAATTCAAAAACCAATTCGAACTCTAGATCCAGAATTGAAATTCAAAAACCGAATCATCCATTTAAGAATATAAAAGTATCAATGGAAGATTAAGAACATACACGGATCAATTGAACAATAAGAACACATATAGACATCAATAACAAATTTATATAGATTATTCAAAATATTTGTAATACAAAACTATACAAAATCAAAACCTTAAATCAATCTTAGAACCTTCCAAGTCAAAATTCTAGAAAAAATGAAAGATGGATCCCTAAAAAAACATACTCATAACTCAATCTACAAAAACAATTATTCAAAAACCAGATCTTCGTAATCACCACATCACCAAATCTGCAGTTTCAATACAAGAATCTACACAAATATACATTTCAAAAACTATGCAAAATTCTCAAATCTGTATATCAAAAACTAGAAAAAAATCGATCTTCATGAACTCAAATCTCAAATATACAAAAATAGGCTTCAAAAACTAGATCTTTAAAGCCCATAACTTAGTTTTCTTCAAAAACCCAGATCGAAATCAAAGCTTCAAAACTCGGTACACAACCTGCTTCAAAAAACCAAACTCGAGTCAGGATAATGGGGAAGGGGGTGGAGAAACGGCGGAGTCACAACGGGGCTTTGGTCGTCGACAGATATGGCTTAGAAAATAAATAAGGGATGCGATCGTGGGTTTCAGATTCTTATGAATCTGGGTTAGTCTTCCCGTAAGGGGGCGGAGGAACAACAACAACCGTGGGTTTCACACTCTCGGTGGTGACAGGCGGTGGCGGCGGGGGGTGGTGACGAAAGGTGGAGCCCGGTGACGGAGACTGAGTAGAGGCCGGTGACGTTGGTCGTGGGAGGAGGCAGGGGTTGCCTCGCCGGAAATCTGGGAACTGGTTATGTGACATGCGTATATATATATATATATATATATATATATAAGTGTATATATATATAGCTAGTTATAACAAATTACATTCTTGGTCACTGTGGTTTTTAGTCTAATATAGATTTTTAATGGAAAAGTAAAAAGTGATAAAAAAGACTAAAATACCCTTTGAATTAACCTATTTAACAGATGTCTTTAACGGCATCAGGATAAAGGGACCAAAGGGGTGTGAAATTGTAAACCACAGGGACCAAATCCATAATTATTTTGATTTAGGGACACACAATGTTATTAAGTGTAAACCACATGGACCAATCATGTAATTTACTCTATATATATTAATGATATTCAAATGAGCAAGCATAGTCCATACAAGAGAACGTTTCGCGAGAGCATGAGTCATCTCATTTGCTTGTCTGCTAACCGACTTAACATAGAAAAAGTCATGGTGATGTACAAAAACACGACAATGTGATTACATCCCTAAACTTTGAGTGATCATCATCTGTGGAACTAATGCATCCACCACAAGCTTGACATCGGTCTAGAAAGTTAATCATTTTTTTTAAATCATAAGAAAAACAAAAAAAAAACTATAAAAGTGTTGGTGAATTTGTCCCACATTAGAAGAGAGACAACAAGAAAGAGTGAAGAGATGTTATAAAAAGAGAGATATGTGAATGAAGTTTGTAAGTTCGCCTTCTTGAAGATGAAATTTGAGGTACACAAGTAGAGTTTTATAAATGTTAAGTGTAAACCTCTAAGGTCTATAGTTTATAAGAAAAGATCCTTAAATTTCAATGGGTAAGCTTGCTTCGAGCTTAATTTGAGTTAAAGGGTTTTCTTGGTTAAAGCTTGATTTGAGTTCGAATTTGATTTTGAGTTTGAAATTAGTTCGAGCTTCAGACGAGGTCAAGTTTGAAAATTTACCATCAAGTTCGATTTACATTTTGTTTTTAACTACTTGGAAGTTTAGGAGTCGAGTTTGAGCTTGAGAAATGGATATCGAGTTCGAGTCAAGTATACCAATACTTGAGCTTAATTAGCATCATTTTGGACCCCGAGTTACACGTAGTTTAAGAGTACTCTCTAAAGAGATTTATTACATTAAAAAAGATTTTATTACACTTTGGGTCATGAAATTGCATAAACTTTTTGGTAGAGGCATTTGTGGGCTTAAAATGACTTTTATTGAATTAGTCAAACAAAGAAGGAGAGGTGGTTTTGAAATTGAATCAATAGTTTGGTTTAGGACTTTGCTCAACTTATTTACCATTGGATGTGCTTGAGTGTTTTAGGCCATAATTTCACAAGTCTTGAGAAATGCATACTATTGATGTTGGGGGACTTTTGAAAACACAAACCATATGAGTTTGGATCTTTTATTATTTTATTTCAAGAAAAGATGGTTTATGGACCTATTCATAATATGAGTGATGATTTGCATAAATGTTCGGAAAATGTGTCTTTTAACTTATGTTAATTGTTAGTGGGATACTCTTGTGAGTAGGGCTGAGCAAAATTCAATATCACCTGACGAACCCGTACAACCCGAACGGATTTTTTGGATTAAACCGATACTGGATTGTATATAAAGCTTGAAAACCGATAAACGAAATTTTCCCGTCCTCTAGTCCTATGGCAGGGCATGTCACAATAAAAAACATATCAAATTTATACAATTTGAAATATAGAGCTCTAATAGAACTAAAAAATCAAATAACATCTATCATTAATCATACATTTAACATTGTACATGACTTACATAGTCAAAACACTTATTTAACAACTAATCTATTCGCCTCCTAAGCCACATCGATTGCTCATCCCGCCTTGGGTTAAATCAGGAACCTGTCGCGGTAAAACAAACAAAATATTGGTTGAGCAAAATATGCCCAATGAACGAATAATAACACATGAAATACAAGATAGGAAATACGTAACCGAAAGAAAACACTTCGATAAAAGCTCAAATGACATTAAGTGTAAATACCAAAACTAAACTCATATAAATAAAAGTCAAGGCCAGAAGGTCATCCGTATCATTAGGATACATTGCTCTCGATAGATGATCAGTCCAATCAGACATCATAATAGAATGGAAATGTCGGGCATTACACCGTCTCATTCCTCAAGGGAAATTGGGATGATCATTTACCCTTAGCTGAGTTTTCCTACAATAACAGTTATCACTCTAGTATTCAATGTGCCCCCTACAAAGCCTTAAACGATCGGAAATGTCGATCCCCACTTAGTTGGGTAGAAATTGGAGATAGCCAATTGACAGGACCCGATATAATTCAGGAGACAACCGACAAGATCGTTATCATTAGAGATAGGCTTAAGGCGGTCAGGGATCGTCAGAAAAGTTATGCTGATAACAAAAGGAAACCATTGGAGTTTCAAGTGGGCGATAAGGTTCTTTAAAAGTATCCCCGTGGAAAGGTTTAAGGTGTTTTGGTAAGAAGGGTAAGTTAAGCCCAAGGTACGTTGGACCATTTGAGATAATTGAAAGGATTGGATCAGTCGCGTACAAGCTCAAATTACCCGTGGAACTGAAGGAGATTCATGACACATTCCATGTGTCAAACCTCAAAAAGTGTTTAGCAGATGAAACACTGATGGTGCCATTGGAAGAGATCCAAGTAGATAAAAATCTTTGTTTTGTAGAAGAGTCAATCGAAATCCTCGATAGAGAAGTGAAACGTCTTAGAAGAAGTAAAATTCCAATCGTCAAAGTCCACTGGAAGTCCAGGCATGGACCAGAGTATACTTGGGAACGCAAGGATTTCATGAGGCAAAAATATGCCCATCTTTTTCCTAGTAGTAACAAATGACTTTCGGGATGAAATTCTTTTAACCGGGGGAGACTGTGACATGAATCTATTATTATCAAGCATTCAAACCAAGCTACGAGGGATTATAAGTTACATTTGATTGCATCGATTGACTGCATCCGGTTTCTCTTGAGACAAGGCCTTGCATTCTGAGGCCATGATGAATGTGAAGATTCAAATAATAGAGGAAACTTTCTTGAACTTTTGCAATTTTTGGGCAATCATAATGAAAGCATCAAAGCAGTCACTTTTAATAATGCTCTCAAGAATTTGAAGTTAACTTCACCAGATATCCAAAAGGACATTGTTAATGTTGTTGCCACAGAAACAACATAACTTATTATCAGTGATCTTGGTAATGATTTCTTCGCGGTTCTTGTCGATGAATCTCACGACGTTTCAACCAAAAAACAATGTTGTATTGCGCTCTGTGGATATGAAAGGATGCATACTTGAGCCATTTTTAAGTATCGAGCATGTTCCAAACATAACATCTGTCTCACTTAAGGCAACACTTGATAAGTTGTTTTCAAGGCACGGTTTGAGTATCTCTAAATTACGTGGGCAAGGTTATGATGGAGCAGGTAATATGCAAGGCGACATTGGTGGTCTTAAGACACTAAATTTGAATGAAAATAGAAGTGCACATTATGTTCATTGGTTTGCTCATCAACTTCAACTTACTCTTGCTGTCGTGGCGAAAAAGCACTCAAAGATCTCTGGTTTTTTCTTCTTAGTAAACAATGTTGTGAATGTTGTTGGAGGCTCATGCAAACGCCATGACATCCTTCGGGAACAACAAACTGCCAAAGTTTTTGAAGCACTTAATTCTGGTGAAATCCCAAGTGGTCGAGGTCTCAATCAAGAAACTTCTCTTGCTAGAGCAGGTGATACACGTTGGGGATCACATTATAGTAATTTGGCTAGTATGATTGCATTGTTTCCATCTGTGATAGATGTCCTTCAGATGATAGAAGAGGATGGATTAACATGTGAAAAAAAGTCTGAAGCTCGTATTCTATCTAAATCTTTATACTCATTTGAGTTTGTGTTTTGTCTACACTTTATGAAGATGATATTGGGGATCACCAACGAATTATCCCAAGCATTGCAAAAGAAAGAACAAGATATTGTAAATGCGAAGAAATTGGTTGGAGTTTGCAAACATCAATTACAGGAAATGAGGTCTGAAGATGACAGGTGGGATTCTCTACTCAACCAAGTTACCTTGTTTTGTGAAAAACATGATATTGATGTTTGTAACATGGACGAAATGTTCTTACTTTCTGGAAGTTCATGCCGAAAAGCTCCGCAACTGACAAACTTGCACTACTATCGTGTTGAGTTAGTTTATGCGGTCATCGATTTACAGCTTATGGAATTGGAGAATCGGTTTACAGAGACTAGCACTGAGTTTCTTATTTCCATGGCTTGTCTAAATCCAAGAAACTCTTTTTCTGCTTTTGATAAAAGCAAATTGATTCATCTTGCTCATTTCTATCCGGATGGTTTATCTGAAACGGAACTTTTGATACTTGATGATCAGCTTGAGACTTATATCGTTGATATGCGGACTACATAAAAGTTTTCTAATCTGAAAGGGATCAGTGAGCTTGCGCAGAAAATGGTTGAAACAAAAAGGGATAAGGTGTTCGCTCTCGTGTATATGCTTATAAAACTGGCAATGATATTACCTGTTGCGACTGCGACAGTTGAGAGGACATTTTCAACTATGAACATCGTGAAGAATCGGTTGCACAATAGAATGGGAGATCAATGAATGAATGATTGTTTGGTTACTTATATCGAAAGAGATCTTTTTGTTGAGCTTGATAACGAAGATATCATAGATAAGTTCCATAAAATGAAAACTCGTCGTGGTCACTGTTAAATATAATCAAATCTATATATATATAAAAGGAAGATCCTAAGAGTATGATGTGGCATCTTCTTAGACTAGGATTCTTAGCTAAGATTTTTGTGGTTTTATTGAAATTTTAAATCTATATATATATAAAAGGAAGATCCTAAGAGTATGATGTGGCATCTTCTTAGACTAGGATTCTTAGCTAAGATTTTTGTGGTTTTATTGAAATTTTAAAATGTTAAATATATTAAAGACTATAATACCCCTCTATGAAAAATGTATTGTTATTTACAAGGAGGCTACTTTAGTAATTTGACACTACTTTAATTGACTTTTAATACATAAACCATCCAACTTCCTATCTTTTAATCATGTGCTTTATTGCAATTTATGTTAATTAATAATTTATTTCCACTTCTTTATGTTATTAACCTTTCATTTTTCCTACATTTATTTTGATTAATCATTCTTTTTCCCTTATTTAAGCATAAATGGTTTTTTTTGTTGGATGTGTTATTGGTTTTTTTCACTTCTTTGTCATACAACAACCTATCTATCATTCTCTCCTTTAACACATTTTGTCTAACTAAAAGATGATCTAAAGGTATGAAGTTTTGTTTATAGTCAAATTCATTGCTAATGTGTTGACTTCATATGATCTTTAGGGTTTTTTTGTAGTTAGTGACACAAACAAGAACAAGCTCTATAGATCGTCAAATATGCGGAATAGCATCAAAGCTTCATCACCACTATAGACATATATTTTACTACATGTAAGTCTTTCATTCAACTACTTCTTCAATTTTAATCTAATCTTGATTTTGTCTATTTTATAATTACATGATGTATTATGACCTCTTATTTCTATTTTTTTCTCTCAGGACCATAACCCACAACGCTAAAAGAATATTTGTGTATTGTTTATTAAAATGTTACATTGTTACTCACAAAGGTGTCGTAAATCTACATTTTTATATTAACTTATTAATGTGTTATGTATACTAATAGATATGTTTAGTGTTACATTTGAGAAATCGAAGTTTTATGAGAATATAGATCAACTAATATTATTCAAGTTTGTTTTCTTGATCTTTAATGATTGAATCATGTTTAAATCTAGACTAATTTTGATCACAAAAACCTACAAAGGATGATGTGGTACATTAATCTTCTAAGGAACTTTCTCATTATTTGTTTTCTTAATATCAAATAAGAAAACTTTTTTACCCTTAAATTAAATATGTGTATTTCATTATAAGAAAGCTCATTTGTTAATTTTACGTCCAGTTTAATAAGGTTTAACCTCCAAACTATCCAACTTTCTTTAGGTTTTATTTTACTTTATCCATCTCTATATCTATTAATATCTCAAAAAGTAAGTAAGATAACAATATAAATGGAAATTTTCTTTGGTTCCAAAATGATGGAATTTTTTTACAAGTTAGATGTGTCTTATTTTAAGTGCATATTTCATCATTTGGTGGGGACTGAATTTATAATAAAAATATTACTATAATATATTGTTTTTTTATGTATGGAATATTTTATTTCTCTTCAGTTAATTACATTTATATGGTTATTAATTGTAATTTTTATATACAACCTATTTCAGAATTTGTTAATAATTAAGATGCAAAACAAGCCTTATAAGCTAAAATGCAAAATTATAAAGACTAATATTGTGTTCATTCATCATAACAGTTAATATTGCACATATGCTTACCATTTCTACGATCGTTAACTTTATGCCAAAACATTATTTTGCGCACAACAATAAAAATAAGATAATGTATGAAATTCTCTTCGTTATTAGAAATAATATCAACGGAAATATATAATTTACATCTAAACAATCTTAATAAATTTATCGTCTTATTTTACATTTAATTAGTTACCAATTATCAAATTGCATTTTATCTTAACTTATTACGGATTTTTTAATAATATATTTTTGCTACCGTCCAACACAAATATATAAATGAAGACTATAAGGTATTAACATAATGAAAACTTAATAGTCTCAAATCATGAATTATGGTTGAATTTGGTTATTTCATGTTGATGAACTTGAAAAATATTAGAAAATATATTTGTGTATATGAAAGGAAGGTGAAGATATCCCACATTGCAAAGCAAGAAATATATATGAGTCTATAAATTAAAGTTATAAGGTATTAACATGGTGAATAAGAATTTAGTATTCTCAAATAATGGTTGATTTTGGTTATCCCATGTTGATGAGAAGGAGAAATATTGAAAAATATAGTTTAATATATAAAAGGAGGGGGAATGACTTGAAAATCGATAACAATATAAATATCTAAAGGAATCCTGTGAAACTATTGTTATTGGATTAGCCATACACTTCACATATTTCAAGGGATTCACATGTCATCATCAAATGATACAAATATTGAAAATAGTTAGTTGGGTATACAAAAGAAGGATGAACGACTTGATTGGTTGGCTAAAGATGAGACATTTGCTATCCAATTTTTGGATTAAACGATAATTTTGAAGTTATGTGGTAAAAATATTTTGTTAAAAAACAACACATTTCACTTTCGGTTTGATTAAATGTAAAATGTTCATTATAATCAAATGAATACAATCATAAATATAAATACAAATAAAATAAAATAAAATGACAAAAAGGTATTGTGATAATGAGAATTTAGAATTTTTCAAAAAATGAATTATACTTGAAATATGATGATAAAACATAATATTGATGGAGATAGTTGATTATATGAGCGGACGAGAGGTGTCTTGAAATATCGGAAGAGTATTGACAAATGTATAATGAAATTTTAATATTCACAACTTTTGAGTTGAAGTAGTATGATACGTTTTTGTATATCTTATTTGACATGTGTTTTGATCATCGCGCAACGCGCGATGTCGAACACTAGTTAATGTAATTCTCATTGTAAAGGTTAGATATCATCAATATGACAATATAACATCACTATTTTTGCTATTTTCAAAATGTTGACTTATTTTTATTTTTATTGAATTTATATGGTGCTCCCCCCACACAAATTCCTGGCTCCGCCCCTGACTATAAATACATCTTCCTCTCATTAATACCTTACAACTATAAATACCCCTTCTCCTCGTTAATACCTCACATTAAGATACCTTTCATATAACTAACCTATTTATAATATATCTTTGTGAGAAACATGTTTTGATAGCAACATACAATTCGTTGGTACTTTATTTTACGTATCATGTAAGATACGTTCGATAATATACGATTCAAAGACATTGAATTTGGCAAGTTTAAAAAATGGCTAATGCTCGTAAAGTAAGTTTTTCTTAATACCTTTTTTGCTTAGTATGACTATAACTTAAAAGTACAAAAGTAATCCATGTGATTAGTCATAACATATTGAAAGGATTTTGTCAAACGGGTGTAAATGACCCTAAAGTTTGTAGGGACTTAAGTAATCCATGTGATTCCCCTACCTACCTGGAAATCCAAGAGATTGAGTGACTGTTTTTCACTTTAAAAAATGACAGCTTAGGTCCCTCAACTTTTAAAAATGACAGCTTAGGCCCCTTAACTTTAATTCATGACAGCTTAGGTCCCTCAACTTTAAAAATGACAGCTTAGGTCCCTCAACTTTAATTCATGACAGCTTAGGTCCCTCAACTTTAAAAAGTGACAGCTTAGGTCCCTCAACTTTAAAAAGTGACTGCTTAGGTCCCTCAACTTTAATTCATGACAGCTTAGGTCCCTCAACTTTAATTCATGACAGCTTAGGTCCCTCAACTTTAAAAAATGACAGCTTTGGTCCCTCAGCTTTAATTCATGACAACTTAGGTCCCTCAACTTTAAAAAATGACCGCTTATGTCCCTTAACTTTAAAAAACGACAGCTTTGTCTCTTTGTGTTATAAGGTAGGAGGATTTTATGTTATTCTCCTTGGCGTTCAAAAATCGTCTTACAATGATTCCAGATATTAGGAGGGTTTTGAGTTTCAGGAATGACCAACAATTAGTGTTCAAACGTATACCTTTTGGTCCATGGTTGGACCTTGACATGATTGGCCAGGATCCTTTGTTAGTCAACATGTTTCCACAGAAGGAGGTTTCTGGTACAAACGCAAAACCTGATGAGCTATATTTTGATGTGTATGGGCATCTATTAAGTTTCAGGCGACGGGAGTTCTGCCTTATTACAGGACTCTGTTTCGGACCCACATCCTCCCTTCCTTCCCTACCAACAGATAATTTTGTTAGTAGGGTATTTCCCGATGATGACCCAAAAACCTTAAAGACTCTAACTTTTTATGAATGGATGATGCTGAATTACATGAGTGACCTACCACAAGACGATGTTATTCGTGTGTGCTTAGTGGTGATGGTGGAACTTGTCTTCATGGGGCGTGAGCAAAAACAGTATGTTAGCCAAACAGTTCTTAGGGTTGTGGAGGACTTACGGGTATTTTGCAATTATCGGTGGGGTGAATATATTTGGGGTCATACATTCAAAAAAATGCATAAGACTTATAGTAGACGAGTGAAAAAAATGGATTCGTCATATTGGACGATGTCTGGGTTTACATACGCCTTCAAGGTTAGACCAGTAGTATAAATGATTTTAGAACAATGGTTGCTTTCCTAATTTTAACTCTATATATTTGTTTTTGGTGTGTAATTTCAGATTTGGATCTTGGAGATGTTTCCTGTCGCCCTCCACCATTTCAATAAGCAAATGGATAGGTATCCTAGAGGACTCGCCTGGAGTCGTACTGCTACTACTAAGATGTTGAGTTGGTCGATTTGCCTTCAGTTCTTCAAGTCAGTTGGGGAGGTAAGTTATTTTACTAATTTTCGAATTTGAGTTCGAAAATAGTAATCACTCGATGTAATGTGTTTCTTAATATATTTAGCAGAGTTCGGGCCCATAGTCACGACTTATGACTACATCTGTCGAGGAGCGGATGGAGTGGTATATACAAAGTCGGCCCCATTTCCGACCTAAGTCGGGCAGACCACCATCGAAGAGGGCCTGACGTCCCTCATTGTCCCCACCTAGCTCGAATCCTTCTACGGGGTCGTCATATGGTGAAGACGATGATGATGACCAACCCGCCCAATCCCACCATCACGATACGCCGCCTCGTGACCAATATCAAGACAAGTGGGAGGAGCTGGCGGAACTTCGGACCACGACCGGTGCCAACACCCGATGCATGAATGAGATGGACGAGCTTTTGCGGTCTTTGGGCGCATATCAGGTTAGTGTTTAACTTAGTTTATCGTCCTCGTTATTTTACACCATGTATTGATAGTACGGTTCATGATTTTGTTAGATGTCTGACGTCCCTACACCATCGACTTACTTTAATCAGTTTGAGGTATAGACGAGTTACTTCAATCAGTTTGAGGTACAAAATACTTACTTCAATCAGTTTGAGGTACCAAGGCGGTCGTACGAGATTCCGACGTCGTCGTACGAGATGTCGCCCTCGTCTTACGAGATGGCTAGGTCGTCGTGCATCATACGGCCTGCGTATATGCAAGATGTAAGTTTTTTTGTTCTGTTTTGTTTGTTTAAGTACAACCATTATTATTATGTACAAAAAGTAACAAAACTTAATAATGGAAAACAGTTTGGGACGTCGTGCATGCCTCGGATGCCGACCACGTACGATATGTCGAGTTCGTCGTACGTCACACCGCCACCCTATACCCAAGATGTAAGTATGTTTTTCTTGTTTATTGATGAGTTGGGAGCCAAGTTCATGGAAGAGCGCTTCCAGTTTAAAATGAAGAAATCATGCAAAACCAGATACGAAGTTGTATGCAAAATAAATCATTACAAATGACGTATGACTGCAAGTAGTGTGGGTGAACTGGGAGGTTTGTTTTTTGTTAAAAAGTTGGTAGACCTACACACTTGTTCTAGTACCCAACTGAATCCTACCCACCGGCAGGCAAACAAGAATATTTTGGGCAACCTACTGAAAGAAAAATATTGTGATGTTAGTCGTCAACTTCGGCCAAAGGACATCGTGACCGATATGTACCAAACATACGGGATTACTCTTACTTACCACCAAGCCTCGCGTGCCAGATGCAGGGCACTACTACTGGTGAGGGGCACTCCGAAAGAGTCGTTTGAACGACTCCCTGTGTATTTATATAATTTGGAGCTGCAAAATCAAGGTACACGCACGAAAATAAGGACTGATTCAAGGGGACGTTTTGAGTTGTGCTTCGTTGCACTTGTTGCGCGGTACGTATAGTAATATCTGATATGTTTACCTATTAAATAATAACATTATTAAAAATAACAACAATTACCTACATTCTTTGCAGATCCGAAACTTTTTGCATAACTTGCGCCATGTCCTTATAATAGACGTCACTTATTTAAAGGGACCTTACTTGGGTACAAAGTTCTTGGCTGTAGCCATGGACGGAAATGATAACATTGTGCCCATTGCTTTCAGAGTAGGCAGGTCTGAGACGGGGGAGGAGTGGACTTGGTTTTTGACCATGTTGAGAGAATGTATCGGAGCATCGAAAGATTTGGTGTTTATGTCCGACATGGCTGTTGCCATTAGCGCGACAATTAGCACTGTGTTTCCCACGGTCGGTCATGCACTATGTTGTCGACATTTGGAGATGAACGCGAAAAGCGCGGACAAACGTATTAAATTATGTAAGTCAACATACTGGAAGGCATGTAGAGCGTACACGGAGGTGGAGTTTGACAGACATTGACAGACAGATGAATGCACTACGATTTCAAGTACCTGAAGGAGCTCGAGTTATGGACAATGCGTGTAACGAGAGGTGGTCGAACACCCATTTTCCTGGTATACGGTATGATATTATGACATCAAATAGTGCAGAGTCGGTGAATGCACTCTCCAGTTTTGCACGTAGA
Organism: Silybum marianum; assembly: GCA_036898165.1. Taxonomy (NCBI): domain Eukaryota; kingdom Viridiplantae; phylum Streptophyta; class Magnoliopsida; order Asterales; family Asteraceae; genus Silybum; species Silybum marianum. Next base: position 38,595,407 of record CM072532.1, on the reverse strand, counting down.
TTACCGATTGTCGGACTAATGGAGTTCTTCCGAGATTTTCAACAACAGTGGTATCTAGTTCGACGGGAAAAGGGAGGTTGATAAACTTTGAACTTATACATAATTGTTTTTTCGTCTTCTTTATAAAATTAATGTAACACAATTTACACATATTTGTAGATCAAATGCAAAACACACTCACACCAAAGCGGAGGAGATAATTCATAAAAGAGCGGGAACGTTTATTACATTGAGGGTATGCGAGCTTGGATATGACACGTTCGAGGTAGGGCGGGATCATAACTATAGTCGATATGCAAAATAGCAAATGTACATGTCTTGAATGGAATAAATCTGGGTTACCTTGTGGTCATGTCATTGTTGCTGTAAGACATAAGGGTCGTACAGATTGTAGCCATTTGGCTCGTATTATTTCAGCTCCGAAACCCATCGGTCAACATATCGGGAGATGATAATGCCAGTTGGACCCCCTGAATCATGGGTCTTTCCAAACGTCTCCCTTATGCCATGTCATCCACCGTTAATAACTAAGAGACGTGTCGGAAGAACACGTAACAACGATCGGCGTCCATCTCAGGGTGAAGGTCCCATTCAGAGAAGATGTGGACGGTGTGGAGCAGTAGGACATACTCAAGGAGAATGTTCAATTTCTGCCCCTTCAAGCATGCCTAGGAGTAGAGGTTCAGTAGTCAAACATTTGATAGTTATGACCTAAACATTGATTTCCCTTGATGTTAAGTAAACTAGTGGTTTTTTTTTATGAGACAATTGCTTATATTATCTACTCAATCGAGTTTGTTAAGTATCATTATTACGTCTGTCTTTAATAAAGCATATTAATTAGTATTAAATTAATATTATTAACTTATAAATTTGTATTTTTAACTAAAAATAATTTATTTAAATAATTGAAAACAAGGAAAATGTAATTGGGTTTGAAAGAACATAAAATCGGACGCTCTCATCTTTGTGATTGTGAGATATCCAAGTCCAGCCCTAAAATCGTCATTATGTAAAACAGATTAGAGAACAACAGACTAAATTGGTAGAATAATTTCATATTTGGACTTGATTTGAATTTATAGTTGATTTTTAGGGTAGTTGACGTAATAATCGAACAAAATTAGTCATTGCGAACAGAAAGTCAAAAATCTTTAATGGGGATTCGAAGAGTCTTCTTGTTCTTGCTGTAATCGTCATCATCGGAAGAAAAGGCGAAGAAGACGAGAGTCATTAGGAGTTTAATCGACGGTCGCTGATTGAGAAAAAAGAGGGAATCACCGAATTGGAACTTGGTTAGTGTTCTCGTATCGTACACAAGAAGCTTCATCATAATTGATTAGGACTGGGCCCTAAAAACCAAAACGAATTGGGCCGCTTATACATATATAATATATTAATACATAATTTAACTTATCATATTTTGGACCCTAAAAACTAAAACGAATTGAATGGTCGATACATATATAATATAACTTATCATATTTTAGTCCCCATGTATTTTGGGGGCCCTGTTCACAGGCACGACCCTGTTATTAAAGAAAGAGATCAATTAGTGACTAAAGTGAAAGCGCTTGAAGATGTTGTTAAATCTTCTTCAGAACCTTCTGCTAACCAAGTTCCGATCTAAGTTGAAGTTCTATTAAGATAAATCCTAGAACAATCAAAATATAGAATGTTTCATCTTTAAAAAAATATATATGTTATACTTTTTTGAAAAATAGTTATTTTGGAACCAACCTCTACACTTTTTAGCTCATTTTTTTACTACTGAATAAAAATAATTAAGATTTTATAAATGTTCATTTTTATAAATTGTGGAAAGTTTTTTTGAATTAGTTACGATTGTGGGATTGAATTTGTGAAATGAGCACTTCGGCTTGCAAAATGACCCTTTAAAGAGTTCTTGGCTTAAATAACCAAAATACACTTCTTATTTATCCTCATATCCATTTCTCTCTCCATTTTACTCATTTCTCACCGGGTCCGTAACCCAGCTCCGTAAGTCTTATGAACCCACCAAAACGATGTCGTTTTGGGCCATGTCCGTAAGCCACCTCCCTAATACTTATGGACCTACCACGTGTCGCACGTTAGTGGAACCGAATTGGGGTTAGGCCCGTAATACTTACAGACCTGGGTTACGAACCCAATGATATTTGGCCAAAAACAACGTCATTTTAGGGATCTGCAATACTTACGGACATGGGTTGCGGACCTAATGACATGGTAGAAATGGAAGATAAATGGTTATTAGGATAACTGAATGAGGAGAATGGTCATCTGGTGCAATTTCCTCCCCACATAAACATATTAAACTTGTAGAACATATATTTTGCAAATTGTGAAATCTTGACTATTTTATAGGTATGAGAATGGGGCAAGAACCCCATTCCTATCCCCCGCTCAATCCCACCGGGGAATATGATCACATCCTCATCCCCGTTCCTAATGGGGAACGGGGATCCTCAATGGGAAATCCGGATTTCCCCGTTAATATAAGATGTGTTTAAATCAAACATGTTAACACACTCGATCGACAATGGTTCGTGTTTAAATCTCGAGTAAATTACAGATTTGGTCATTGTAATTATATAAAAATTATAAATTAGGCCCTCCAAACGAAATACTTACATACAGAGTCATGATGGTTTTATTTTTGTTGTCGATGAGGTCCCTTGCTCTATTTAGGTCTTTTTACATTTTCATTTAATTTTCTTTTAAAAAATAAAATTATTATATATCATAATTATTTATAATAGATAAGTAGAATACAGATCTTCACGGTGGCTTGCCATCCGACGGTGAATACCAACTTCCCTCACGTCGGTCTCCTTCCTCTATTGCACCACAATCTGGTCTCCTTCCTCTGTCTCACACAATCACATATAAATGTCGGTCAACTACAACCTCCGTCAGCCAACTCCCGCTCCCTTACAAAAATTTCCACCATCGGTCATCGCACAACTTATTGGATCCAGATTGATGGCTCATTTTTGAAAACATTGGTTTTCCCTTCTTCCCTCACTGAACCAGCTTGATGGTTCCATTTTTGGTTCCACATCTCACTGAGCAAATATGTGAACGAAAACCAGTGGTGAAATCAGAGGAGAAAACGAGCTTTGTGAACGAAAACCATAGGCGAAAACAGAGAAAACCAGATTTGTGACAAAAACTCGATGGTTTTTTCAATCGATTGTGGGTTCTAATTTGGGTTTTCATTTTAGATTGATCGTAAAATTTGATTTGGGGTTTTGTTTTCATCGAGTGTGGGTCACGGAATGGGTTTTGTTTCCAATCAATTGTGGGTTATGATTTGGGTTTTGTTTTCTATAAATTATGGGTTTTGTTTTCATCATTGTGTTGATTTGGACGGTGATGCCATTGTTCATGGTCTTGCTATAAAATAGGGGATATGTTGATTTGTAGGTGTTCTTGGCATAAATCAAGGATAGTGTTTAACATGGAGTTTTAGGGTTCTTTTGGCTAAAATCGAGGAGGTAGTTGGTGGTGCTAAAATGTCGGAGGTCACCAATGATGGGGGTTGGTGGTGCTACAAATGTTCAATGGTGGAGGTCATGGGTGATGGGGTTGGTGGTGTTGCAAATGTTCAATGATGGAGATCAACGTTGGGAGGTATATAATCAAAATATAGAGTAAATTACGGATTTGGTCCCTGAGGTTTCCAAAACATCTTGAATTTAGTCCCTACAATTTGTTTATTACAAGATAGACCCCAGAGTTTCTATTTTCGTAACACATTGGTCCCTGACACTAATGGCTATTAACTCATGTCCGTTAAGTGAGGGGCATTTTTGGTCTTTCATTTTATGGTCTTTTCTTATTTAAATAAATAAAAAAATCGGGTCATCTTCTCCGGTCATACCCATTTTCGGTCATCTTCTTCGATCAAGACACCATAACACACACAAAAAACCTCCAAATCAAAATAAAAAGCAAACCCAAAACAAAACCAAATCCAACCCTAAGTCAACAAAACTCAAAATCAAAAACCAAAAAACCTATTAGTTATTACCATCGACTATCAGTCACTAACCATTATTCAACCATCACCCACCACCAACAACCATTAACGCCATCTAAACCACCACTATTAAAACCCCCTCCACGAACACATAAACATCATTTGGAGATGGAAAAGATGCACAAAAACAATAAAGTCAGATCGAAGACGAACAAACTACACAAACACATTTTGATTTCATAATAAACAAACTATACAATATGAATTTGTTTCTAATAACCTAAACTAAATTAAAAAAAACCTTCAACCTAAGCATAAAACCCTAAACAAAACACTAATATCAAACCCTAATCTAATCTCACCTAAAAAATCACTGATCTTGAAGACAGAAGCCATTATTGCTCAAAAAGAAAATCCGGGACCATACACCGTTAGGTCTTGTTTCGACAATGATTAGTGTCGATTTAGAGAGAGTGTATTGGATCTGGTCGATTTAGAGAGAGACCCATGTTTACTGGATCTAGTCGACTTAAAGAAAGAGGGAGAGAGATAAGCCATTGCTAGATCAATAGTTCTTGTTGTGCTGGGGATGGTGATGAGGTGGCCGGAGTTGCAGAACTGTAAGTGGGAACGTGTACTGGAGTTGCAGGCTAGAGAGGCTGGGGGTTTAGTCGATGCCATGGTGTTTGAATCGGTGAAGTGGAATCGGTGTCTTGGTACGGTGAATCGGTGCTTAGGGTTGAATCGTTGTGTTGGTATGAAGATACATGCCATGGTGATTGAATCGTCGGTTTGAATCAATGGGGAAGGCAGAGGATTAGGTTAGGGAAGATCAAGTGACTCTAAGGTGGGGGATAGCCTGATAGGAGATATTTATTTATGTTTTCTATAATATAAATTATTTTTATAATATGATTTATATTTATTTAGATTAGAAAATGATAAAAAGATGAGAAATGACCAGAATGCCCCTCACTTAACGGACATGAGTTACCAGCCGTTAGTGTCAGGAACCAATGTGTTACGAAAATAGAAACTTTGGGTCTATCTTGTAATAAACAAATTGTAGGAACTAAATCCAAGATGTTTTGGAAACTCAGGGACCAAATCCGTAATTTACTCTAAAATATAACATTAGAAGTTATTTAATAAAAATCAAGAAAATAGAAAAGGGTAAAGTACGAAAATACCCTTGGCTTATTAGAGTTAAGGTTAACATCGTTATAATGAAGGACCCAATCCAAAACAAAAGTAAAACCTTAGTGATGATGCATGTAATTATTGTCTTTGAGGGACCCAATCCAAAATTTCATATAACCATAAGGACAAAATATGAAATTTACTCTTAAATCCCATATGTTTTCAAAATTTGCTTTTATAAATTATCAAATATTTATATGTGAACAAAATGACAACATCATTCGTAATTGTTGAATCAAAGGCTTTCAAATTTTAATCTTTTTTTTGTCTAAAAACAGACAAAAAAAGTAAAACAACTCAAAAACATGTATCTATACTATATATATATATATAAGAAGCTTAAACGGTTAAGTTGGAATCTTTAAGAGGTACAACATACTAAACTTGATATACAAGACTATAAAGCATGCAATCCTTTATCAATTTAAGAAAAAAAATTATTATAATTTGTAAGTTACATTTTAGACCCTTAGATTTTGTTATTTACTTAATTTTATATCCCTTACTTTTACCAAATTCATTCCATAACCTTTTCATTTTATCATATAAAATCTTATATCAACTAAATTGTATTTAAAAACATATTATATGTTGTCGTAAATTATACCATTATAATCGTTTTTTTAATACCTTCGAAATGAGCCCAATATCCGGTATTTTACGATTTATAAATATTATAAAAAATGATAAATATGTATTAACTTATTTTAAAAAAATCAAATAATTTAATTTTTGATTTTTTCTTTTACACCCCTCATCTATCTATCAATATCTATACTATATATATACTATTATATAAAAGTTATTAAACGGTTACCTTAAATATTTTAAGACTTCCAACCTTATTGCCTAAGGTACAATATTTTCATGCATGTCAACCTCTATAAAATTAATTTCAATTTTTGAATTACATTTTATACACCTAGACTTTGTTAGTTAATTTAGTTTATATCATTTTCTTTTATAATTTTTATTTCACAATCTTTTCATATTAACATATATAATCTTATCTATACTATTATATAAAGCATGTTAAACAGTTAAGTTCACATTTTTAAGAGGTACGACATTTTTTGCATGAACTACAACATCTAAAGTTTTAGAATTTTACTCCAACCACCACTTCCTATATAAATTAAATTATTTTAAAATTTTAAGTTACAATTGACACCTATATTGTTTATTATTCTAGATTTAATTGCTAATTAATAAAAACTATAATACTTATCAATGAGTTTTAATAAAAACCTTGTTTATTGTGCGTGTTTTCTCCAAAGAAAGACCAATATCTATAAAAAAAAAAGGTCCATTTTCTCTGCAACATGCATGTCTTTATTTTTAGGTGTGTTTCATTTTAACCGATTCACTTTCTTTGCTACATTTCTTTCAATGTATCTACTTATTTCATCAATTTCGTTCTCTTTCTTCATTTTGTCTTGGGTTATGGTTGATGGGTATTTGGTCAAATGTACATGTTATGCTTTTCACTAAAATTACCAAATCAGTACAGTTATAATTTCATTGTGAATGTATACATCATCTTGTGGTAGCATGTATCCAGACTTCTATTCATCATCCAATACTATATTATATGATGAATTCAGGTCATGAAAGAAGTGTGGCAGTCATGTGTGCTTTGTTGGTGGCTCTAGGTGTGGTTGATAACTTGCTAAATAAGAAGAACTTGATTGGAGGAAAATATTCTTATGCCCAAAGAAGAAGAAAAAGTTGAAAAAAGTTGGGCTCTAAGGTTTTACCTTCAAGGTAACCAATGGTACATATTATATTGTTTCAATATTAATCAATTACTTCAATTTATGAATGTTCTTCTTAATAGAATTGAAGCCATTCACATATTTAAGCCTCTTCTTTATCATCCGCTTATGGTAATTCATATATTAGAGTTGCAAAACTTAAGCAAACCATCTATTGGTTTCTTAGTGGGCTTCATTTCATTCATGTTCTAGATTGAACATAAACTCCATCTTTGATTCTTGTAAGTTTGGCATTTTATCATCTAATCATATATCAACATGGTTTATTTGGCATAAATTCTTTTGAGTTTTTGTTTTACCGAGTTTTTGTTTTCTATGTGTGCTCTACGAACGTCGGTAAATTGTAGCTGCCCATATTCGGTTTTGTGTTTGATTTATCTAGACTTGTTTGATGTTTGTAAACCAACATCTTTGACATGTTATTTTCATCGGGTACACTGATTTGCATAATTCTTAAACATGTATGTATTTTTCCTCATTGAATATCTTTTCTTTTCTCTTCTTTATAACTATCAAGTCTACTAAGAATTTAATTGCTAAGCGCATGTCTACTTTTAGCTTTTGTTATAGTGCTTCCATGGAGAAACTAATTTCCGGTTGGGATTTTTTATGTAGGTCCATAGATTTTCTGGCAGAAGAATCATAGTTGTTTTATATTTTTTCTTTCATGTTTTAGTGGCTTAGTATATTTATGTTTGTGATCGATGTAATAACACAACCAAACAAGTCATGATTTTCGTAGATGTGTGAAGTTCTTGGTGTATATTGTTATTGGCGATTGTAATTTTTTGTTAAAACATGTTTTTTGAATTTTCTTTTTGATAAATAGTTGCATTTATTGTTTGTTCTTGGTATACAATAAAAAAATCAATGTTTTTTAGTGAACTGCTTGTTAAAATTCCTCTCATTTCCGTACCAAACATATCCAACACACAATGATCTCAATCTAAACTAAAAAAAGTTCAATCACCACACCTTAAAACTATATATTTAGCTGCATTGCAGCGGCTATACTTCTAGTATAAAAAGAAATGTCAAAATACTATTTCTAAATCTAAAAGATATTTAAATTTAATTATTTATAAATAATATATTTAATAATAAAAGTATATAATATATTTAATATTCGGGAGGGGGACTACGTTACCTGTCACCATCCCCGTCCCCGTCCCCGTCCCCAGTTTTTAACTTTCAGGAATCCTCGTCCCCACCTTCAGTCCTTAGTTTTGTAGGAAATCTTGGTTCTGTTCCGATAGACCAGGTTTTCAAATGGGACAGGTCTTATTTCCATGCCTAGTTTCATACACAAAATAGTGGGGATAAAGTTGTTGAAACAATGATCTACTTAGAAAGAAGACATAACATGAAGGACTAAAACAATAACTTTTCATTTCAATGTAATTTGTAGGGGCCGTTTAATTTTCTATAAAATCACTTAATGCACGTTTCAATGATTCAATTAAGTACATTTATTTTCTTTTTCATTAATATTTCAACGAACTTAAGAATCTCTTTTTAGAAGCACAAATGATAAAAGAACATATTTTAATCATTAAGTTAAAATAAAAATAAAATAAAAGGTTTGATTTACATAGACATAAATGAGTCAAACTCTTAACAAACTACTTCAACTGGAACTCATTTATCTCGAGTTCGAGTTCATTATCTTGAGTTAGAACTAGAAGTTGATCTATTAATTTTTGAGATGACTGCACCAATTAATTATCGTAATATAATATAAAAATTAATTAAAAAATACGGTTTTATTAAATACAATAAATTAGTTACTAACAGAAATTAACCTCAAATACTAATAAGTTAATCTCACTTTCAAAATAATTCCGTGTTTTCTTTATAAAACTTTACATATATCCTTAAATTTCAATAGTTATGATTTCATCATTACGAAACTTATAGAATTACACATTATAAAACAAAGTATGTGGTTGTAATATGATGCTTCACCAGTTCATGTGGATCTGATACACCCTTGATGATGCACACATGCAACAAACGTAAATGTGTTAATTTTTTTATTTGTGTTGACATTAGAAATATAATTAATTTTAAATACATTCAATATTGGGTTTATTTCAAAAGTATCAACGAGACTTTTCTAATGATGTAATTTGTAAAAGAAAATAAGTATTTTTTAATGTATTTGAGCTAATAATTGATTAATTAATTATTATGATAAGGATATAAAGTGAAAATGGAAAAGGAAGGAAGTGAAGTAAATTAAATCAATTAAAGTTTTTGAAGGGTTAAAAACGTAACATAACTTAACTGATTTCCATCATCCTCCAATTTAGCATTATGGACATCTTTATTTCTTAATTTTTCATTTAAACTTCATAGAGGTTTTAATGTTTATGGATTCAATTTAAAAAAATATTATGGTTTCACACAAAAAAAAAACTCATGGTTTCACACTTATATACCTTGAAAAATTTACACTTAGCCCCTACAGTTTTATGGTTTTACGGACAACCACACTACAAAGCATAGACCCGCTACTGGTTATAGCTTAATAATTCTCGAGTTCGAATAGATTTCAAACATAAAATAAAATTCGTTTAACTTAACGAGTCTAGCTTCATAATACTAATGTTCGACTCGACTCGTTTAAAAGCCCAATTAAGTTTTACAAGTTGAATAGAGCATAGACAAGCCAATCCGGGCCGAACCAAGCCATTCGAGTATATACTTTTTCGAGCCAAACATGCTCATATGTTAATAAATAATACATTTAAAAAAATATTAACTCGAGCCAATAAACGAGTTAACCGATCATGAGTACAAACCCAAAAACAAGCATCAATCTCGATAACTAAACAAATATTCGAGTCCAAGCCTTACATTGAAAAAGTTATTCGAGCCGTGCTCAAATAACCTACTACCTGACTTAGTTCGGCTGAGTTACACCCCTAGATGTGCATATGAATTTCTTTATATCTTTTTTAAATAAATTACAATCCTACCTTCATCATCATCTTTCAACAGGTGGATCTAAAAGAATTCAAATAATAACGTCGTAGCACCCAAGAAAACAAAATGATAGAATTGTTATAGATCATAAAAAAGTTACATTATAACCACAAGGGTTGTGGCGTACTGGTTAAGGCTTGTGGGGATGAGGCTAGATAACCCATCTACCTCAGGCTCGAATCCAGGCGCAAACAACTTGTGGCCACTGGGGAATTATCTCAGGGCTGCATGCTTTAGCATTCTTAAAATTTTCAGGGATTAGTCTAGACAAATGCCTAGGATACCCTTTCCAAAAAATAAGTTACATTACTCCAAAACAATTTTATAATCACACAGGACCCCGTTGATGGCTTTCTAAATTTGCCCCTCGCAATGACTATGATGTATGGATAAGTACATTTATTTAGACTAGTTGAGTATCGGTACAATATAACAAGATCTAAAATTTAAGTTTCAAACAACAATAAAAAATTAAAGCAAATTCTGGTTAAAACGAAATCCAAAATTTATGGAATATTCTATCATATTAGTGGATTTCATACAGTTGAAGCGTTAAATTTTAAAGTGTATACATGCAACATTAACCATCATTATATGATACTTAATAAATTGTTCTTTTAGGTTTTTATCATATGTTTTATAAGATAATATAAATAACTAATTGAACTTGACTCTTGTTTGTTTATCTCTTAATAGTTCCCTTAAGAGGCAGTATCTGAATCACTAAGAGGTGAATCTTATTTGACAAAAAAAAGTTTGTCTCTTAATAGTTTTAAAATTCTTTGAATAATTTGTACCTTGGACCTCCTTACATCATTTAGAACCCTAATTTCAATCTAAACAATTACCAAACAATCATATTTCATTTTGCACTATGCCATAAGAGCCTATTAGGGGTTGTTTGATAACGAATTAATGGTCTGTATGGGACGTAAGGCTTATTTGCTAAGCCATATATAATCGTTCAGTAATGACGATATTTCATCTCTTCCACTTTCCATTTCTATTTCATCTCTTTCAAATCGTCTATAGTAAGTTAGCAACAACAAGAAACGATTGAGAAGGTGATTAAACAACGATATGGAGCAGAGATCAAGAGGGAGAAGCAACAAAGCTAAGAGTTGCAACAAATAACAAAAGGGTAATCTTATAAAAGTTCAACCTCTTAATTGTATGGTGATGTTCTTGAAGATGAGCGATTAAGATATAAAATGAACGATTCAGATGTTGTAAAAAGTTTGCCAAACAAGATGAACCATCTGACCGAATCAGATTTAGATCTGAATAGCATCATTCAGATGCAAACAAACAACCCTTAATCATTTTACACAAAATTATTTAGCAACTGCAAACAACCTTAACTTAAAATTTTATATAAAATAAACATCTAAATGTTAATACTCAATTTATTTGAGAGTTAGGTTCAATTAGAAGACTTTTCGGCATCCGGTCTTTTAATTAATACTTGTAAAACAAAAAAGTAAGGGGTCGAAATATCACATTTTTGGAAGAACATGGATCAATTTTAAAACAAAAACATAACATGAGGGACTAAAAGTGTAAGTTATTTTGGTTCCCAAAGTTACTCGTGGTGGTGTTACTATCATCGACTGTAACTCCCACCAGCAAAATATTTGACTGCCCCTCGAATCACGGGTCGAAGTTAAGCCTCCCATTAAAGACCAAATGCCGCTATTACCTAATCCAACATTTGTAGAGAGAGAGAGAGAAAGTGACGACAGAAGAGCGTATAGCTTTGTTGCTTTTTTGTGGGTTTTTTTTCATCATCATCTTCACAGTCTGTTCAATCGGAATTCCACCATTGGATCTTGTGGGCTGATTTGCTTACCAGTGTAGTTATTAGTTGGTTTTTTTCGATCTGGGTTCGACTCATTTTTGGACGATTTACAATCACCCTATTTCAAATGTTTGATTGTTTCGTTGTCAATGTTTTCTGAGAAATGTCTGCTTCATTGGCGGCATTCACGCGTCCCCGAAATGGAGCTACAAATACGGTTTGTTGTTTTGAAAGAATTTATAATTTTCATAGTTTTAACACTCTGCTTTTTCGCATACGAATTTGGTATGGATTTCGTTGCGAATTTGACACCAAATTGTGCTTATTTCGACAAATTTGTTATCAAGTTCAATGTAGCCCATCTCTTCATTCTTAAAATTAAAAAAAATCCGTATCAAATTTGAGGTCAAACGGTAACTTGTTTGACATCCAGAGTCGAACTGTACATTTTCCCTTTTGGAATGGAGGTAGTAATGGTTAAGCAAAGTATATGCGTGTGGTTTAATTCAACGTTTCAGGTGACTTGCTTTTGTTCCAAGCTTTGATTGAGTATTCTTTATGGATAATTTCTGGAAATATAATTATGTGTTTTGAAAAACCCACTTCTAATTGCATGTGTTTACCTTTGCTTTTGTTTACTCTAATGGTATACCATGAATTAGATTGGTTTTGAATGATAATCTCGTTTGGATCATGAAGTTTTTCTTTTCTCTCTGACCACTTTTGTGGAAATTCTACAGGTTTTCAAGAGTGGTCCGTTGTTCATATCTTCAAAAGGTGAGTAAAAGTCTTCTGCTTGTTCGAGTTCATGATACATAACAGTTGTTCCGAAGTTGCTTAGTCATCTATATATGGGCTTAAAGAAGAACAAATATGAAAATTGTGTATATAGTTGATGCATATTGCCTAGATTTTAGCTTCTACTTTAGTTGCCAATTTATGCTCTATGGTCGGGCAAATGTCATACAAGAATATCATAAAATTGTCTATAGTTACCTTTCATGAGGCTCCCTATCTCTGTAATCATTTGTTTAGGATCCATGCTACCTAGCCTTACATGTGTTTTGTGTGTATTACTTGTTCAATAATATGAGATTCTTGGAATATGGTTCGACCACATGTCCATCTAATCATCCTCGTTTATGCAACTTCTACGTCTTTCATGAGTTGTCACCCAACACCTTGACCAATACAATGCTGGTCAGATGGCTACTGTGTAAAAGTTTACTTGACTTTCTTGTCACATAGCACCCTCGTGGCAACACTCCACTTTAGCCCCCTCTCTTTATGCGATGCGTTACATCATTATCGATCTCTCCCTTTTTTTGAATCATAGGGCCTAGATACGTCAAACTGTCCTTTTCCCTCAATGTTAACTTCTACTCCCTTCATGAATACGCTCCTCATTGAAATTGCACCATATGCACTAAATCTTAGAGTGTCCAATACGTAAGCCTTGATCCTCCCGTCGCTCCTCCAACTTTTCATTGACCTCTACCTTTAACTCTGCTACCCACATAATGTCGTTAGAGAATAATATACACCATTGAGAGTCCCCTGTATCCTCGGGAGATCTTATCCAAAATCCCAACAAATAGGAAAGGGCTTAATGGCGAGCCTCAGCGTAGCCTACTCTTCACCGGGAAATACTTTGTCTCACCATTGGGGTCCTGATACTTGTTCTCATTCGCCCGTACATATCATGTATCTCCATGACATACCTCTCGTACACAAGACACATCTAAATTACAATCATCTCCAAACTTCCTTTTTTCTGATTCTGGTTTTTGGTTCAAATCTATGTGCCATATCATCAACAATCGAGATTAGATGCCTTAACAATCATTTTCTTCCCTTGAATCATGATGTCTTACAAACATATGTATTAGGAGTTTATGATAGAAAGTTTGTTTTAAGCAATTATATGTTTAGTTGTTTAGCAACTTGACCAAGGTTGTAGATTAAAACGAGACAACTTGACCAAGGTTGTATGTTAAAAGTTAAAACAAGACAACTTGACCAGGGTTGTAGGTTAATAAACAAGACAACTTGACCAGTGTTAAGGTCGATTCTACGTATTGTTTATAGATTTCAAAATCTAGGTCCCGTTGTATTGCCATGACTTGCTGATAATTGTGGTTTGTGTCAAATTGACTAAGCATCGATATGTTGATCTCCATCTCACTATGTAGGCTACCCACATTATTTGAATTACTTTAGTGGCAATCACAATCGGCTCAAGGTGCTTTTATCAAGATGGATTATGATTCCATGCAATGAGAATGTATTTGGGCACAATATAAGCTACCAATGTCATTAGTGCCTCAACGTGAATACTGCCATGTAGAGTTAGTGCCTTAATCCCTTGAATTGGTGCCATGACTCCTAAACAATGTTAATGGTCACCACATGTACTTCTTGACCACCTAGCCAAGACATTTTCTAATTGCTTATTATAATATCACCTTGAGATGTTTGGGAGAGGTCAGGTGATACATTCAAATCTTGGGAAAAAGTTGTCTTCAAGTAATGGAAGTTGGTATCCTTGAACTACAATAGTGGATGATGGCATTCTAATAAGGTTTAAGTTGATATTGCCATTTGTAGCTAATAGTTGTTTCTGATCTTGCATCTAATAACATCTTTTATTGTATGATGGAAATGTTAGCACTTAGCATTTAGGGATTAGAGATCATCAATTATATCACAAGGACCTTCATGATGATGGTGACATCACGTTAATACATATGCCATGTGATGTTCTAGAAAGTATAGTGGCCAATACACTCTTTATCTCATCAAGGTGTGAAATGAAGATTGTGATCAAGCCCACTTTTGCAAATTTCATTTACCCTGTTTAGCAAGAATGCAAATTCATGGTAAGTGGAAGCTTGCTCCTTGATTCTAAGAAGTGAAGGATTTGAGGGTGCACTTGTATATGCATGCATGTATATACGAGTATAATCTAAAGAAATGGAATAAATAGTTTGTGCATTAAATATTTAGAAATAAAAAAAATGAACTCTAATTTTTGGGGTGAAGATATTTTAAAACAAGCATGATAGACATCAATGTGTTTTCATGTCGTATTATATACCACGTAGAAACACATAATGTATAAAGTATATATAAAATACTTGAACTCGAGTCAAATCTTTCTTTTTTTACTTGGTGACACTAAATTAGTGCTCCCCACATGGTATGGACCATTAAGGAAAAATATTATGTTGTATTGCTCCACTTTTCCGTCACCTTGACTTGCCTTTTTCTCTATCTTTTTCTCATAAGCCTAAGACCTAAGTTTGTGTTAAATTTTTTATTCTTATTTTTAAATTTATAATTCATGAATTTTCATCTCTTTATATGAAATATACCTAGTTAAGTCTCTTTGTCCTATATCTTCTATAATGGACATCAATGCATATCATGTCATAATATATACCATGTAGAAACATAAAATGTATAAAGTATATATAAAATACTTGAGCTAAAGTCATATCATTCTTTTACTTAGTGACACGAAGTGCTACACACATGGTATGAACCATTAAGGAAAATTATTTTGTTGCAACTCTTCACTTTTCTTTTACCTTGGCTTCCTTTCTCTTTTTTTCTCTCTCTTAGGCGTAAGACCTAAATTTGCGTTAAATTTTTATTTTTTTAAATTTATAATTCATGAATTTTTTTTATATCTATATGAAATGGTTAAACAGTTTGGTGATACAATTAGACTTATAACTCATTACACTTTGGAACTAGATATGGAAATCTGACAATAGCTGAAACATCTATGCATTATAGTTTTTAACTACTTTCTTACTTGTCAATCTTAGTCAACCTATGCCACTTCTTATGATCTACCCTTGGTACAAGTATCCTTACCAACAACCAAACCACATCAAAAGCTAATGTTTCTACTTCAGAATTGGTCTCTCAACCAACCTCCCATCTATCTGTTAAACCTTTCTGCTAAGTCGGAATGTTTCAACAACATGACTACTAAGAACATATGACCGTTCCAACAAGACAACCACCAAAGCAGATGATTTTCCCAACAACTTCCTTTCTAGGTAGCATGCCATGTATTATGAATTTATGCCTCCCTAGTTGAAATCACTTCATAAACATTGTATCATTCAAGTTTTGACCTAGAACTTTTAGATTTGAATGTGATACTACAAATTATCAAGTTTGCATTAACATTTTGTCTTGTTGCATCAATCTTCATGGTATGAATGGGAAAAAGCATTCACTACAGTATGCTTGCTGTAACCTTGTAGTTATAGGGAAAAACATTTGTCTTTCCCATTTGACACTTTTTTTTTTGGGTAATTTCAACACGATCATACATATCCATAAACACGTTCACATGCAAGGTAGTTTTTTATTCTTGTTCTCAAGAGCCTACATTACTTCTCTTGCCACCCTATTTGAGTGTTTTCTTTGGGTCCATAAGCATAATATGCAATTATTTTTTATGTTCTTCACATCTCTCCATAAGTCATTTAATCAAACTCTACAAATCCTTAGCATTATAGTTTGTCAAGCGCTCCTAACTAAAGTTGCACATAGGCAGAGTTTGAACAACCAAACTCAATGCTTGCGGTTTGAAAAATCTTAACCCAACCCAAGCAAAACTATAACCCAACCTATGTGGGTTGGGTTGGTCGGGTTGAAACTTTGGTACATCAATTTACAAGCTAGCTAAGTGTTTAAGATTAAACGAAGTAAATCAAAACTATAACAAACAAAAATGGCTAACAAACTCAAAAAAGAAAGTTGAAGGTCCATGCAAATAAGATAGTAGAATTATGGTTCAATTTGTAATATAATTTTGAATGTAGCTAATTACGGATCGGTCTAATGTACATATGTTAATCAAGGACTTAAGAATCATATTAAATCCATAATATAGAAAGGCTTTGGGTTCATCGGGTTGGGTTCAAATTGCTCTTAGTCTTAACCCAATTCCAACCCAATAGATGCGGATTAGCCTAATTTTGTATCAACAAATGTGTCGGGTTACCGAGGTTGAGTTTTTTTGGGTTGGGTTGGCCGGGTTGGTTGGTATTTTTAGCAACTTTACTCCTAACCCCCAATTTTAGCTTTTTAATTACAAACTATAAAATTAAGTTTGGACAAACACTACTTCTTGTTTCTAGACAATATTAAATTGGGATTGAACTTGAAGTAGTATTAACTCACCATATATGTGAACACGTGGTGCTTCCAAGGGTCTCCTTCATTGCAAAAGTTGTGCTTCACTCATTGAAAAGAAAAGCCTTCATAGTATTTTGGTGAACTAGGAGCTATTAGTTGATTCATGACGAATATAATTTAACCAACAGATCCAATCAACTACATAGAGAAACTTTGGTCATCTATCCACAATGTAATGTAATAATTTAATAAAAGACATCACATATCCACTAATATATGTTTAAGGTATGTTTGGTACGGGGATGGGAGTACATGACTAGATAGTGAGAGTGAGACAAGGTTTTAAAAGGTGGAATCGGGACTCGAGGCGTTTTCCATCCATGCCTTGAGGCGTAAGCCTTGAGGCGGCGTGAGGCGTAAGCCCTGAGGCGGAAACTAAAAATAAAATAAATAGTTATATATATATGTACATATTTAATAATATTAAAATCATCATTAATAGTCTTAAAATTAGTTTAATATATGTATTTAATATATAAAGATTTTATTATTTATTTTTAGTTAAACAAGTAATTAAAGTGACACTTATCAGGTTATAATTAATTCACACATTTATTAATAGAGAAAATTTAATTTACACATTTGTCTATAGAAAGATAATTAAATTCACACATTTATCTAGAGAAAGAATTAAAGCCACACATTTATCTATAGAGAAAGAATTAAAGTCTCACATTTAGCAAAAAAGAGAATTAAAACCACATTAATAAAAAAGAGTTATCCATTATATAAACGAAAAGTCATGGTTTGGCCCTCTTCTTGTATCACCTATTCTCTAATCTGCAACAAGATGATAAAAGAAGAGAGGGAGAAGAAACAACAAGCATGACTGGAAGAGGGGTATGAGCAAAAAACAAAGTAAGTAAATTTTAAAACCCTAGTTTCTCGCTCACGCCTCATCTACGCCTCAGCCTTGCCTCACCGCCTCAGCGCCTCAAGGCCCGCCTCAGATGGCCTGAGGCGTACGATTCATTTAGGTGACTTAAGGCGGCGCCTCATGTTCGGAATCCTACCGCCTCGCCTCGAGGCGCGCCTCGAGGCGTACACCTCAAACGATTTTTAAAACCATGGAGTGAGATAGGCGGGTGAATGAATTTTGGAAGGTTTTAGGGTTTTAATTTGACATGAGTGTACCAATCTTGTCCCATTCTTCTTGAATTCGTTTCATCTATTATTGCGGGACAGAAAAAGAAAATGCATTTTTGTTCCACTCGGGTCATCTCCCGGTCTAATATCATGCCAAATGAGGGACACGTTTTTACTCTATCATGTCTTATCCTACATACCAAATGCACTCTAAGGAATTGTAACTTCCTTTTACCAATTCTTTTTGGTTGATAATAAATTTACAAGGGTTTGAAACACTTGTAAATAGCTTTATACATATACCGATTGTTACATCAAGGACTTTATCCAAAACAGTTGTTACATTAGGAAAGATTTGTGTAACTACCAACTTTTGGCATGGTCTCATGTCATATTCTTTAGAAGATGCAATTTTGAATTTAGTATCTCACGATGACCATGCACAAAGGTGAATCGGTTATTTGTCTTTTTGTTCTCTGTCGTAGATCTAAGTGTTTTTTGCATCATTAATTTCGTTTTTGTTTTGCCCATTAGTTTGTTCAATCTACTTGTATTGGAATCTCTTGTTTTGACCTTTGTATATTGATATTTGGTACATATTTTTCTTGAATTTACTTGTTTTGTTTCGTTACTTTTTTTCTACACTAAATTTTTGTTGCTTCAGGATTAGGTTGGAAATCATGGAAGAAGCGATGGTTTATTCTCACACGCACTTCGCTGGTGTTTTTCAAAAATGATCCCGTTAGTCTCTCTTGGTTACCATTTTGGGAAATGTTAATGCTTTAATTTTCTCTTTATTGCTTATTCTTCTTTTTTGTCTCTTTGAACTACTACCTCTGCAAAATGCTCAAGGAAACTTTTTATGATAGATGTAGATTACACTATAATATCCATGTTTTTAACATTAATTGGATTACTTATGCCTCTTATGTGCAAAACCGGAGGAACCATTTGAGTTTAGTTTCAAAATAAAGGAGCGATGCTTTTTGATTGTTTCAAACCAACTCTGTATCTCTATAATCCTTGTGCTTTTATTGGAAACTACTCGGAGCACTTGTACAAGAAAAGCTCTCACAATCCTGTATCAAAATTTAGTAATTTATAGACCTTTTACTAATTTCACTTGTGATGGCTCATTCTATATTGAGAAGATCTACCAAAATGGGATTGGAATCCTTGTTTCATTCCATTGTATTCCTCTCTCTCTATATAAGGAAACCTATTTTTCACATATAAGGAAAACCCAAAGTTGATTACAAAGGCATGATAAGGAAACCCACCATATACGTAATAGGGAACAAATCCTAAAAACATTTTTTACATAATCACTATCACATCCTGGTAGCCAAAGCAGGAGAGGGAAAATGGTTAGACTTGACCAAGATTCGGAGAACAAATTAAAAAGAAGCCCTTTGGTGAAGATGTTAGCATACTGAGACGATGAGAGAACATGGATCACACGAAATTGACCAATGATAACCTTCTTACGAACAAATGATATTCATCTCAATGTGTTTAATGCGTTGATGGCCCATCTCAAGAGATAACAACACTAACATTGCCCAATACACCAAAGTGGCCTTCCTGTGGGTCGAAAAGTTCAGGTAGCAAGTTCTGGAGCCAAGAAGTGAACTTCATGATGCTTAACTTCAACACCTGAATGGGAGAGCATACACTGTCGTTTGGAGGACCGTGAAATCAAATTGTCCCCTAGAAAGATGCAATACCCCAATGTGGAGTGGGGAGTGTTCTGACAGCAACCCCAATTAACATTTGAGTTGGTAATCAAACTAGATGTAGAGGAAGAAGTAAGGTGAAGCCTATATTCAAGAGTTCCCTTAACAAATCGAAGAATGTGCTTCATGGAGGCAAGATGCTGTTCACAGGGCAATTGACTTAGAGTTAGCCATGTTAACATGCTTTATGATATCTTCGGCATATTGCTTTTAGGAAAGAAACATGGTGTCGTTAGAAATATCCAACAAGTAGCGTAGGACTCCCAAATCCATCATTGCAAACTCAGTACTAAGAGTAATGATGTTGTGACGAAGGAAGATAGTGGATAAGGTCACGAGAACAATTTTATCGACATATAGACAAAGATAGGCAATGTGACCCCTCTTTGATATATATATCGTGATTGTGACATTTACTACTCTAAAAGCCCATATTATGAATGCAGGTAGTAAATTGGTGATATCAGGCGTAGCCAGAAATATAATTTAGGGGGGCTTGAAGATTTCAAACATAGCTTGTATATTGTAGTCATTCTAACAAAAAGTTAATGTGAGATGTGCGATTAGTGTTAATTCTATTAAGTTTCATGAAGTTTTGAAAGGAAATTTGAGTTGTAAAGAGTGTGTAGATAAAAAAAGAAAAAAAAATGAATATTTTGATTTCTGTTTGTGAATTGTTAAAAAGAGATGAATATACAGGGTATTAAGTGAAACCAAAAACATATTTTTATTATTAGTTGAGTCATTTCTTTCACTAATTTATGAATATATATCATAAATGATGTCAATATAAACATATGTATTATTGTGGATGAAAAGTAGACTTCATAATAGGGAAACAAAAAATAACATTATGAAATCTATGGTACAAAAAATAATAATATAAAAATCTGATTTATATATTTTTAGAACTTGTACAATGATATCAATATGGATTAGTTATTATGATTTTTGATGTAATAATGTCTTTTAATGAAATGTTTTGTAAATAAAAAACAATAAAAAATATTTTTAATGATAATATAGAAGTTAAATATAAAAAATTACAGTATAAAAACTCAAAAGGATTCAATTAATGAAAATCAAAGATATGAAAGATAAACAAACAAATAAAGCTTTAATATGAAAAGATGAAAAGAAAAAGATTAGGAGGAATTAATAAAAGTTGAAAAGGAAAAAATAGGAGGAATTAAATAAAATTTTAAAAAAAGGAGAAAGATGAAAGAGTGGTACAAGATTCGAACTGAGGTCCTCGTAGTCATCAGAGGCAGCTAAAACCAACTGAGCTAGACCATCACATCTGTTTTATTTCCATTATATTATATATAAGGTAAACTGTTAGGGGGGGCTCAGCACCAGCCAGCCCCCCTACTAGCTTCGCCACTGTCAGGCCTGCTTCTAGAGGAGGTATACATGTGAGGAATAGGTTCCGAATGTTGTTGAGATGTGGGCAATTTGAAGAGAAGAGGATGCTGGGGCATATTGTTTTATTGTTTCTAGTTAAGTCATTGTTGATGAGGCCAAAAGAATGTAGACTGGTGCTGGTCTAGTTGAACAAAATAAGGTACCATTGCTAATGCACCAGATACAACAACAATTGCACATGTTATAAAACGGTGCGGGCATTTAAATCAGCGAAAAGTAAAGTTGTCAAAGGGTTTGATGGGAAGAGAGCGACACATAGAGGAGAGGTCTAGGGAAGAACGCCCCTAGGGGGAGGTTTTCAAGGAGGAAGTCTCAAATGCCGTTGTCACAAGTAAGAGCGTGAGGCTCTGGTACTATGAAAGGGATTGGAATCTCTGCCTCATTCCGTGGTATTCCTCTCTATATATAATTGACTAAAAGACATGATAAGGGAATCTACCTTATACACCAAGGGACACAATCCCTAAACACATTTTTTTCTTTCATAAATACTATCACTACCTAATGCAATCCTTTGACATTCGATGATGATGGATTTATGCTATTTACATGAATATGTTAATAGGGACTAATAGTGAATTACACATCAAATTGGTATATGATTTTTTAATCTTAACGCATTGAGCAAAACTATCATTCACTATGCTTCATGGGGTAAAGAGAGACACTTTTTGTGGTAGTTTTAACAGTTTGTACCAACCATTTATCTTTTCCATTGAAATTCTTTCAACAGTTTAGTGTTGGGCTTTAACCCTATACACCTTAGTGTCATTTTCTCATTTATATGATCGTAAATCCTCAGAGCCACTGATTATCTGGATCTTGCTGCCAAAAGCTTTCAGTTTAAACTCTCTTTGGATTTGAAATGAATATAAATACAATTTAGTGTGCAACCTATGCTTCATTCATTAGAAAGCTAAAGCTGGCATTCTTTCTGTAGTTGAGCTCAAAGGAAGAACTTAAATAATAGTTCTATTTAATTTAGTCCAAAGTGGTACTTGACTGCGGAGTAATAGTTTCTTACCTAAATTAATCTCGACGTAACCAATCCTGCAAAACAAGCATCTTTGTTGAGTTTTATCCCATGAAATTTGTTTTCTTGATAAATTCCAAGGATTTCATTTCTCTGGTGCATTAATCATACTACATTTCCTTATTTTTAGGAAAGGTTTAACGTCTTTAATAATCTGGGGTTTCACTTTCAATTATTATTCTAAGATATGCATATCTGATTCACTTCTGAATTTGAGTGTCCTATAAAGGCAGTTCCTTGGTTCAATCACTGAATTTGTAATTTATTTTGTTCTAGAGTGCACTTTCTCAGAGAGGAAGTGAAGTAAATCTGACGTTAGGGGGAATTGACTTGAACAATTCAGGAAGGTAATGGTGGTTCTGGGGTTTGTATGTGTGTATTTATTGATGACGTAATAATCTAATATCTGGTTTTTTGGGACTTTTATTTGCAGTGTTGTTGTTAGAGAGGACAAAAAGCTGTTAACTGTTCTGTTCCCTGATGGGCGTGATGGGCGTGCATTTACTCTCAAGGTTTTACATGACACATTAATCATACATTTTTAGGGTTTTTGCTTCTTTTGTGATCCTTATTTAGTATCCTTTCCCCTACACAATGTACAGTCAAATATTGAGCTGGATGTGTATTGATATCTTGATGTATACCTTAATTGGAGGAAAGTTCAAATGCGAGCCCAAATTTGGCTGTGAACGTGAGGACAAATGAGAGCGCGACACGTGTCATATTCAGACCGAGTAATGAAGGAAAATATTCAAACTCACTGAATGTAGTATTATTCAGACCGAATAATGCTACATTCAGTTTGAATAATACCATAGTCAGTCTGAATAATACTACATTTAGTCTGAATATTTTCCTTCATTATTCGGTCTGAATATGACACGTGTCGTGCTCTCATTTGTCCTCACGTTCACAACTAAATTTGCGTTCTAATTTGAACCCGCCCCTATCTAATTGTAGGCTATTTGCTCATGTTTATGTTTTAATTCAATTTCAGGCAGAGACGTCAGAGGATTTGTATGAGTGGAAGACAGCACTAGAACTTGCTCTTGTGCAAGCACCTAATGCTGCCCTTGTTATGGGACATAATGGGGTCTTCAGGAATGATACTACAGAATCCATTGAAGGATCCTTTCCTCAATGTTTGTACACCTTAATCCTTTAACTTGTTTTTTTTGGCTGCATATGTCCACTTTAATATGGTTTTATGTGGTTTTTAGAAAATGTAATGTTTTTATTTTGGAATAAAATATAAAAAACATATAGATATTAGTATCAAATTAACTATTTAAAAATTCTTGGTTTTTTGTGTAATTTCTTTAATTCCATTCTTTTTATTATAATTTAATTTAGGTTTGATAACAAAATAATTTATTTTTGGTTTGGTAATATAATTTTTTATAAAGATAATAATTAAGTATTCTGTTAGAACTTGATGATTATCCTACTTATATTTTAGACCTTTTATATTTAAAATTATGTGATGTTTATCTGCAGTTAGTTAGACGAATTCAGACATGGAGCTTTTAATAAATTGTACTTATGCACAATTTATTTGTAATCTTGAGTTTTAAGTAATATGCATCAATAAACAATACTTCATGAATAAAAAATGGGTTTTTAGAGTTTTTGTCAAATGCTTTATAACATTGTATAGATTATAAAGAATTTCAAGTCCGAAATTGAACAAATATGGTTCTGAATTGGCTACTAGCTACATGCAAATGCTGCTTTGTTGTCCTTAAGTTTGTATGAAAACACGTTACATTTTCAAATTTTCTTTCAGGGAGGGATAAACGCCCCATTAAGTCTTTAGTTGTCGGACGACCAATATTGCTAGCATTGGAGGACATAGATGGAGGCCCATCTTTCCTCGAGAAAGCTCTTAGATTTCTTGAGAAACATGGTAAGCTTCTTTCCGAGTATTAAAAATAAGACTAAATTACATTTTTCGTCCTTATGGTTTGTTCAAAATTGCGGTTTTCGTCCCTGTGGTTTAAAAATTGCTATTTTCGTCCTCGTGGTTCGTAATTTATTGCTATTTTCGTCCCTGAATTAATTCTTACCTTTTTAAGTACAAGGGATCAAAATAGTAAAGAGCTATAAATCACAGGGACGAAGATAACAATAAATTATAAATCATAAGGACGAAAATAACAATAGTTTACAAACTATAGGGACGAAAACTGCAATATCTAAACCACAAGGACGAAAATCACAATTTTTTACAAACCATAGGGACTAAAAACGTAATTTACTCTAAAATTAATATGGAATCATGTTGACAGTTTTATGGGTAAACTAATTACTTATAATACAAGCTACAAAAGCTGGAATGCTAGGGATCATAATGTTGTATTCTGTTTTATCATTTTATATGCTAACTTGTATTCCCCCTATATATATAAAAAAACTATGTTACAGGAAGCAAAGTAGAAGGAATCTTGAGACAATCTGCAGATGTAGAGGAGGTAGATCGCAGAGTACAAGAATACGAAACAGGTTTCATTTCTTCCAATTATATCGTTTTTTGCTTTAATTTTATTTAGTAGGCAAGTAGCTTAAATTACCAAAGATTATTTTGTTGTAGGCAAGACTGAATTCAGCTCTGATGAGGATGCACATGTTGTTGGCGATTGTGTTAAGGTATATATATATATATTATATACTTGATTTGATTTAAGTTCTTTTCAGATTATGGTGTTGGTGATTATGTTATTGGTCCATGCTTGATTTGATTACGAATCTCTTTCATGTGCAGCATGTCCTTCGAGAGCTGCCCTCATCACCGGTTCCTGCATCATGTTGTACTGCTTTATTGGAAGCTTATAGTGAGTTCACCTTCCCTTTTCTCAAATAGTGATTAAACTTATTTCCGTTACTTTTTTAAAAAACTAACACTAACATAACACATAGTTGTTTGTTACATGGATTATTAGTTTCACTCGATGTTATCATGTATTTTAATGTTGATAAACTGTATTACTAAACATTATTTTATTATTGTTGAGGAAATCCTTTAAATAGATACAAGAACTGATAAGGTTAATCATCTAGAATATAAAAAAAGATACATTTATTTGCCCTAGCATCAAGTTATGTTTATAGCAATTGCAGTTACAATCTAGAACTAATGGTGAAATAGGTGCATGAGCAAAAAGGACTTGATATAAAAAATGGTGAAAGGCATTTGGTCTACAAGATAACAACCAACATTTCAAACACAAATGTGGAAGATTATGATGAGTTAGCGATAGTGTGAACTACATCTAAGTAACGTCTTTTTGTGTTTTTACTAGCAACTTCATTTTGTTGACAAGTGTACCCATGTGATGACTCATGTAATCATTCAAACACATTTATAAATTTCTAAATTCCATAGAGTAATTTTTTTTCACATTAAATACATGGCATATAATTATTTGTGGACCATGTAAACATATGATAATTAAGATTTTGTTATCTTGTTTTGATAGAATTACTTTGGTAAATAATCAATTTCGTTATTTCATTGATCCAATTACTCAAAAAGGTTTTGAAAGATTACTTCTAAATTCAGAAGTCATTTGATGAACACAAGAAGAGAAAAGACGACTAGTAGCCATTTAATTTTTTTAAAGTGTGTAAACCACTAAACAATTAGCTAGTCGAAGCACTCTTGCAGTTAGACAAGTGGGATCTCATTTTTTTTTATCTTTTATATTCTTTTTTTGTTCTGTTTTTGCTTTGAATGCTAGAATAGGCCAGCCCTTATTTTATTGACACTTGAAGAAAGTTTTGCATGTGAATTCACACTTTTACTTCTCCGGCGAAGGTAACTCCAAAATTCCTTCCCACAGATAAACTTGGTAATTGTGTATTGTATTATTGTGGAAAACACGATTACAATCAGGGATATATATAAGAGAGATATTTACACTCTAGACCCTCTAATATAACTATGTACATATATCACACTTAATTGTCTAACACACACAGTGTATATTGGTATTGAGTGAATGAATGCCTAACAAAATTGTTTGATTTCAAATATATATATACTGACGAAGATATTATATCCATGTTGCTATTAACAAGAAATCGATCGGAAAGAAGCTCGAGTAAATGCTATGCGTGCTGCAATCTTGGAAACATTTCCTGAACCAAACAGACGCTTGTTACAGAGGTGATATTTCTATTTTTCTTTCTTGATCTGTAATACGCACATTCTTGATCATGCATTGCAATCACAATATTGTCAACTTCAATATAACACTATTGTTTTTGCAATTTTACCTCTTAATGACCACTTATCACTTATTTGTTGAGACGTTTTTAAATTCCGACTGTTTGTTTTTTTCAAACCCTCTTAAAGTTTGAAAATCATCTGGAAAAAAGTGGTAACCTCACCACTTAATTCCTTTTATTTGCGTACACCCGCATTGTTAGGGGGTAATAAATCAATGAGTGACTCAAATTTCGGATTTCAGACGTAAAAACAAACAGCCTAACTGATTCAGATTTCAGACTTCAGCACCACCTCTTATAAATCAAAAGTGAAATCAGAGTTCAGATTTCAACACCTCTTAAAAAAGAAACGCTACTTATAAGTCTATTCAGGTTGCCTATTGTATGAGCTAAAGTCTGTTTAACTTTTTACACATGAAAAAGGGTGACACTGTTATTTTCAAGTTCCATTAAGAGGCAGTCTTTGAATCACTAAGAGATGAATCCTGTTTGACAAAAAATAAGTTTGCCTCTTAATGGTTCCAAAACCCTCCGAATCATTTTGTATCATGGACCTCCCTGAACCATTAAGAGCCTTAACTACATCCTGAACAATTACCAACAATTATATTTAATTTTGCATTATATCATAAGACTATAAGAGCCATGTAATCATTCTGACCACTTAATCATTCAGCACCAAACCATTCAGCAACTGCCAAACAGCTCCTAACTCTTTACACATGAAAAAGTGCTACACTGTTATTTTCAAGTGTTTTTTTTGTCTTTTGTCGATTACCCATCTAATTATATTCGTTCGTATGCAGAATCCTGAAGATGATGCATACTGTTTCCATGCATACTTGTGAAAATCGAATGACAGCATCAGCAGTTGCTGCTTGTATGGCACCATTGCTATTACGCCCGCTTTTAGCTGGTGAATGCGAATTGGAGGATGATTTTGATATTAATCGTGACAATTCTGCACAGCTTCTTGCTGCTGCAAATGCTGCTAATAGTGCTCAAGCTATTGTTGCAACTCTTTTAGAGGAGTACGATAATATATTTGATGTAAGTTTTATTTTATTTTATTTTGTTAATGTAGCCATAGATGAATAAAAATTGGTGGCAAACCTTGACCTTGTTATCATGATTTATTCTTTTTTTAGGATGATGCTATGAACAGATGTTCTATATCAGCAGATTCTCGGGATAATAGTGCAAGTGAAGATTCAACTGATGACGAAAATATGGAAATAAAAGACAATGTTTACCATGATGCAGAAAATGAAGCTGATCAAGAAACTGATGAGGATCCCGAAAGGATATTCAGTGGAAAGTTGAGTGAAAGCAGTGGGTATGATGGCAGTGATCTTTATGACTTTAAGGTATCTTCTTTTATTTTTATTTTTATTTTTTCTTTTCTAAATGCTGGTTCCAGGAGCCTTTTGTAGTTATAATCTGCTTTATAAAATTTTCTTGTCCCAAATTATTCATTTCTTGATGGGTGGCACTTATTTTATGAATATAGGCATATGGAGGTGATGAATTATCTCCAAAAAACAATGTAAATTCAGCAGAAAAATCAAATTCACCTCCTGGTGATTCTAATACTGAAATTAATGAGCAAAAAAATCAAATTCAGTCTTTCTCTGGACATGAATCATGCACAGAGACTCCAATTAGCAAACTAACAGGCTCCAACTACAATGCAAGGCGTTCCACAATATGGGGCCGGAATAATGTAAGTTTTGCTTGGCTTGATTCATACATTCTTATACAAGTTTATTTGTTATGATTTATAAAAATATATATAGATTTATATATGCTGATTTTTGTTTCTTTCTTCCATCCCCCCAGGGTAGAAAAACTCCGTCAATGGAGTCAATTGATTCTTCTGGAGAAGAAGAGTAAGATTTTGACACTTCAATTTAATGTGTTTTTGCTTTATAGTTCATTTCTTACTGAATGAAATCATCTAGAAGATATTCAGTCAACTCAATGAACTTTTAGCATCTAGAAATTGTTTTATTTTTATGGTATAAAGATGCTAGAAGTTCTTTATGGACGATTTTCCATATTACTTGTTTGTAGATATTAAATCTTAATTTATGTATGTATGTTTGTAGAGTTGCTGTTCAGAGGCTTGAGCTCACAAAAAACGACTTGCGGCAAAGAATTGCAAAGGAGGTAACACTTATTATATGGTGGTTTTTTTTTATATGCTTATTCTGCAGTGATGATGGTGTTAGTAACATTAATATTGTTATATCTATGTAATGTTAAAGGCTAGAGGAAATGCAATACTTCAAGCTAGCTTAGAAAGAAGGAAGCAAGCATTGCATGAACGTCGGTTGGCACTTGAACAAGATGTATGCTCTTCTTTTTCTTTCCATTTAATGACTTTAACTCCTTCTAACACCCCCCCCCTCCCCCAAAAAAAAAAAAGTTCCCAACATCCTGGTAGGTTATACTGGGTTTGTTTGGTTTGGTTTGGTTTTATGTTAAATGTTAAATTATATAGAAGAATAGGTGTCTGGATTTGGTCTAATCTTCTGAATATTTGGGTTTGCTATAGATAAGACTTTTTGATTTTAGTCTTGTATCGTAGGTTTCAAGATTGCAAGAACAGTTACAAGCTGAGAGAGATTTAAGAGCCGCATTAGAAGTTGGGTTAAGCATGTCTTCTGGACAGGTTTCTGGATCCCGAAATATGGATTCAAAGGTTTCTTCTCTTCTTCTTCTTCTTCTTCTTCTCTCTCTCTCTCTCTCTATATATATATATATATATATATAGGGGAGATTTCAGTTACAAACCAAACAATTCTTGAAAACCGTGTGATTCATTGTTTAACTGATTTTTTTTTTCATGAAAGTGTTTAATATGATGAAATTGTTTCATGTAATTCTTTTCTTCATGAAGTTATTTCATATATTTTTGTTTCTACATGAAAATGAAATTGTTTCATAAAATTCTCATTTTGATGAAACTTGTTTCGCATATTCTTGATTAATCAACCCTCATGTATTCTTGATGAATTTGATTTTTTTTTCATATATTATTGACTAATCAACCCTCATAATTAAGAAAAAGTGAAAAAAAAAATTAAAAAAAATGATTGGTTGAATGCGGTTTGTAAGAATCCTATATATGTATATAGGGTCAGGTTCAGGGTAAAACCTTAAAAAAAGAGAAACTGAAGAACACCTTGGGAGCCCTCCATCGGACGGTATGCACAAATGCATATTGGTAATTTGTAACAAGCATTCGTGCATAGAAAAAGAACAACTTGTATTCATTTGTGCATACCGTGTATGTACAAATGCATACTGTCCAGATGAAGGGCTCCCAGTGTGTTTTTCAGTTTGTTTTTTGAGGTTTTCTCCTGAACCTCCCTCTATAAATGTATATATATTGTATGAGTTGTTTATCAATAGATTTGCTTGTAATCATGTTTTCTGAAATGAAGACAAGAGCAGAGCTGGAGGAGATTGCTCTTGCTGAAGCAGATGTTGCACAATTGAAGCAAAAAGTTGCAGAGTTGCATCAACAACTTCATCAACAACGCCAGCATCACTATGATGCTTCTGACCGACACCTACATCTCCATAACCATAACTCTCAACAGTGAGCCATTCTATTATTTATTCATTAAAAAGTTTCAACATTCTTCTTTATGTAGCATATATATATGTCAATTGACGTGGGTAATTCCATTAGAAATCCAAAATTCATTAGAAACCCGGGAACCGTCCAAAGTGTGCCACGTGTCCCTGAATATTCATCATGAATAACACATTCATGATGAATATGGAAGTGTTATGTATCTTGAATCACACATTCATGATGAATAAACTGTCAAAAGGTTGTTTTCTTATATAAACCATGGTACAAGTAACCGAGGCCACCATTTCTAGTTCTATTTTTGGGGAATTATCACTCACACCGCCTAATCATAACATAAAGACATTTGAACTTAAGTGATTTGGAAAACTATTCCCATTGGTCTTTTTGCCTATATGGATGTAACTATATTTTGTACCCATTTGGTCATAACATAAATACATTCTTTAATCATTGTAACTAAGTTTTAAGAATTAAATATTTTGTACCCATTTTGACCGGTATGATCTTGTAACATTTGATGACGTGGATGCCAAGGTGATAGTTGCCTTTGCCGTAAACATTTTGTAAATGAGTAGATCAACAGAAAGAATTTTTGTTACATCGGTTGAGAAAAAAAATATTATTTATTACACTAAATAAGATTAAAGCCAAATTCATTTCATTTTGATGCATCGTGCATTATTCTTGTTCTTATACTTTGTGCAGGAGAGTTTTCCAGCAAGATTTTGATTCTACTATTGCTTTTATCAACCATGAACGAAAACAAAGATCAGAGGTAATAACTCTATTCTAAACTATAATCCTACGGTAATTTATAATTATTTATAATTTTTTTATTAATTATTTATTAAGAATGGAATTCAATCCCATTCCAAATCTTACAAACCAAACACAACAAAGATCCAAACCCTTCCACGAAATCCAAATCCCTCGAAACCATTCCATCAAACCAAATGCCCCTCAAAGATGACGATGATGATTTATTTGAGAACGATGATGATGATTTATTTGAGAACGATGATGATGATGATGATCAATGTTTTAAAACCCGGGTTTTTAGTTGACCCTGTGTGGTGAACGGGTCCCGGGTTAACTGGTTCAACCGGTTCAACCACCGGGTTAACCGGTTTCAATAATTCCCTTAATCCCTTGTATTTTTTTTCATTTTCTTGCGTACATACATATATATAAAGTAATAATTTGATGTCCACAAGTTCCAACATTAAAAATACATAAACAACAAGTTTTACATCAATCCAAATACATTAAAAAACACACATAACACACATTTTTTTTAATTTTTTTTTGGATTTTAATATAAAAACGGGTTAACCGGGTTTGATTTATTTGAGAATGATGGCATATTTTTCAGGCATGAATAAATCTTTAGGTTGTTGGAACAACTCACATATCTTTTCTTGCAGGAAAATTCATTGGGAGCGGAATTGAGAAACCTTAAAGGGCAAGCCTTAATAAATGGTAGGCAACTTCCACGTAAGCAGTTTCTGGATTCGACAAGCTTGAGTGATTCTAAAAGTATAACAGAGGCATCGACAAGCTTAACGATGGATGACATTGGGGCCGTTGATTCTGCTGATTTACCATCCACATCAAGACCAACCGAGGTTAGATTTGATAAAATTGAAGGGAAAATTGCAACTCCAATTTTTAGTTTTTTTGTTAACGTACTTTTAGAACCTTCATTTTGGTACATCAAATGTGATGTATCTAATTTATGTCAAATATACTTTGGTCTAAATGTTTGAGATATCACATCAGAGGTACCAAAATGAAGGTTTTAAATGTATGTTATACGGGATAGGAATCAAACCACAAAGTGTGACGTATTTGCATGCAGTTTGCCTTAAATTTATGAGAATTTTTGGTAGGGTAAAATGCTCTAGTGTAGTGTAACAAATAATATTTTTTTCTCGACCAGTGTAACGAAGCTCATAATTTTCCTTTTTTACCCATTTTGACCGGTAGCCTGCTGATATTATAACATTTGATAACGTGGATGCCAAGTTTATCGGTCATCAGGGGTATCCACGTCATGAAATGTTTCAAGATCAGCAGACTAATGCTAAAATTGGTATAAAATAGGAAGTTTAAAAACTTTATTTTATATCACTCGAGAAAAAAAAAAGATATTCATTACACTAAATCGGAACTAAATTGTACCTTGATGCATTTTTTTTCCCTTTTTTGAAAAGTGATTAGCTTTTTTGAATAACCATACTCGGTTTTCTTTGTTGCAAATAAATCGATCATTCTTGTGAAAATGCAAAATTAACCATTTTTATGATATTGTAAACTGTCTATATAGATGATCGATTATCCAAGACAACACCCATTGGCGGCATCGTCAACATTGGTGGAATTAACGACTCGTCTTGATTTCTTCAAGGAACGACGTTCTCAACTCATGGAACAACTTCATAACCTTGACTTAAACTACAACACTTCCTCACAAGATTTTACGTATAAACAACCATCGCCTGGCCCTGGCTGGAACATCCTTAAAAGAAGCTAAATCCCTTTGGCGTTCTCCATTTGTATATCCCGTGTTTATCTTTTCACAATTCTTTTTATCATTTGGTGTCGGAAAAACAAAAAACAAAAACAAAAACAAAAACGTGCTTTGTGAAGCGGAACGTTTTATTGGTTATGTATTATTAATATTATTTGGTTTGAATTAAAAAAGGCACGTTGACGATGCTTTTTCTAAACTTGTTGAGATAAACGGATGGCTCGTATTTGAGAATGTAACGAATGATTTATTTGATGTTCAGTTCAATGAGTGTTGTGTTCTTGGATGTGTAAAATAGATACAAATATAATGACAATAAATATGTATCTGATTTTTACGTTTTGTATTGGCTTATAGGATGTTTGGATGTGATGATTGGTTTTGCTCTTTTTGGCAACTATAATTAGGTGCGAGATCAGACTGTTTTTATGAGACCTATTAACAATTTTTTTACACTTGTGAAGGTAACCTTCACAGTGTTTTTTTGCTGTGTGAAGGTTCAATTTTTTTTTATCTTCGCAATGTTTTACTATAAAATTTCAAGTGTAACTCACAGGTCTAACAAAAAAATGTTGGTCTCATGTGAACCCAACCCTTGACAACTATATAAGCTTAGTTAAATTTTCTAGTTTACTGAAAAATGCTCGTTTGGTAAGTTATAAATTAGGTTTTTGAAGTATTAGTTCTAAAGGCTTATTGGAGTTTTTTTTCACTCTTTAGATTATTGGTATAGAGTTTTGTTATCAAAACATAAGGTGTTCAATTAAATATAAAACACGTAATCAAGTGTGATACAAATATATTGCGTTACCGATTGTAGAGCGGATGACCTCTCCTGTGATCCTTGGTTGCGTTGACCAAGTCGTGCGTATTTCTTTAGACATGGTGTATCACATATGATTTTATCATGTAATTACATGTGACTTGAAACTTCTTATTTTTTTTATAAATTGACCACCTTCTTGTTTGATCGTATGTGTATATGTATATGTATATATATATATATATATATATAGAGAGAGAGAGAGAGAGAGATGAAAGTTCAAATGTGAACTCATTTTTGGTTGTGAACGTGAGGACGAATCTCAGCCATTTATCCGGTCAATAAAGGCGACTTTGACCTGGTTCCCCTCCTTTAATAATCTCCACCCTCCCATGAATCGCGTCAATCCT
The DNA here is from genome assembly GCA_036898165.1 of Silybum marianum. Lineage (NCBI taxonomy): Eukaryota > Viridiplantae > Streptophyta > Magnoliopsida > Asterales > Asteraceae > Silybum > Silybum marianum. Next base: position 38,561,624 of record CM072532.1, on the reverse strand, counting down.
CCGTGATCGCGTCCACCATAACCGAAGATGTGTGGCTGAGATTCGTCCTCACGTTCACAGCCAAAATTGAGTTCACATTTGAACCTAACCCTATATATATATATATATATAGGATAAAGGGAAAACGCCAAAAAAGAGAACTGAAAAACACCTTGTGAGCCCTCCATCTGGACGGTATCACATATGCATACCGGTAATTTGTAACATTCATTTGTGCATATGAACTAATGCATATATATACATTGGTGCAAAGAAAAAAAAAGCCTCAATTGCTTGTATGCATACCGTCCGGATTGAGGGCTCCTAGAGTGTTCTTTTGTTTTCTCGTTTTTTAGCGTTTCCCCCCTGAACCTCCCTATATATATATATATAGGGATTATCAAATACAAACTCATATTTATGTACAAACTATACAAACCGGTTCAAATCAATATAAAAATAAAAAAAATTCATGATTTTTTTTCATCAAATGCTATGGTTTAAGATAGTTTTGCACATATGTTTGTTTCACCTTGTGAAAAAAATTACATGTGAAAGTTTACATTATGAAACAAAAACATGTGAAACTTTTTCATAAAAAAATATATGAGAAACTTTCAACTTATGAAAACAAATACATGTGAAACTTTTACATTATAAAACAAACATATGTGTAATAATATCTTAAATCATAGCATTTGATGAAAAAAAAAATCATGAAAAAAATTATTTTTATATTGATTTGAACCAGTTTGTATAGTTTGTACGTAAATATGAGTTTGTATTAGAACCACATATGATGTGGGTCCCACACAACAAAAAATCACATCTGATTCAATGGGTCCACCATTGAATCAGATATGATTTTTTATTGTGTGAGACCCACATCATATGTGGTTCTAAGAGAGTTCCTTTGTTCCTTTAAATAATGGCGGTTCTCGTATGATCCCTCCCCTATATATATATATATATATATATATATATATATATATAGACTTGGATCACGTGAGACCACCATGTTTTCGTGAAACCCGTGAGATGACCTTTTTACACTTAAAACTTCACAGCAAAACATTGTGAAGGTAAACTTCACAATGGTTTTGCTGTGAAGGTTCGGATTTTTTTTACCTTCACAGTGTTTTGCTGTGAAGTTTCATGTGAACCCAACCCTATATATATATATATATAGAGAGAGAGAGAGAGGGAGAGAGAAAGAGCGAGAGAGATAGAGATAGAGATAGAGATAGAGAGAGATAGGTTCAAACGAGAATGAAACCTATTCGCGAGAATACGAGAATGACCCAATCATTAATGATTTTATGCTAACATCACGTAGAAAATCATTTATGATTTCCTGCCACTTACCCCGCAGGTTCGAAGTCACCTGCATCCCTTGGACGTGCAGACCAGGGTCGAATTCGAGCTCTGGTTGGTCTAGCTAGTTAGGGATTGAGGTGTGCACCTCTGTTTCAATAGTTCTTGCTACTCGAATAGCTGAACTAGATTGCTTGCTTGCACCGGGGGTTGACGAGGTAAAGCAAATATGCGTGACCTTGGCATATTTTCTCTCATTTTCTTTCTTTTGTCCCTCTGGTTCTAGTTCTAAGTGTTGCTATGCACCTTCCTCTGGCTCCCTTAGTATTGGGTGCAATGTACACATCCAAAACAGACATGATATTTTCTTGATCCATCTGAATCACACCCTTGCTGATCCAATGACCAAGAAATAGCACTTTAGTCTAAGTACGCTTTCACGTACACACTCTTTTCCTGCTACTTCTCTAGAATCTTCTTCCTTTTCTTTTCCTTGGCAAATCATTTTTCCTTTCCTCTGTTTCTGTTTGTTCTCTCACTCTCTTAGCTCTCTTCTTTCTCTCTTTTCTCTCTTCTTTCTCCCTCCCTCTATGATCCCTCATGCTATAAGGACAAGTAGTGGAATATAGGGTAAATCAATCATTGGATTGAACTGAGAATCGTGTGAGAACACTTTCCGTATTTCGACCTTATGCCTGGGTTCATGAAATTCAATAGAGGATAGAACTCAAAGCACTTGCTTTTCTAGGCATAAAAACATAAACAATTTTCTAGAGAGTATTGTAGGATTGTTCAAAAACCGTATGTATAGATTCATGAGTATAAGTTAGTATTTATACTCAATAATAAGGTAACCGAAATGATAATCATGGCTGAAATGATGGAGTTGTGGTCAGTTACATAATTTTTGTAACTGCTTACTAATTGCACCATTAATGTACGGTAACCGTATAGACTCGACTGGCCCGACAGCCCAGTCGAGTCTTCCAGAGGATGTCAACATCGAATCCAGTATAGACTCTACTGGCCCAGTCGAGTCTTCTAGAAGATGTCAACATCAAATTCACCTCTCTAATAGTAACGATTGGCCCGTATTCTCGACATCATACAGAAACCGCAAGCACCATAATGTTTGGACAATGGGTAAGTTGGATTTCCAAGTGGTGTTATGTAACACCCGAAAATTTAGCGTGAAAGGTTATGTAAATTAGCATTGTAATATTTTATTTATGGGCAAATGGAAGGTTTCAAGTGTATAATGTTGGGTTGCAATGGACTGGAGGAAAGGAACGAAAACCGGAGACAAGTTGAGTTTCAGTACATTTTCGGCGACTATGACAGGCTACAATGCCATGTCACAATCGCAAGGCAATGTCGCGGAGAAGGGAAAACTAGCCAAAATTATCAGACTTTCGGTACAAATCTCGTGACTATGACTCGCGACTATGACATGTCATAGTCGCAAAGGGCATAGTCGCCCGTGTGTTCCAGAGTGCAATAAGGTGCGATTTTCAGCTTCCTTTTCTCATTTTATCAGATACCATTTTATCAGTTGTTGGAGAACAAGTCATGAGCAATTTTTAGGGTTCCACTTTTCTCACCAACATCCTTCCAAGCATTTATTTCTCCATTAAAGAGGAGAGATCAAGTAGAGCTTTGGGGTTAAAAGCTTCAAGTGGTGGTGTCCCTCATCTGTTCAGATTTCTTGATCACCTCCATCTTCATCTTAGAGATTTTCTAGGGTTTTGTCAAACTCTAGCTTGTGAGTTCATTCTTACCTTTAAAACTTTATACATGTCAAAATGAAGTATTTTACCTTAATACGATGTTTAAAATGAGTATTTCTATACTTGGAAGATTTTGGTAAAACTAGGTCAAAATGTATCATTTATGGTTTTCTTTGAAATGATGAATTGGAAGTCAAGAACGGTTTTGGAATACCATTATGAGTTTAAATGCAAGAAAAATAATGTATAAACCTAAATGATAATTTGACCTAATTTTGAAAGGAAGGTTCTTAGAAGCACCATGATTTACTTCACAGAGATTTGTGAAGAGAAGCTAATACATTGGAAACAATTGTATTAAGAAGTTAGACTAGTGTAAATGGATCCATAGGCACATATAGTCAGAAGTACTTGGGGAAGGCACTTGTAATAGATCCCGGTTTGGGGTTGAGCTTGTGTGGTTGTATAATCGATGTAATGACGGGTCATTCCCGTAGAAATTTCCCCCAAGAGAAGTAAAGCGTATCTTTTAGGTGTAAATCGCAGAAGTAAAGAAAAAGAGATGTTTGGAGAAAAGCTTTCGGTTATATGTTTATTTATCGCTTTCGAAGTTTAAATGGCTTTTCTATTTTTGAACTGTTTGTTCTCACTAGGCTTTAAGCCTAACACTTTTTCTTAAAATGACATGTATAACAGGTGATCAAGCGGATGGGGCTTGATGGGATGAGAGAAGCTTGGTGCCGGTAGTGGCATTCTTTTTTAAGTGCACCTCGTGTGTATAGATGGAGTTGCATAGAAGATTATTTTGAGGATTTTAGTGACACCCAAACTTAATCTGTATTTTGAATTATATAGATTACTAGGTTGTCATTTAACTTTCCTATAGATGTTGTAAACTCACTCTAACTTTCTCCCCATCTTTATGGGTGATGTTTTATGAAGTAGAAGTTGTTCCGCATTTTCTTTGGTTTAAATTAACTCCCATTTTTAGGGGTGTTACAAGTTGGTATTATAGCTTTAGTTTAAGCGAACTAGGTATAAACTTAAGATGCCTAGACTTAAGCTGAGACTTTAAGTGATGTTTTGTGAGAATGGGTAGACACTCTTGAGATAAGAGAGCTTTAGAGTCGACGGAAATACACTAATCATGAAATGTGACTTTGGTAATGGGGATTCTTGTGTATATGATATATCCAAGGTATCACGTAGCTAATCCTATTTTGGGTGCATTGTATTCTGAGTATGCTTATTTTACTATTGTTGCAATGATTGGTGAACGTGTAAACATATTTATGTTAGTTTTGTCTTACTTTCGTTGTATCATCTTGACAGACTAAGATGGTGAACACGCGAACCCGATCGCGTAACGAAATTGATGGAGCAACCAATAGTGTCACGAATCAGGAAGTGGCAGGGGGAGCCACTCAACCACCGTTAATTCCTACTGTTGTTAGGAGGTCACCACCCCGAATTGACCGATTGCCGGAAATGGACCTTAATGTCGGGATTGGCCCCGCAATGGTAGTAGCAGGCTCACAAGACGAGCTCCGACTTAGTATGGTGCAAGCAATGAATTATGCGTTTGCCCAGCAGCATGAAATGATGCTGAAGATGTTTGAAGAAAGAGAGGCCAGTCAGCGAAGGCACGAAGCGACTGCGGAGAATATTGTAGGAGGTTTAGGCGGGAATGGGGTCATACTGGTTACTGAAGAGACGCCTGCAATTGAAGTGAGACGAGTGGGAAGAAGTTGTTCATACAAGGACTTTATGTGTACCAAACCGCCCGAGTTTTTTGGTTCGGATGATCCGGTAAAGTGCATCCGGTGGTTGCAAGAAATCGAGCAAGCATTTAGCTCGAGTGATTGTGAAGAGAGGCAAAAGGTGTAGTTTGCTTCACAAATGCTACGGGGCGAGGCCCTAGTATGGTGGGACGTTACCACGTCTACTCTTGGGTCTGTGATCGTCTCTATGCTCACATGGGAGATGTTTAAGGCGAAGGTTATGGAAGAGTATTGTAATGAAAGGGCTATCGACCGGATTGCTGATGAGTTTCGGGCTCTCAAGAAAGGGAACAAAACCGTGAGAGAGTACACCCGGTTGTTTGTAGAGAAGTTAAGTTTGGTTGGGCATGTGGCCCCGGATGAGAAAGAAAAGATAAAGGCTTACATCAAGGGGTTACCGACAGATATGATGGATAGGGTGCGGGCTTCAAAGCCCTCTACTCTTCGTGTGGCAATTGAAGAAGCCCAACATAAGAAAGATGCTATTAGCTTGGGTATTGAAGAAAGGTTCGGAGTTGGAGAAAAGAGGAAGTGGGAAGGGCATGCGGCGCCTTCCAAGAAATCAAATTACAACATCACAAGCAACAACAACAACAATTGAAGAACCGATTCTAGAAGAGAAGCTAGTTGGTGCTCCAAATGCCGGAACAAACACGTTGGAGCTTGTAGCCCAGTCCTGGGTAATTGTTATAGACGTGGGAAGAGTGGACATCAAATTCGTGATTGCCCGGTCAAGATGGCCACGTGGTTTGAATGCAAGGAGCCGGGCCATTATAAGAGCGATTGTCCGAAGTTGAAGACCGGAAATTCTCAAGTTAAAACTGGTGGTAGTCAGAAGGCAGTGGGAAGAGCCTTCAAGATGACGGCGGAAGAAGCAAAGGCATCGGCGGACGTGGTGTCGGGTACGTTCCTTGTTAACTCCGTACCCGTTCATGTTCTTTTTGATTCTGGTCCTACTTTTTCTTTTGTATCCACTTCTTTCTACCCAAATCTGCATGTACCTATTAGTACTTTGGAAGATGCTTTTATTGTTGAAATAGCCTATGGTAAACAAGTTCTTGTCCGTGATGTCCTTAGGGATTGTGTGGTGGAAATTGAAGGAAGTAAGTTTGGGATAAACCTTATGCCTATGGCAACAGGAGGATTTGTGGTGGTAATTGGGATGGATTGGTTGGCCAAGAACCAAGCCGAGATTTTGTGTTCCAAGAAGTTGATTCGAATTCCGTTATCGGATGGTAGTATGGTGATAGTTTACAGGGAAAGAAGGAAGGGTGACGTTGCATTGTTAACCTTGGCAAAGGCACGCAAGTGTTTAGCTAAGGGATGCCTATCATATTTAGCCTATGTTTTAGATGCGAAGTTAGAGAAGAGAAAATTAGATGATGTACGAGTTGTTAATGAATTTCCAGATGTGTTCCCCTAAGATCTACCCGTCTTGCCACCTGATAGACAAGTGGAGTTTCGAATAGATCTAGTACCGGGGGCCACTCCGATTGCTAGAGCACCCTACCGGTTGGCACCATCCAAGATGCAAGAAATGATGACACAATTACAAGATCTCCTTGAGAAGGGTTTCGTAAGACCAAGCTCGTCACCATGGGGAGCTCCAGTTTTATTTGTGAAGAAGAAGGATAGCACTATGAGAATGTGCATTGACTATCCTGAACTAAACAAGGTAACCGTGAAGAACAAGTATCCACTCCCAAGAATCGACGACCTCTTTGATCAACTACAAGGATCGGGATGCTTCTCAAAGATCGACTTACGTTCGGGTTACCACCAAGTGAAAGTGAAGGAGGATGATGTAGCAAAGACGGCGTTTAGAACGCGGTACAGGCATTATGAATTCCTAGTAATTCCGTTTGGGTTAACGAACGCACCAGCAGTGTTTATGGATTTGATGAATCGTGTATGTAGACCATTTCTAGATCGATCGGTAATAGTGTTTATTGATGATATCCTTGTCTACTCTAAGGATGAGTTAGACCATGAACAACACGTTTAAGAGGTTCTCGAAGTGTTAAGGAAGGAAAAGCTTTACGCCGAATTCTCGAAATGCGACTTTTAGTTAAAAGAAGTTCAGTTTTTGGAGCATGTCGTCACACAAGATGGAGTGAAGGTGGATCCATCAAAGATAGAAACAATGATGAATTGGGAACCGCCTAAGAGCCCGTCCGAGATCCGAAGCTTTCTAGGATTGGCGGGGTATTATCGGAGGTTTATTCAAGACTTCTCTAAGGTTGCATCATCTTTGACGGCTTTGACACGAAAGAATGTGAAGTTCATTTGGACCGACAAGCAAGAAGAGGCTTTCCGGACTCTTCAAAAGAAATTGTGTGAGGCACCGATTTTATCCTTGCCGGAAGGATCTGAAGATTTTGTTGTGTATAGTGATGTGTCAAAGATGGGTTTGGGATGCGTACTAATGCAAAGGGGCAAGGTGATTGCTTATGCATCGAGGCAACTCAAGGAGCACGAAAAGAATTACCCAACCCATGATTTGGAACTAGCGGCGGTGGTATTTGCATTGAAATTATGGCGACATTATCTTTATGGAACTAAGTGTACACTCTACACTGATCATAAGAGCTTGAAGCACATTTTCGATCAAAAAGAGCTAAACATGAGACAACGCCGTTGGCTAGAGTTGCTTAAAGATTATGATTGTGAGTTGCTATACCATCCGGGTAAAGCAAATGTGGTGGCAGATGCTTTGAGCAGGAAGGAGTATGGTGGCGGGACGCGGGCCGTGCTCACAAGAATTGACATAGTGTCAAGTCTGATCGACCGAATCAAAACTTCTCAAGTAGAGGCATTACTTGAGGGAAAATTAAAGGATGAAGTTATGGTGAAACAACACTTGATGTTAACCGAAGATAGTCGTGGTCTGAAGTTATTCCGAGGACGTGTTTGGGTGCCTAAGATTGGGGGAAACCGAGAACTGCTATTGGAGGATGCTCATAAGTCTAAGTACTCTATACATCCGGGTAGTACCAAGATGTATAGAGATCTAAGGTTAACTTATTGGTGGCCCGTCATGAAGTTGGATGTTGCTAGATACGTGGAGAGATGTGTGACTTGTTTACAAGTCAAGGCGGAACACCAACGGCCGTATGAAAGTCTTCAATCGTTGGAAATTCCGGAATGGAAATGGGAACACCTCACTATGGACTTTGTGACGAAACTACCAAAGACCTTGAAAGGTCATGACACCATATGGGTGGTGGTGGATAGATTGACGAAGAGTGCTCATTTCTTAGCAATGCGAGAAGCCGGCCCAGTTGACAAACTGGCTAAGTTGTATGTGGACGAGATAGTTGCAAGGCATGGTGTGCCTTTGACTATCATGTCAGATCGTGATAGTCGATTCACTTCTCACTTTTGGAATGGTTTGCAAGAGGGGTTAGGCACCAGGATAAACTTAAGTACGACATTTCACCCCCAAACAGATGGTCAAAGTGAAAGGACTATTCAGACTCTTGAGGACATACTCAGGTCATGTGTGATCGATTTCGGTGGAAATTGGGATTCGCATCTACCGCTGGTAGAATTTGCCTACAATAACAGTTATCATTCTAGCATTGGAATGACACCTTTCGAGGCACCTTATGGACGGAAATGTAGGACACCGGTATGTTGGTTGGAAGCGGGCAAGAAGCAATTCTCCTGACCCGAAATTGTGCAAGAGACGGCTGACAAGGTAAAGATTATCCGAGAACGGCTTAAGGCGGCCCAAGACCGTCAAAAGAGCTATGCCGATAAAAAGAGAAGACCCATGGAATTCCAAGTGGGGGAACGAGTTATGCTTAAAGTGTCCCCTTGGAAGGGTGTTATAAGGTTTGGGAAGCGTGGGAAGCTTAGTCCTCGTTTCCTCGGGCCGTTTAAAATCTTGGAAAGAGTGGGACGACAAGCGTATAAATTGGAATTGCCACTCGAATTGGACGGCATACATCCTACGTTCCACATATGTTATTTGAGGAAGTGTTTAGCGGAAGAAGAGAGTGTGATACCTCTCTCAGAGATTCGTGTCGACATTAGTCGTTGTGTGGAAGAACCGGAGGCGATCTAAGAAAGCAAGTCTAAGAAGTTACGTCACAAAGAAATCGTCATGGTTAAAGTGCAATGGAAGCACCATCGTGGTTCAAACGTGACGTGGGAAGCGGAAGAGGATATGAAGAGGATATATCCGAGTTTGTTTGGTTAATCTGTAAATTTCGAGGACGAAATTAATTTCAAGGGTGGGAGGATTGTAACACCCGGAAATTTAGCACGAAAGGTTATGTAAATTAGCATTGTAATATTTTATTTATGGGAAAATGGAAGGTTTCAAGTGTATAATGTTGGGTTGCAATGGACTGGAGGAAAGGAACGAAAGCCGGAGACAAGTTGAGTTTCGGTACATTTCCGGCGACTATGACAGGCTACAGTGCCATGTCACAGTCGCAGGGCAATGTCGCGGAAAAGGGAAAACCAGCCAAAATTATCAGACTTTCGGTACAAATCTCGCCCGTGTGTTCCAGAGTGCAATAAGGTGCGATTTTCAGCTTCCTTTTCTCATTTTATCAGATACCATTTTATCAGTTGTTGGAGAACAAGTCAGGGGCGATTTTTAGGGTTCCACTTTCCTCACCAACCTCCTTCCAAGCATTTATTTCTCCATTAAAGAGGAGAGATCAAGTAGAGCTTTGGGGTTAAAAGCTTCAAGTGGTGGTGTCCCTCATCTGTTCAGATTTCTTGATCACCTCCATCTTCATCTTAGAGATTTTCCAAGGTTTTGTCAAACTTTAGCTTGTGAGTTCATTCTTACCTTTAATACTTTATACATGTCAAAATGAAGTATTTTACCTTAATATGATGTTTAAAATGAGTATTTCTATACTTGGAAGATTTTGGTAAAACTAGGTCAAAATATATCATTTATGGTTTTCTTTGAAATGATGAATTGGAAGTCAAGAACGGTTTTGGAATACTCTTATGAGTTTAAATGCAAGAAAAATGATGTATAAACCTAAATGATAATTTGACCTAATTTTGAAAGGAAAGTTCTTGGAAGCACGATGATTTACTTCACAGAGATTTGTGAAGAGAAGCTAATACATTGGAAACAATTGTATTAAGAAGTTAGACTAGTGTAAATGGATCCATAGGCACATATAGTCAGAAGTACTTGGGGAAGGCACTTGTAATAGATCCCGGTTTGGGGTTGAGCTTGTGTAGTTGTATAATCGATGTAATGACGGGTCATTCCCGTAGAAATTTCCCCCAAGAGAAGTAAAACGTATCTTTTAGGTGTAAATCGCAGAAGTAAAGAAAAAGAGATGTTTGGAGAAAAGCTTTCGGTTATATGTTTATTTATCGCTTTCGAAGTTTAAATGGCTTTTCTATATTTTTGAACTGTTTGTTCTCACTAGGCTTTAAGCCTAACACTTTTTTCTTAAAATGACATGTATAACAGGTGATCAAGCGGATGGGGCTTGATGGGATGAGAGAAGCTAGGTGCCGGTAGTGACATTCTTTTTTAAGTGCACCTCGTGTGTATAGATGGACACTACTAGAAAATTGAGTATTTTCAACGAAAAATATCGTTGAAAATTTTCTATGAATTTTAAAGAGATTATTGACAAAACATAAATTTTCTACGAATTTTCAACGAATTTCCGTTGAAAATCTCTCACAAAATGCATTTTCAACCATAAATGTTTTGACGAGACATTCCGTTGAGATTTTTTTGGTTGAAAATGCATATATGTTTGTGAGAGATTTTCAACGGAAATTCGTTGAAAATTCGTAACAAATTTATGTTCTGTCAATAATCTTCTAAAATCCGTAGAAAATTTTCAACGACATTTTCCGTTGAAAATTAATTTCCGTTGAAAATACTCAATTTTCTAGTAGTGGGAGTTGCATAGAAGATTATTTTGAGAATTTTAGTGACACCCGAACTTAATCTGTATTTTGAATTATATAGATTAATAGGTTGTCATTTAACTTTCCTATAGATGTTGTAAACTCACTCTAACTTTCTCCCCATCTTTACGGGTGATGTTTTATGAAGTAGAAGTTGTTCCACATTTTCTTTGGTTTAAATTAACTCCCATTTTTAGGGGTTTTACATGTTACATTATTACTCTTAGTTCTTATCAAATTCTGTTGTGAATCATTGTTGATTTCATGTCTTCCAAATAAACCATGAAAATATAAACGACCATTGATTCTTGTGGTAAATTCGTTTTCTTGCCATATTTATATGCTATAACAATGTGTAATTTTGATTGGCTATGGTTTAATAGTTGATATTCTTTTGAAGAGTTGAGTGTCTAGAATCAACCTATTTTTGCATTTCTTCTACTTGAGTTTTGGATGATATGTTTTCTTGAAGAAGTCGATTTTGTTGGCTTTTCTGTTTTTGATGATACAGCACAACATGAAAAATGAAAACTCAAATAATCGATTGGAAATCATCTTAGCATTCCTTTGTATGTAGTTGTTACTCATGTGGTATTGGTATCTATTATATTGTAGGCAGCATGAGGGGCATCTCTATTCTTGAATCAGCATACAAAGATATATATATATATATCTATGGATTAGTTTAAGAATACAAAGATATATATATATATATATATATCTATGTTGTTGTAAATCAAGAATGGATCACCTATTTAATTAGGTCAAAGATGAATAATCCAGTATCGATGATGGTGAGAAGATTACAAGAATAATTAATGGTGAAGAAATCAAACTTTCAGTTTGAGTGTATTATGGAGATACAATGAGAAGAGCCTGAAATAGCAATAGCAATAGCAATAGGCCTACGCTTCAGCAACAACAATGCTCCATTTCTAATACATTATTTGATCTTTCACACTTGGACTCAAAGGATAAATCTCGCTTGGAATCAGAAATAAAAAAGGAGTTGAATTTCCAGAATTAATGATCTAGTTTGTTCAAGCGTGGTTGTCAGGTAATCCAAATATATAAATGTTAAAGTTGGCCATGTGCAATATGCAAATTTTTGTTTCCTTTCCTTGTAACACAAGTCTATATATATATATATAAGTTTGACTGTGTAAAGACAGTTACTAATGAAAGATGCATGTGTTGGAAGAATTAGATTTCGATTCATTGTAATTTAACGCAGGAGGGTTACATTAATTGGAAGCAAGTATCCATCTAGATAAAGATGAACTTGAATTAGTGAGAAGAGAAGAGAAGAGAAGAGAAGAGAAGAGAAGAGAAGGTAACTGTTAATGCCAAAAAATGACTTAACGGTACATTAACGATTCGGACCTTTATCAACTAAAAAAAGAAAACCACTTCGAAAAACAAACAAACAAAATATAAATAACACAAAGAATTGTTGACGCGAAAAACTCCCTTTCGCATGCATGATAAACTATGAGACTTTGTGAAATTTATTTTGTATATGCAAAACCGTGAATTCACTGCGCCCTAGGCTCACCCAACTCTTTTTCAAAAATTATTGCAACCAGGTCGTCTTGTACTCGGGTGTAGTAGCAAGGGAAAGGAGAAAGCTTAGAACCTATTTATCAAGGAATAAGGCATGTCGTGGAGCGACCTCCGACATTTCTTTTGTGTGATCATTTTTAGATATTTAATTTCTTAAGTTTTATTTATCTTGGAAATTTTCCGTTGCGTTGAAATGTTTTAGACTCGTGATATTTTGATATTTGAACAATTTATTTAAGATAAATTTTTGGGACGTTACAAGTGGTATCAGAGCCTTAGTTTAAGAGAAATAGGTTATTTATTTTAGCCTAAGCTTAAACTGAGTGAGGTTATATGATTTAAATAATGTTATAGTTTGGCTTAATTTACTTCTAAGTTTGACATTGTGCCGAAAGATGACAGATTATTATTGTGGTTTTGCAGGACCATTGTTTACACCAAGAGAACTAGGCACATTGGCCGTCGTGGGGGTAGGGCCGGAAGCCGTGCGGTAGCTGCTCGGTTAGCACCACGAGGTGGAGTTGGGGATCGCGATCTCACGTGCTCTAGCCGCACTAGGAGTTTGAGGAGCAGTTCTAAAGGGAGCGCGGATGTTCTGAGGGTTGAGTCATCCCAAAGCACACCTATAGATTATTCTACTTATGATCCATCGGAGGAACTCTCTGAGGAATACACCCCACGTACGCCTACCCGTGAGGATTTGAATGACACCATAGCGAATCTAATAGTGAGAATGCTGATCTGAAGGAGGAATTGTCTAAGGTCCAAGAGGAAAAGGACAAACGGAAGAGTTGTTGAACAACTTGCAAGTAGAACATGCTGATCTAGGTGCGGAGTTGAGCTTGGTGTTAAATGAAAATGATGAACTTTGGGAAAGAAACCATAGCATGGCATGGAAGAGTGTGGAGCTAGAGTGGGAAAAGAGGATTGTCGCCCGACCTTGGAGGGTGCGATTGGGAGATCGAGCTCGCTATTATAAGGGAGCGACCTCAGAATATATAGGTTTGATCAAAGGATATTTGTCAAGTTCAATACCATCATGGCCCAAGCTTGGGATTTATCTGGAAGTACCATCCAAATAACAGTTATGAAGAATTTGTGAAGATGGCCCACTACCTCATGGACATGCCATAAGTGAAAGGGAGAAGAATAAAGTCTTGATCTAAGTATTTTTGTTTCGTTAGGATGTTTTGGTTGTTATCAGTCGTGAACTTGGTTTCTTTTAGTTTTTTTTGAGTTATGTATGAGTCAGTTTGGCATATTTATCAAAGACTTATTTATCTACTCATCGTTTGAATAAATTATATTTTCATGTTTAATCTTGTTGTTTAAATATGAATATTGTTGGATAATTAGTTTATGATTGGGTATAGTTGTGCTTATAAATGTGAATCTTTATCGCACACAGCAAACATGTCTCGTCGGTCAGGAAGGACAACATCGGTTACACCCAATATGGCAGACCCTCCTCCAATTGGGGCTACCCGGAATGTGCAAGAGACCCAACCCGTGTCTGTTGTGGCTGCAAGGACCGCTAGCACGCGAGGGCGAGGTCGCGGAAGAGGTAGGGGACGTGGTAGAGCCACGACTAATGAATCTGAGCCCTCTGTGCAAGCAAGCTCCGCCTCAGGAAGAGGTCGAGGAAGGGGGCGAGGACGTGCCCGTGCAACTGAGGCAACCCCTGGGGACCTCATCGCTCAAGAGGTGGCAAAAGCCTTGCAAGCTGCCTTGCCCGCGGTTATAGCCCAGGTGCGAGAGTTAGAGTTGAAAAATCATGAAGACAGGGTGACAAGTAACAGAAGGGAGGATATTAGTGACTTGAACAATAGGGAACACATGCATGAAAGGTCAAGACCGGCGAGTCCTATCAACATGGGCTCGAGGCAGAAAGGTTGTTCCTATAAGACCTTTTTGGCTTGTAAGCCCCAACCTTTTCAAGGTGACAGTGACCCAGTGGTAGCTTTGAAATGGATAAGAGTGACAGAGGTAATTTTTAAAATCAGCAAATGTGCGGAAGATGATAAAGTGAAATATGCATCTTCCATGCTCAATTCAGAAGCTTCTTTCTGGTGGCAATTGGTGACAAATTTAAAGGGCGACGAGGTTGTGGCAAGAATGACTTGGGAAGAGTTTAAAGTGATGCTTAATGAGAAGTTCTGTCCGCGTACTGCAGTAAAGCAACTGGAAGACGAGTTTTTGAGGTTGGAGCAGGGAACAATGACAATTAGGGAGTACACAACAATTTTTTATGAGAAGGCTAGATTTGCTGAACACTACGTTTCAACGGAGGAAAGGTGCGCAGAGGGGTACATATGGGGGCTCAAATCATCCATTCGAGAATTTGTTCTCACAATAAACCCAACAACTTTCCAGGCTGCAGTAAACGCAACTGAGATTAGAGAGAAGGAACTGAATCGTCAAGAGGCGGAAAAAGGCAATTATAAAAGAAAATGGGAAGGTCCGAGTAATGAAGCGAAAAATTCAAAGTTTTTGGGATCTGAAAGAAAGACATGGCAAGGACAGGTTTGGCAACCATGCCCTAAATGCAACCGTGTGCATAAAGGGGAATGCATGATTAGGCCGAGAGTGTGTTACTGGTGTGGGAAGCCAGGGCACTTGTCTCATGATTGCAAGGTGGAGAGGAGAGAACGACTATGTTTTATCTGTAAGTCTCCCAACCATATACAAGCAAATTTCCCTCAGCAAAAGAGCGGGTACGCCACCGGGAAAGGTGAAAGTTGATATGGTAAAGTAGAGGAAAAACGATCAGAAGCATCGAAGGAAAAGGGAAGAGTCTTCCACATGACAGCAAAGGAGGCCGAAGAGACACCCGACGTTGTGACAGGTACCTTTCTGGTCAACTCTGTGCATGCTAGAGTATTGTTTGATCCTTGGTTCAAATCGCTCTTTTGTATCTACCACATTCTGTGATTACTTGCATAGAGTTCTGAAACCTTTAAGCTCCGCCTTAGAAGTAGAAACTGTCGATGATCATCTAGTAATGATTAGAGAGGAGTATGATGACTGCAATGTTGAGATAGAAGGTCGTTCTTTTCCACTAAAACTACTCCCTATGAACCTTGGGGAATTTGATATAATAGTTGGGATGGATTGGTTAGCCAAAAACCAAGCAAGAATTTTGTGCAACAAAAAGATAGTCCAAATTGAATCGCCTGATGGTGAAATTTTAGTTATATATGGAGACAGAAGAACTAGAAAATCCAGCATGATTTCTTTGGCAAAAGCAAGACGGTGTGTAAGAAAGGGGTGTCATAGTTATCTAGCATATGTAATAGATGCTAAGAAAAAGGAAAAAGGTATGGAAGACATCATTGTGGTAAGAGAGTTTCCTGAAGTCTTCCCGGATGATCTGACAAGTTTACCACCGGAGAGACAAGTGGAGTTTCAGATTGATCTAGTACCTGGAGCCGCACCTATTGCGCGGGCACCTTACCACCTTGCACCGTCAGAAATGAAGAAGTTAATGTCTCAATTGCAGGAGCTGTTAGAAAAAGATTTTATACGCCCTAGCACCTCACCTTGGGGAGCGCCTGTGTTATTTGTTAAGAAAAAGGATGGTACGATGCGAATGTGCATCGACTACCGCGAGCTTAATAAGGTAACCATAAAGAATAGGTACCCTCTTCCAAGGATAGATGATCTTTTCGATTAACTTCAGGGTGCCAGTTATTTCTCGAAGATCGACCTGCGATGTGGTTACCATCAGTTAAAGGTTCGAGAGGAGGATGTGCCTAAGACAGCCTTTAGAACTAGGTATGGGCATTATGAATTTTTGGTAATGCCGTTCGGGTTGACAAATGCACCTGCAGCATTCATGGACCTTATGAATAGGGTATGTAAACCCTACTTGGATAAGTTCGTCATTGTATTCATTGACGATATTCTGATCTATTCATGCAGCGAGATTGAGCATGCGCAACATCTTCGGGCGATTTTAGGTTGGCTAAAACGGGAAAAGTTGTATGCAAAGTTTTCGAAGTGTGAGTTCTGGCTCCGAGAAGTTCAATTTCTTGGACACGTTGTGACCCAAGAAGAAATTAAAGTAGACCCGACCAAGGTGGATGCTATAAAGAAGTGGGAGCCACCAAGAAACCCGTCTGAGGTACGAAGTTTCTTGGGACTAGCAGGTTATTACCGAAGGTTTATTCAGAACTTTTCTCGGATAGCGACGCCTTTGACGTCACTGACAAAGAAAGGTGTAAAGTTTGAATGGAAGCCTGCTCAAGAAGAGGCGTTTGGAATACTGAAGGAAAAGTTAAGCATTGCACTGATATTAACTTTGCCGGAAGGAACCGAGGGGTTTGTAGTGTACACTGATGCCTCTAAATTGGGACTTGGTTGTGTACTGATGCAGCAAGGGAAAGGAACGATCGTGTGAGGATTAAAGTAATGCGGTTAGAGGTTACTCCAAGTTGGATTGGGGAACTCAAGAAAATTCAAGAAGAAGCTCTAGTAGAAGAGAAATTGAAGGGCAAGAGAATGGTAGGGAACGTTTCGTCTCTTGAAGATAATAATCAGGGGTTAAAGTGCTTCAAGGGTAGAATTTGGATCCCTCGATTAGGTAACTTTCATAACCAAGTGTTAGATGAAGCCTATAAATCTCGGTATTCTATACACCCGGGTAATAACAAAATGTATCGAGATCTTCGTCAGTTATGCTGGTGGCCGGGGATGAAGAAAGACATAGCTCATTATGTCGAATGGTGTTTGACATGTATACAAGTAAAAGTTGAACATCAACGGCCGTATGGTCAATTGCAACCTTTAGAAATCCCGATGTGGAAGTGGGACCACATCACAATGGATTTTGTGATGAAGTTGCGAAGAACGCCAAAAGGTTATGATGCAATATGGGTAATCGTTGATAGACTCACTAAGTCAGCACATTTTTTGCCAATTAAAGAAACATATTCGTTGGAAAGGTTAGCTAAGCTCTATATAGACGAGACTGTGACTCGTCATGGTGTTCCATTATCAATAGTGTCTGATAGGGTGTTGATCCCAGTAAATCAGGTAACGGTGTAATATTCAATAAGAACACAAAGAACACTATGAATAATGAAGATCTGAAGTCGGATATCTCACTTGTATTGAATATCGGTTACAATGATATTATCTAATAAGCTCTCTCTTATGATATGAATTAATGTTCTGTTTCTAATGCTAGCCCTAACCCTCTATTTATATTGTTAAGAGTTATAATGAGATAAGGAAAGTATAAGAGTTTGAGGCATTATATAATTGCCATAATTACAAGATAATTATCATTTCCTTATTTAACACAATTCTAATTAAACCCTAACTCTAATTGTTAAACATTTCCATATTTATGACTTTGTTGACTTTACGCTTTTGGTCCTTCATGTCTTCAATAGTTGTCATCTCGGATACAATATTTTCAGACCTAACAATCTCCCCCTTTGTATTCGAGATTACAATTCAGCAAATCCGCACTTTTGAAGACGATGAAATTTTGTCAACAAATCACTCTCTTGAATTCTTTTGCTCCCCCTACGAATATGATCACTTGATAAGCTTCGTAGCTCCCCCTTAACTTTAGCATAAAGTTCACGAAAAGAAAGTTGAAGGAGCCGTGATGTCGCAGGGTATCTTGATGTTGTTTGATGAAAAATTTTCTTTTGATGAAAGAGGCAAAAGATGGTTGTGATATCTTGATGTTGTCGGATTAGGCATTGAGGTTGTCGGGTTAGGCAGATGCGATAACTTTGATCTTGTCTTATGATGACTTGAACTTGTTGAACATGAGTCGACATAAACACTTAGGTATAGATGTCGGCTCTTTGGGATGCGGCAAGAAAATATGTCGGTTCAAAGGAAGTCGACAAGTCTTCATCTTAATCTTCAAACATTTGAAATTTATGTCGGGTCAAGCTGAGCCGATTGTCGGGTCAAGCTGAGCCGATAAAACATGTTGTCGACTCAAAAGAAGCACTCTAAGACAAGATCTCGGGCCAAGATGAATCGATGAAAATTTATGTCGGGTCTTAAGCACTCGATAAGTCTTCAACACAAAATGATCTCGGGTCAAGTTGAATCGATGAAAATTTATGTCGGGTCTTAAGCACTCGATAAGTCTTCAATTTTATCTTCAGCAGTCGACAAAATCAGTATTCAACAAATCAACATTTGTCATCTTCCTTTTCTCATGTCCCCCTCAGAATGATAAGGAGAATCCAAATCATTATGAATAACCAAAGACAAAATTTTTTTAACTAATGAAGCGTGTAAAACTAACATACAGAAGCACGTGAAGCAACTGTTATCACTTAATCAAAAATAAATTTAATTAAGTGGCCTATATGCAGTGTTGGCAACGGGTTGGCACTGATAGGACTTCCAGTTATCATAGAGGTAAGTTATAAAACTAACTTCTCAAACTGTTCAGGCATAAACACGAAGATATGCTTGAGGAATCACAAAGACTCGTGCAATGTGTAGAAAGAATTTATGCATTAAATGGTAATTTTAAGGCTCAAAATGTGAAAATACATTTCACAGACTCAATGTGCATTGAATGTGAAGTTCGGAGACCGGAGGTGTGTCTTCCTTTTTCAATATCTTAATCTTCCGAGTGAAGAAAAGATAGCAGATATGCTCATTCTCCGTGATATATGAAACAAATATCTTTTGTGAGATACTTGAGTAGTTGGGTGGGGTGACACGAGTTATCGACATTGGGTCCATGTCTAGTTCAATATTCATCTCCCAAGAATCGAGAATGAATAGATTATCTGGCTACCCGAATAACTGTTTAGGTTTGGTGAAGACCAAATATTTTCTTTAAAGTCTTGTCACACCCTCACATTTTTTCTTTTATATCACAATCACTCAATTTTATTTTAATCATTCCCTTTCAGGATATCTAACCTAGGGATGTGTTTCATGGGTAGGTCCTTCCGGATTTGGTTTGACCATTGAAACGTCTAACGCACAAAGAGTTTTGAAATATTGAAGTTCGAGTTCTGAACTGATGTATTCAGAAGTCATAATGTTAAGAGCAGGTTCATAGCTGAGATACTATGAAACTAAAATAAATGGAAAAAAATATGTGGCACTCCCCCTCAAATGTAGTATAATCTTTTGAAAGATTGTCATGTGATGTGAATATTCGGAATTTAGAACACGCATGACGTACCTACAAAACAGATTGTTGGTCCCAAAAAGGATCTACAAGAGTTAAATACTAAGTAAACAGTTTGTAGAAGGTGGGGGGGGGGTTGAATACAAACACACAAATTTTGGTTTTTAAATGAGTTTATTTCAAATAAACAAATTTACAGTTACAAGCGGAATTAGAACAAGTTAAGAACCTATTCTATTGTAACTAAGGAAACACACAACGTGATGCACAAGAAGATGAAAGAAAGAAATGCAGAAGGTAGAGGCTAGAAGAAAAGCATGCATAAAGATGAAGAAGATATCTTCATCTATTTATACCCGCTTGCATTTAATGCAAGACAAAAGGTACATGCCACGTGTCAAGCTTGGATAGGAAGCTTGTCCTTGTAAATAAGACAACCATGCTTTTGGCCGAATATGAATAGTACCGTATCAGATATGATGGGGACATAAGAGACAAGTCGTACGTCCTTTTCTGACATGGTTCTAGGTTTGACTTTTGTGCATCGAGGATAAGATCAAACTTTAATCTTGCAGAGGAAGCTTCATTTGATCGCTGACATTGAATATTCAAGGATGAACTTCAGTGTTGCTGAGACTTCACAAGACTTTACACTTTGAGTAGATAATCGCTGCTATCGCTGAACCGCTTCAGGTCACTTAGCGGATTATCTCTTTCTTCAGCTTTGGTCTTCGACTGTTGCTGAATGGTCTTCTGGTGTGATAGCTGATCTTCAGGTCTTTAGAGACAAGCTTGTTGATCCTTGATCTTCAGCGATCGCTGATAGCAATCAGCGTATGCTATCGCTGAATTTGAACATAAACTTATCTAAGGAATTTCACTAAGTATAGTAAAGGAATCATATTCAAATCACTGAGAGGAGTTATGATCAACAATCTCCCCCTATTTGATTATGATTAAGCAACATAGGAAAATTGCTTTTGAAAGATTAGTAGGGACTTATAAAATTTAAAATACATTTTCTAAGTACAAATCTGTAAAATCTTTTTCAGCTAAACTATTATCTGAATTGAGTTTCATTTATAAGGATATGAAATCACAATTTTTACAAGTAGAAGAGCTTAAAGTACATTCACTGATTGAACTTTCAGAGTGAAAGATCAGTGAGTAAAAGATAGTGTATCGAAAATAGAACTCTTATATTCATTGTCCCTTTTACTATTTTCAGGGATCTTTTCAGTACTAGGGTGGAGTAAAGTACTTTGAATTTCATTAATTAGAATTTGAAGAATTACAGCGAAATGAAATTACAATGATAAGGATAAAGTACTTGTACACTGAAGAAATATTACAAAGGAAATAGAAATCTATGACTAGTCAGAGATGTTCTCGTTTCTTCTTTGTAGCTCATTCTCATAAAGAGTCTTCTGTCTGTTCATTAGAGGAGTATCTGACCAGCAGCGCCAAAGCATGATCTTTATGAGAGATGATGGTGCCCTGTGAATTTCTTGGTTTCTGAAAAGTCCTAAGAACCCTTTATTATCCAAGAATACCATACCAGGTTCAGGTAGTGTGATGATTTCGTCTTCTTGATATCTTCGGTCTTGAGGAAGAGAGGTACGAAGCATTGATATATCAGGGAGCTCAAGATGACCAAGAATGCTTTGATAATCAAACTTAGTTTCATGCTCATTCTTCGAACTTGAGCCACCTTCAGCAACTGATCTTTTCTTCTTTGATGGTTCAGGGAGAGGGGGAACTTGTACATGTTGAGACATTCTTTGCAGCAACCGATTCAACTCATCTTCTACCACATCTTGAACTTGGATTTGGAGCCCTGAATGGCATCTCTGATTTCGAGCCATTCAGTGTATCCATATAACCTTAAGAATTTTTCTTCTTCTCTCTCTGTTCTGGATGGTCTTGTCATTCTTACGTATACCTTTGGACCACCTCTGTTAGAGTGTCGCCCTTGGATAGTTAGGTGAATGATTTTGTCATCAGATCTTCAAAAGTTCAACATATCTGTGCACCAATCCAGTTCTTTGTCTTTCTGAGTTGTGGCTTCAGTGGTTAGTGTAGTGAGAATCTTCTGTTGAGCGAGAATGGGATCTACATTCAGGTTTTCATGTACAAGTTCTTTCTGAGCCAGAGCTGCAGCGAGCCGTTCACTCTTTTCTAATTGCTCTTTGGCTGCTTTGTCTCTTGCTGAGTCTTCCCTGAGAATCTTCCTTGCTAAAGCAAGATCATTCTCAGTTTGCTTTATTTCTTCGTCTCTGATCCTCTGAGCTATCAGAGCTTGTTCTCTCTCTTCCTTGGATAAGAAGTAAAATTCATCTACTATTCTGAATGGTACAGCGTTTATTGGGTCTTCTTGGGGCACCCTTATTCTTTTTGCTTCAAATTCCCTTAGGAATTTTATTCGCCTTTCTTCCTCTTCAGGCTCGCTTATTATCTGCTTCTGAATGCGACGCCGAGGGATGAGGCCTCCTTCTTCCTCAGAGTCAGTTTCCTCTATGTACATAAACTGCTCATTGGAAGAAGGTTCCTTCCTTGTGGATGAGTCCTTTGGGGGACGGTGATCACTGAGGGAAGGAGAGGAGGAAATAGTTTTGTCAGAGGGAATTTTAGTGGGTGAAGAGGAATGTATGGGAGATTCAGAGAGAGGAGTAAAATAAGGGATAAGCTGAAGCGATACCTTATCAGCGGTCTCCCCCTCTGATATTGGGATGGTGGCCTCAAGATCGACCACTCTGGCTGAGGGTCCAGCTTCGTCCCCCAAGGGCTCTAGCTGAGATGTACTTGGTCTGGATAATCTGAAATGCTCCAGTGCAAAACCCAAGTCATCATCATCATCATCAACCTCATAGTGAGGGATGCGTTCCTCTTCTTCTTCATCATCCTCTTCCTCATCATCATCATCAACTCTTGCAGTTGAGGAAGGTTCTGGTCATTGGATGTAGGGAGAGATCCTTTCATCTGGAAACCGACGATTATGCTCGCCGATAAGTTCGCTAGCGAACTCTTTGGCCACCTTCTCCCCCTCAATGTTATCATGGGGCAAGACGTGGACCATCAGAGTGCGAACATTTGTGTGGACGGCCTCTAGCATGGTCCGATCAGCAGCAGCAAAGGAAGGACCAGTCCCACTGAGCCTTGAGAGAGCCTGCAGAATGTCAGACTGAGTCTTTTGAATAGACTCGAGGACAGTGACCTGAGCATCAACCTTCTGCTCAATGTTGAGGAGGGATTGGTGAAGGTCCTTGTGATCGTCCTTCAGGTGCTGAACATCAGACACCAAGTTGCTGACATTCGTCTTCACTCCTGGAGTGCCAGCGACCTGTCTGAAAATCAACTCTGCTGAAGTTTGCAGAGTGTCCAGCCTGGCCCTGGTCAGAGCACACTCATTGACCAGATGATCAATGGCTGGGAAAGTGGGAGTAGGCAGGGACACATGAGCCAATTCAGTGACTCTGGGAGGAAGCTTGGGAGCCAGGTTCTCCATCTTGACATCCCTGAGCTTTTTGGCACTGGGAGGGCGTTGAGGAGACTGCATCATCGGCTTCGAGGTGGTGGTGGTGGTTGTGGTCGCTGATGCTGAGTAGACAGGAGCAGTGGCCGCAGCTGATGACATTGACAAAGAGGCGAGAAAAGAATCCGGATCAGATGATGGATGAAAAGTATCATTATTTTCCTTGAGAATATCGTGAGGATTACTCTCAGGGACTATGTTTGCAGAGGTAGTGTCCTGAGGATCACTGACCAGTGTCTTAGAGTATCTGAAAGAGATACTCTGAGGTCCTTTTAATTTGGCTTTCCAAAACTCAGATTGCCTAAACAATTTTGAGGTTTGGACTGCGTGCATTTCAGCATTATCAGAGATAGGGACAACTATCACTGAATCACTTGCTGATGTGAGGACCAAAGAAGTAGAGATGGAAGAGGTAGAGAGGGCAGTGAAAGTAATACCTGATCCAGCTTCAGCAGAGCTGGCTATAACACCTTCAGAGACCTTAGTCACTGATGGTGATGGTAGTGCTGATGAAGCTTCAACGGCAGCAGAAACCGTTGGAGTGACTGTGGATGAGGGTGGTGATTGAAGTGCACCAGAATCAGAGAGGATGGTCTGTTGAGAGACCACCTTCTTGGGTTTCTTTGATGCGATGGTCTTTTTATGACCATCAGAGGGGGATTTCCTCTTTGCAGCAGCAGTGCCTTGGGTACTCGCTGAGGGGATGGGCAGCGAGGAGGACACTGAAAGAGGTGCTCCTATGATTTGGAGCATATAGGGAGTGAGGGGAGAGTCATCTGGACGTTCTTCCAGGTCCAGGGACTTCTTCCCTACCATGGAGAAGGCGAAATCACCAACTTTCGGGTAGCTTTCCCCGAAAGCTTCTTCAAGGATGATTGAGAAGAAACGTGGGTAAGGGATAATGTGATGTCTGGTGGAGGCATTGAGGCGGCTGCACATATCGCTGAAAATGTAATCAGCATAGTTCAGAGGGTGACCAGTGCAGAGAGAGAAGGCAAGATCCTGAAAATGTTTGCTCGCCTGATCGTGGGAGCCAACTTTTGACCCCAGGCACTGAATGACCTGGGTGAGAACATATTGCCAGCGAGCAGGGAGTCGCTTCTTCTCCAGCTTAGAACCCACCGTCTTCACTAAGGGGTTCTCCCACTTGTAGCCAATGGAGTCCAAGAAAGCATCAATCTGCTGCTTTGTTGGTTCAGCACCCCATTGTTCATTTTTCTTTTGCTGAGGGAGCCTGAGCGCCTTTCGTACAAACCCTGCTGTGAACGCGAAGTAACCAAGATTAGGGATTGTGAATGAGATAGCAGGGAGGACATTTCCCTTGTCTGTCTTCAGCGTAGTACACTGCGCCGTGTACCAGAGAGCCTGTAGATGAGACGCAATGCCCACTGGGTTGTGGACGAAGGCATACATCAGTGGGCATGCCTTTAGGAAGGTTGCAGCATCCTTGAACTGAGGGCGTTCAGAGGGAATGTCCACCAATGCAATGTAATTGCATGGCTTGAATGTTGATTTCTCCATCTGAAAGTGACAAGTTGGTGCAGCGACCAACTGGTTAGCAGCAGTGGTTTCAGCAATGTTGGAAGCAGAGGCCATTTCTGTAGGAAAAATGGCAACACCGAAGAGATAAATCATGGTTTTAATACATGAATGTATAAAACAGAGGTTTGGTATTTAAAAGTACCAAATGTAAGATCAAAGAAACAAGTGTTTTGATGAACAATATCAAAATGTTTGTTGGCAATTAAAAAAAATTTAAAGATAAATAAAATAGTATAAAACGTAAAAAAAAAATTTGTTCTAGTAACAGGGTTTTGAAAGTGAAAAACTTTTCAAAAAGAAGATTTTATAGATTTTAAGAAAGAAAAGAGATTAGAAAGGTGAAACGAGTTGTTTCCAGTTCTTGATATAAGGTTTAGATCAAACCTTAACCGTGTGAAGAAGAAAAACGCACAAGTGCGTGTTCTTGGTATTCTTGCAGAAAGCTTGAAGATTCAAAGTTTATCCTTTGCCTTTAGAGAAGTTATGAAAGCGGAAGGAATAAAGTGAGACAAAAGGAATGCTTAAATAGCAAGAGGAGAGAGAAAAAGAGAGGATAACTAAACGACGGTTTTAGCTTTTTGAAAAAGAAATGATGACCTGGCGCACGTTCCAAGAAAGGAGTTGGAATGGAAACGTCGCGGTCCGTCGTGTGTCAGAAAAAGGTCTGACGTGTCCTTTTCTTAAATATTTAAAAAGATTATAAAGATAATTATCCAAAAGGAAAGTTTATCCTTTATAATTTTAAAAAATTCATCACTAACAATAAAGGATTGTCAGTGAGGAGTTTTAATTTAAGAGAGACATTCTTTGATGAGAAAAGATATCAAAGAGTGTTAAGGATTAGAAGATAATACCTGAGGAGATGACCTAGATATCGCTGAATCAGAGTTCAGTGAATGGAGAGTTTGAAGGCTTTATTTGTAATCCTTTGTTGGTCACTGATGAGTAGATTGAATCTTGTTTCATCAAGAGGCTTGGTGAAAAGATCAGCGAGCTGATATTCAGTAGGAACAAAATGAAGCTCAACTTCACCATTCATCACATGATCTCTGATAAAGTGATATCGGATCTCAATATGATTGGTTTTGGAGTGGAGTACAGGGTTGTTAGCAATTGCTATAGCACTTGTGCTATCACAGTAAATAGGGATTTTTGAGAGCTTTAGATCGTAGTCTCTGAGTTGATTTCTCATCCAAAGGATTTGAGCACAACAACTACCAGCTGCTACGTATTCAGCTTCAGCGGTGGAAGTGGACACTGAGTTTTGCTTTTTACTTGTCCAACTTATTAACTTACCACCTAGTAGCTGACACCCACCAGTGGTGCTTTTCTTATCAATCTTACAACATGCAAAGTCACTGTCAGAATAACCGATGAGATCAAATCTTGAGCCTTTGGGATACCAGAGACCAAGATTTGGAGTTCCTTTCAGATATCTGAAGATTCGCTTTACAGCGATTAGATGGGATTCCTTTGGTTCAGCTTGATACCGAGCACAGAGACAGGTAGCATACATGATGTCTGGTCTACTCGCTGTAAGATACAGCAGAGACCCAATCATTCCTCGATAGGCAGTGACATTTACTAGTTTCTCATTGGGATCCTTGTTTAACATCAGAGGAGGCGCCATAGGAGTCTTCATCGCTGAGCATTGATTCATGTCAAATTTATTCAGCATGTCTTTAACATATTTGCTTTGACAAATAAAAATTCCTTTGTCAGATTGCTTAATCTGCAAGCCTAGAAAATATGTTAGTTCACCCATCATACTCATTTTATATTGTTTTTGCATTCTTGCAGTGAAACGAGTGCATAATTTGGGTCTTGTGGAACCAAAGATAATGTCATCAACATATATCTGAGCGAGAATTGTATGACCTTTATATTTTCCTAAAAACAGAGTTTGGTCAATTTTTCCACGAACAAATTTTTCTTTAAGAAGAAATTTAGAGAGGGTGTCATACCACGCTCTAGGAGCTTGTTTTAACCCGTAAAGAGCTTTTTCAAGTTTAAAAACATAGCCAGGGTGGTTAGGGTCTGAGAAACCAGGGGGTTGTTCAACATAAACTTCCTCGCTGAGTTTTCCATTTAGAAAAGCACTTTTAACATACATTTGAAAAACTTTGAAGTCTTTATGGGCAGCATAAGCTAAAAATAGTCTTATGGCTTCTAAACGAGCTACAGGGGCAAATGTTTCATCATAATCAATTCCTTCTTCCTGTCTATAACCTTGAGCAACAAGTCTAGCCTTATTGCGAATTATAGTCCCGTTTTCATCTAGCTTATTTCTGAAAACCCATTTGGTTTCTATGATGGTTTTATCAGAAGGTCTAGGAACAAGATTCCAAACTTTATTTCTACGAAATTTAGTCAGTTCTTCTTGCATAGCTGAAACCCAGCTAGGGTCAGAGATAGCTTGATCTATCTTCTTAGTTCAGAGAGAGAAATGAAGTTCACATAAAGACAGATATTACCTGTACCTCTACGTGTTTTGATACCTGCAGCGGGATCGCCAATAATCTGATTTATTGGATGATTTGTAGTCCATCGCTGAGCTGGTGGTTGAGGAGAAAGATCAACGAGCGGATTCGGCGACCGTTCTTCGCATTACGGAATAGGACTTGTTTCGGCAATGTGTACTTCATTTAGAATCAATTCAGGGGATTGATTTTCAGAGGAGGTTTGGTTATTCACAGAGGAATTTCCTAGAGATGAATCAGTGGCAGGAATCTGATTTAAAGGAGTAACATTTATCCCTGAAGATGGATTATTGTTACTTGTTGAGTTTACAGGGATTTCATCATCACATACATCAGCTGGAGTTTGATTGCTGAAGTATGTTTCAGGTTCCCCATAATGAGATTCCATCCAAGCATTCAATTCTTCATCATCATCAAGATTATGAGAAGGATGAATGGGACGAGATTCATCAAAGTTGACATGCATAGATTCTTCAACGTGTTGTCTTCTTTTGTTGAATACTCTGAAAGACTTGGACACAGAGGAGTATCCAAGAAATATACCATCATCATCTTTAGGATCGAATTTACCCAAATGATCTCTGTCATTCAGAATGTAACACGTACATCCAAAAATGTGAAGATATTTCAGAGTGGGTCTTCTCCCATGAAATAATTCATAGGAAGTTTTCTTGAATCACTTAACAATCAGGGACCGATTCTGAGTAAAACATGCTGTATTGACAGCCTCAGCACAGAATTGAGTTGGAAGACGTGATTCGCTGAGCATTGAGCGAGCTGCTTCGATTATAGTTCGATTTCTTCGTTCAGCAACACCATTTTGCTGAGGAGTTCTTACTGATGAGAAGTTGTGAGAAATTCCTTTTTCTTCAAAGAAACTAACCAAAGTACTATTTTTGAATTCAGTACCATGATCACTTCTTATGGAGCGAACAAGTAAGGAGTTTAGCACTTCCATTCTTTTGATAAAAGAGATTATCATTTCAGGGGTGTCACTTTTGGATCGAAGGAAGAACACCCATGTGTATCTGGAGTATTCATCAACAATCACTAAAGTGTATTTCTTTCCGAGAGATTGATTGGACATTGACAGTCCAAAAAGATCCATGTGGAGTAGGCGAAGAGGAGTGGTCACCGAAGAAACTTGTTTTGATACGAAGGAGGCTTTTGTCAGCTTTCCCTTTTCACAAGCTGAACAAAGAGATTCCTTTGTAAAGGTGTGATTAGGGAGGTCTCTGACTAAGTCTTTTTGAGACAACTCATTAATTGTCTTAAAGTTGAGATGAGAAAGTCTTTTATGCGATAACCAGTTTATGTCAGTGGATGCTTTAGAGATAAAGCACATGTTCTCAGAGTGAGAACTATTCATGTTTATGACGTATACATTTTCAACTCTTTTGCCAGAGAGGGCAAGCTTATCATTTCCGTCAGTGACAACACATCTATTCTTCAGGAATAAAACTTTGAAGTCTTTGTCACACAACTGACTAACGCTCAAGAGATTGTGCTTTAGTCCCTCAACGTAAGCGACACGAGAGAAAGATGTGGCTCCGTTGGACAGAATTCCATAACCTTTAGTGTATCCTTTGCCATTTCCACCAAAGGTCACTGATGGACCAGCTTCTTCTTTGTAGTCAGAGAACAGAGATTTTCTGCCAGTCATATGACTCGAGCATCCGCTATCAAGATACCAGATACCTTTGGCACTCTGCATACAACAAAAGATTAATTGTTTAAAGGTACCCATATTACTATGGGTCCTACTTGGTTAGATACAGGATTGGCGGAAGTACTACTAGCTGAAGAACTCTCTTCAGTGGATATCTTCACCTTAGTTGGTTTGGAAACTTTGGTGGATTTCACTCTTGCTGATTTATCAGCTTGAGCTACTTTCTTTCCATGAGCTAGTTTATCAGCTCTAGTAGCATTTGGACACTTGCTTGCAATGTGTGTTGTTTCACCACAGTGAAAACATTTTCTATATTTAAAAGGTTTGGAGTTAAGAGAGGGAACAGGAAGTTTCTCAGGGATAGGTCCAAGAATTCCTTTATCCATGGTCCTTGGAGGTATTACGACCTTTTCAGGGGTAGGAGTGAGATCGATTTTAATCTTGGGAGTTGGTCTTTGAGAATAATCAGGGACCTTCTTCCCAGATTTAGAAATCTTCTCTGAGGACTTCTTGTTCTTATCTAGAGATTTCTTATTCTTAGGAACATGGTCAAGAACCTTGTTCTTGATCATTTTCTTAGAATGATCCTCATGAAGCTTCTCTTTAGAGGAAGTGGAAGAAGAGGTTGAAGAGGAAGGATCAGGGATAGAAGAGATAAACATTCCAAATTTGAGCATGGAACGATCATTCTCTGATTCTTCCTTTTCAGGGTTATAGTCTAACCCACTTCTCACTTTCATAGGTATTTGGGCATTGATAATCTCATTGACTTTATCAGAAGCCTTACACCATCCTTCGATGGTTGCCTTTTTCAGACTTGAGATCAGCAATAGCCTTTTCCCTATCAGCGATAGCTTGTTGTTTCTCAATGCTTATTGTTTAATTTGCAAAAACTTGGTCTTTGAAAGAATCCTCAAGTTTGGAAAGTTCTTTGATTCTTAAATGGCAATTTTTTAATTGTTCAGATAAGTCAGTGTTAATTTTCTCAGCTTTTATCTTTCCATTCAAAGCATTGTAGAAGTCAACAGTCATTGCATCGAGAGCCGACAAGTTATCTTTTTCAGAGAGTAAGGGGTCAGAGGGAATGTTTACCTGAGTAGACGGAGACTCAGAGGAAGAAGTTTCAGAGACTTCTTCAGCATCCTCTATTTTTGCCATTAGACAGAGAAAGGCAAGATCTTCTTCATCTGAACCAGACTCTTCAGAGGTCTTGGCCCAGTCATCTTCAGCATCCCAGTCAACTTCTTCAGCGACAAGGCCTTTGCCTTTTTGCTGGTTTTTCATCATATCTCTGTATTTGTTTTTCATTTTCAAATACTTCTCCTGTTTATCAGAGGTATGAGAGGTAGTGGGAGCAGCAACTTTCTTCGACCTGCATTCACTTGCAAAATGGCCCTTTCTCTGACAATTGAAACAGATCGCTGATGCTTTTTCAGCAGGCAACGTTTTCTGTTTTTCAGAGTCAGAGAGGTTAGAAGATTTTCGAAAATTGCTCTTTCTAGCAAATCTTTTAAAGTTGTTGGTTAAAAGGGCTAGAGAGTTATCAAACTCAGAGATGTCAGCATCAGTGTGTTGATCCTCTGAATCAGTTTGACCTAATTCAGTAATGGAGGTTATAGTGGAAGAAGAACCATTTTTAGAAGAAGTTCCCTCAGAAGTCACAAGTGCCAAAGAAGTACTTTTAGCACCTTTGAGTTCATTAATAAGGTTCTTTCTTAAAAGCTGGGATTGTTCCTCATTTATGAGCATCCCATATAATGCACTTAAGGACAAGGTTTCAAGATTCTTTGACAGTGTTATACATGTAGTGTACACTGCCCATTGATCAGGGAGTGCCTCCATGAACTTTGTCAGAATTTCAGCGTTTGAATACACTCTGTCAACTGATTTGAGATCGATCAGTAGACAGTTGAACCGCTGGTGAATTTGAGAAAGAGATTCACCCTTTTGATACATAAATCTCTCATATTTTCTTACAAGGTTTATGCATCTAGTAACTTTAACCTCAGAAGTTCCTTCGTATTGGATACATAAAGTATCCCACATGGCTTTTGAAGTCCTCATTTTCATGACGGAATGATAGACTTCATCAGGTAAAACCATTGCTATTATGGATCTAGCTTTAGAGTCAATAGCAATTTCTTTCTTGTCTTCTTCAGTCCATCTGTTAGGAGTTTTAACAATACTCCTTTCAGGGATGGCTGCAGTAGTAGTGGTGGCAGGAACACTAGCTACTATAGTTGTTGGAACGAATGGTCCATTTTCCAGATAGTAGGGAATCTTTGGGTCAGATCCCTCTAGAAATAGAGACATTCTTTCCTTCCATAATGGAAAGTTATCATGGCTGAACCTTGGAGGTTTAGCTAAAGATCCATTATCATTGTACTTTGTATTAGGGTTTGTCATTTTAAAATTATTATATTAAGAAAAATATTTTAAAGAAAAAGAAGACGACACTGCTCTGATACCACTTGTTGGTCCCAAAAAGGATCTACAAGAGTTAAATACTAAGTAAACAGTTTGTAGAAGGGGGGGGGGGGTGAATACAAACACACAAATTTTGGTTTTTAAATGAGTTTATTTCAAATAAACAAATTTACAGTTACAAGCGGAATTAGAACAAGTTAAGAACCTATTCTATTGTAACTAAGGAAACACACAATGTGATGCACAAGAAGATGAAAGAAAGAAATGCAGAAGGTAGAGGCTAGAAGAAAAGCATGCATAAAGATGAAGAAGATATCTTCATCTATTTATACCCGCTTGCATTTAATGCAAGACAAAAGGTACATGCCACGTGTCAAGCTTGGATAGGAAGCTTGTCCTTGTAAATAAGACAGCCATGCTTTTGGCCGAATATGAACAGTACCGTATCAGATATGATGGGGACATAAGAGACAAGTCGTACGTCCTTTTCTGACATGGTTCTAGGTTTGACTTTTGTGCATCGAGGATAAGATCAAACTTTAATCTTGCAGAGGAAGCTTCATTTGATCGCTGACACTGAATGTTCAAGGATGAACTTCAGTGTTGCTGAGACTTCACAAGACTTCACACTTTGAGTAGATAATCGCTGCTATCGCTGAACCGCTTCAGGTCACTTAGCTGATTATCTCTTTCTTCAGCTTTGGTCTTCGACTGTTGCTGAATGGTCTTCTGGTGTGATAGCTGATCTTCAGGTCTTCAGAGACAAGCTTGTTGATCCTTGATCTTCGCCGATCGTCGATAGCACCGCCGTATGCTATCGCTGAATTTGAACAGAAGCTTATCTAAGGAATTTCACTAAGTATAGTAAAGGAATCATATTCAAATCACTGAGAGGAGTTATGATCAACACAGATTAAAAAGATTTTGGTACCCAAGTTTTGTTGGGTCCTCGGAGGTTAGCTTTAGATGTAATAAGTGGGGATACTGTAAGTACCATACCATTTATGATTGAAATTTTTGATTGACAAAACCATCTTGTATCAACTATAGAGATGTATGTGACATGTTTCCAACACTATCATCTGTAGTTGATTTCTTCTTCCAAACCATTTTAAACTTCTTGAAATTGCCGGTTTTAGCAACAAAATCATTTTGAAACTGATTAGAGTTTGGAGTTCGAGAATTTAAAAAACTATATGATTTGGAACTGTTAGAATAACTATTTGATTTAACTCTTGAAGAACAGTTATTCTTACAGATAGGAGAAAGAGGAGTTTGTTTTGAACTTGAGGTAGAATCAGAATCATGAGAAAAAATCAAATTTTCAAGATTATCTAACTCCGCATTTAAATGTTCGGGAGTAAGATGTTTGACTGATTCTGAATTCTTTTGTTTTTGTTTTGAAAGCTCATTTTCAAGTTATTTGATCTTGCAGGATAAATCATCTCTTTCTTTTGTGATCAAATCATATTTATTTTTAAATTCAGATCTCAAATTCTTTTCAGTTACAAGAGTTGTTTCTAAAATAGATAATTTGTTTGAAAGTTTGTTAAGTTTATTTTCAAAAACTTGCTTCTCTTTGTCAAAATCTTTTTCCAGATTTTTGCTTTTAGCAATGATCAAACTACATTTCTTGATTAAATTTGTTTTCTCAGTTTTAGATGCATTTCTTTCATTTTCCAAAAGTTTCTCAAGATCAGAAATTTGTTTTGAAAACTCCAGACTTTTTGTTTCGGAAGATTTTCTCTCTAAAATCACAATTTGCTCAAAATCAGACACTTGTTTGGAAAGTTTTTGAATGGTCAGTTCACAAGTTCTAATTTTGTTGTCAAAATCTTTTCGCTCAATTTCAAATTTGTGTTTTTCATCAGAAGTTAATATCATTTCTTTCTCACATTCAAAAAATTCAGTTAATTTTCTTTTAAGAACCACACTATAAGTCTCATGATCTATAAACTTTTCTAACTCAGAAATTTTGTTTTTCAGATCAAAATTTATTTTTATCAACTCAAGATTTTTCTTTTTGCAAACGTCTTCATAAAATACATGATATGTATTCCTAGTATCGGTGAGTTGTTCCTCCAAAAATTCATTTTGATTTTGTAAAACTTTTCTTGATTCTTCTGAGTTATTAAACTTAGATTTGAGAGTGACATGTTCTCTTAAAAGTTCATTCAACACTTGCATGTTGTTTGTGTGTCTGGTTTCAAGTTGAGAAGTTTTTGCATTTTGCTCAGAAACTTGATTTTGAGAACTCATCTTGAAGAAGAAAAAAATAAAGTACTTGTTACCTGATAAAGTGATCTCGACCGGTGAGTTTTGGTAATTTTCTGAGTGTTCTTTCGAAAGATAGAAGGTTTTCTCGAGTGATGAAGGGCCAAGAATTTTTATTTTTTTTGGGTGATGAAGGATCGACAAATATTTTTTGTTAAGCGGTATGGCTCGATAAGAAGATTTCTCGGGTGTATGTGACTCGATAAGAAATTTTGTCCGGGTGAAGGGGACTCGATAACAACTTTTTGTTGGGATAAAAGGACTCGATAAACTTTCTAAGAAAGTCTTGAGTCGATAAGCAGAAGTTATCGATCAGAAAAGATTCGATAACTAAAGTTTCTCGATTGATCAAGATTCGACAAAAAATTCTTTTGAGAAAAACGGATCGATAAAAATTTATATCTATTTCTATTGACTTGATTAATAAATTTTGTCGATTTGGAAGGACTCGATAAAAATTCAAGGATACTTAATCTGAATTTTCTTAACCGATAAACCAGAAACCAAGAACAAAGGGTTCTTGACTAAAAAGAACAAGTCCTTTTATGGACAAGAATATCTAAGTTCTCGAGTTTCTTATTTGTTCAATCAAGAATAAAAGTCAAAAATTACTAGAGTTTATGATTTTTACTTGAGAATTCTTTAGTAAGAAAAGCTGCAAGAGTCACTAGTTCCTGAGTTTTCTTATGTAAAGAGATTCAACAGTAAACAAGATAAACTAGAATAATTTTAATTAAAACCGATTAAATAATTTGAGTGAAAATCAAGTTTAACTTAATATGGATCGACAAAAATTTAAGCAACAGAAGTATGAATCAATAAAAATTTAAGCGACAGAAATATGAATCGATAAAAATTTAAATTAAAGCAGGATAGGGTTTTATCGAGTAAAAGGAATACACAAAAAAACAAATATGGATTTATAAGAATTTTTATCGGGTAAAGCTTAAGATGTATGAATCGAGAAAAACTCAAGAAAACAGAAATCGAGATTTTACCTTCTGTTTGTGAAGAATGTTCAGAAAATAGCCAAAACTCAAGAAAACAGAAATCGATTGGCTCTGATACCACTTGTTGATCCCAGTAAATCAGGTAACAGTGTAATATTCAATAAGAACACGAAGAACACTATGAATAATGAAAATCCGAAGTCGGATATCTCACTTGTATTGAATATCGGTTACAATGATATTATCTAATAAGCTCTCTCTTATGATATGAATTAATGTTCTGTTTCTAATGCTAGCCCTAAACGTCTATTTATATTGTTAAGAGTTATAATGAGATAAGGAAAGTACAAGAGTTTGAGGCATTATATAATTGCCATAATTACAAGATAATTATCCTTTCCTTATTTAACACAATTCTAATTCAACCCTAACTCTAATTGTTAAACATTTCCATATTTATGACTTTGTTGACTTTACGCTTTTGGTCCTTCATGTCTTCAATAGTTGTCATGTCTTCAATAGTTGTCATCTCGGATACAATATTTTCAGACCTAACATAGAGATAGCAGGTTTACCTCCACGTTTTGGCAAAGCTTTCAAAGAGAGTTGGGGTCACGAGTAAAGCTAAGTACAACCTACCACCCGCAAACAGATGGTCAAAGTGAGAGGACCATTCAAACTCTAGAAGATATGTTGCGGGCATGTGCTATCGACTTTTCAGGGTCATGGGAAAATAATCTTCCATTGATAGAATTTTCTTACAACAATAACTATCATGCTAGCATCCAAGTCGCACCGTATGAAGCTTTGTATGGAAGAAAATGTCGAACGCCATTGTGTTGGAACGAAGTAGGCGAAAAACAATTGGTTGGTCCTGAGATTGTTCAGCAAACTAGCGACAAGATAAACCAAATAAGGGAAAGGTTGAAGATAGCTCAAGACAGGCAGACAGGCAGAAAAGTTACGCTGATAAAAGACGGAAGCCGAGAGAATTTCAGGTTGGCGACAAAGTTATGCTTAAGATCTCACCATGGAAAGGCGTGGTTCGTTTCGGAAAGAGAGTGAAAGGCGTGGTTCGTTTCGGAAAGAGAGTGAAACTGAAAGAGTAGGTGAGGTTGCCTATAAGTTGGAGCTACCTGAAGAACTTGAAGGCATCCATAGCACGTTCCACGTGTCTAACCTAAGGAAGTGCTTGGCCGAAGGAAGTGTCGAGGTAACTCTTAAGGATGTAAACGTGGACAAAAATCTGAACTACATTGAGGAACCGGAAGCTATCGTTGATACAAAAATTAGGAAACTAAGAAACAAGGAGATTGCTCTTGTGAAAGTTCAATGGAGACATCATAGAGGTCCGGAAGCAACTTGGGAACCCGAGAAGGAGATGAGACTAAAGTATCCTCATTTATTTGCATAGGGCAAATTTCGAGGACGAAATTTTTTTAAGAGGGGAAGTTTGTAATAACCAAGAATTAAAATATATATATATATATATTGAATAAAAATGGCAGTTGATATTATGCATAATGGTGGCTTAAATGTAGAATCAATTCTTAAGTGATCCAAGGGACGTGAACCTCCGAAAAGTTATGACGGCTTCAACATTTCATCTTCTTGAAACCTATGCTTCTTAGGTATAAAAGGGTTGAGGTTAAGCCATCTAGAGAAAAATAAAAAGAAAACAAACAAATCGGTGAGAGGGAGGATTACCGGAAAACAAAGGCAACGGTTGAAACCAGCGCAAGTCGACGAAGCTCTAAGTCGTAGCTAGTCGTCACCATTCGGTAAGCGTTTCGTACCCGTCGTTTATAAAGTTTGTTTTATAGATAGGCACCCTAGTCATTCGATCGTTCGGGTGGGTTCCCGTAGGGGAACGGTGGTCAACGGTCACCGTTCACACCTCAACCATTTTCACAGCGGTGATCCCGGTGACACCGGTTACCAATCTGTTACCTTATCTCCGCGCTAAAGTTACTACTTATGGTCACGTGGGTGTGAGTCAATATATAAAATGGATTATCCGTTATTCGTCGCTTTGTTGGAACGAACAGTAGGTAGGGAACTATGTGATTAAAATTTTTATGCAATATATATATATATATATTTATGATACACTATGGTTTGTGTACTCTGAGTTTTAGAAAAATAATAAGGAAAGTGAGAAGAACTAGAACGAAAAGCATCCATGGAGTTACTGTGAATATATATATATATATATATATGAGTAATCATATGTAGGGTGGATAGAAATTAAGATTGAGTTGGTCCTAAAGTTTTCATGCACACAGAACGTCCTACACATTTCATATATATATATATATATATGATATATGGATATTATATATGATGGGTTGTATGTAATATATATATGTAATATATATATATATATATATATCTACGGTCTACCTACTGTTGATGGTTCTATATATGTAATATATTATGTATATTAAATATATAGGCCTATGTATATATATATATATAAATATATAAATTAGATCAAATTCGTAAGGAATAGGCGTCAGTTCATGGGTCGCTAGAATAGATAGCGTTAAGGGAACCACTCGATCATTTCTAGGGATGTCGTATTTTATAGAATTAAAGCTTATTGCCTTGGATTTATAGGGGTGACGCTAACCACTTCAAGGACCGGTTTGGACAACGAGTTGTACAGTGAGTTTTACGTGACTTTCAATGAAAATGGTTGCATGTTTTATTTAAAAATTATATGCAAGCTTGCTTTGGATTTTATCGATAATTGATTTTTAATATATCATGCATGCCAATAATGTTCGGTACTATTTAAAAATACATGTTTGAATAATTGTGTGGCAATGAGGATGTACTATGGAATTTTATATTGAGATGAGCATGCTGTGTGAGCTTGTCAAAGCCATAAGAGCGGGCATGTTGTGTGAGTTCGCTAGGTAAAAGCTGTGTGAGTTAGACATTACCCATAATGCCGTTGTTGCGTTTTATATTGTTTCGATCGCATGCATGATAAACTACGAGATGTGAACTTTATTTTGTATATGCAAAACCGTGAATTCCCTGGGCCCTAGGCTCACCCAACTCTTTTTCAAAAATTATTGCAACCAGGTCGTCTCGTACTCGGGAGTAGTAGCAAGGGGAAGGAGAAAGCTTAGAACCTGTTTATCAAGGAATAAGGCATGTCGTGGAGCGACGAGATTTCTTTTGTGTGATCGTTTTTAGACATTTAATTTCTTAAGTTTTATTTATCTTGGAAATTTCCGTTGTATTGAAATGTTTTAGACTCGTGATATTTTGATATTTGAACAATTTATTTAAGATAATTTTTTGGGACGTTACAGCCAACTACGGAAGTTGTATATGATCTTATGCCAAAACGTGAAAACACCATTATCACATGTGATAATATACGTGAAGGTGGTGTGTGGGACATGGAGGCAAATTGGAATGGTGAAGGGGCCAAATCCCCATCTCCGTCCCCATCCTAGCAGGGGAATACAATTACATACACATCTTCGTTCCGAACGGGGAATTAGGGATTCATTTTTTGGTTTATATGAGATATTTTAAATCAAATGCGTTAAAACACCAAACTGGATCTAAAATCGTCAATGTTTAAATCTTACATATTTTCAAAATGTTGCTTTTATCGAGTATCAAATATTAATACGTGAACAAAATCATAACATTGTATGAAATTGTTTGATCTGACGTTTTTAGCTCTTGGTATATTTTATTTAAAAAAGTAAGGCAGATAAGAAAACACGTACTAGAAAAAAGTTAAAATATTGTTTTTTCCCAAAATCTAGTTCTTTATAAATAATATATTTAAAATATGAGGGCAGTGTCGGTTTGGGATCACATTACCCGTCTCTATTCTTAGTTTTAACTTTTGGGGATACTCGGACCCTGGTTTGCAGGGAATCCCAATCCTGTCGGGATGGGTACACCAGATTTCCCAATAGGCGGGTCTCATTCCTATGGCACGACCTAGGTCATGTGCCAAAGATCGTCCGTGTTTCTAATTTAATATTACATGTGATTGATTATAATAAAAAAATGTTAGCGCGTTCCAGAAAATGAAAGTATTATCGTTTGAATGAACCATTTCTTTATTTCTTATATAGTGATACCATTTTTATATATTGATGTAATAAATTTTCTATTTTGTACTAATTACAATTGATATACTGTTGATCTTGTAATATTTAATAACGTGTATAAATGTTTATGAAAAGTTACAAATTGGTTAACAAAGGGTTCACTTGGCATTTATGAAATCAAATGTTACAATATTGGTAGGTTACCAATCAGGGCGAAGAAGAGTTATGTGAGAAACGTAAAAAAAGATCTGAATCTTTGATCACTTATAATCTCATGTCCACCCATGAATTATGTTTTAGAAGGAAATTGATACGACGGTGCATCTCATTAATGTTGACATTCAATTATGATTGATCTAAGAATGAAGATCTTTTTTCATGCTTCTCACAGGAACCTAACCCACAATTCAAAATGGGTAAAAATAGCAATTTGTGTTTAAATCAAATAGGAAATTTTGAAAAAACTATTTCTTATATTGGTTAAGAAAATAATTGCTTGTTGTATTAAATAAACATTAAAGCAAAATTCAATAAATTTTCATACTTTTTGTTCTATTTTTTATTGGAAACGACCATGTATTTGTCTTGGAAATGCGTTTAATAGCCTTCAAATGCTTTAAATGTGTTTCCATATCATGATTCAACCCTCATTCAAAGTAAATAAACCAAAGGGTCATTTGGTTCTTAATTTTTTTTAAAGAAAAAATCAAATCCGACAAAATAATTAGAATTCAACGGATTTAAAACGAAATCAATTTTAATTAGGTAAAGGATAAAAAATCTGATAAACGAACGAAAATTCCCCTCATTTACACGGGTAAAACTTTGCCCTCTTTGAAGTCTGAGACCAAAAAGGTCTTCCTGGCATCTCCCTTTACAACCTTCCAGTTTCCAGCACTAGACCATGTTGTAGATGAAGCTGCCCTCATCAACGAGAAAGCTGACAACCTTTAGATTTCTGCAGAGCTGATCTACAAACAGGTAGCAAGGGTGCCTGACCTGAAGACTGAACTAACAGAGGAGATCTCTTCCCTAAAGAGCGTTATAGCTCAAAACACCTTTGCCATCACTTCTCTTAGGACAAAGACTGACAAACAGGGAGAAACTCTCTTGGAGAAACTCTCTTAGAGATCCTCTCTCTTCTCAAAACCCATGTCCCTGCCAATCCTCCATCCTTCATCTCGGAGGATAGGAATGCTCTGAATCAGCTTAGCATGGTGAAGAAGGAGCACACCTCGGCCCTGGACGCCTTAAAGGAAAAGCTCAACATCCTTCTCGTCCAACTTCTCCCTAAAACCAACAAAGAGGGGGAGAAGGTCTCCAAGGAGATTGAATGCAACCTCATAGCTCATATGAGGGAGCTTGATCTTTGCAACTCTAAAAACATTACAGTTGAGGAGGACATTCCCTCACCTAAGGCAAAGGAAGACTCTCCCATCACTGAGGATGGTGAGGAAGAAGAAGAGGATGATGATGAAGAAGTGGGTCCATATCATCAGGGTAATGATGATGATGATGATGATGATGATGATGATAATGATGATGATGATGATGATGATGATGATGATGATGATGAAGACATCAACCCTAACAATTTCTTTTTGTCAGCCAGACCTCCTTCAATACCTGAAGTATCATTCAGAGAAGACAACTTGACCATATTCTTAAATACAGAGGAGAAGCTCGATAACCCAGAGGTTAGTCTTCCTCTCACTCTCTTCACCCCTACCATCTCTGAACCCCAACCCATTTCTTCTTTACCTCTCCTTATTCTTCTCACCAATATTTCAAGAATTAAGAATATTGAAGAAATTCCTAACCCTGAACCTTCACCTATTGTACACAGCTCAACCTTTCCCCTAAAGGTCACTCCATTCCTGAGTGAACCTTCTGAAGCAGACCTGTTCCTGTACATATCCGACTCGGACGCTGAAGAAGAAGACCTAGTTCAAAGGCGTGTAAACAAAAAAATAATCCCTGAAGCTGAAGAAGAAGCAAGAAGGGACCAACTAATAAAAGAGCTAGACCGGACCAGAGTAAAAATCCCTCTTCGTGCCTATGGTTCCAAGGAAGCTATCACTGTACAGATAGAAGAACATCTAGACGAGTTTTCCTTCCTTTCTCTGTCAGAAAGAGAAGAGGCGCTTGAGGCTGGAAGAATCATAGATGCTCACATCAAGGAAGCCCAAGCCAGCCTTCAAGTCACTGAATCCCTGGCAAGGAAAGAGGTCGCTGAAGCAAAACTCAGAATCAAAAATCCCCTCAGAGCTCAGGAGAGACTTCTTCATGCCGCAAACCTGAACCACCAGAGACTTTGGCTCTGCAAGACCAAGAGCTTGAATGGTGTACAAAAAGGGTAAACACGCGTGTCAGTGATAAGAAGATCACAAGAATTACTATCTTTCGACGATTTTCAAGAACGGGTCCCCGAATTTCTGTCACCATCTTCAGAGGAACAGAGGTGAAAGCTGAAGAACCTCGTTTCTTAAAGTTCTTTGGTTTTACCGAATGGCTCGAGATCAGAGATTGCATTCAAAAGTCCAAGTCTCAGTTCAAAGGCGTAGTGGAAGATCACCTAAACCAAATCCTCGAAAGGATCTCAAAGATTGTTTCCATTCCTCCTCTTCCCTTCAAAGCAACTAAAAGAAGAAAAAGTATCTCTGATACCGAGGAAGGTCCATCATTCAGAAATGAACATGAGACGGAATTTGATGCATCGAGCCTCTTTGCTCATCTTGAAATCCCTGATATCTCAATACTCGATACATCCCTACCTACCAACAGAAAGTACAACTTTGATGAAATTGTCACTATCTCTGAATCATCAATGACTTTCATTGATAACGTAGGTGCGCTCAGATTTTTCAGAAACAAGGAGATCACTATCGCACCTACCAAATTTCTCTAAATCCTTCACTATTACTACCCATATGACAACGTTGGATTCAAGACTCAGAGAAGAAGAATAGAGAAAGAAATTCAAGGAAGAAAAGACATCATAGCTTCTAATGCTCCTCAATCTTAACTTTTCCTCTGTAAAATTATCTTCAGTGTACTGTAACTCTACTTTGTATTGAATTTTCATTATCTGATGTAATCTTTATTTTTTATCATTAATGAATTTCAATGAAGTACTTTACTCCATCTAGTACTGAAAAGATCCCTAAATTAGTAATTAAGGCCAAGGTACTTATGAGTCCTTTTTTGTTATGCAATCTTACATTCATTGATAACTATCTGTCCTACACTTATCAGTGAATATGCTTTCTTAGTTTAAAACACTTGTAATAAATTCTGATTCATGCTCTTATAAATGAAACTCAATTCAGATAGTGTAAAAGCTGAAAAAGATCTCACAAATCAGTACTTAGAACTTATACTTTGTAAATCTTAATTCTTCACTAAAAACTTCAAGCAAATTCGTTAGATTGCTTAATCATAATCAAATAGGGGGAGATTGTTTATCCAAGCTCCTTCAGTGATTTGATTATGATCCTTCTATACTTACTGAAATTCTTAGTTTTAGATAATGTTCAAGTTCAGCGAATGTAAACACTGATTGCACTCAGTGATCGCTAGATCGCTAAAACCCATCAGGAATGATATCTGAAATAGAAAAACTTGAAGACAAAGTTCACACCAAAGAACCATCAGCGAATGTCGAAGACTAAGGTGAAGAAAGAGACAATCAACTCGTGATATGAAGCGGTTCAGTGATAGCAAAGATTGTCTACATAAAGTGTGAGATCTTGTATGCTTCAGTGATACCTGAAGGGATCCTCCTTGAGCCCTCAGTATCAGTGATCAGAATGAAGCGTACTCAACAAGATTAAAAGTTAACTTATCCTAGATGCACAAAAGTCAACCTCCCCATAACCCATGTCAGAAAGTACGTACGGAGTTACTTTATTGCCTCCCACGTGCTTACCAACTCTGATAGGGTCACTGTTCATATTCGGCTAAAAGCATAGCTGCTTTATGAACAAAGGGCAAACCTCCAATCGATGCTTGACACGTGGCATGCACCTTCTGACTTGCATTTAATGTTATCGGGTATAAATAGATGAATAACATCTTCTTCATCTTCATACATACTTGTCTTTCTCCTCAAACTTCTGCTTCTTTCTTTTCCTTATCTTGTGCATCAACTCTTAGTGTTTCTTAGATTGTTTTAGAATAGGTATTTATACTTGTTCTTATTCCGCAAACAATCTGTAAATTTTGTTTATTGATAATAAACTCATTTAAAACTTTTAAAAGTTGTGTTTGTATTCATCTTCCCGCCCCCCCTTCTACAAACTATGTTGATACTTATACACTCTTGTGGAAATTTTGGGACCAAAAACACAGTTTTTACAAAGCAACTTGGACTCACCTTGTTAAATTTATGCTAAATCTAGGTTTTACCCCAATCTTGAGCTTCCTTTAGTGAAGGCTTTAGATCCACAAACATTTGTCACTAGAAACTTTATCCATATCACAAACAAACCTAAAATACACTAAGAGTAACTCCCAAAGTCAGATCTATACAAACCTTATTCAAAACCTCAAATTACCGAAAATATCCAAATTTGGTCAAAATCCACGCATGTGAAAAATAAACCAATAAAGATGTTCTAGAAAACCAGAATGAAGTATTTTGACAAGTATAAAAGCTTAGAAATGTTGGAATAACCTACAAATGGGATTTTAGGAAAACAGTAGAGAAGATGAAGATCTTAAAGCTCCAAACACCTATTACTTGAATCTTAACTCCAATATCTTAGACACACTTGAAGAAATCGATTTGATGAAGTAAATATGTTTGGACAGAAGTTGATTGAGAGAAAGAGAGAGAGAGAGAGAGAGAGAGAGATGAGTAGGTGAAGAAAGAAATGAAGAGAAAGGAAAAATCTCGTTTAAGGGGGTTGCAGACCCAACAACTTTCGGCCTTGATTTTGAGGTTTGCTCGCGGGCATGAGTAAAATAGTTGCACGGGTGCGAGTAGTGCAACTTTCGACCAAAAGTTGATTTTTTTCCAGATGTGATAACTAACTCAACCAACACCCACGATACTTTTAAAAGACTATATTATAGCCAAAATACATATGCAACTTGAAATTATGGATACTAAAAATCCAGCAGTTACAGTAGTGGCGGGAACTATTGGATATATTGAAAATGGAACATAAGATCTAAACTCAACATAGTATGGAGTTTCATGATCCTCAACTTTAAGAAATAAGAACATTCAGTTTTTCCAAACACTAAATTTGTCCCTGCTAAATCTGGGAGGTTTGGCAAGAGAGCCATTGTCTTGAAAGTTTGTATTTTGTAAAGTCGTTTAAAAAACAGTAAAAAAGGTATTTCTAAAGGAAAAAATAGAACAGTGCTCTGATACCACTTGTTGGTCCCAAAGGATTCT
Organism: Silybum marianum; assembly: GCA_036898165.1. Classification (NCBI taxonomy): domain Eukaryota; kingdom Viridiplantae; phylum Streptophyta; class Magnoliopsida; order Asterales; family Asteraceae; genus Silybum; species Silybum marianum. The sequence continues at coordinate 38,517,864 of CM072532.1, read as the reverse complement.
ACAATAGTGTAAAAGGTATGCAACAATTTGTAGAAGAGGGGGATGAATACAAACATAAGCTTTTACGTTTTAAATTCATTTATTAATAAAATAGAATTTACAAATTGTTGTGGAATAAGAATAAGGTTAAAACCCATTCTAAACAATCTAAGAATCACTAAGTTGATGCACAAGAAGAGTAAGAAGATAAGGAGAGGATTCAAGAATAGAAAGATGTAGAATGCATGCTAAGGAAGGAGAGTCTTCCCAGCTATTTATACCCACTACATTAAATGCAAGTCAAAGGGCATCGTCCGTGTATTAAGCATCTATTGGAAAGTTTGTCCTTTGTCTTCAAGTAATGCAACATTTTGGTCGCATATGAACAGTTGACCTTGTGATGTTGGTAAAAACGTTTGAGACAATAAAGCAACTCCGTACTTGTACTTTTCTAAGAAAGGTATGGGGGTTGTCCTTTTGTGCATATAGGATAAGAAAAAAACTATTTGAGCAAGATTTATTAATCACTGATATTGAAGCAGCATTGAGGGTCATTCTGGTATCACTGAGTCTTGAATAGATTTCAGACAGTCTTGTTATCACTGAAGCCACTTCATATCACGAACTGATTGGTCTCTATCTTCAGCTACTTCTTCGACGTCGCTCAAGGATATTTTTGGTGTGAGATTTATCTTCAAGGATACTAAGGTTCAGGGGCTAATACATAAAAGGTTCAGTGTGCACTAAGTGCAATTAGTGATGATGTTTGTTGAAACTGAACATAAACTAAAACTAAGTATTCACACTAAGTATGAGGGCTCATCATTAAATCGCTAAAGAATCTTGGATCAACACATTTCTTTGTAAAGAATCATCAAGATCAAGGAACAAACTCAAAATCTTCTTCAAATTGAGAACATCATAAAAATGATACCTTGAATTGTAACACGCGTATAAGATCAGTCTTGAACATCCAAATCTTGAAATTAATCTTCAAATCTTGAATTGTTGCCATAGATAATTGAATTGAAGTAAACTCACTTCAGTTAGTTCTGATACCAATTATAGATCTCGTATTTAGGCAACAAATCAATAGTTCATCATACTCCATAGAAATTGAGTAGAGATGGGCATGATGAACATTTTATTAAATTATCTCAACTCATAAGCTTTGATTACAATGGAGGGAGATTTGAACGATTAAGAATGTCTTTCAAAGCTCACTGTGTATAAGTGTTAATGATCTCAAAATTCTCAAGTGAAAAAGTGAGCCCAAGACACCTATTCAGAGTATCCAAATTACAATTGAAAGAACAAGTCCATTAGACTCCCAAATCCCAAAATATAAGATTCTTTATAAGACGCTCATTTAATTAGGGCTAATTAGACCCAACACATCATGCGGAGCCGAACCTTCCAGATCTTGGTTTGCTTGGACAAATACACACTTAGACTTTTCAAAAACGGAAGGTTGTTTTCTTAATTGGTGTTAACAATACCATTTCATTTACACTAGTTTATAAAAGTGTAAAAATGATCATAAATACCTTGTAGACTCTCCTCTAGAATAACTTTGAAGTAATTGTTTTCATTGATTCATTGAATTATCTAGTTCTTTATAGTTCTAATTCATCCTTCTAATTAAAATATATCCTTGGCACTATTACATGAGTCCAGAGATTGTCATTTGAAATTGCCATTATGAGTAACCTCTTTGCCTTCCGACCAATCTCCATTTTGGTAGCTTCTTCATTATCGCATAGACTTTCATCTTTAACTTAAGTGAATCTAGGAATTTCAGGAGTACTTGTAGTACCTAGTACTCCTGGGACTTTGACATGTGGAATATATAGTTCATTGAGAAGAGACTTGTATAATTATTGTTCAAACCTTCTAGGAATTTGATCATTCGTATCATTCATTGTGGATACTTGTCTAGCATCAGAGTTGGTGGTTTTGTGAGAGATCTCGTAGAGTTCCAATTGGAGTTTGAGATGATTTTATAAGAAAAATGTAGATCTGATCTTCAAATAACCATTTGAATATTATTTTCAAAAAATTGATCTCGATACGAATAAGAAGAATATTAGAAGCAGGAGATTGTCGCAGTTAAACGCAGATTTGGAGAAAATTGGCAGTTGAATTGGGAAATCGATATTCACAAATTAGATTGATCCATTTGATTATAAACAGTCAATTTTCTCGTATACCAATTGTTGGATCCCATGTTTATCAATTTAAATCAAGATATGAATAAAATAGTGGAAACATAAGTATGATTAATTGACAAGTAGTCATATAACAAATTTAGAAGGATTCCACCAAGAATTTAAATTATTCGTGTATTGATCCAAATCTGAGAGTTATACTTGAGAGGAATTACACTTGAAGCTTCACATGATTTATCTACTCAAAGTGTTTGCAAATATGCACTATAGTGAAAGGCTCGACCTCACATTCGTACACAATACATTATATGAAAAATACTATTTATAGGCCCTAGAGGTTTAAGTCAAAGCACCACCCAAGTAGGAGGCTTCTACGTGTAAAGGTGCTCAACAAACTTTGGGCCGGAACGATTGTAGCGCATATCTTCACAACCTTGGATAATAGGTAAATGTTGAGTCCAGAGGGAGATCTTCAAAGGTAGTCATGTTCTCTAAAAAGGCCAATATAGCTCTAAAATATCTCTGAAATGTCTGTTCAGAGACTCAATACTTAGAAACTTTTTAGGTTTCTTTTACGATACTTTTACAATAAAAAATAGGGCTAACGTAATTCACTTTAATGGTACATATCTGGACAGCCGTGGCAGCTTGTAAATAGTGTACAAGTACAGTGACCATGCATGAAAGGGAACAACAAAGCATAAACCTTATGAACCTTTGTGACGTAGTTGCATGGTTTTGACTTTTGCAAAAGAGAATGAGATAAAGACTTGATCTGCAAGTATTCTTGTTCAGCCACGGGGAGAACACTAAAGACTTCTTTAGCTTTAGTTGAGACTTCTTTTTTTAATCAGTTCTCACTCATCAGATAGGCAGACCTTTTGATACCGCTTCATTCTTCCTATCTTTATCTTTAGCCACATCTTCGATATAACTTGAAGTTCCTCTGATTGAGGGTGAGACTTTAGCTATGGGGTCACTAAGTAATCGTGTAACAACCACGATTCTAAATTAAAGGTATTTCATGCCATTGCACTAAAAGTAGAAATTACAAGGCAAATAGGTCCCAAATGTAACTTAATCTCAAAAGTTTGCAGCGGAATTAAAGTAGCCACTAAGATTATTACAAAGCTTAATTTAAACTAGGAAACTATCTAAACGAAATAGCGCCTCACTTATAGCTTCCATACTCACAACTTCCCTTTGCCCTTACTCGAGCTTTCTACCATATGCTTCCCTGAAAATGTTTTCAGTTTATAAAAGAGAGTGTTTGACCATAAGGTCTAGTGAATTCTCTTGAAACAACAATTAAATATGCATGACATTTATAAGAATAAAATATTAGTAAGAATATTAACTCACACATAACACACTTTAAAGATACCTGTTGCAACGGTAAAACACACTGGTAGTCACTCACACTTGTGACTATTTACTCGGGCTCACACTTGCCCATTTGGTTGGGTACACACTTTCCGTAAATGAATGAGTCAAATGTATGTAATATAAAACATTCATTTGTTGATTTAAGCACACGAGGGGAACTCACTTGAAACGCCAAGCCTAGATGCTCGTCTCAAACTATGCTTACACCAACCGAACGCCTGAACTAGATCAATTAACCTACAAGTTATTGACCCAATTACACTTTTAAATATCGTACTAAAAGACCCTTAAGACTAGGACACCACTTGGCACCCTTAATAGTCCCTTAAAAGTAAAAACTCAAAATTTCCAAAAGAGTGAGTCGCACGACCTCCCGCACGACTTGAGGTCGCGAGACAAGTCGCGGGTCTCACTGTCGCCCCTGCACTTTCCTGCTCGAAACCAAAAACCCCAAATCCAACAATCCCAACATTTTCACTCAACCAAAGACATGGAACTTGTCCGAAACTCATATAAATCAACCCCTTTGATTAAGAAGCTCACTTAAACCATTAACTCCATGGATTAGGTCACACAATGAAAACATACATCATCCATGGAGGTTTTGGGTGATTTTCAAATCCTTAATTGAAATATGATACACAAATCATGAAGAAAACTCAATACTGACTCAATATTCCACAAAGATAGATTGGAAACTCTTTTCTACCATCCAACATAACAACCCACATAAAACCTATGGTTTCTAATCAACCAAAAGACTCAACAAGGGAAGAAGATGAAGAAGATGAAGATTTTGATTGTTGAACATTTGTTTCCTTATGATTTTCTCATCTTCCTTCCTTATCTTCCCAAAATCGCACCTAGAGGAGCACACACACACTTGCAGTCGACTTGCACAAAATGAGGAGGGTTTCCAAACCCTTAATGACCCATATTTACACCTTCAGTCCCTAAAGTTTGAGAATTAGAGCCCATCCATATTTTTCAACAAAATGAGTAAACTTGACAAGGTTTTGGGTTATTACACCTCACCCCCCTTAAAAGAATTTCGTCCACGGAATTCATCAAACGAAAAGTTGAGGGTATTTGTCCCTCATCTCTAACTCGGGATCTCACGTTGCATCTTGCCCCTTATGAAACCTCCAATGCACCTTCACGAGCATGATATCTTTGTTTCTCAACTCCCTAATCTTTCGATCCACGATCGCTTCCGGTTCCTCTGCATAGTCCAATCTTTTGTCCACTTGGATGTCCTTTAGTGGTACCGACACTCCCGTATCTACTAGACACTTGTGCAAGTTAGACACGTGAAACATACTATGGATACCTCGAAGTTTCTCCGGTAGATCTAACTTGTAAGCCACCGCAGCCAGTCGTGCCGTTGTAACGAATGGTCCTATATACTGAGGGCTCAACTTCCCTCTCTTCCCAAAACGCACCACCCACCACCTCTATCCAGGGTGAAATCTTCAACATGACCTTATCCTTCACTTGAAATTCAATCAGTTTCCTCCTCCTATCCGTAAATGTTTTCTGTCGGTTTTGAGCCACTTTCAACTTTTCATGAATCTGTCCAATCTTGTCAGTGGTTAGTTGAACAATTTCCGGGCCAGCTAGCTGCTTTTCCCCTACTTCAATTCAACATAAAGTAGTTCTACACTCGTGACCATACAGTGCCTCATACGGTGCTGCTTGAATACTCGCATGATAAGTATTGTTGTACGGAAATTCAATCAAAGGTAAATGCATTTCCCAGGAACCACCATAATCAATAACACACGCCCTAAGCATATCCTCAAAAGTTTGAATTGTCCTCTCACTCTGTCTATCTGTCTGTGGATAATAAGCAGTGCTCAAATTCAATTGTGTTCCCAACTCCTTTTGGAAACTTTCCCAAAAAGCCGATGTGAAACGACTATCCCGATCCGAAACTATGGACGTTGGCACCACATGTCTAGTCACGATCTCATCGAGGAATAATCTATCTAACTTCTCCATTGGGTACATCTCCTTATATGGTAAGAAATGGGCCGACTTGGTGAGACCGTCCACTATCACCCAAATGGCATCGTACCCCCTTGGTGTTCTAGGCAACTTTGTAACGAAGTCCATAGTTATATACCCCACTTCCACACCGGTATATCCAAAGGTTGAAGTTTTCCAGAAGGCCTTTGGTGTTCCGCCTTGACTTGTAAACATGTCAAGCGTCTTACCACATAGTAAGTTATATCCTTCTTCATTCCCGACCACCAATAATATTGTCGCAAATCCCTATACATCTTGTTTGTGTCGGATGTACCGAGTATCGCTACCTATGCTTCATCTAACACTTTCTCTCGTAACTCGCCAAGTTTAGGAACCTACACACGGTCACCAAAACATTTCACACTTTTACTGTCACTAACCAACAACAACACGTTTCCTACCATCCTTTCACTCTTTAGATTTTCTTCTAAGAGTGCCTCATCTTGAGCCTTATTGATCTCTTCCAAGATAGTAGGAGTCACTTCGGCTCTAAAGGCCACTATCTTGGTTGGTTCTCCCTTATCCTTTCGGCTTAAAGCATCGGCTACCACATTTGCCTTCCCCGGATGGTAAAGGATCTCACAGTCATAATCATTCAGCAACTCAACCCATCTTCTCTGTCTCATATTCAGCTCCTTCTAATCAAACACGTGTTTGAGACTCTTGTGATCGGTATAGATTTGGCACTTCACCACATAGAGATAATGCCACCAAATCTTAAGCGCGAAAACTACCACCGCTAACTCCATGTCGTGAGTAGCGTAGTTTCTTTCATGATCCTTCAATTGTCATGAAGCATACACAATCACTTTCCCATGTTACATAAGCACACATCCCAATCCCAATTCGGATGCATCACTGTAAATTACAAACCCTTTCAATCCGTCCGGTAGTGATAAAATTAGCATGATACTCAACTTTTCTATCAACAATTTAAATGTCGATTCTTGAGCTTCGGTCTACCCAAGCTTGACGTTCTTCTTGGTCAAAGAGGTCAACGGTGTCGCTACCCACGAAAAGTCTTGAATGAACTTCCGGTAGTACGCTGCTAGACCCAAGAAACTTCTCACTTCCGACGGTGTTCTCGGTGGCTCCCAACTTTTGATAGCATCTATCTTTGCCGGATCCACTTTGATTCCGCCTTCGGATACCACGTGCCCTAGAAACTGAACTTCTCGCAACCAAAATTCACACTTCGAAAATTTGGTGTAAAGCTTCTCGCACTTTAGCAACTCCAACACAAGACGAAGATGTCCTTCATGCTTACTTTTCGTCCGAGAGTAGATCAATATATCATCGATGAAGACAATTACACACTTGTCTAACAACAAACCACACACACGATTCATCAAATCCATAAACGTCGTCGGAGCATGGTTAAGCCAAAAGGCATAACGAAAAACTCGTAGTGACCATACCTTGTTCGGAAAGCCGTTTTAGATACATCTTCCTTTCTCACTTTCAACTGGTGATAACCGGATCGTAAATCTATCTTCAAGAAGTAACTTGCTCCTTGAAGCTAATCAAACAAATCATCTATTCTAGGCAACATATATTTATTCTTGATCGTCACCTTGTTCAACTCACGGTAATCTATACACATTCTCATAGGCTCGTCTTCTTTTTCACAAACAATAACGATGCTCCCCAATGTGACGTACTAGGGAGAATAAAACCCTTATCAAGCAACTCTTGAAGTTGAGTCATCAATTCCTTCATTTCCGCAAGTGCCAATCGATATGGAGCATGGGCTATTGGTGCGACTCCGGGCACCAAATCGATTCTAAATTCCACTTGACGATCTGGAGGTAATCCGACAAGATCATCGGGAAATATCTCGGAATACTCTTTCACTATTGGTACTTCCTCCATTCCCTTTTTCTCTCTTTTAGTGTCAATAACATAAGCCATAAACCCTTGGAATTCTTTCCCTAGACACTGTCTAGCCTTTAGCATTGAGATAACACAAGACTTTCTTTCACTTGAATCGCCATAAATCACTATCTCCCTTCCTTCCGGTAACGCGTTTCAGATTAATTTCTTCTTACACACAATATACGCATTGTTGCTGGCCAACCAATCCATTCCCACAATCACATCGAATTCCCGCATCGCAATTGGGTACAGTAACAACAGAATAGATCGACCCTCTAAACTAACACTACAACCTATAAAAACTTCTTTCATCAAAACCCGCCTATTATTGGCTACTTCTACTTCGAATCTATGATCCAATCACTTGGGCTTAATATTCAAAAGCCCCATAAAAGCAGTTGATACAAATCAACGATTCACACCCGAGTCAAATAACACTTTAGCAAGAGTTGAATTAATAAGAAAGGTACCTGTCACCACAACAGGTGCCTCTTCCGCTTCCATTGCAGTCATCTGATAAGCTAGTACTTGAGCTCGTGGAGTTTCCATTTTCCTCTCCACTCCACCTCCACGCCACCACTATAGATTCTCATCGTTCCCTTCTTTAAAAGAGGGCAATCCAGCTTCAAATGCTCCAAAGATCCACACTGATAACATGCTCTCTAGTTGGGACATTCTCTAGCCATATGTCCCACCTTTCCACACTTGAAGCATCCCTTGGGTTCCGAGGCACAATCTCCACGGTGTACTCGGTTACACCTCTCATACGGTTTCTCCCCGAACCTTTGGCTTCCATGGTTGTCATACTTCGAGAACTTTGCCTTCTTGGTGTAATTTGTCACACCTTCCCACTTCCTCTTTTCGGTGCCCTTTTCCAATATTTGACGGTTCTTCTCTCTCTCCGTCATCTCAGCCGCATCAACCATCAATTGAAATGTCGGTGTGGTCATTGTCATCACTAATTCCCTTATTGAAGCCTTCAAGCCCCAAATGTAATAATCCACCATTCGTTCCTCGGTTGAAACGTATGCTTCCGTAAAACGGGATTTCTCTAAGAACTTTGCGATGTACCCTTGGACAGACATGTCCCCTTGCTCTAAGTGTAAGAACTCTTCTTCAAGTTGCCTTATAGCGGTCTTAGGACAATACTTGTTCTTGAACAATCCCACAAATTTATCCCACGAGGTCTTCTTAGTCGCTCCCGTACCCATCTTGCCACTCTCTAAATCCCACCAACAACGATCCTCCGCCTTAAGCATAGTAGTGGCATGCAACACCTTGTTCGTTTCCGCACATATACTAGTATCAAACACCACCTCTATCTCTCTAACCCATTGCAAGGCTAACACCGGGTTACGCTCTCTCGTTTAAGTAGGAGGTTTGCAAGTTAGGAAGGTCTTGTAGGTGCACCCCTTGGTCACCTCACTTGATTTATCTATTTTGGAGGTAGTCTTGTAGGATGCGCTACAATGGTCTCCATCCCCTTTAGACCCCTCTGTGCCTTCTTCTTCACATGGAATGGTTGCATCCGAGGATTGTTGTTTACTCATCAAGGCTAGAATAGCCGCCTCTAGTGTCCCCATTCCAGTATTGAAATCCTCTTTAGTCACAAACCCTTGCTCCTGGTTGCGACCCTTTCCTCTTCCACGTCCTCTACCACGCACACTCACAGAACTTTCTTGGATTGACTCCGCCGGCTCATGATTTAGCGGTTCGGACGCCATACCATGACCTCGTCTACGGCCCCTACCTCGACCTCGAGCCCCAGCCTCAAGAGCTCCCATAGAAATTGCACCTCCTTGAGATCCACGACCCCTTCATCTACCCCTCTCACAGGTATTCACAACTCCTTCGGGTTCAACTTGATTTGGTTGAGTGTTCCCGATCAGAGGATCTCCTTTCCCGGGTGTCACTGTTGCCGATCTCACGGAACCACGCGTCATACTTCTTGCTACTGGAATGGACATAACATAAGAAACAACCAGTTTGATCACAACAGGGTATTCAAGCACTTACATGTAACTGTAAATTCACAATTACGTTGGTCAGATGTGTTTCCGAATTTACCTTACACGATAGTCCTATCTACCATATCGTTACTCTCAGCGGTTAACCACATTCTATCCCTTTCAACTTAATCTCCGTCTCACCTATCCCTCAGTCTAAGTCTAGATGTTCCTCGAACACCTAATTCTTTTAAATTAGGACTCTAATACCACTCGTAACAACCACGATTATATATTAATGTATTTCATGCCATTGCACTAAATGTAGCAATTACAAGGCAAATAGGTCCCAAATGTAACTTAATCTCAAAAGTTTGCAAAGGAATTAAAGTAGCTACTAAGATTATTACAAGCTTAATTTAAACTAGGCAACTATCTAAACGAAATAGCGCCTCACTTCTAGCTTCCATACTCACAACTTCCCTTTGCCCTTACTCGAGCTTTCTACCATATGCTTCCCTGAAAATGGATCCTCGTTAAGGGATTTAGATTGTACTCATTCCAATTACCAGACTCGTTTGAGCCCGATATTGTTATTTATTGTCACTACCTCCCCGTTCAGTTTATAAAAGAGAGGGTTAGACCATAAGGCTAGGACACCACTTAGCACCCTTAATAGTCCCTTAAGCAAAAACTCAAAATTGCCAAAAGAGTGAGTTGCACGACCTCCCGTGCGATTAGAGGTCGCGGGACTCACTATCGCCCCTGCCCTTTCCCGCTCGAAACCAAAAACCCCAAATCCAACAATCCCACAATTTTCACTCAACCAAAGACATGGAACTTGTCCAAACTCATATAAATCAACCCCTTTGATTAAGAAGCTCACTTAAACCATTAATTCCATGGATTAGATCACACAATGAAAATATACATCATCCATGGAGGTTATGGTTGATTTTCAAATCCTTAATTGAAATATGATACACAAATCATGAAGAAAACTCAATACTAATTCAATATTCCACAGAGATAGATTGGAAACTCTTTCTGTAACACCCTGATTTCTGTCTCAGTTGAAGAAAGTGTTGAACCGGGCGGTCTAATAAAGAAGAGTTAATTTTAGAGTTTGAGTAGTGGTACTATGAGATAGTGACACCTGTCACAATAGCATCGATGGTACTGAGATTACGGTCGTCTCGTCTATTGTGCCATGCGGTTATGACGCTGTCACAACAGCACGGGTGGTACCAAGTTGTTGGTGATCCCAACAATTGTGCCAAGTTATAGTGGCAATGGCACAATGTGTTAACCGGGTCTTTGGTCAAGCGCAATCCCGAGTCCTCTTCGTGTTCCACTCTTAGGATCAATGAGATAAGTATTTTGAAGTTAATTATATTGGGTATCATCTACAAGAAGAGAAGCGGGATCAAAATAGGTTAAAAGTAGGACAAACACCTTAAAACGGGTCCAGGCTATTGTGCCTGGTGATTATGACAGTGTCATAATCGCCTGTCATAATCGCACGGGGTGTACCGTGACTTAGTATGGAATAATCTCGAAATTTTTGACACGTGTGGTTATGCCATGCGATTTTGACATCGCATAATGGCGGGGCCTAATCGCGGACGACCTCTAGTGGTTAAATTCGGGATGTTCTTCATTTGACCATAACTTCTTCATCACAGCTCCGATTTAGGCGATTCTTTTTGCTATGATTTCGTATTTCAAAGCTATTTAAGATGGTAACAATGAGGATCAAAGTTTATATGATGATTTGGGGTTCCTAGAAGTTGAAAAGTACAATAACATCTTTGATTTATTTAATCTAGGACACCATCAACCCTCATAGTATCTCGGGTTCTCTTTTGTGTGTGTTTTGGAAGTTATGTAGGTGTTCTTAAAGGGTTTAGACCATGGATCTAGAGGTTTAGATTGAGATCGAAAGTCTTCACCGAATGGAGTTCGGTATTGGGGGTAAAACCTAGATTTAGCCTAAATCTAGCAAGGTGAGTTCAAGATACTTTTTGAAAACTTTGTACATGTCAAAAACGTCCATTTTGAAACATTAACACGTTTTACTTGTTATTTATCAAATGTGTGAGTATTTGGGTAAGTTTGCATATTTGGTATAAATAGGTTTATAAATCATGTAAAAGACTTGTAGTTGAGTTTTAGGCATTTGGCAAATAAAGTATAAGTGTGAGTTATTTGAATGCATTAGCTTTTAAATGAAAACCATTTGGTTGAATTTGCATCTTTACAGTATTGGATTTATAAATCGTTGGAAAATACATGTTATTGCATTATGAGTCATTTTAGAAATACATGAATATGATTTCCTTGGAAAATGGTTCGTCTCAACTAATGTTTCGAGTAATTACATAAGTGTTGGGTTATAGAGCAATTGCTCGGTTTTGACTAAAATGAGTCTCATGGACAATTGTCCGATTTAAATAATATTTTACATGCCTTGAGTGCGTTGGTCATTCTTGTCAGAGTCATGCAAAATTAGACTGAGTTGCATTTAGATCCGTAGGCATATAAGTCATCATATTTTAGTATCACAAGGTAAAGATCTAGTGGGGTTGAACTTGTGGGGTTATAATTATCAAGGTAAAAACCTAGTGGGGTTTGAACTTGTTACCCGTATGCATGTTTTAGTATTGCAAGGTAAAGATCTAGTGGGGTTGAACTTGTCAGGTTATAAATATCAAGGTAAAGACCTAGTGGGGTTGAACTTGTTACCTATATGCATATTTAAGTATTGCAAGGTAAAGATCTAGTGGGGTTTAACTTTCCGGGTTATAAATATCAAGGTAAAGATCTAGTGGGGTAGAACTTGTTACCCGTCTGCATATTATACTATTGCAAGGTAAAGATCTAGTGGGGTTGAATTTGCTGGATTATAAATAACAAGGAAAAGACCTAGTGAGGTTGAACTTGTTACCCATGTACATATTGTACTATTGTTAAGGTAAAGACCTAGTGGGTTGAACTTAATGAATAAGATTAGATACGTGGCATACTTTTGGGTTCCGCCACTAACCATGGAAACGGGTCTCCCCCGTCACCGAGAGGTATTGATTTGGGTTTAGAGTCTTTTCCATTACTTTCGGTGATATTTGAGAATACGAAGTGTATCCGTAATTTTATATTCGTGGGTCATTGAGACTTAACTGTAATTGGTCTAAAGCTTTTATTTTGGAAATAATGAATTTGTGAACAATGTTGCTTTTATAATGAAGTTTTCTTTGAGAAATTACCATTTCATCAAGCAATCTTTCTATTTCAAACTATTAAAATATGTTATAAACTCTTGAGCTCACTAGGCGTTAAGCCTAACCTTTTTTCTTTGTCGGCATGTGCATCAGGTTATCGTTGGGGTCGGTACTAGAGACACGTGTGGACTTGAGTGCTAGGAAGTGGCACGATAAAGATTAGACTCTTGGTGACGTTTTCCGCATTCGTAGATAGCGACTCTTTTGGGTTTAGTAACACCCGATTATAATTATGTCTTGGTATAAGGCTTGACCAATCTTTTGTAGATGTTTTATAGAATTATTATTTGAGGAAATTTAAGTATTGAATTGTAGGAAGTGATTTATCCTTCAACTGATGTAATATTGAAAATTTTAAATTAGTCGCTCTTTTCAAATTTGAGGGTGTTACACTTTTCTACCATCCAACACAACAACCCACATAAAACTCAACGTTTATAATCAACCAAAAGACTCAACAAGGAAAGGAGATGAAGATTTATACATGAAATTAATTGCTGAACATTTGTTACCTTATGATTTTCTCTTCTTCCTTTCTTATCTTCCCAAAGTCGCACCTAGAGGAGCACACACACGCATGCAACCGATTTGCACAAAATGAGGAGGGTTTCCAAACCCTTAATGACCCATATTTACACTTTTCAGTCTCTGAAGTTTGAGAATTAGAGCCCAGTCATACCTTTCAACAAAATAAGTGAACTTGACAAGGTTTTGGGTTAATACAAATCGCTAAGGAATTTATCAGTGAGTAAGAAACTATGTTCAACACTACTGAACATTCGGTGAGCATTGAGCATACTTAGAAGATGAACATAAAAATAAATATCACTTGTTTTGGTTTTTTAGTCATTCCATATTTCCATTTAACTTTGCTAGATGTTTTGAAAGCCTTGGTTCGTAAGGGCTCTTATCTTGAACTAACGCTTTGATCTCGGCTTCTAGATCCATATCAGCGTAGAGCTTCTACAGTGCCAACTTTTACAATTAAGAGGATGGCCAAGGCTTAGCTCCGGACCGCACTACTCGTAATAATATGAAATTACAACACAAATTACTAAGTGAGTCATTATCAAGCATTGAGGAGGATCATTATCAAGTACTAAGGAGGATCAACATCTAGCATTTAGACATATTTTGCGCCTTATAAACCGGATTTTGTTGTGGTGTTTATAAGAGCAAATACTCGTGCATCATTCATAAAAGTGTTACAATAGGTTTATATGATATTTTTGGGCATGTTACACGTTTTTAAGACAATTTTGAAATAAAATATCCTATCAATATTTAATGACATAATTTGAAAAATTGTATAAAAAATAAGTTTATCATGGTAAGATGTGTTCAAAAGACAAGTCTCAAAATTGCCTTAAGGCATTAGGATTCTACACAAAATATGGCTATTTGGTGGAAGTGGATTTTGACATGGTTAAAAAGTGAATTGCCTTCAATTTCTTTTTAAAAAACTCAAAATTAAGAATAAAGTTAATCTAAATGAACGGTCATTAATAATCGGTTGGTAAAATGTATAAATTACAGAAGGATTATCCATTGACTTTAAAACTTTGATATAGTAAGTTAAATAAAAAAAAAACTTTAATTTTTTTGACATAATATGATCAGAAGTTATACTTGTCACAAAGTTGTCATTGATCTCTCGATAATGGTTGTAATATAACTTAGTGATGGAGTAACGATATTCCCCGGTTTGTTAATGAGCCCTGCCTAATCGATCCGTCTCTAACTTGCTTGTCACTTCTTTTTCATTTTTTTCAATCAGTAATAAATAAGTAATTTCAGATCTAAAAAAGTTTTTTTTTTAATATTGTGAGGCAAAACGTTTTTTGAAGATCAACTTATTGAAGAGTTTATTGATTATTATTTTGAGCGCCAATAACACTTTTAGAGCATCTCCAACAGCTTTGCTAAATTTGAAAAAAATGAGTTTTTATTCTCTATACTTCTCCAACAGCTTTGCTATCTTGTTTGCTATAATAGAAAAACTTGAAATTTTTCTAAGTTTAGAAATTTCTTTAAAACTTGATGGTAGGAGAGATATATTATTATTTTATTTAAACCCACCAATGAGATTAAATCTTTATCATTTTATAATAAGTTTTTTGTAAAAAATGTATTGGGATGATACATTTTAGAATATTATATTAATATAACTTGTGTTAAAATCTCTAAAATAGCAAATCTGTTGGAGTTGAATGTTATTATTTTTAGAAAAAATTTCTATTTTAAAAAAATATAGAAACCCGTTGGAGATGCTCTTATGATTTCTGTTGTTATACTGTCATATAATAAGATTGACGATTTTATTGTAATAACAAGTAAGGAAAAAAGAAATATCCAAATAATGGGTTTTATTTATAAAAACTTATTTTCCAGTTCAATATTTTACGAAATTATTGTTTAAAACAAGCACATGCATACCTTAATAACTTCCATGTAGGCCATAGGTGCTCTTGTATTTATTGCAATTAATTGGAGTACTTGCTTTAATATTAATTAAATTTAATACATCAGTAAATTATTTGAAATTAATGGGGTCATAATTTTAGACTTTTAATGGACGTTTTGTTCAATCAAAGGGATGAAAATCGAAATAAAAATGTGAATTAATTTTCATTTTCCTCATTTTTATCAAGGTTAGAAATTTAGGTTTTTAAAGAATTGGATTCATTATATTACATAAAATCAAACAGTTATTTAATTTATATTTTTATTAATTACTGTTTAACATTTTTCAACGAAACACTCTTATTTATTTTTGTATTTTTGTGTTTATAAGGGTGGGTTGAAGATGGTCTAAAATTATAAAACTCGAATTAAAAAATTAGAAAAAACGAGGGGAGAAAAGTGAAGAAAAAGGAAAGTGGAGGGTGTAAATGAAGGAAAAAAAGAAAAAGTAAATAAAAAGGGGAAAAAAGGGTACGGCGGAGGACATGTATAAAAACAACACAGGGCTCGATGCACCTTGACATGCTCCCCTCTCTTCCTCCTCGTTGCTTCTTTCTTTCTTTTCATTGTTTTTAAATAAATAAATTATTAATTATTAATTAATTACACAAAAAGCAGATACTCACGCACCTTTCATATCAAGGTCTTCCCACCCACCTATATCTTCGCTGTCATTTAATTCTACTCCATCCAAAATTTTATATACTATCTGTATATACATGGGTTAAATATTAATGACGTGTAGCTTAGTTGGTTAAAAGACGAGAAAATGTTTGTTTTTATAGGCCACTGGTTTGGGTTCGTTCTCAGGCCCTTTCGTAATCGTTTTACCACTGAGTGGGTTAGGTATGTCCCTCACATTAGGAATTGCCAGCCTGTGTAGGCTGGTTTACGTATCCGAAAAATACACGTTTTGCTCCAACATGGGTTAAATTAAATACAACCGTAAAAATATTAGAATTGATATAAAAATATTTTATATAAAATTCTAGAGTCTAATATATATATATATATATATATATATATTTTTTTTTTGAACGGCATAGCGGCATCGAATCCACGAACGACTACCACGAACACACGCACGCACGCCTCTCCGACGGTATCGGACATCCAAGGACAACCCACTAATCCGTTCTTGTCTCGGTCCAGCTTACTCTGGACCTAGAGCCTAACCATAGTCTATAACTGAGTTGGGAGAGGGGGGTCTCATTCAATCTATATAGTGAAGGACATTCAGTATAAATAATGAAAGTTAACTGCATATATTATTCAGTATTAATAACACATGTGACCCTCTTCTATGTCTTTAGGTTTACATACCAATTTTGAGTTTGTATTTGTAGCAATCCTTATTTTATGATATAATATTTTCATATTTATTTGTTTTATCATATTATTATTTTTTACGTTTATATATTTTATTTTTATTTGGTGAATCAAAATATAAAAAAAGTACAACACAAATATATATTAAATATTAAATGATATCTTAAATGAGAGATTTTAATTAAAAAATAATATAAAATTTTATTTTATCTTGATTTTCATTAATTTATAACATATTTATAGTTCTTTTATATACATACACATAATATATAATTATATACAGTGGAGGGGAATTCCATGGAGTGCAATTTAATATAGCTTTATTTCGTTTTTTTAATTCTTTTATCATATTTTATCGTATTAATAGGAGAAAAAGTTTTCTTTCGACTATCAACTGTGTGTGATATTTTTTTGCCAAACGTTTATCTTATTTTATCGTATTAAAACCAACTTTTTTATATTCTGAAACCTACAAAAATACAACAAATTTCGTACATACTTTTAATAAGGATGTCATTAGCACTCATTTATCATAATAGAGTATTCATATGATACAGTAACATATATTTTGATTTAAATATTTCATTTTATTCTTTATCTCTATCAATAGTTTATGTGGTTTTAACAAAATGATAATATTTTATATTTGAATAAAATATAAACTTGAAGATTTTTTAAAATTAAAAAAAAAATGTGGAAATTAATTAAAATAGTCATTTCAGCCAAATGGTTTTATCTCTTAGTCTTTTTTTATGAGTTTATCAAAATAGGCACAGATCTGCAATATTTAGGTTCGTAATTGCGGACCTAGAAAAACAACATTTTTTTTACAGTTTCTACCCTTTTATGCAAATAAAGTGTTAAATTTGAAACTTCAGGAGGCAAATTCGTAATTATGAAGGTAGGATCTTTCATAGAGAGGTGGAAAATTAAATTGTTTTTGTTGTTTAGCTATGTCCGCAAGTGCGAACCAATTTATCGCGGACCAATAACTATTTTGGTAAAATTGGAGAGAAATGATTAAAAGATCAAATCACTCGTTTGAAATTACTATTTTAATTAATTTTCCAAAAGAGTGACAATATCGGTATCAAATTTACTATTTAAAAGTTTTTGGGTTTTTTTTTGTGTAATTTGTTTACTTCGGTTTTTATATTATAATTTAACTTATATTTGATAACGAAATAATTTATTTTTGGTTCACTAACATAATTTTTTTATAAACATAATAACTAAATATTCTGTTATAACTTAATCATTATCTTAATTATATATTAGATTTTTTATATTTAAAATGATATATTTATCATTTATTGATTATGTTAATATGCAGTTAGTTATACGAATTAAACTTGACGCTTTAATGTGTTGTACTCAACATAATTCCACAAAAAAAAAAAATAAACAAAACAATAGAATCGAAAAAAAGGACCAACAAGAGAAACTGGAACAAAACTTCAAGAGATAGCAAAAAAGGGATCTTGTGCTTTCACCATTAGAACGAAGTCGTCGGAGATGAGAGTCGCCGGAGATGAAAAGGTATGACTTTCTTTGTTTCAAACGTTCCGGAGGGTACCAGGAAGAGCGAGCTAAGAACGGATTTCGACAAGTTCGGCAGAGTAGTGGACATATTTATGGGGTTGAAGAAAGGCAAAGACGGTAACTTTTTCGCTTTTGTCAGATTCGCAGACATTCCGAATGCAGAAGACTTGGGACATCGGATGTCTAGGATTAAGGTGAAAGGAAACGTTCTAATGGTGAAGGTGGCGAACACAGAAGAAAGGTGTTCAGAAAGGTCCCGCCCAAGGTCAACTTTGACAATTCCGACACAATCCTGTCCGGAGTAGTAGTCTGCAGGATAAGCGAAGATTTTAAGAGGTCCTGAAGCAGAATGGTTCAAAAGGGGGCTCAAAGTTCCGCTGGGAAGTAGTTAACCTCCCCCTCCACCTCCCCCGATTATATTCATCCAAAAGGGTGTTCTTCTGTCTTCAAATCCAAAAGATTTTCGCATTTACGGAGAAGCCATCTCCATCAAACAACTCGTCCTGTTACCCGAGCTTCTTCGGAACGCGGAAGGCTGCAACTGCTCCATTAGATACCCGGGAGGCCTTAAAGTTCGGTTTGATTTCGGATCCAAAGAGGAAGATGACTTGTTTGTTTCCTGTCAATCCCGGTGGAAAGAGCATCCCTCGTGGATAGATTCGGCTGATCAAAAGTTATGAGATTTTTCTAGGGTGGCTTGGATCAAGATTAGGGGGTTACCGGAATCTTTATGGAGTCCTGAAAATTTTGAAGCTCTGACTACGGGCCTCGGTCCTATTATTTTCCCTTTCAAGTTATCCCCTAACACTGTGGACTTATCGTATGCCAAGATCGGGATCTTAACTTCTCGGAGGGTGAAAATCTCCGAAGAATTTCCGGTATTGTTCGAAGGCAAGGCCATAATTGTTGGGGTTTCTGAATTTGAAGATGATTGGATCCCTTTCAAGAGCATTCACTTTGAATCACAATCACAAGGTGAAGAAAATGATTTTAACTCAGATGAAGATGGAATCTCGGATACTTGGATGGCGAACGGTGATGGTGAGAAGGAGGAAGGAGAATTTTGTCCAAAAGACGATGTGGCCGCCGGTGAGGGTAATGCCAACCGTCTCCAAGCGTGACCCTAAGAAAACATGCCGGCAGGGAAGTCAAAGAGAGAGGCCAGGAGGCGGGTTTACCAAAAGAATCTGAAAGGTCGGCTACTAGGGATGTGGAGAATGTTTATGAGTCAATTAATGCTGACGGTGGGGTGAAAAAAAATCCTTTTCAACAGGTTGGCGCCGCTGGTGGGTCCAGGCTTAACTCCTCTTCTGCAGTACCTACTCTCTTCAGTTCGGGATTTAATTTATTGGAATCCGGTTGTTTTGGCCCGTTCCCTAGCAGGCCTGTTGAGCCCATTTACTTTCAAACCCAAGCTTCCCCTTCCAAGTTTATTCCTAGGAAAAGAAGACGAAACTCTAGTTCGTCTCCACAGGTCTCGATCAGCCCTAAACCCATCCTGTTTGGTTAATCGCCTCAGGTTCTGGATGCGATGAACTCTGACAAAGTTTTACCAGTCACCAGCTCGCTTCACCGCGCCACCTCGGATAAAGGTGAGATTCTTAAAACTGTTCAAATTGGCAAAATCTTAGGTATCGATATTGACAAGGAGAATCCAATCCTTATCGATTCGATTGGTGTGATCGGTGAGAATGCAGTTCCTTAATGAATTTGCTTAGTTTGAATGTAAGGGGTTTAGGCGGAATCCATAAAGTTAATTGGGTTAGGCGGCTTAAACTTAAATTTGATTGTTCTTTTATTGGTATTCAAGAAACTCAACTCGTGGATACTAGGGAAATTAATACTACGGGATGTTGGGGGCGAGAGTCGTTTGGTTATGAAAAGTGGAGGCATATGGGAGATCGGGGGGACTTCTTAATATTTGGAAGTCTGACTTATTTGTTTTGCAAGACGTTGTTAAGGGCAGAAACTTCCTAATTACTTTCGGTAATTGGAAAGGGATTCCGGGAGAAACCTTGATTGCTAATATATATGGGCCATATCAGTTGTCGGAAAAGAAGCAGTTGTGGGAGGATTTGTGTCGCATAAAAATGACCAGAGGCGATACGTGGATATTCCTTGATGATTTTAACTCTGTTAGGTGTAAAGAAGAGAGGCTGTACTCTCAATTTTGTGGTCTGGATACTTTATGGTTCAATCGATTCATCGAGGAGGCTGGGTTATGTGACATTAGAATGGGAGGTCATAGATTTATGTATGTATGTGCTTCAGATCTCAAGCTCAGTAAATTGGACCGTTTTCTTGTTTGTCGGAATTTCGTTAATCGATTTCCTCATGCGACGGTCACTGCTCTTCCAAGGGAGCTATCTTATCACTGCCCGATTCTCCTTAGAACCAAGAATGTTGATTTCGAAAAACTCCCTTTCGGTCCTTCAATTCCTGGATGCTTCGTGAAGACTTTGAGAAGATTGTTACTGATGCGTGGTCGTCTTTTTCGGGGTACGGTAGACCAGGTAGCCTTCTTTCGGCAAAGCTTAAATTCCTCAAAAAAATAAATAAGATCTGGAGATCTAGCACTTTCCTAAAAGAACAAGAACTACTGTCCGAAGCAAAAAAGAAAGTTCACTTTCTGGATTTATGCGCCGAGCAACGGATTTTGACCCAAAGTGAGATTGATGGTAGAAGGGAGGGCCTTAAAGTCATTGCCGATTTAGCGAAAGCGATGTCGTCAGATTTAAAACAAAAGGCTCGGGTGAAATGGATTATAGATGGTGATGAAAACTCTCGATTTTTTCATGGTTTTATAAGCATCAGAACCAGAAAAAATCAGATTCATGGTCTTTAAATAGATGGAGGTTGGGTAACGGATGCCAAGGATTTAAAGCAAGTTGTTTTTAGTTTTTTCAAAGAAAAGTTTCATGATCGATGGCCGGAGAGACCCAAGTTGATTAGCAATCAGTTTAAAAAACTCGATCCCGGGGTTAGCGCTTATTTAGATTCGGATTTTTCCACTTTCGAGATTAAAGAAGCGTTTGCGTTTATCAAAAAGTTCTGGAATGTGATTCAAGTTGATTTTATTAACATTATTAAAGACTTTGAGAAGAGGGGCACTCTTGATCATGGTTGTAACTCCTCTTTCATCGCCCTCGCGGCTAAAGTTAAGGATCCATTAAAAGTTGGGGACTTTAGACCCATTAGTCTTAATGGTTGTATGTATAAAGTTATTGCTAAAATCCTCGCAAATAGACTAAAAGGGGTCATAGGTGTGAATATCGGCGACGAGCAATCGGATTTTGTGGGAGGAAGAAGTATTCTTGATGGACCTCTTATTGTTAATGAGGTTTGCTCTTGGGCCAAAAAGAAGAAAAAGAAAATTCTCCTCTTTAAAGCGGATTTCGAAAAGGCTTTTGATTCGATAAATTGGAGCTTCTTGGAATCCATTATGGCTCAAATGGGATATGGGGTATAATGGAGGAAATGGATTAAAGGTTGTTTAACTTCGGCAAAGGCGTCGGTATTAGTTAATGGTTCCCCCACCTTGGAATTTTCCTTAGAAAAAGGCGTTAGGCAAGGCGACCTCTATCGCCTTTTCTCTTTATTATGGCAATGGAAGGTTTAAATGTTATCATGAAAGTTGCTCGTGATAAAGGAGTCTTCAAAGGCAATTCTTTACCAAAGGATGGGTCTACTTTATCTCATCTTTTTTACGCGGACGATGCTCTTTTCATGGGGGAGTGGTGCTTGTCCAATATTCAAAATCTAGCTCGATACTTAGATGTTTTTATGTTGTATCCGGGCTTAAGGTGAGCTTTCAGAAATCCCGGGTCTTTGGTATCGGAGCACAAGAGGAAGAATTAATAGGTGGGCCTCTCCACTTGGATGTGAACCGGCGACCCTCCCTTTCATTTACCTCGGCATCCCGGTGGGTGCTATCTCATTAAAAATTGGAAGCCAGTGATGGATAAATTTAAATCTGAACTTTCAAATTGGAAAGCTAGAAACCTTTCGTTTGGAGGTAGACTTACTCTCGTTAAAGCGATGTTAGGGAGCCTCCCCATTTATTACTTCTCCATACTTGTTGCCCCGAAAGGTGTGATAAACACCCTCAAAAAGATTAGGAGGCAGTTTCTTTGGGGTGGTGATGATCTTAAAAACAAAATTAATTGGGTTTCTTGAGAACAAGTAATCGCCCCTAAAAAAGTTAGGGGTCTTGGGGTCGGTTCTCTTAAAGCTTTTAACGTTTCTTTAGTAGTTAAATGGTGGTGGCGGTTACGATCGAATAAAGATTGCATTTGGAGTAAGGTTATAAATAGTTTCCATAATTTGGATTCGAGGTCGGAAAATGATATTTCTTCAAAATCCATAACCGGAGTTTGGAATAATGTGGCTGGGATCAAGGAGACCTTATCGAAAATGGGTGTTGGGTTGGATAAGATTTTCTACAGGCATGTTAGATCTGGGGATAAAACTAAATTCTGGCTTGACATTTGGATCGGGAGTGCTACCCTTAAGGAACGTTTCCCGGAGCTGTACGCCGTGGAAAAAATAAAAAAATGCAGCGTTGCGGATAGAGTTAAATTGGGATCTTTCTCGTGTAATTAGAGATCTACGAGATCTGTGTGCACTCTCGGCCCACAGATCCAAAGTTTAACTTCGATTCTTGGCCGGTTCCAGCCTTTTTCGGGGCCTGATAAGTGGACGTGCCTGTTAAGCTCGGACGGAATTTATTTGGTGGAAGCCTTGAGGCGTAAGCTTGATAGCGTCGAACCTCCGTTGGTAGATTGCAAGCTGAAATGTTTCCATGAAGTTCCGATAAAAGTGGGGTGCTTTGTTTGGAAGGTCTATTTATCCCGTATCCCGACGGCTAGAGAACTCTTAAATAGAGGTATTTCGATCCCCTCGACAATCTGCGTTTTATGCCAAGAGGACAAAGAAGACTGCTGTCACTTATTGTTGGGTGTAATTTTGCTAAAGGTGTCTGGGAGAGGGTCAACAGGTGCTGCAACATTTCGCCCAAAAACATCGATAGTTTCGACACTTTGATGGAGTTCATTAACTCTTGGAGAGCTTGTGAGAAGAAGAAAATGACTTTCACTTGTATTTGCTACGACACTTTGTGGTGTATTTGGAAGGCTAGGTGTAACCTCTAATTTAGATCCGAAAGGATTCTGAGGACAAAGTGGTAGATTTCATTAAAAGTTCGGTGTTCTTATGGTTTAAATATAGGAGATCAGATCCTCTCAAAAATTGGAGAGAGTGGTGTCTTGATCCTCTCATGTACATGTAACCCCTGTTTTCTCCCCTCGGCTTCGTTTTTGTGCCTTGGGTTTGGTGTGTTAATAATATGGCCGGTTCCAAAAAAAAACTTGTAATCTTGATGGTTAATTAATATTAATTAATAAACGGTACTTGATGCAAAATAAATAGTTTTTAAGAGTTTGTCTCAAATGTTTGTAATATAGTATAGATATGTTTATCAGTTTATTCTGAGTTAATTTTATAAAAATCAAATATATTAAAACATCTCTAGCAGATTTTTATAACTTTTTGAAAACAAAAAAATCACTAGTTAAAATTTTTTAAAAATATTATATAAAACTTCAACAGATCCTTTTGTTTAAAGATTTCAATATTCATTTTATTATTATTAAAATATTTTATAAATTTAATGTCTCAATACACGTTTGAAATAAAGTTTATATAAAATAAAAATGATTTACTTTTTTGGTGGAAATGACTAAAAAATCAATTTCTTTCTACATATAAAGTTTTAGGAAAATTATCTAAAATTAAAATTCTTTATTATAGAAAACAATATAAAAGATCTTTTGGAGCAAAATAAAGAACTAAAACTCCATTTTGTCCATTTTAGATAATATTTAAGAGATGTGAAAAAATCTCCAACAAATTCTCTAGAATGGAGAAGTTGAAGTTTTTGCTTTCTATTTTGTTCCAACAAATTCTTTATATTGTTCTATAAAATAGAGAAATCTAGGAAAATCTTGAAGTTTAGATAATTATCTTAAACTTAACTTGTTGAAAGAAAAATTAAATTTTTATTCATTCTCATCAATAAAGTTGAATTATTATCATGAATAAAGAAAAATCTTGAAGTAAATTACATGATTGGTCCCCATGGTTTACACTTAATAACACCGTGCGTCCCTATTTTGAAATAATTATGGATTTGGTCCCTATGGTTTACACTTTCACACGTTCTTGGTCCCTTTCCACTAACATCGTTAACATCATCTGTTAAGTAGGTTAAATTAAAGGATAATTTAGTTTTTTATCACTTTTTAATTTGATATTAAAAACTTTTGTATTCATTTAAAAATCACATTAACCAAGAATGTAGGGAGACTAACCACAGAGACCACAATAAACTAATGAACTCCCATCCGACACGACCTCCCCTCCTCCGACGAACGCCCTCGATGAACTCTCATCTCCTCTCCCAATGAACCCCACCCCCTCCTTCCATGAACGTTGCTCTCCCGTTTTGATACATCGTCGAATCGTAGACGCACATTTTGATCCATCTCCGGCGAATCTCAAGAACTACCCAGATCCAGGCGATTCGAAGAGGAACTGAACCGAGATCCATCTACGGAGAATCTCAATAGAGCAACCCAGATTCAGTCAATGAACACCAGAACTGAAATTTTCTTCTGATTTGCCTTAAGCTTCAATCTTTAAGCACAAATTATTACCAATTTTGGAAATTTAAGTATTCAAATTTGAAAAGAATCGGTTTCTTGAAGTGGATTTCTTGAGTTTTTGTTGTTCCTTAGCTACTTGATTGCTTTTAAGCTAAAATTATTATCAATTTTGGGGATTTAAGTATTCAGACTTCATATTTATGAGTTTCTTGAAGTGGGTTTCTTGAGTTCTTGTTGTCCTTAGCTATTTGATTACCTACAGCTTGAATCTTCAAGCTCAAATTACCATAAATTTGGAGATTTAAGTATTCAGACTTCATATTTTTTAGTTTCTTGAAGTGGGTTTCTTGAGTTCTTGTTGTTCATAAGCTACTTGAAGCTCAATTTTGGATCTTTAAGTTTAAACAGTTATCAATTTGGAGATTTCAAGTATTCAGATTTTCAAGAAATGAGTTTTTTGAAGTGGGTTCTTTTAGTTCTTCTAAGTTCTATTTGTATACAGTCATCCATCATTTGGTTCATTCAGTCCTAAAGATAACTACTTAATTGTCTGTGGTTCTTCCCAAAATGTGACTTATCTTGGTCAGACCTATGTTCTCGATTCAGACCCATCATCAGTCGTTGCTCTAAAGACCCAAAAGAGTTCGAATATAATCGATTCAAATTCCAGTGTTCCGTTAGCGCTCCAACAATCTGCCCGAATGTTCACCACCACGGAACACAGGCCCGAATGGAGTAGATCGTGTATTGATATTGTGTATTGGGCATATGTGCTCCATTCAAGATCGTCTTCCACAAACATTTCACGATTTGCTCCATGGGGGCGGTTCCAAGCTGCTGCCAAAAACGTAGGAGATGAGGGAGGTTTCAAGTCGTTGTCGGAACCGTTAGGATGGTGCAAGGTTCGATCGAAGACACACAGGGACGGTTCGATTTCACCATCTCAGACGGTACTATTTCATGATATGGTTTGATTAAAGTATAAATGTGAGAGAGATAGGAGTGGGCGTGCAGTCAATAAAGGTGCGTGTATGGGTGTTGAGTTTGGTCGATAGGTGTGTCGGCGATGGAGGTGGTCGGCGGGTCTGGGTTCATTTCACGATCGAAAGGTGGTTTATGTGGTTTCAAATCTATCGAAACCTAATATCAGTAGGTTAGCAACAAGTGAGGGATAGTTTTGGTAGTTTATTAATCATGGAGTAGGGAATGAGTGAGGGTGTTGATGGCGTTTATGGTGGGAGGTGGGTTTGGGTGACGACGATGGTGAGGTCCCTGTGTTTGTGTTATATATACATATATGTGGATATATATGTTTATGCCGGGGAAGGTGACGGAAGCAGGTGAAGAAAAAGCTTCAAAATTACCATTATTCATCTCCAAAAAAGCTTTGAAAGTCAAAACGGTGAAGAAAATAGAGGGGGCAGGTGTGGGAAAATCTTGATGACTTGATCAGTGGTGGTGGTAAAGATTTTAGTTGGTAGAACGTGAAAAAAAATGATCGAAAAAAAAATGCAAAAATATGGCCAAAACTTGCAAATCTGATCTAGGTTAATGATGGTGTCGTCGGAGATCTGTTGTCGCTGGATATCTGCAGTCGCCGGAGATGATGGCGTTTGGGGCCTAGGGTGTTCATGTTGGTCTTTCATCTTTGTTAATTAATGATATATGTACATGTATATATATATATATATATTTTAATAAATGAAAGGAAATAATTGAAATGACTTAATTGCCCTCCTCATTAACTTACTTGACAGAATCAGCTAATGGTGTTAGGTTCAGGGACCAAAGACGTGTGAAAGTGTAAACCATAGGGACCAAATCCATAATTAATTCAAAATAGGGACGTACAGTGTTTCAATGTGTAAACCACAAGGACCAATCATGTAATTTACTCTTATTATTATATATAATTTTTTTATAAAATTTACTAGGAGGATAAATTTATAGAGTATTTTAGTAAATATAAATCTTGAAATCTCTAAAATAAATAATCTGTTGGAATTAATGTAATTATTTTTAAAGATTGTAACTTTTAATTCTCTATTTTGAAGAAATTGCGACGAATCTACTGGAGATGTTGCATCTCCATCTTATAAAAAATTGTATGAATATATTCACATGTCATCACTATCCAGTTTTTAGAAACCGGATTTAAAAACAATATATATCAATATAGGGGTTAAATCAAGACATTAAAAGTTTCAAAACCGTGAGAACCGATCTAAGCCTTAATTTGGTTTTGATTATATGATTTTAATTCAAAGCCTTTTTTAACTAAAAAATGGCATAATCGTAATTTTAGTAACAAGATTCACTATATGAAACATACATATTCATTCACCATATGAAACACACCATAGATTCGTCTTATGAAAACATAGATTCACCATATGAAACATATATTAATTCACCACATAAAAAACGTATTAACCTTATTTTACCTCATGAAATAAAACACAATTTTGATAAATATGTTATTTCCCCTATGCGATACAACATAATATTCATACACATGTTATTTCACCATATGAAATCAAAAAATATTAATAAACCCACAGTGGTGTTCACAAAGAAAAAACATAAGATGAAGATGGATGTGGTGTAAGGTTTCTAGTGAATAAATAGAAGAGAGAAGATGGACGGAAACCATGTAGCTCGTCGTTCACCACCACCTGCACCACCCTTCCTCCTCCTCCCGTCGATCGATCATCACACCTCCGGTACTCTTCCCCTTTGATCCATATATTTCAGTGACCCTGATGAAACCCTTCCCCCTTCCCTCATTGCGACTCCAATGAAACCTTCCCTTCCACCATACGGCTCCGATGACCCCCCCCCCCTGTAACCCCGATGAAACCCTTCCCAACGATGAATATTTTTTCGTTGGGCGTAAACGTTTTTCACCAGAGATGAATCAGTTTTCAACGACGGTGATGAGTAGAAGGTAATACGAAATCAGATGCTTTTCGTCTTCGATTTCTTGAGGATCTTTATGAGTGTGTATGAGTATGATTTATACTTTTTATCTTCAATTTCTTTGAAGATCTTTATGAGACCTATGTGATGAGGATGATTTCTTAAGGATCTCTGTGAAATCTGTTGGGTCGACAAAAGTCACCGGCGATGGGTCCTGGTAGTCGTTCCCGGAAGCCGACTCCTACTCCGGATTCGTCACCGGTAAAGCATCATGTTTGTGGAGAGAAAGATGATTCTTGTAGAGAGAGAGAGAGAGAGAGAGAGAAAGAGATGCATCGATGTAGTGGTGGTTTACAATCTGATTAGATTGCTACAAATTACTAGTTTGTCCTTGGAATCCCAAATTACACATGAGATTAGACAAAGTGTTAACAATTATTACAAATATGCCACCATTTATAATAGTCTTTGATTGAAACCCTTTAATTATTGAGATTAGTCCCACGGTTCACAACCTTTGTGGTTTTCATTTGATTATCACCCTATCAATATATGTATAAAATCAAAAAGAATTAAATACCAATTCTTTATTTAATTTGTTTGTTTGAAAAATTAATTATATTTAAAACATTTTTTTAAATATTGAGATAATCTATGGAGTTTCAAAACTTAATTAATATGAGTTTCAAAACCCTTCAAGTTTTTTTTATTGTTTATAAAAGATGTTTTGATAACCCAATTCTTAAGTATGCTATTATTGGACTCAAGATTGAAAATTGTTGGCTTGGAAGGTTTAGGGAAGGTTTAGGGCTCTAGGCCCATTGTATAAGTATGTAGAGGAGGAGGGTTTACCTAATTTTCACCTCATTCGTGAAAAATCAGCCTCCTAGTATGTGTGGGTTTGTGTATACGTGAAGAGCAACAAGAAGGTTTCAAGGTGAATTGCATTTTAGAGAAGATATCCAGAAGAATTCAAGGGTGTTGAGCAAGTATTGGAGTTCTATTTTGGATTCATCATCTCTAAGGTACAACTTTTCTCCTCCATAGCTTGGTAACTTCATTGATGGAGATTTTAGTTGATTTAGGGGATTTGAATTTCTATTTTGTGTCTTAAAATGGATGAGATAAATGGGTTTTAATGATAGAATACTTTAGATGAATTCAATCAATAAATTCCATCTAGAAACCAAATATTGTTTGTGATTTCAATCAATAACCAAGGATTTCAAGTTATGATTCACCATTTTGGGTTTCTTGGTTGTTAATGATAAATTAATCCATTCTAGAACATGTTTTAGTGTTTGCATTGTTATTGGATAAATCCTCATGTATTAGGAATAAGTATGGTTGATTTTAAGCTTTTAAAATTGAGTTTTGGTCATTGGAAAAAGGTTTTGGGGGAAAATTTCGTAGCTGTGTAGAAAATGGGGAAAACCGACACCAAATAGTGGCTGATGCGGGTAGCCACGCGACTTGCCCCCGGGAAAAGTCACGTCAGTCTCTGTTTGGCCCGGTTTGGTTTGGTCCGTTTCTCTTTTCAGGCTAGATGCAAGACATGAGTTAGGGGTTTATGGTAGGGATGTTGAGGGATGGTTTTAGGATGTTCTAAGGTGGTTTAACACCAATTTTATGGCGTCCAATTCAGGTGTTCGGTTTGGAAAGATTAACCGTTTTAGCGTGTTGAGCGGTTTGTCACATCACAGGTGAGTTCCTTTGACTTAAACTACACTTTTTCTCAAGATTTATTTTACAAACTGATTATGGTGATCTAAATTGGAAGCATGCTAAATGTTTTATACTCATTTCGGTTTACATAAATGTTGGATGATGAATTGGCCTAAATATCACGATATGCCTAACTAAATTGGACATGTACATAGGTGAGTGTGTGTACCTCGAGATAGTGTAGATCTCTTGGGAGTTATATCTTGTACATTTCGAATCCGTTTTGGATGTACGTTGGATAGGTACCTTTCATGGGACCATTTAGTGTATCCGCATGTGGAATTGTGCGGAACACGAGTATTAAGTCACATGTGGAATTGTGTGACTAGCTTTGGCTTTTTCTACGATCCTTGTGCATGGTCCCGTGTTTGAATTACTTGCTTCCTTATTTTACAACTTATTTCTTCGGATTTAAGTATTATTTATAACTGCGATTTATTTGAGAATTCACTAGACCTTGTGGTCTAACCCTCGCTTTTCAAAACTAAAACCATTTTCAGGTAAGGGATTTGTTGAGAGCTCTTCTAGGAGCAAGGGGAAGCTTTGAGTCGATGGCTAGATAAGGATCAGATGGCTTAGTTAGTTAGAAATTTTCAGCTGTTGTTGTGTTTTCCGCTGCAAGCCTTGGGTTGTATTGATTAGTAGATTTGGTATAATTTGGGACCGTTGTGAAATATTTCATGTTATTGCTATTTCGGATTTTGGGTTATTTCATATGTATAATAAGAAAAATTATAAAAATTTAAAATTTTGGTATATATTTTTTTCATCCCAAAATAATGTCCACGACGATAATGACACACAGTTTTAAGAATGTGTAACTGTTACACTTTTTAAATAACTAAATGACGTTTTTACCTTTGATAAAATATATATATATATGTTTTCTCCATCTCATACTTAAGGGTAAAATGGAAAATTGACAACTTACTTTTAAAAATTGACACTTATTTTAAAACAAATAAAAATAATAACATCGAGACTTAATTTAGGATGGATAAAGTATTATTTAGAAAAGTTATATGAATATCCCCTCCTATAAAACCTACTTTTTTCATAGTCATCTACACTAAAATATAAATAATTCTTGAAAACAAAATGATATTTTTTAACCGCATTCATAATTTTTTAACCCTTTGATATTTCTCTGTTACTCTATTTATTTTTCTATTTTAATTATATTATTTATTTAATAATATATTAATTAATATACCTATTTTTGATATTATAAATTTAATAGTAGTTTTACGATTAAAAACATCTAAATAGCCTTTAGGATTACTATTTTAATAATTATATAACTTTAATAAAATTTTATTTACATTTGTATGTAGTATAAAATTTTATTGATATTTACCTAGTTTGAGTCTTTATTAATCTCAGTTTCAATCAGCTAACAATGAATCTAAATAATTAGAACAACAATGTAGAGATTAAACCATCATGTATATTGAATAGCCTCTCATTCTACAATATATCTTTTCCTAAGAATATTACAGTGAAAGTTCTTGTTGGAGTTCTTACTACTAACAACCATTACAATGTATTTGTACCATTCACTTAATTAGAATTGAAACTATAATTAAGCTCCTCTAATGTTGACTACTGTTGACAATGTTAAGTTTAAGCTTTAACTTCTTTAGACATCAATCTCCGTGATCTCGGATACAATAGTATTTGATCTAACAATCTCCCCCTTTGTATTCAATATCACATTCTTCAAAACAAATCCATTTGTCTTCACTTCAATCAATATTTAATATAAACAATCTCCCCCAATGAACATGACCATACTTTGTCAACATTTGAATAAAACGAATCTGAAAAATAACAATCTCTCTTTTTTAACAAACAGAAACTTCAGATCAAAATCTTCATCTCGAAACCATCTTGAAATAATGTAATAACCCAAATCCATATTGTTTGCATAATTTGGGCTTAGTCTAGTGGATGGTTTTTTATCTGATTTTTAGGACCCAAATCAAATTTCTTGGGGGGATTAGGTAGAAGGGTCCTTTCAATCTCCCTCATTTGGAGGGTAGCAATGCAAAAGTGTAGTATGTGTTTTAGAGAGAAAACGTGAAGGAAGGAAGGAAAGAATTGGGAATCTGGAGCAATCTCGATGTGCAATCATTGTTAGGAGTCATATTCTTCAAGGTATGAACTCTAATCCTTAAGTTATTTCTAATGAGGGTTTTTTAGCTTCCATTTGTTTGGTGGAAATCATAACCTTGGGTATTTCTATAGAAAACTTGGATGAATCATATTTTAGAGTGATATTGTTATTTCATCCATGAATCTCTTATGAAAACTCATTTCCTTTCTTAGTTTCAAGTTGTCAATCAAGGGCATCAAAACTTGGAGTTTTAAATCATGATTTTGATTGGGAAATGTTGCATTAAATCAACTTTGATTATGAGTTTGAAGTTATTTATTGGTTTAGACCATAAAAAATATCGAATATTAAGTTTTTAGACCTTAAAACATCGAGTGATATTATGTTTCGCTGATTTTGGCCATGGGGATTTTTGGGCAGAAATCGCACAGACCTGATCAGTGAAGAAAGCAGGTTTCATGCGGGTTCCATGCGGGTTTACATGCGGCTTCCATGCGGGTTTTCAGAAATTGTTGGCTTTTGCTTCAGTTCTCGTTAAGGACTAGTAGTGGGGTGTTGTTTAGGGGATTCTCTTAGGGACTTAAGGGAATAGTTTCTAAGGTAATTAAGAGGGTTTAACACCACTTTTATGTTGTCTAATTCAGTTGTTCGATTTGAGCTTAAGTAGCCTTTAGGCTCGGGTTAAGGTGTTGATTCGTCAGGTGAGTTTCCTTGACTTTAAACTACAATTTTGTCAATGGCTTTACATGCTACACTGATTATGGTATTTCTAAATTAGAAGCATGTTAAATGTTTTAAAGTTCAATTGGTTTATATGAATGTTGGATATTTGTATTGGCTTATATATCGCGATATGCCTGTTTAATTAAACATGTATATTGGTGAGTAGTGTATCTTGAGATAGTGAAAATCTCTTAAGAGTTATAAACCGTACATCTCGAATCCATTTTGGGTATACGTTGGATAGGTACCCTTCTTGTGACCGTTTGGTGTATCCGCATGTCGAATTATGCGGAACACGAACATCATGTCACGTGTGGAATTGTGTGATGACCTTTGGCTTTTTCTACCATCCTTGTACATGGTCCACTGTTTGGTTTACTTGGCTTTCATTTTTACAAAACCTATCTCTTTTGGATTTAAGTTCTATAACTACGGTTTATTTGGGAATTCACTAGACCTTTTGGTCAAACCCTCGCTTTTCAAATAGTAAAGGGCAAGGGGAAGATTTGAGTCGATCTCTAGAAATGGATCGAAAGATGTAGTGAAGTGGCTTAGGTAGAAATTCTCAGCTTTTGTTGTGTTTCCCGCTGTGAACCTTGGGTTGTATTGTTAGTATGTTTGGTATAATTTGGGACCGATGTGAAATATTTCCTGTTATTGCTATTTCGGATTTTGGGTCTTTACAAATGGTATCAGAGCCTTAGTTCAAGTGAATTAGGTGACCGAAAGGTGCCTAGTCTTAGATTATAAGATTTGGAAACACGTCTGAGATATAGGGAGCCGTAGAGAAAGACTCAACAAGGACACATTATACGGTAGTAAGACCTCAACAACGACACATTATACGATAGTAAGTACTCTCATGTAAGGTAAGTTTAGGATTACATCTGGCCAATGTAATTTTGAATTTACCGGTACATGTGTATGCTTAAATCACCTTATTAACCTAGAACTATTGGATTAAGCGTTTTTATAGATGTATTTCGGTATTAGAATTTATGTCGTTTATGAAATAAAGTTGTAGGTTTTAGGGAAGTCGCCGTTGAGTATCAATAAATTGGTTTGGGGTAAAACTTTAGAGAATCAAATAGGGAAGTAGAATAGTATAAGAGTATACTCCAATCTTTTGAAAAATCTCCGGTCATGATATTGTTTATATTTATTGAATGACATTGAATGGAAAGATACAATTGGAAGTTGGATAATTTTTATGAATCACTTGACGTGTCAGTCAATGATGAATGTAATGAAGAGGGTCAGAGATGGATAAAAACGTCAATTCAGGAAGGGAAGTAAAAATATGGAAAGGATTGGCTAAATACCTTATAGAGGTCAAAGTTATTGAAACTGGACGGTCATTACGCTAATGACTATATTAGAAATAGTATTAGAAGGGTACTCGAGCATACCATCGAGAGCGTGTTCCGAAAGTTCCGTTGATCGTGGAAACACAATGGTTCGCTTATAGCTGTAAAATAGGTTGCCAAAGCAAAACCCGTAAGCAAGTTATGAGTAAAGTGTCTTCAACCGTATGACGAGTTTCATGCATCATGTTTTATTTATTTATTTACGAATGGCACAAGTATAACACATTAGGCAGATCCCATATTGGCCGTGGACAGGAGTAATTCTGGTTCATAAGTAAACCTTGGCCTTCCTAAACACAACGCGTTTTGGGGCCACACGCAAGGCAGGTTCTTGGAACTCTGTGGTTAAGCGTGCTTGGGTGGGAGTAGTACCAGGATGAGTGACCCCCTGGGAGGTCCTCGCCAGGTCGCCAGAAACAAATCCGTGCGGCTTAGGCCAAAGCGGACAATATTGTGTCGTGGTAAGGCGGGGTGTTACAAATGGTATCAGAGTCGCTTCTGTGTCATTCGGGATGTGGGGCAAACCTCATCGAGGACGATGAGTCCCTAGGGGGGTGTTTATAACACCTTAGGCAGATCCCATATCGGTCGTGGACAGGAGTGATGATGGGTTCATAAGTAAACCTTGGCCTTCCTAAACACAACGCGTTTTGGGGCCACACGCAAGGCAGGTTCTTGGAACTCTGTGGTTAAGCGTGCTTGGGTGGGAGTAGTACCAGGATGGGTGACCCCCTGGGAAGTCCTCGCCAGGTCGCCAGAAACAAATCCGTGCGGCTTAGGCTAAAGCGGACAATATTGTGTCGTGGTAAGGCGGGGTGTTACAAATGGTATCAGAGTCGCTCCTGTGTCGTTCGGGATGTGGGGCAAACCTCATCGAGGATGATGAGTCCCTAGGGGGTGTTTATAGCACCTTAGGCAGATCCCATATCGGTCGTGAACAGGAGTGATGTTGGGTTCATAAGTAAACCTTGGCCTTCCTAACCGCAACGCGTTTTGGGGCCACACGCAAGGCAGGTTCTTGGAACTCTGTGGTTAAGCGTGCTTGAGTGGGAGTAGTAACAGGATGGGTGACCCCCTGGGAAGTCCTCGCCAGGTCGCCAGAAACAAATCCGTGCGGATTAGGCCAAAGCGGACAATATTGTGTCGTGGTAAGGCGGGGTGTTACAACAAGTCACTCCATAGTGAAAACATATTCATGAATGTTGAGTTTCATGGTTTTGAAGAACAAATTGTTACATTTAATTATGGAGTTTATGTTTTAAATACACGAACTTATTTTCGTTGCACATCGCATCATGTAAAAATATTTATATACGTGCATAATCCCAAGCTGATTTTATCCCGATTACAGAAGTCACAAAAACACTTTTGCACAGGTTTTGTTATTGGAATTTGCATGAGCATGCCATCATTGTTGAGTCATCTAGTTTGAGTAAATAAGCATGTGTTTTCATAGCCACATACAGGGATTTTCTTAAAAGCAAATTCATTTTATACCGAAATTGTTTGGATCATAAGATCAAAGTTTTGTCTTTTGGTCACATGTGAATGGCCTTTGAGATCTTTGAATAAGACTACCCAGTTATGGTGTTAGAGTGTCATGCACACACGGGTTTGTTGCACGATTACTACGTTCATTAAATTTTGAGCTACGAAACGATTTTATTAGTATCCATGTATAGTGTCATCATGCATGAACGTCATGAACTCGCTGGTATTTTAGTAAGTTAGCCATTCAAAGGAAAATGCACTTCTAGACAAGGACTCGAAAGATTTGATCCGTCATTTGGGATGGTGGTCAAGTGATGATCATTGTTTCTAGTTGGTAAAGGTCGATGCATAATGGAAATACGAGGTACTAAATTCAGGCTTGGCATCGTTATCTGGGTTTAATTTCTTTTGCTTCGGGTTATCAAGATGCGATTAAGTGGTGAATATGTAAATACATAAATAATCGGGAACCGCAAGGTACTTTGAGTAGTAGGATGTGGTATTGATGAAGACCGTTGTGCGAAGAAGTAGATGGATTTACATATCCAACTTGTGTTAAAATGCCAAGGGCGGTGTGGCTATTAGTTTAGGTGACATTGTGATTCTACTCTACTAGCAAGAAGGAAAATTCAAAAGTATTAACATCAATCTATGATGTGATGGGATTCGTAAATGTGAAACCTTTTGGTAAGTGTCCTTATGACGTTGTATGGTCAGTGAGATATCAGTATGTGCCTGATTTTTGGTTTTGTAGATATTGGTTAGAATGATTGTTGTTGGTTCCACTAAATGTTGGCATGAAGCCGAAAAGTAAGAAATAACTCCGATGTGATTATTTTGTTGATGCTATTCAAGAATAAATAAATGTTCGAGAAAGTTACAGACTTAACGTTTGAATAAACTATTTGGTGTGTGTGAATAGAAGTTATATGTTAAGTATATTTGGGGGAAGTGACTTTTTTTGGAGGATGGTGCATTATACACGAATTAATATTGTGAAATTATGCGAAGTACAAAGCTTTATGTCGCATGTTGAATTGTGCGACAAAGTTGTATGATCGTATGAAGTATAAGTCCTTGTACCGGTTTGTGTATCTAACTCGATGCCAATGGATGTATGTGGGATGGTGGTTTGCATGAGAGAATAGATTTCCTTGGGTTACTTGAACTTGTTTCTTGTAGTTGCAACGATTCTTTTAGCTAGTGATTTTGTCGGGTTGATCATGCGAGTGTGAAGAAGTGACTTCTGTGGGTAGCCATCCTTGGAAAGGATATAGGTTTGTGAGACTTTATATTTGATCATATGTGTTTGAGGGAAATAATGCAACCATGGAAATCTTTTGTCAATGGATTGATGTTGAAAATTTTAGAGCCAAGAATGCGTAATATTATGCTTGTGCGAGCTCAATGAGAAACATATCTTAGGTAATCCGATCGCTCAGATTATGAGGTGAGGGTAATCTTGTTAAAAGAATTAGTAAGGATTGTGGAGGGTGATGGAACTATGTGGTACAGTTAGGGGAGAGGATGTGGTTGAAAATAGATTATGATGATGCAATAGGAACGTACGGTTTTGATGCGTAAAGTATATATGAATGCATGATCTAGTTTTGAATTGGATTAACAAGTGATTGTGATTTGGTATTTTGAAAAGTTCGACTCTGACAAATTAGTGTCGATACGTACGAGAAAGAGTGGTTCGAATGCGGGGAAATGGTTATAATTTAGTAAATGGCATAGGTAATCATCGTGTAGACTAGTTTGCGACGGTTTATCTGCCAAACTTGGTGTTGCACTTGATTTGAATGTGATCAACGAACCTCTTCGCTCGGGTCGAGTTTATTGGAATGAAAGAATCTTATCACGAAGTTTAAGTACTAGATTAGGTTTAAAGGGTAAGTGTTTGGATATGCAATGTCATCCCCGAAGGGTGAAATCGGGATGACATTAGCTTATTTTGGATCATATAGTGGGTTGATTAATGGATAAGTTTATTTTATCGGCGAAAGGAAACATTTATGGGTTGATGTGTATTTGGTAATCGAGGTGACTAGCTGGGTGGCATCCGGAAAATGATTTTCTGAGTTTATGTGTGAGTTTTAATCACTATGTTATGAGAGCCCTATTAATGCAAGTTGAATTTTATCAACGTTAATTGATGTTCAAGCGTATAGAAAGTCACAGCCTTCTAAGTCGGA
This sequence comes from Silybum marianum, assembly GCA_036898165.1. Taxonomy (NCBI): domain Eukaryota; kingdom Viridiplantae; phylum Streptophyta; class Magnoliopsida; order Asterales; family Asteraceae; genus Silybum; species Silybum marianum. The sequence continues at coordinate 38,480,669 of CM072532.1, read as the reverse complement.
TAGTGTTTGGTTTGGATGCAAGTAAATGAGAAATGGTTTCATGTGGAATCGAAGCCATATTGACAAGAACTCTTTGTCAAGGTTTCTAGGATTTCCTAAAGAGTTTGCTGCAGGTTAAGTGGTTAGGAAGCGACTTTCTAAATCGGTCTATAGTTACTTAACAAGCATCGTCAAAGTATGGGTTGATTAAAATTTTCATCGTTGGAATTTTGATCAAGGCACTTTTGTTGTGACCTTTGATGTCGTATGAGATCATCGGTGTAGTTCTAGTAAAGGAGTAATAAATAAGTGATGGAATTCTATATTAGATGGAGAACACTAGTGTCATCTTTAAGCAGTAGGATGAAGTGAAGTAATCATTTAAACGTTTGGACTTGTTTTTTGCATGAGTCATGGGCTGTAATGGTACTTGGGAAGAGCGTTAGAATTTCAAGTTAGCGTCTCTTTATTGTTAAAAGTGTCTCCGTGGGGAGGGGGGGTAATGCGGCTTGGAAAGAAAGGATAGTTAAATCCTTGTAATATCGGGCCATTCATGATTTTTGGATCAGATTGGAGAAATGCTTAGCAGAAGTGGATATGCCAATACCATTACATGTTGTACAGACAGATGAAAGACTGAATTTCATTGAAGAACCGGAGGTAATAATCGATCGTAAGATTAAGAAATTGAGAAACAAAGAAATCCCTCTTGTGAAGGTGTGATGGCGATTCCACAAAGGGAAAGAAGCAACCTGGGAGACGGAACCGGAAATGAAGAATAAATATCCGTACCTTTTCAGTGAAGGAATTCCGGGGACGGAATTTTGTTGGGGGGGGGGGTATTGTAATAACCCAAATCCATATTGTTTGCATAATTTAGGCTTAGTCTAATGGATGGGCTTTTATCTGATTTTTAGGGCCTAAATCAGATTTCTCGGGGGGATTAGGTAGAAGGGTCCTTTCAATCTCCCTCATTTGGAGGGTAGCAATGCAAAAATGTAGCGTGTGTTTTAGAGAGAAAATGTGAAGGAAGGAAGGAAAGAATTGGGAAGTTAGAGCAATCTCGATGTGCAATCATTGTTAGGATTCATCTTCTTCAAGGTATGAACTCTAATCCTTAAGTTATTTCTAATGGGGTTTTTTTAGTTTCCATTTTGTTTAGGGGAAATCATAATCTTGGGTATTTCTATAGAAAACTTGGATGAAAATGATATTTTAGAGTGATATTGTTATTTCATCCATGAATCTCTTATAAAAACTCATTTCCTTTCTTAGTTTCAAGTTGTCAATCAAAGGCATCAAAACTTGGAGTTTTAAATCATGATTTTGATCAGGAAATGTTAGATTAAATCAATTTTGATTATGGGTTTGAAGTTATTTATTGGTTTATACCATCAAAAACATCGAATATTATGTTTTTAGGCCTTAAAATCGATTTTGGTAAGTTTTGGGTGATTTTGGCCATTTGCATTTTTGAGCATATATCGCGTAGGACTGATTAGTGAAGAAAGAGGGTTTCATGCGGGTTTTCAGAAATTGTTGGCTTTTGCTTCGGTTCTCGTTAAAGACTAGTAGTGGGGCGTTGTTTAGGGTATTGTTTTAGGGAATTAATGGAATAGTTTCTAAGGTAATTAAGAGGGTTTACACAACTTTTATGTTGTCTAATTCGGGTGTTCGATTTGAGCTTATGTAGCCTTTAGGCTCGGGTTAAGATGTTGCTTCTTCAAGTGAGTTCACTTGACTTTAAACTAAATATTTGTCAATGGTTTTACATACTACACTGATTATGGTATATCTAAATTGGAAGCATGTTAAATGTTTTATAGTTTAATTGGTTTATATGAATGTTGGATATTTGTATTGGCCTATATATCATGATATGCCTGTTTAATTGGACATGTACATTGGTGAGTAGTCTACCTTGAGATAGTGCAAATCTCTTGGGAGTTGTATCCCGTGCATCTCGAATCCGTATAGGTACCCTTCTTGGGACTGTTTAGTGTATCTGCATGTGGAATTGTGCGGAACACGAACATCATGTCACACGTGGAATTGTGTGACGAGCTTTGGCTTTTTCTACGATCCTTGTACATGGTCTATTGTTTGGTTTACTTGGCTTCCATTTTTCCAAAACTTATCTCTTTTGGATTTAAGTTTTATAACTGCGGTTTATTTGGGAATTCACTAGACCTTTTGGTCTAACCCTCGCTTTTCAAAAACTAAAACCATTTTCAGGTAATACTTTTGGTGAGAGCTCGTTTAAGGTCATGGGGAAGATTTGAGTCGATCGCTAGAGATGGATCGAAAGATGTAGTGGAGTGGCTTAGGTAGAAATTCTCAGTTGTTGTTGTGTTTTCCGCTGCGAACCTTGGGTCGTATTGTTAGTATGTTTGGTATAACTTGGGACTGATGTGAAACATTTCATGTTATTGCTATTTCGGATTTTGGGTCTTTACAAATAATCTTCAGATGCTTTCTCTTTTGCATTTACAATAGCAAACAAATCTTCAAGCATTTTTTACAATCAACATATAAGCTTTAGATATTTAGGCTTGAAGCTTTGACTTTACGTGTATTAAGCTAGTTACCTGTATATCGTGAAAACATCCTACTTTATTAACAACCAATTCTTCAAACGGTTTGTCTTGTAAACCCAAGGAATCTTTCACAGATAATTCAACAATGAATCTCAGCATTTCAGCACCAAACTTCTTCATCTCATCTACAATCGTTGAATCCAACGCTTTTCAACCTTAGACTCACAAGATTTATATACAATCTATTTCTTCAATAAACAGATTCAACAATATACCAGTCAATCACATTTAATATTCTTCAACATCATATATGGACACTTGATTGTTCCCCCTCAACATTAGCACTTGCTTCTCATGACTTTGAGTATTATCTCTTCCCCGTAACATCTTCATAATCTTCATCTCTTTGCATAGCCATGTTTATGTCTTTGTTCATTTCTTTGATATTATTTCTCCCCCTCACGATGATTCGGAGAATCCTGAGCATCATGAACAATCAAATGCTGAGTTTTCTCTCCCTACAAACAATACAGATATAGTAAAACAAAACATGTTCAACCATATGAGATTTTCTCCCTGTACAAACGAATCATATTTTCTGAAGCATCTTCAGTTAATCTCCCCATTTACATTAATCAAATTTATCTCATTCTCAGAAAAATATCTTCGTCAGAACAAAGTTTCTTTGTCAGACAACTCGCTCCCCCTTAAAAATAGATATTTTCTAAGCAAATTTATCCTTTTTAAAAAGATAACTCCATCACAAGCAACCCCCCCCCCCCTCCCTTGAATAATGGGTAATCGTCTAACACATACACACATTTAGTAACCATTACCACAAAATTTAAAATAATTGTGTGACCTATTTTCAGAGTCAACAATTATGAATCTTTGATAGGACTTCCAATTATCGCAGAAGAAAGTTACAGAACTAACTTCTCAAATTGTTCCGGCATATCAGAAAGATATGCAATGAAATCACAAAGACTTGTGATTGTGTCAAAGAAGATATTATCATAAAGATATGGCTCAATATAGACTAAACGTGCAAAGAAGATGAAGTTCGAAGACCGGAGGTGTGTCTTCTTGTTTCAGTATCTAAATCTTCCTAGTAAAGAATAGATAGATTATATGTTCATATGAAACAGTCATCTTTTATGAGATACTTGAGTAGCTAGGTGGGGTGACACAGGTTATCAACATTGGGTCCATGTCTATTTCAATATCCATCTCTAAAGAATGAGAATGAATAGATTGTGTGGCAACCCGGATAAGTGGCACATTTTAGAAAGAAACAGATTTATTTGTTTTAAGTCCTGCCACACTCTCACCATATTCTTTTAGCTCAAAACTCAATCTCTCAACATTTTCAATTAAATCTCCCTCATTTCAATCTCATATTCAATCATAATTGATATTTATTGATGCAAATCCAAATATATAAACATTTTCAGCTTAAGACTCTGCCCCTTCAAATTCCTTCTAATTACCATTTTATTTCAACACAACCCTTTCAAGATCATCTCAATGATCAAGAAACTATTATATTTACCTAGACTTCTTACTGAAATCTAGTAGATGTGTTTCTTAGGTAGGTCCTTCCGGTTCTGGATTGACCATAGAAAGTTTAAATTTCTTAACACTCACATATATGCATCATATGCTGAATTATTATAAACAAGAGCTGAAACAATGAACTCCAAGTCCTAAACTGATGTGTTCGGAAGTCAAACAAATGAAGTACATGTCCATATCTGATACACGATGAAGGTACAACATTGAAAATATGAGTTCTAAACTGAATTGTTTAGAAGTCGAAACAATTATGAACAGGTTCTAAACAGAAGTGTTTAGAAGCTAACACATGAAATCCTATAATTTCATGTTTAGAAAATGTTTAGAAATGTCAAAGAAACAAATTCAAACGCTAAACAGAATGACTCGGTACACATATTGTTTCGAAAACAATGATTAGAAAATTTAATTCTGACGAACAATTCATAATTATTATTTCTGATAAGAATCGAATCATTTCTGGCATTTTACTATATTAGTGATGCATTTCAAACGAATGTATTTCTACCGAAAATATGAGACATGAAAATAACTAATTCAAGAAAATATAACACATGACAATTCAATAATTAATTAAAAAAATCGAAAAAGAAACAAACACAAATAAGTTTCTCAGAGCCAACTACCATGGTTTGTTAGAAAACAAAATTCATTCACTTACAATATATGGTACTCCCTCTCAAAAACAGCATAATTTTTCAATGTGACGTGAATTCTCTGAATAAGAGCGCACATGATATTTCTGCAAAACAAACTAGAAAGATTTTGGTACCCAACATTTAATAGGCCCTTGAAGGTTAGTTTTAGCTTTGAAGCTATCATTAATTGCGAAATCAGAGATACTATAAGTACCGTACCATTTTTTCACATACCTTTGATTTACAAAATCATGTGTCCCACATGTTGAACAACAAATCCTTTCATGACTAAGACTGATCAACTGATTAGTAAATCTGACAAAACAAGGCAAATCTGTCTTGGATACAAATGACTTTGTATCAACTACATGAGATTTATATGGTTTGTTTCCACCACTGTCCTATGTGGTTGATTTCTTTATTTAAACCATCTTTACCTTCTTAAAACAATGATCTAAATTATTAACAAAATCATTGTGAAGCATATTAGAATTATGAGTCTAGTACTTTGAAGAACCATTTGATTTGTAATATTTGTTAGAATATCTATTTGATTCAACACTTGAAAAGTATTTATTTATACAAATAATAGTTGGACAGAAATGATCAATTATATGAAACGAACTTGAAGCAGTCTTGTAAGAGAACCACATAATCAAAGTCATTTGAAACAGTACTATAAGGAGAAAGAACAATAGGATTGGACAAATTGAACAAAATTCATCTCGTTCTTTGTCAAACAAACCAAAATTTATTTCTTTTCATCTTCAAGAACTTTTTCAAGATTCTTGATTTTGTCAGACAAAACATTTTTTTCTCCAAAAATCAAATCATATTTCTTTTTAAATTCAGATCTCAAATTCTTCTATGTCACAAGATCAATTTATAATACAAACAATTTCTATGAAAGTTCAACAATTTCCATCTCAAAAACTTTCCCTTCCCTTCTCAAACTCAACTTCCAACTTTTCCTCGTTTCAGATATATGATAGAACAATTCAATAGTCTCCTTCTCAACAAGCTTTCTTTCACGTGTAAAATTCTTCTTTTCATCTTCTAAAATCTTCTAAAGAATAGAAATTTTCTTGGTGAGCTCCAAACTTTTATTCTCAAAATCTTTTCTATCAAGATCAAACTTGCTTCTTTCAATCACCAAAACTTTTCAAAAAAAAATAGAAATTTGTTTTAAAAGTTTACCAATAGTCATCTCACAAGATTTAACTTTATTTTCAAAACCTTTCCTCTCAGTCTTAAACTTGTTTATCTCATTTACAAAAATCTCTCTTTCTTTCTCAAAGAATTTTCTCTCGCTATCTAGAACATTTTCAAGTTCGAATATTTTTTTTTGAAAGTTCAACACTTTTCTTTTCATTTTCGGAATCTTTTCTCTCAAATCATATTTATTTTCAAACTCAAAAATACTTTCTTAAGCTCAAGATAGTTTTTCTCCCAAAAAAATCTTTTCTGCAGCATGCTTTTCTTTCTCTTCTTTTAAACCGTTTGTCCAACTTAAATTGTTAGCATTTTCAGCTGAAACAATTAAAAGAGTATTAAGATTGTTTTCCAATCTTCCATCCAAAGTAGAATTCTCTTTTATAAATATGAAATCAGAGAAGATATTGTTACCAAATTGAATGATCGTTAATCGAAATGAATATCAAAAGATCTAAAAAGTCAAAATTCTAAAAGTCGAAATCAACTATCCCAGATGAAGTATGTCACACATTACTGAGACGAGTAGTAATATATCGCAGATGCTTGATGCGATATACTCTGTTGTCTCACCACACTGTATCACAAGGATGTCGCAGATGTCTTGAAGACCATTTATCGCACAAGCTTTTGTCGCATATAACTTATATCACACAAAACCATCTTTGAACAATAACTTCATTGTGCCATACTTGTGCGATAAACTCGTATATTGCACGATGCTTTATGCGATAACCACGTATGTCGCATACGACTATGTGCGATAAAATAATTGAAGCCCTTTGTTGTGCGAAAAATGGTATTGTCGCACATAGCTTGTGCGATAACCTTGAATATACTCTATGCAATAACCTTGAAGATATACTTGTGCGATAACTATGATGATCATGCGATAACTTTGAATCTTGATCAATTCGAGCCACTTGAAATCACAAAAACTCAATAAAACATGATTATAATTTGACTATGGAGCTCGAAATATACACAAAAACAAATTTAATGAAGACAATTATCACAAATTCTGATCAACTAACAAGATTTAAACCAAAATTTTCAAGAATCAGTGTTCGAGTTCGAACTCTCATAAATTCATCGAATCTTCAAATTTCTTGATAAATTCATCAAATTAATCAAATAAATTGAATTCGAATGATCTCATATGTATACCGAATAGATCTATATAAAAAGATCAAATAAAAATCATTAATATCATCAAAACAGATTCAAAATGCAGTGAACTTTCAAGAACACAAAAGAGTTATAGAATATTCTTCATATCAAATCAAATCATGTTAATTCCAGATATATCTAATAACGATGAATCTAATCAATAATACCAAGAACACCTCAATGGATCTTCAAATCATATGTATATTGATATGAATATTTTTTTCTCTCTACAATTCTCTCTCTCGCTTATACAATGTATGAATATGACAATGAAAGCTTACACAAAGTATATTAGACAAGGGTATTTATAGCTCTACTTTATACAAAGAGTAAACTACATTTAAGCATAATATTGACTTTGTTGACTCACTATGTTGACTTCAAGTTTTGACTTTCTCGTCTTCAATACTGTAATATCGGATACAATATATTTATATCTAACCATCTCCCCTTTGTGTTCGAGATAACACAATTCGGCAAATCAGCTCTAACAATCTCTAACAATCTCCTTCTTTTTTTGAAGACGATCAAACTTTGTCAACAAATAATGTTTTGAAGTTGAAGGGTTGAATTGGGAAGTTGGTTTGACCAACTCGTGATCACCTGTTCTTCTATCCAATGATATTGAAGAACATATGTTTAATCCATATGCATTTTAAGTGAAGACCCCTTGCCTCCACCTCCTCCTTTTTCTTGAATGTATATATATGGCATAACGAATTTTCATAAGATTACATGCAAAAAGAAATATGGCTTGGTCCTTGTGACGTTCCGTGAGAAAGAAAGGGAAAAAAAAAAGATTTTTAAAGTAAGATTTATATTTCGGTTATAAGGTTAAGGTTCGGTTAGTTTCGGGTTTATATCGAGGCTTTGACCGGTAGATTTTTATGGTTCAATCCTTATCGGTTAGAAGTTTCGGTGAGATCGTGGTTGCAGTGAGTTTTTATTATAAACCATTTTCGAACTTAAATGCATATGTTATTAAAAGGTTTGTATTTCGATAATATGTCGAATTGATATAATTGGATTATTATAGTTATATGGGTTAAAGAGTTCGATTATGAGTTGTTGGGATAATTAACACATATGGGCTTTATTTGAGGAATTATTATCAAATGATTTCCTTGTAAAAAAATGTGTTATCCGCGATAGAAACGGAGCAACGTGAATCCGCGATAGAAACGGAGCAACGTGAATCCGCGATAGAAAGCAGCGGCATGTTCGTGATAGATTTGAGGTTAAGAAAATGGTTTTGACAACTAACACTTTTTGTGTAGCAGCATGTTTATGCGAGTCTGATCATGCGAACTCTCGCACAGTATGGTGTGAGCCTCGCTTTTTGTTATGCGAAGGTGTTAACCTCGCACCCTTGTTATGTGAAGGATGTTACACTCACACCTAGACAAATAAGCCTCGCACACATGTTGTGCGAAGGCTGAGAGCGCATGTATCGTGCGAAGTTATGAGAGCCTCGCACACCCTTGTGCGAAGGTTGAGGAACTTGGAGTTATTTATATATTGAAAGATGTTATAGCACAGTTTTATAAAGAAGTTTTCAACTGTATAGTTTTGGGTAATTTTATCAGTTGTCATTTTATAACTGTTTACCAAATCATGATTTATAAACGAGGGAAATTTCTCGTTATATTTTATCGGAAGGGGTTTGTATAAGTCTTATTGTTGGGACGTGAGATGAGAAATATTTAATTTATTTTGAATTGAGAAAATACTATTTTAAATGGTATGAGGTATCAGTTGACTTTTAAATCTAGTTATAGATTTTAGTCAACATTTTCTAACAGAGATTTACTCACTAAACAGTATGGTCTAACTCTCATTTTGTTTTAAAAAATATGCATTTCAGGGTATCAGCTGACCTGACGGTATTATTTACGGGTTAAGGAGGTGAATTATGTCTAGCATGCTATGGATTTTAATTTTAATCTTCATGTTTATCAGATTATTTATATGAATATTATACGCAAAAATTGTTGTCGATTTTTGGCAAATTGTATAGAAGGAGACCCAAATTGTAGCCCCAATGTGGCATCTTAATTATATAATTTGCAGTATTTGTGAGATTGCGGGTTGTTTCATAAACGAAGCAATATTTAATTATATAAATATGTGTGTGTGTGTGCATATATATATATATATATAAAGAGGTTCGTGCGAAGACGGTAACAATTTACGAGAATGTGATGACAATCCTTAGCCAATCATTTTTGTACATGAAAATTTCATGTACAAAATCACATATAATTCAAGTACAAAATCATAAATGATGCGAGCGACTTTCCTTGCGACTTAAGTGGCCCGAAAAGTCACCCGCTACAGTAAGCAAAATCACATGTGATCTTGTGCATGAAAAAACTTCTCGCAATCTCGTAAATTATTATTGTCCTCGTATGAACCCGCTCCTATATATTTATATATATACATACATATATATATATATATTTATAGGGCGATAATCAAATAAAAACCACAAAAAAGTTACAAACTCGTAAAAACCGATATAAAAATAATTTTTTATATTATTTTTTTTCATCAAATGGTAGAATTTAAGATATTATTTCACATCTATGTGATTCATAACATGAAATTTTCACATATATTTGTTTCACCATAAGAACATTTTTTATGCATAGTTTTGGATTCATTAGGTGAATCCAAAAAAACATCACATGTAATTATTTCATACAGCGAACCTAAACATATGTGAAACGCTATCATAAATTATAGGTTTTAATGAAAAAAATCATGTAAAAAATTATATACATACATATATAGGACAATAATAAAATAAAAACCAGAAAAAGGTTAAGGACTTAAGAACTAATCTCAAACATTCAAGGGTTTTAATCAAGGGTTATTAAAAAATAGACATTCAATCTCATGTCTAATTTGAAAAGTTAAGGACAAACATGTAATTTCAACCACTTGCTCCAACCTTTATCTCCATCCTATACCCCACCGCCATCACCAAAATGAATTTTTATGTTTTATCTAATAAATCTTGTTACCAAAATGACGATTATGCATTTTTTTTAAATTAAAAATAGCTTTAAATTAAAATCATAAGATCTAAGATTTAGATCAGTCCTCACAGTTTTCAACATTTTTTGGTTTTTATTTGATTATCACGCTATATATGTATGTATATATTGGAGTAGGTTCTTACGCTAACGTTAACTATTAAAGAAAACAAAAAAAATCATGTACAAAATCATATGTGATTAGCCGTAACTTTTTCCATAACTTAGCCTGCGACAAAAAGTCGTTCTTGTCTATTTTATTGATGTTAGTACAAAATTACATGTAATTTCATACATAAAAAAGGTTTCTTGTTTTCTTTTAATAATTAACGTTCTCATTTAAATCATTCTCTCTATCTTTCTATCTATCTATCTCTCTCTATCTCTCTCTCTATATGTATATATATACATATATATTGACATAAAAAATTCATTTTAGTTAATTTAAATAATATCAATATGTATATAAATTTTTTTCGTTTTAATATATGGATCTAAAACAACTAATTACAATAACTTGTACATATAAATCAGTTTATTATTTCTTTTTTAAATTACGTTATTGACTATCATTTTCTTTTTCTCTCTAATTTAGAAATAAAATTAATGATAAATATATAATTTTATTTGATTAATATTTATTTATATTGACTTGGAACTTATAAAAATCAACTCTCTCTTTATCTCTCTCTCTCTCTATATATATCTATACTATATTATAAAGCATTGACAAAAACTCTTAAAAACAATTTTTTATGCATGCAATATTGTTTATTGATGCATATTACTTAAAATTAAAGATTACAATTTATTAAAGGAAAATTCTTAATTCGTGTAACTAACTATAGATAAACATAATCAAATATAGAATAAATATATGATTTTAAATATAAAAAATCTAGAATATAATTAGGATAATTATTGGCTTCTAACATAATACTTAATTATTATTTTTATAAAAAAATGTATTATTAAACAAAAAATAAATTATTTTGTTATTCAACCTAAATTAAAATATAATAAAAAACTGAATTAAAGAAATTATATAAAACAATAATTTTTAAATGAAACACTAAAAATCATTTTCTCAATACCATTATAACATCAATAGAGACAAAAAAAATAAAATGAAACATTAAAATCAATATGTATATCGCTGCATTGCGCAAGTACCCGTCTAGTATATATATATATATATATACATACACACACACACTTAGATCATATGAGACCAGTCTGTTTTCGTTAAACCCGTAAGAACACTTTTTTACATTTGAAACTTCACAACAAAACACTGTGAAGGTTCGGATTTTTTTTACATTCACAATGTTTCGCTGTGAAGTTTCAAGTGTAAAAATATGGTCTCATAAAAACATATATATTGGTCTCACGTGAACCCAACCCTATATATATATATATATATATAAAGAGAGAGAGAGAGAAAGAGAAAGTTTCAAACGAGAATGAAATCTATTTACGAGAATACGAGAATGGTCGTCATGTACAAAATCATATACGATTTTGTACTAAATCATATATGATCCGAACGACTTTTTCCAAGCAACTTAAGTCGCCCCAAAAGTCATCCGTTCCAGTTAGTGCAAAATCACATATAATTTTGGGTTATTATCTTATTTTCTTAAATAAGTAGCAGTCCTCGTATAAAACTGTGCTTATATATATATTCATATATATATATATATGTAATTAGTATCAATATAAAAATTAAAATATTACTTATTGTAAACAAAATTCATTGATTAGTATTTTAAAATATTTATCTACATTGATTTGTAACATTGAAATGTGTATTAATACAAGTTTAATACTATATTTTTTATGTTATTTATACACATTTTGATCTCTGAACAATTATTTATATGTATTAATGATCAGTTAATATCTTTTCATACTATTTATTAATTAAGAGACTTTTACCCATTAAGTTGACTTTATTAACTTGTATGCAAGTATTAATCTTTCCAGATAAATTAAGAAATAAATTATTATTTGAATTTTATTCTAAATAAATAGCTTGAACAACAAAAATTTTCATTTGAACTTTATGTATATAAGTTGAATAAAAATAAACTATTCGATAAATATTTAAAATTAAAAAAGAAAAATAATATGAAGTATTTTAAATAAGATGAATTTTAACATGTTCAATAATCCTTAATAACTTAAAATATATTTAAAACAAAATAAAAATATTATTGTTTGATTATATAATTTAGTTTATACATATTGGTAAACTAATTAAGGAGGCATGTGATTAGAAATTATATGACAAAGGTAATTTTTGAATAAATTCTGAGCCCTAACTTAATAAATTAATATTATTGTTTGATTACATATTTTGATTTATGAATACTGGTAAACTAATTATTTTTTAATAAGACATGTGATTAGAAATTGTATGGCAAAGGTAACTTTGGAATAAATTCTAAGCTCTAACTTAATGCATAATAAGATGGAATAACATGTTAAGTGAAACTCTTAGGTGGCATTTGTTTTTTAAGAGGTGCTGAAATCTGAAGTCTGATTTTAGTTCTGAAATGGTTATGAAACGTTAAACGAATCAGACATAAATGGTGATTAAGAGCTTAAAATGAAAAAACAAACAAGCTCTTAGAGTTCAATCTCTTTTTCTTCATCTCTATCACTTGATATATTTTTCATTTCATAAACCATTATTTTTTAACAAATCCATTTTATTTTTCATTTTACAAATACTCTCACCTAGGGACATTTTCCTGAGTAATCCGTCGCTAAAGGGTGATACGTCACAAAAGTTGGTGACTAAATTGTTGGTGGGTAAATCAAATCAGTGACAGATTACCCAGAAAATTCCTAAGTAATCCGTTGGTAATTTCTTGAAGACATCGGATTTCGTCAGAACCATTAGTATTTCCTGGGTGATCCGTGGTAATCACCCACGGAAATTTCCCTGAGTGTTTTTTTGTGAGCGAAAGTCATTTTTTTGTAGTGTGTATATATATATATATAGGTGGAGGTTCAAACGAGAACATCTCCAATTTACGAGAATGCGAGAACACCCTTATCACATGTGATAATACATGAGAGGGGACTTGATGGTGTGCGGATGACGTGCCTTGCTATTTAGGTCGCACCAAAGATCGTTTGCGCCTATAATTTAATATCACATATGATGGTTTTGATTGATTAGAGTATCACATCAAAGACACCCTTATCACATGTGATAATATATGTGATGGAGCTTAGTGGTGTAACAAGGACTTGGCCGGTAACCTAGATCATGCCAAAAGTCATCTGCATCTCTGATTTGTTATCGCATGTGTATTATATGTGATGGAATAATAGTATCACATGTGATTTTCTATAGTAAAAGGGCGTTCTCGCGTTCTCGCAAAATGAAGGTGTTCTTGTTTGAACCCTTCCCTATATATATATATATATATATATATATACACACGAGAGATTTCAAATACAAACCGTATGATTCATTTTTAATTGAATAATTATTTTTAATTAAAATGTTTAATATGATGAAACTGTTTCATATAATTATTTTATTCATGAAGTTATTTTTGTTTCAACATGAAAATGAAAATGTTTCATGAAATTCTCATTTTGATGAAACATGTTTCACATATTCATAATTTTAATCAACCCCATGTATTTTTGATGTAATTTTTTCATATATTATTAACTAATCAACTCACTTAATTAAGAAAAGTGAAAAAAAGTGGTTGAATGCGGTTTGTACGAATTAACGTGGTTTGTAACGGAAACCAACCATATATATATATATATACACACGTAAATTCACTATGAAAGTTTGTTTCATAATGTAAAAAAAGTTTCACGTGTATTTGTTTTTCATAAGTTGAAAGTTTCTCATATATTTTTTATGAAAAGTTTCATATGTTTTTGTTTCATAGTGTAAAAGTTTCACATGTAATTTTTTCAAAAGGTGAAACAAACATATGTGCAATAATATCTTAATTAATATCATTTGATGAAAAAAAATAATGAAAAAAAATTAATTTTTATATTGATTTGCGAAAGTTTCTATAGTTTCTACACTTCATCTAGTTTCTAAATGAACCAGCCTATATATATATATATATATAACACGTAAATTCACTATTCAGATTCTACTAAGTTTTTCGAATCATTTAAATATGATTCGTTGATGATTCAATTTAACAAATAACATATAATTATATAAACAATCTTCATATCATTATTCAAATTACTCACGGTACCATATAACATGCAGTTTACACACTAGTTATAAGTCATTGAGATACAAATAAAACCACTGAAGTTCAATTTGACGATAAAAGTGTTTTAATATATACAAAGTCGTGGTTGCTAAAAACAAATCTCTTATGTCAAACCTTGGAACCGTGAAAGAAAAAAAAAAGGAATTTGATTTTGACTCGTGTGAAATAACTTATAAAAGTTCATTAAGAATACATGTTCATTTTTAGTCTTGTAGAGTAGCTTATAGCAAGTTGGTTGTTAAATATGAACTCGATTGGTAATTCTACGTGTCGTTGATTTACAATTTTTTATTATTTATATTTGTTTTTTGTTTTGTTTTAATAAGAGTAATAAAAATAGAAAATTAGTTAAAATAACCATTTTTTGTTGGTGGTTTTAACTATTAGTCACTTTCTCCTAAAATTTACAAAAATAATCATAGGTTTGTAAAAGTCAGATCCGTATATAGATAGGTGAAAGTGTAAAAAAAAAAGTTTCTAAACTAGAATTGCTAACATTCGGTAGCTGTTGAAATTGAATGCAATTTTATTTAAAAATTTTTAACTTTTCATTTTTTATCATAGAAAAATTATAAGATAGTTGTTAGAGATGCTTTTGTATCCAAATTATGTGTGTTCAATCTTTATTTTTCTCTTTAATATCTTGCAACATCTTAGAGTATCTCCAACAAATTTCCTATAATTTCTTCAAAATGGAGAATTAAAATAAAAAATCTCCAAAAAAATCCCTATAATTTCTCCAAAATAATATTAAAATATTACATCGTCTATTAAAATATTATTTCTCTTTTTAAATATTTATTTTTCAAAGTTTACTATTGGTCAATTCATTTGGTAATCATTTTGGAATGAACTCCATATTTGGAGAAAAACTCACTCTCTCTCCTATTTTTTCTTTTTGAGAGATAATTATAAAGAAGTTATTGAAGCAAAATATTTGCTCAAAATCCTTATTTTCTTTAATTTTTTCCATTTTAAGGAAGCTATTAGAAATGATCTCATTGAAACAAAAAGAAAATTAAAATAATAGGTAATATAACAAAAAATTTAAATAAAAATATATTAAACAATTGATTGATGGGACAATAAGAAAAAATGGAATTTGAGAAGAGTTGATTTTATATTCATAAAAAAATGTGTTTGGAGTATGTTGCATGTGAGGAGGAAAGGGTGGGAGAGAGATGTCAAAAAGAGAAGCCAAGTAGTTGTGAAGGAAAAACGACAAAATGATCTCTTTCAACTCCTCCAAGTAATAAATGATGGTGACTTTACATCTACTGTCCCATACTTGGGACAAACCCTGGTTCACAACCAACCATAAAAAGCTAACTAGCTCGTTACAATCTAACTACACATTTATCCTTCATTCTCCTTTATCAGTACGATATCTGTTTTATCGGTTAAAACCCGTAAGCCAAAAACTTAAATGCTCGAGTGTTATAGTAGATAATGCTCGTATATGGGATTATGTAATCCAACCCCTATTTTAAACCAATGGTTCAGTTAAGATGTGATGCTGATATACGTAGTAAATAAACTCTTTTGTTGGATTGAATGTTGACTCTTTTGCGGTTGTCGTCATTCTGGTTATGGAAGGTAACTTTGTATTGACATATAGTTTCATGTTCACATTGTCTTGAATAATGTTGTTATGGTTACTGTAGAGAACTTTTGAAGTCAAGTTATTTTAACCATGACACTTGTTACTCTATCACGAAATTAGGGGAGTTATTCTTGATTGTGCTATATGTATGCATACAAATGTACGAACATGCCTACATACTTAGGATCATGTTAGACCTTCCAGTTTTTGTGAGACCTGTAGGACCACCTTGGAGCTCTTGTATGAGTTTTGTTTTCCTTCATGTAATCCTCACAACAGAATACCGATCCTTCATAGTAAAAAACACTGAATCTTTAGCAACATGCAAAACCTTCACCGGAAACGAACATTTACATTTACATGAACAATACCGAGCGTTCACATGAAAAGCATAACAAACTTTCACATGCAAAAACATAGTGAACTTTCAAGAAAAAGTTTGGACCTTCACGGGAAAACCCTTGAACCTTCAGAGGAAAACATCTAACCATCACAGGAAAACGTCGAATCTTCACACAATGAGAGCACAACATGTATCCTTATTTGTCTCCATTCATGAATAATGAAGGTGAATATTTTACAACATTCATAATCATTGTTGTCCCTTCTCACCAAGTTATGGTGAGAAGCGTAAGAAGTGATCTCCACCCTTTGATCAATACTAACTGACTCAATACTAATGAGGTGCACCGAGATGCAGTAGATCATTTATCTTCTAAAGCGTAATTCATGGGTTGATATGAGATTAAAAGTGATCAAGGTTCATAAGTGATCAAGGGCTCAGGTCTCTTTTTATACTTCTCTCCTTAACTTTTTTTCTCACACGATCCTTCGCCTATACATGTGTATGTATATGTGTGTGTGAAATCCTTTTTGTGAAAATCGTGAGAACATTTCTAAGTCGTCGTTCTCTTTTGATCCGATGGAAATGATCACACATGTTTTTGTTGTCAAAAATAAACACTTTCATTTTTCTTTTCAAGAGAGACTAGATCTTCACCCATCTACTTTCACACATCTTAACCCACATTCTTTGGTCTTCACATACCTTATTGTATCACCATGACTAAACTTTCGAAGAAAAATGCATGTAAAAGTGACTAAAGGGTATATGAAGTATGTGAACATGAATAAAGGTGCTAATCGAAGGTGGGTGAAAATTCGTTCTTCCATGTAGGTATTGAGTTAGAATTGGGTTGAGGTCATTTAAACTCAACCCAACCCGATGAATTTACGCGATACCATAATATTCCTTCGATTTAATATGATAATTAAGTCCATTTATTGATATGTATATTACACCATCACCCCTTTCATATACTTGTACATAATTCTTTCGTATATATGTTTAGTAAATACGGTCATGTATATGCAAATTAAGAAAACAGTTTAATGCAATTTACTTAAGGAGTATGAATAAGCTATATCATTTGATTGATGATGAATAAAGGAATTATAAATACATAAAACACCATATTCAAGGTAACATACATACGTGAATAGTTTGATGTACCAAGGTTTCAACCCGACTAACTCAACCAACATGTACACTTCAAGTTGTACTTTTGTTTGAGTTGAGTTGGGTATGTTGGGTTGGGTTGTACATTTGTTTGAGTCAAGAGCATCTCTATAATTTTGTTCAAAATAGAGAATTAAAATTAAAAGAAATTCTAAAATATTATATTCATCTCTAAGAGCATATTCATTTTGGAGATTACAAAATTTATTATATTATTAATATATTGTATATTTCTAATAAAATATTATTTATCTTATGTAAACATTTAATTTCAATTTTTCTTATTAGTGGAACATAATAAAAAATAGTTTCTCTCCCATGGTAATCATTTTTAGAGATGTCTCCAAATTTGGTTTTGTAATCTCTTTCATTGTTTTTCCATTTTGGAGAAAGTTTTGGAGATGCTGTTGGAGTAAAAAAAATTGCTCAAAATCTTTATTTTCTCCATTTTAGAGATGTTGTTGGAGATGCTCTTATGGGGTTGAGATTTCTAAATCCGCAAATATTAGGTTGGGTTGTTCTTGTTCATATGCCTTCGACCCGATCAACCCAATATGTTCACCCTTAATCACCATGACATAAAACTTAATTGATTCATGTATATGAAGGTGACTAAAAGTGAATGTAATTAAAGAAAATGGTAATTGAAGAAGGTGGATGAAAGGGCCCGTCTTTATACAACCATACCACTGTAGTTCCATTTACTTAAATAAAATGTTAATAAGTGTTTTATCGAACATCAGATAAAAAAAACATCTCCAAAACGTTAAAGAATTCTTCTCACATGATCTCAATTTCACCGCCCCCATAATCAAATGAGAATCTCATATATTTGTGAGAATTGTCCGTGAATTTTTTCATCTTAAAATATTGTTGCACATGATTATTTTTTTTGCATTCAGAGCTAAGATTTAAATACTAGTTAACATATATTTATTTGACTATTCTAATTATATTTTGCTTATTTTTTTATTAATAAATAAATTTTTTATTTTAAAAAATATGTTTGTAACTATCTTCTTAATCAAATTCGTCATCAAGCATTTCCAACAGATTGTAAAATAAAGAGAATGAAGTTTTGATTCAGTATATTTTTTAACATATTTTCTATCTTGTTCTTTAAAATAAAAAATTTTAGAGAAAACTTTAAAAATATATAAAATTCTCAAAAATTTTGCGGAGAAAAAAATGTTATTTTTATGTTTCCAACAATGAAATTATTTATTAGTTTTTTACTTTGTTTATATAAAGTTTTTTTTTTCTAAAATAGTATTGAAATAATAAATTAATAATGGTTGATGTTAAATTTTTTTAAATTAGAGAATATGTTATTTTTAACTATAGTTTTTAAAAAAAATTTAACTTTTTAATTTTTAATTTTTTAAAAATTATACAAAAATTTGTCAAGGATGCTTTAACAGTTTAAATAATTTTTACAATAAGATCAATATTAAAAACAAATAAAAAAGGGAAAGCATTCAACACTTTCGACCGTTTAGATTTGACATTTATTTCTCAAAACGAGGAGAACGACTGCACTTTTTGAAACAACAAAAAAACATCTATCTCTATACATTTATTTTCATGGAAAATAATACTTTTTTCTTCCAAAAAGAATATTTTTGTATTCTTTTTAATTAATTTATGTAGTGATATTTTCTTAAGAGTAGAACTGTATGTGATAACATAATTAAACAGAAACATTGTTCTTCTGCGTTCATTTTTTCTTCCCGTTTACAACACATGTTCTTTATTGAAGGGTGTTTATAAGTTAAGGTTGGGTTGAAAACCTTTAAACAACTTAATAAAATATTTATGTTTAAATGAACTAAAATCAAAATTCTAACATACAAAAAAGACTAACAAACTAAAAACAAAGTTAGAAAATCCATGCAAGTAAAATTACGGTTTAAATTATAATATAATTATGACAATAGTTGATTACATGTTGATCTAATGTCAAATATACTTATATTAATCAAGAACTTAACAACCATATTAAATCTATAATATAAAATTGAGTTGGGTTCATATTACTCTAACCTAATTCCAACTCAATGGATATAGTTTAACTTAATTTCGTATTAACTATGTATCAGGTTACCTCAGGTTGAGTTTTTTTGACGAATTGGGTTGACCGGGTTTGTCGGTTCTTTTAACACCCGAATTATGTTCATCAATACAAGAAAAAATAATAAATAATTAAATAGACATGGAATCACGTGAGATCCGTGAGATGATTTTTTTACACTTAAAACTTCACAGCAAAATACTGTGAAGGTAGTTTTCACAATATTTTTGTGTGAAGATTCAACTTTTTTAACTCCACAATGTATTGCTATGAAGTTTCAAGTGTAAAAATGTGGTCTCACAGTATCATGAAAACAGTTTGGCCACACGTGAACCCAACCCTAATTGAATATAACAAAGGGGAAATGCCTAAACAAATATCATAAAATCATAAATGAATCAAATCCGATCAATAAAAATTACAATCAGAATTCAGAAGTATAATATACTTCTCAAGTTTCGGAAACCTAGCATCTCCAATAGCTTCTCTAATATATAGAGAAAATCAACTTTTGTTTTTTATAATATTCTCTAAAATAGAGAAAACATGAAAAACTTTCAAGTTTAGAGAAACCTATAAAACTTGATGTTGAAAGAGAAAAATAATTACTGTATTCAGTCCATCAATGAAATTGAATTATTATTATTTTATTTTTAAAAGTGTAAGATAATATTATAATTTATGTTAAAATCTCTAAAATAAAGAATCTGTTAGAGTTGAATATAATCCTTTTAAGATCTTAATCTTTTTGAAATCTCAACTTTTTATTCTCTATTTTAAAGAAATTATGAGAAACTGATTCGAGTCTTGAAAATTATAATTATTCATATGTTTGATTCTTCCATTGATTACACCCAAAAAGTGTTGCTTTTCAAAAAAATAAAGTATTACACAAGTCCTTTTGAAAAAGAAATACAAGAACTAAAGAACTTGATCGATTCACCTGGTTAGCCATACAAGTAAAGTCCATGTGAAACCCTAAATCCCAATTTTAGAAAATCATGTGAAAGTTCAACCGTTTAGAGAATATTACTCCATCTCTTCCAAATTAAGTGTTTATCTTATGATTTTTGTTTGTCTCAAATTAAGTGTCCACTTTCAAAAGTAAGTTTTTAATTTCCCATTTCGGTAGAGTATCTTCAATTAAGACGCGGTGTCTCACAACAATAAGCTAATATTTTTACAATTATTGAAACCCCTTTTCTGTAGCTCAAATTATTTTAAAAAAACACAACTTATTAGATGGTTTATTGGTGGTATTTCCTCTTTTTTCCGGTGACATCCTTTGACCCTTTTTACTTTTTTTTTCAAGTCATCTCCTATTTTGTGAAATAATAATTAATTTTCCTTTTCAAATCATTATGTTATTTTATCAACTAACTTATCAAATAACATCTAATTTTTAAAGTGATCAAAGTTCAACCATTTTTAAAGTGATCAAAGTTCAACCATTTAAAAGGTGTTTGGGATTGCTCATTTAAAACAACTTATACTTTTTTTTGTAAAAATACTTAGAGACGTACATCGTGTCAAACCAAAGTTATATAAAAAGTGTTTGGATTTAGCTTATCACGATACCAAAACGTTATATAAGCAAGTAATAAGGTGTCTGGATTGGCTTATACATGCAAAACAAATTTATTACCCGTATCACACCAAAACAAGTACTTATCAAAAACTCCTTATTACCAGTGTCAAACAGGTTTGAGTATTTTTTTTCTATCCAACCACTAAAAACTTCTTATTACCGCTACCACACCAAGATAAGTTAGTAAACACTTGAGCGTCACTAAGGGGCCGTTTACCAAACGCTTACCTGGGTAAGCGCTTACCAAGTCATATTACCTTACCGGAGGAATATGACAAGTACCAAAAAGCTTACCCGATAAGAGCAAAGACAAGGACCAAGAGTCTTACCTCGGTAAGTGATGGCTACTACTCTTACCACGGTAAATGCTTACCGGGTAAATTGATGAATACGATGTCTTTTTGATAGACTAAAATCTTACCCGATAAGCAAGTGATCGTGTTGAATTTACCAGAAAGTACTTACCTAGGTAAGATTTGATAAACGGCCTTAAGGCTCCTCATAGACATGTATAAACTACATGCAAGTAAACTTTTTACCCTTTCAAAAAAATCTTAAATCATTTTGTATATATATATATCACATGATCTCCATTATTGTATCCAACCACCATCGAACACTAGTTGATCACACCACATTTTGAACAACAATCGATTTGGTCGCACCTCATTTTCTAAATCAACATTCCATCTAACAACCATTTAAGAATCAGCCAAGTCACACAATTATTGAATCTAACCATTTAACACACTCGATGCCTCCTCTATTGTTTTAAAACTGTGAGTCCAAGTATGTATAAAACAAACAATATCTAGTCCAGTTGGACGTAGAAAGTTACAACTGATAGCCCCTCACGGCTTTGTTTACCCATTAACTTCACAAAGAAACAAAAGGGCTTTTGATGTAGCGGCATATGAGCCTTCAGTCTCTCCTAAAAAAGTCTGGGATTCAAACCCTACCAAAGGTGAACAAATTGTTTGTTCTATTTACCGTATATATTTATACGCACTTAAAAAAACTCCTCCAAGAAAAGTAGAAATAATTTGTGATGGGAAAATTAAAATGAAGTTAAAATGATTGACAAAATCAAAAAATAAAAATTATTGCATTTGAAGCAAGGTTGTATTGTATCACATGAAAGAATTGTTGATTTAGGGCAACACCTTGAAAGACCAATAGAGATAAAACCCTAAAGCCAATTTGATTGGACAACAACACATGATTGCCACGTAGCCAATCAAGTTTCATGAAATCTTGGATATATTTTTAATTAGACAACTATATCAAAATAACCAGCATCAATTTATTGGGTTACCATAGGTCGATCCTGCAAGCAATCCTCCACCAGATGATCCATAAACTTCCGATGGATCGAGAAGTGGAGACGATGAAGAACCACCACCACCACCACCTACATTCCGCCCTCCACCGCCACTTCCACCGCCACCACCACCACCACCACCACCGCCGCCAAGATGCAACTCAGAGAAATTCGGGAAGTTGGTGTGATCTCTTGTTTCGATTCCTTGATCGTACAAGAAACCTTTGAAAACATGCCCACCAATTGTGGCACTAGCTTGATATGCATATTCATCGTCTCCATCTTCAACCGCCGTCACCCTCACGCATTTGAACACCGCGGGAGCACGTACTTGTCCCGGCAACGATTCCTTGAAATTTGCATCTAAAAAACAACGCCCAAAATGGTCATGGAATTCATGTACAATGAGTAATTTCATTCGGGTTTCTTTATATTTGAGGAATTTTATCAATATTCACAATGAATATTACTTTATCATTGACATTTTATTACGTTATTTATCATGAATACTCATAAAAAAAATAGCTGTCCCTACATTCCAAAATATATTTTAGCGTTCATAAATAAGCGGGGGCGGCCTATTTAACGAGTATTCATAGTGAATGTTAGTTACAAAATTCAATGAATAATATTATTTTATCACGTTATTCATAATGAATACTCATAGTCATAGTAAGAATTGTCTTGCATTCCCAACTAAATATTTAACGTTCTTAAATGAACCCAATGAACCATCACATAGAATTGTAAATGCATGAATGTGATGTACCAAAAAACTCGCATTCCTAATGGAAAATTTTGGCCAACGAATATTTACTCCAATTTATATTTCGGTTATATCATTAGTTCATAACTTTTTTTCTAATAGATAAATTGGTATCAATGAATCATTCGAATCATGAAAGAACCGAAAAAACGAACTACATTTCCTAGCTAAAAATTAAAAAAATTAGATCATACCCCTTTTATTGTGTATGAAATTTATACCTCAAAACCTCTTAATATGCACAATGCATATCTTTTAAAATGAAAGATGCACAAATGAATAAATGGTTTTTAATTATTACCTTGACGATGACTGGAACTAGTGTCGAAACTTCGAGGAGGTGTGGTGTTGGATGTAGAAGTGTGTGAGGTGGTGGTTGTATGTGAAGTGAGTCGTGGTTTCTTTGGACCGGAAGTTGAGGCGGAGGAGACGGTGGCGGCACCAGTACCACCGGTGGTGGATGTCATGAGTTGACGTTCACGGCGGCGAGCGGCGGGCACCCACGTGCTCTTCACGTGGGTAGCACAATCAAACCCTCTACTCTTGCAACAAGTCCTACACCGCCGGTGGCTGCAGTCTTTCTTCGCTTGGTTACCACAGTCTTGACACGTCATCGTCGATCCTGAAGTCGATGACGACCCACCACCACCACCACCGCCACCACCGTGGAGAAACCCATGATCGGAAATCATCGGTTTGTTTAAATAATTATGTGGTTGAGTTTGTGGGTGTTGCTGCCAGAACTGAATGCTGAAATTACTGTTGTTATTCGTGTTACTACTCCTACCACCGGCGCCGCCACCGCCACCACCACTGCCACCGCGATTATTCAACATATCTTCTTCAACGTTAAGCGGGATAACGCCGACGCCGAGTGCGGTGGCGTTGACGACGGATGCGTTTATGGAATGTGGATGATGATGATGATGATGGTGATCAGAAAGATTATGATGATGAGTAGTGGAAGGAGCAACGAGAAAGACGTCACGAAGACCCAACATGCCGATTTCAGGAAGCTGGTGGCCGTAGTTGATTTGTCTAACGACGGAAGTGGAAGAAGACGACGACGGCCACATTCCGGCGGAGGCCCCACCGGCGGCGGCGGTGGCGGGACCGGCATTGAAACCTAACGAAAGATCTTGATCAGAAGGTCTGTTGAGAGGATTAGATGTAGAAGAAGGATTAGCAACCCAGTCTGCAAAAGCACCTGAATCTGAAGGCAGCCTACTACTACTCCTGCTAGTAGCCACAACTGCTATAATTTTTCTTTCAAAGATTCGTTTAATAAAAAGAAACACCCAACAACTTTATAATTACACTTCAAAACCCCAATTCGAATATAGGGTTGAAGATAGAAGAAGAAGAAGAAGAAGATCTGAGAAGAAGATCTACTATTAGTCTGTCTATAGATATTATTGTAACCATGATGGTGGGGTCTCTGAAATTCTCTTCAACACAAAGAGACTTTGCAGACAGCAAGAGGTAGAAAGAGAAAGAGAAAAGAGAGAGAGACAACACAATTTACTGCTCTGATACAATAAGATTTGCAGTAAGATCAGACAACACTGGCTATACTATAAAATGGAACTTGGTTTCTTGGCTTTTCTGAGACACAAAAAGAGATTGAAAGAAGAAGAGGGAATATATATATATAAATATATATATATGTGTGTGTTCTTATCTTTGTGGTGCATTTCTTAACTTCTTCAACAGCAAGCAGCATATAATCATCATCACCATGGGGCTTCTCTTCTCTTCTCTTCTCTTCTCTTCTCTTTTACATAAATCCTTTGTTTTTTCTTTTGAGTTCTTGGAAAGTGAGAGGTGGGTTTTGGGTTCTCTATCTTTCTTTCTTTCTCTCTCTCTCCAATAATCACACCAAGAAAAGGGTATAAAGACTTTTGTTCTCTGGTTTTTTGTAATTATTTGGGCTACTACTACTACTGTTAGTCTACTACTACTTCTGTGCCCTCTTCTGTTTACAAAAGAAAACAATACCCACCTTCTTCCTTCATGCGCGTGGGCAGCTTCTCAATGTAACTTTTAAAACTATACCTTCAACTTTATGGTATTACATATTAACACCCTTTATATATTGTTTAATTTCAAACTCACCCTTGTAGCTAGTTAGGGGTTTTGAGAAATTTAGCTAAACTATTTGATTCGAAACCTGAAAAACTGATAACTGAATAATCCGAAAATCTATTTAACGGTCGGTTTTAGTATTGAATTTTAGGTATAAACAAGTACTTGAACTATTTATATGATTATTTATTTATTTATTAACATGAATTTGAATGAGTAGAGGTTTTATTCTAATGTTTTGCAAGTATTAATATGGATAATTAAATTTGACGGTATAAAGTTTTGATGGAGTCGTATTAATAAAAAAATAAATGTTTTTAATTTGTAGTATTTTAGTTATTTTTATTTAATTTTTAATTTGTAGTATTTTAGTTATTTTTATTTAATTTTTATGTAAGTGTTTTTGTTATATATTTCGTTACCATTTTTATTGTAAATTTTAAATTTTATATTGTAAATGTTATAAATTTTTTATTATAGTTCTTTTTATTTTATTTAAAATTAAATGGATCAATCCAGGTTTATTCGATTTATTTAAAGCGTTGAGTCGAAAAAATCATAAACAGGTTAATCCGTTGTTAACCCATTTAAGTAGCAAGTTGGGTTGAATTGAAAAATCTTAACCTATTTAATTAAATAGGTTAGTTAGAATTGAAATTTTTGATCTGTTTAACATTGAATTGATTTCAATAATACTTGACCCACATACTAACGATTCAAAACGTTTTAGAAGTTTGATTCATCTTCAATGTGGAGATACATCGTTAAAATAATTAGATTTCTCCGTTTTGTGCATAAACGCTTATGACGACATTTATTTAAAGTATATCTAACTTATTTTTACATATATGTTTAGAAAAGCTCGTCGCAACAGTCGTTATGGTGCGTTATGACTTAAAAGTTTGTGTCTCAAGTTATGTTATGTTTGTGACATGTCATGACCTAATGTATGGTTTTTGTAACACAATATTTGATTTGTCTTACTCTTTTTAATAACTTTTTTATTAGTTTCTAATGTATAATCTGATTTAAATTATTTAATAGCAATGACTCGTTTGGTAATAGTAGAAAATATATGTTTACATTTTTAATAATTTATTTGATATAAAGATTTTTCCTCATAAGTTACCTCTTGAAAAACAATGCGGCCTCACCGTGACACCTAAAACTTAAGGTTTGACCTTGCTGTCACGCCACGTCTCATGTTATTTTGAACCTTGGATAAACATAAGTTAATTTATTAAAACGCGATAGTATTTTAAAATCTTATTGTTATTCTTTTCAATAATATCACTCCCTAAAATTGTTATTTTTACTATTAATTAGTAATTATTAATAAAAATTAATTAGTAATAAAAATTAATTATTAATAAAAGTTAATTATTTCTTTTTTATTTTGAACGGCAGCGGCATTTTATTAAAGAGAAACTAGCGAGAAGCTAGAGAAAAACAAATTACAAAATAGGGAAAGAAAAAGGCATACAACACCAAATGTTCCAAGCAACCTTGAACTTAAGCTTTTTACGCGTGATAATCCAGAAATAGGAGTGTCCTTGAATAAGAACGAACAACCTGGAAATGGACTCGGTTTTGGAGGAGTGGACCAATTCATTCCTTGCCTTCCACATAAACCAAAGATAGGTGAGGATTACCGCCTTGAAGATCTTCAACTTGATACCTGAAAAATTATTCGATTCCCCCCACGAAAGTAAGGAGTCCACCGAGGCGGTAGGAGGAGGGATCTTCCACCACAAAGCCATCTCCCTAAGGACGGATTTTGCTAAAACGCAATCCATAAAAATATGGTCTTCTGTCTCGGAGGCTGACGAACAGAAGGGGCACATTTTTGGCTCGATAAGGATTCCCCCGCTTGTGAAGATTATCAAAAGTTATTATTTGTAATATTAATATATAACAATTATTAATAGCATTAATTGAAAGTTACTAATTAAATCAATTATATATTATATATTATACATTATACATTATACATTAATATTAACTACTAATTATTTAAAATAATTATTAACAATATCGATTAGTTTAATTATTATTCCGAATATTTAGTTCTCAAAAAGCAAATATAGATTTTTAAAAACGTTTATATAAGTTATACATATTTTGTTTCATGGTAATAAAAACCGTGTTAAATAATTTTAATAAAATATTTAATTTTATTAATTAATTAATTAGGATATTTGATCTTGACCAATTTTATTTTTATTCATATTATATGTAATGGTTATTTAAAATCATAAATTAATGAAGATTTTTTCTAAAATTTGTTTTAATAAATCCAAAATTTATTATACATATAATAATCAGTTTGAAATTCTCTAAATTAACCTACTATATAATAAGAAATGTGGTTTAATTGTGTAAGGAAATATTGTAACAGACTAATCTTTTACGACGTCATATTTAGTCATTTACATATTTATCGGTTAGTTTTCTTTGAAACATGATTTGTTCATTATCAACTATCAATCAACTTATCAACTAACAACTAGTTATTCAACTATAAGCTAGATTATCAATTAGTATGTCAAACATAGCATAGATCATATCATATTGGAAAAGTTTGAAAAAACTCAATCTCCTTTTATATTTTGAGTGACTAGTTGTGTAACCGCGCAATGAATTTGGAATTGTTAGTCCATGAGCTTAATTGAATTGGAACATGAGATATTCAAACGAAAATAGGTGATTATTTGCCAACACTAAACAACCAAAGGTTGTTTCAATTTTAATCGGTGACTGAAACTCCAAAACAATGACTACCTATATAAGATTAATTTATTGTTTATGGGTTGAAAATCTTTACGAAAAATAATTGGATTGTTCATGGTTGTCGTATTAAGTTTACTACAACAAAATCATATTTATATGATGACAAACATGTGTGACTTTTTTTTAATAGCTAGGTAACCTTTTATAACCAACTAAGACAACCAATAGTTTAATACAAACAGTTGGCCTAATTGCAGCCACCAACAGACCAAGAAATGAAGCAGAAACAATTACTAACACTACCTACAATGCAAAATTACAAACAAAACTTCCGACCGCCCGTACCGGCAATTTACGAGAGGTAAATCACCACCGAAAGTTGACCAAAACAGCAGCTAAAACCATGTTATTCGGTTTCACATATTTGCAAACTGCAGTTAAAACTCAGCTTGCTTCCCCTAGAAGAAACTACAGCGAGATCCATCACCCCTGTCGATTGTCAGCTCCGAAAATGGTCCCTCCACGATATAGAGATTCAATCCCAGTTGTCTCTCAACCTCCCTTGAAGAAGTGGACTAGAGATCATCCCTCAAGCCAAATTATTGGTGATCCTTCTGAGAGCGCCTCGATGTTGTTTATTCCAAGAACTCAGCTCTCGACGACTGCCTCCTTGATCCACCTTTGATCCGTACCTATTCAGAGAACTGAGCCGAAACTGAACCAGATTGCTTATCGGACCGCTATCATAGACTTAACGCGTAAGCTATCGCAAACGGCTTATCGGGCGGCTTAATGCGGTACTTATCGCAAACAACATAATGACAGACAACAAGCAATACCTGCTTACTGCATACAACAACTTAATGCAGTACCAGGTTTTGACATCTTAATGTAACCAGCCCACAGACCTGTTTTCGACAACTTAATGCGGACATCAACTGTAGTGCATCAACTGTGTGACTGCAGATCAATTATGCTGTTGTTGAGCCCTCCAAACGCCTGCACCGATAAACCCAAACATGTGTGACTTGTATGTACAATTGTTGTATTAAGTTAATGCATACACTTTTAAGAATCTTAACAAACTTTTTAGGACACTAAAACCTTATTTGTTTTTTTCATTTTAAGCTCTTAATCACCACTTATGTCTGATTCATTTAGACGTTTATAACCATTTAAGAACTGAAATTAGACTTCAGACTTCAGCATCTCTTAAAAAACAAACGCCATCTAAGTAGTATTCATAACAAAAGGTTCATTACTTGATGTTCAAAGTATTATTAAGTAAAACCTTACAATCTCGATGATGGTGTTGAGATTACATATGTACGTGTTAAATACAATCTTGAACTATGTGGGACTAATCTGAATTGGAGGTTGGATCGACACCGCAACAACAAAACATCTCTTTGATATATGATGATTTATTAACCAGACAGAAAGAATATTAAGTTTGGAAATAATATTCCAGTGATATGCCATGGAATAAAAATAACTTATCCTTCTTATGAATATCTTGTTTATTGAAGGAAACCTTTCTCAAATGTAAACCACTTTGGTTATTATCCTATTACAAATTCAACAATAGGGAAGGTCTCCTATGATTCGAGATATTCTTCATCTAGAGCACAAACAAACCAAGAAATGATCTGGACTGTATCTCTATTTATTTATGTCTTGTTGGCACTATGTTGCAGAAGTGATCTTGGACACTCATGCTACATAAAGTAACCAAAAAGTCGTAGGCAATAAACTTCAAGCACTCTAGTAGGATGAATTTGAAAGCTTACCATACACTTTTCTTCCAAAATTAATTTAGCTTCTAACCTAATAAAAATAACCAACAACCATGTTTATCGGTACATAATGGTCCATTTCTAATTAAAGAAGATACCAAAATTGGAGAGAATGAGAGCCATAACAGATAATGGTAACATCTGAGCATGCAATAAAAATATAAAATAGACAACAAAAGATGGTAGCTACTCAATACATCAAAGCATCGAATTTATTCAAATGAAAAAAATGGCTAAATTAATGGCATATGTACAAGTTTGTTCTAATAACAACACAAAAAATGGTGCTAATGTTGGCAAAAGTTTGATCAAAACTAAAAAACACAAAATGGTACCCAAGATGAGTATACATATTAAGAAACCAAATAAAATTATAGCCCAACATGTCCATGACCTGAAGGAATTTTCTTTTCCTCACGGTGGTATTTGTCATTTTTGTCTTCATGTTGTCATGACATGAGTTTATTGATTATTAGTAGACAAAACTTCAGCGACTTCAAAGAGTCACCTCAACTACATCAATGTATTACCAAAATGAACTTATAAAACACAAAACTAAGATCTTGGAAACCAAGAAATGAAAAGAGAAATTGAATCCACAGTGAGAAAGGAAACTCTAGTAGGAAGAATACCGTTTTTGGACACAATTTAGTATGAACATTTGAGCCTTAAATCTTTCAACTAGGGGTGAGGAAAACCCAAAAACCCGACCCCGACCCGAACCGAATAAGCACCCAAATATGAAAACCCGAAACCCGAAAACCCGAACCCGAGATGTTAATCGGCTATAGTAGGATCGGGTTGGGTTTGTCCTACGCCACCCGAACCGAACCGATTAACCCGATTAAGAATTTAAATATAATATTTATATATTTTTTTATATAATAATATATATAAAACATAATTTTTAACCTAAAACTTTATATATATATATATATAAATTTAAAACCCGAAACCCGAAACCCGAACCCGAACTTACCCGAAACCCGAAAACCCGAAACCGAGAATAACCCGAATATCATCGGACGGTTTCGGGGCCTATTTTCTCCACCCGAAACCCGAAAACCCGCTCGATGCTCACCCCTACTTTCAACTGATGAACCCCTGAAACAATGAGATCTAATCAATGTAAACACCAACAAAATTACAAACACTTAATTGATTATATATATATACAAAAAATAGAAAAATAACAAAACAACAAATAGATTCTAAAGGAGACAAAAAAACCGATTGTCGTACAAAAAAATCAATTGTAATAAAAAAACAAACATGTGGTACCACATAGAAGAAACTGGGGTAATCAATTGAATAGTAGAGGACAAGAAAAAATCGATTGCAATCGAAAACAAAAATTAGGAAGGAAGGAAGTGAAGTGAAGGTGGAAACTAAAAATTCGATTGAAAAAACAAACCCAAATGGGAATGGGAATCACCATATTGCAACTGAAACAAATACTAAGTGGCAAAGATATGAAACCGTGGTACTCAATTGCAACTATAAACCGCGAAACAAACATCAAAACGATAAAACTGCGTACCAATTGCTATACAAAAGATTGATTATAAAGCAAAAAAATCGGTTGCAATAAAAAAATCAAACATGTGGTACCACATAGATGAACTTTTTACTATTTTCTCAAACACCCATTAATTGAACCAACAAGAATTCTCATATAGCATATAAAACGATGGATTTAAAGAAAAATAAAGCACCAATTTTTACAATTTTATCGAACACCCATCAACTATAACAACAAATCATTCTCTTTTCCCCCCAACACCCATCAATTTAATAACAAATAATCCTCACATAGCATGTAAAATGACTATAAAGTAGGAATTATAACGATTTTATCAAAAACCCATCAACTGAAACAACAAATGATTCTCATTTCCCTAAAATACCTAGTGTAGAAATCGGTGGAGAGATCGATTGATAGGAACCGGATTCCATTTTGTATAAACAACTAAAAGAAATACGGCATGACATGTGTTGGATAAACCACAAAACAAGGGAATAAATCAAAATAGAAACCCGGAGGGGAGATAGACGTACCTTGAGGATTCATGATTTGAGTCGATTTGGGTTTGGTTTGTATGTTCGTGAGGAGGAGTAAGATTGTGAATCGTGTGGTATGAGAAACCAGACATTAAAAACCCTACATCGTGTATGAATCGTCGAGTTGGAGTGTGAATCGTCATCTTGGACTGTGTATACGATCTTGGAGTGTGGATCGACTTTTTTCAGGTAAGGAAGCGTCATTTTAGGGTTGTGTGTCCAAGGGCTGTGAGTTTGTTTGGGGTATATTTGAAACGCTATATGCATAGAGGTGTTGTACCATATGCAGAAAGATTGTTTTAAGACTTTAAGACTTTTTAGAAATTTCATCTATAAGGCAGTATAGATTAAGTGTTCGACAGTTTTTCTTTTGAACAAATAAATCTTTGGACGTTCTGAAATCTGTTAAATAGATCCTTATAGCCTATATAGCCAATTAATGTGAAAAAATAATTGGAAAAGTTGACAAAACGCAACATACTTTCAATATGCAATCAAGTCGCTAAACATATTTTTGAACAAATAAATCCTTACATTTTATAAAACGAAAACAAGAAATCATTTTCATTAAATAGATGTATATAAAAGTTGGACCAAAATATATCAAAAGTTCGCCAAAAAAACATCATAAGCTTTTTGGAACGAGGATGACACCTCCGGTTAATTAGTTGTATAAATGAATCAATAAAAATATACGACACCCAAGAAAACTACTACTACTATCCATAGACAAATGCAAAATAAAGAAACACTAATTTGGAAGGATCCCTTGCACCACATGAAACCACCAAACAAACAAAAACAAGCAATCGATAATGATTACAACATAAGAGCAAAATTGTTACAACAGATGCAGTTGAAAAGGATTTACCGGCTGCTGTAGTAAGGCGTTCCAAAAGAGTTTCGGTAGCTCCGGGTTAGCACAAGGATTACATGGTGAAACTCTAAATGGATGGATTAATATTAGGATAATAATAGAGTGATAAATAAATTATTCTAGTTTAGATAATTGTTAGAACTTATTTCTTTATGTAAAAGTATGAATCAAAACCTCTTTCTAAAAGAACAAGTGTTCTTCTCCAGAAGCAAGCTTCTCCAGAAGATAGCCACTTCAGAAGTTAGTTCAGAAGCCACAGTGACGATCCAGAAGATTGAACATCTTCTGGATATTACTTAAGGGACTACACGTGTGCGTAAATGACGTGGCAGGTCATGCTCTCCGTGCATAACTAATTCTGTTAGAGAGCTTGCTTATGTGTCAATACGTGATAGGTTAGCTGATTGACTTTTCTATTTGTAATCGTATAAATAGAGAGAGCTATCACTGTATTGTGAGTCGATCGTCTTGGAGAGAACTTTAGAGATTAATTTGAATTTCCTGTACTGTAATCATTGGCACCTTGAGTGAAATACAGATTATCATTTGATTCATATAGTTATTCTCTTCCATTGTTGTTTACATTCTAGTTTGATTGTTGATTGTATTTGCTTCCACTTACTGTTTATTTTACACTCATAAATTCATAATCAACATCATTTGAGTGTAAATGGGGATCGGTTCCAACACTTGGTATCAGAGCTTGATAATCAATATATTGATTATTCGATCTAATCTAGTATGGAGAAATCCCCACTCAACTAGAATTGTCTCGATTTTAAACTACTATTTTTCATTCTACCATGTTTTACGAGTTTTTATTGTTTTAATACAATGTTTCTCATATACAGTGGTATTTCTAGTTTAAATCTGAGTTTTGCTATTCATCAATTAACTGTTTCAAGTTCAGTGAGTTAAATCACATTTCACATTTCATATTTCTTCTCGAAATTCTCGTATTTTTCTCAGAAATGGCAAATCAAAATTTTAATGCCATGTACACTTCAGGCTCGCTTACTAAACCTTCCACTCTTGTCAGGGACTAATATCCACAATGGAAAATTCGTATGATTAATTTTTATGAAGGATTGGATCTAGATCTATATCAAACAATCCTGAATGGTCCTTTTGTCCCATACACAACTATTCCAAGACTACCGACCACTGTTGAAACTGCAAAGATACCTGCTCGATTGATTCTGAAGGAGAGAAATGACTACTCATCATGGCCAATGTGGAAGTTGCTCTCAAAGCCAAGGTGGAAGTTGCTCTTAAAGAAAAACGACTACTCATCATGGCCATCCCTAATGACATATTTGAATCTCCCGATTCCTGCGACACTGCCAAAGAATTATGAGATCAACTTGCAAATCAACTTGAAGGAGGTGCTAAGATGAGAAAGAACAGACGTGCTCAAGCATTGAATGAATTCAATAGTTTTCAGGCACTTCCAATACACATATTCAATACACTGGTCAATACACCGATCAATACACCGATCAATCTGTTTTCAGTAGTTTTCAGGCATTGAATGAGAAAGAGCAGACGCATCACAGATTCAATACACTGATCAATCTGTGCAAACGGTGTGACATTGTCAGGTAGACCCGCTAGACCCGACCCGTTAAAAAAACGGGTTTGGACAATAATCTCTAAAAAATGGGCGGGCTTGGACTGGACCGCTAAAATTAATGGGCGGGCTTGGGCAATGAGAAAAAGAATTCGGACAAGCCCGCCCGACCCGTTATATTTTTATAGTTGTTTAAATTATTTATAATTAATAATTTATTGTTTTTTATCAAAAAGATTTAGAAGTGGCTTTGGTTTGGATTCCCTCTACGAGAGTACTAAACATCACCCAAATATATATAATATATGATATTTTATATAGTACGTTTAGAATCTCGATTTTGAAATATTAGGTTTGTTATTGAAAAAATCCGGACTTTGAAAGTTGATAAATTTAAAGAGAAAATGTTCATAGTCTATATAGTATGAAACTAATTTTTTTCATACGTTATTCACATTGATATCTTTTACGTCTTATTTTATGTTGAAAAGAAAATATGTAATTTAAATGATTTATATAAAAATAAGCCCGTTAGCCCGCGGGCAAGCCCGGCCCCTTTAGAAGGCGGGTACGGACAAGTCCATAAGCCCGCAAAAATGGGTTTAGGTTTGCTATATTAGGCCTATTGGATAAAAAAATTATGTTAGGCCCGACCCAAGCCCATAAATGATCACCTCTATTGTCAGGTCTAAGGAAGACAACAATGTCCTATTTCTAAAACGTCTTAACGCTGAATGGTCAAATCTGTCTATGTCTCTACAAGCTAATCAAGATCTAGAGCAGTGGTCTCTCAGTGATGTGTTTAGTACTCTACAAGCCTATGAAAAGGAGGTGTTATAGAATAAAGTAAGTGTTGGTGGTCCCTTGGCTCTCATTTCTGAAACCAGAGGGTCAGAGAGAAGGAACAGGGAAGCTAAAAAGAAAGGGAAGAGCAAGGCTCTAGTGACAGAAGCTGATACAGAAGCTAGTCTTTTTGGATCAGAAGATGATGCAATCAATGCTTTTGCTGAGTCCTTGGCTCTTATTACCAAACAATTTACGAGAAAATTTGGTAACCGTTCATTCTAGAACAGAGGAAAACATGACAACAGAAGTGAACGCCCTAATCAAACGTATGTGCCCAGACAAGAAGGTCCTCGGGTAGAGAAAACAGAAGCAGATAAGAAAGAAGAAAATATGAAGAAGAAGAAGGATGTATGTTACAAATGTGGCAAACCGGGCCATTACTCTAAAGACTGCAAGCGAGCTCTCGTCAAAGATGAAATGTACTACAAGAACAAATACAAGTACAATGTTGACGAGAGAACTGGTGTTCAGACCAGTCAAGTGATGCAGAAGCCATGTTCTGTGGAATGGCAATGACAAATGATGTAGAGGATCAGATCTCTGAAACACCAGTTTGCACCACTTCTGAATCTTTTGAACTTGAACAAACTATTTTTAACCTGACTTTCGATTTTGAAAATCTGAAACAAAAGCTTCAAAATGAAAGGAAAGTCAGAAAAGATCTTGAATTTTTTTTCACTCTTATTGAAAAAGAAAGAAATATTTTCAAAAGAGAGATGGATATTCTCACTGAAGAATAGCAAGAACTCTTTGTGGAAAATCAAAATATTTCTAAACTTAAGAAATCCACAAGAAGTTCTTGAAAAGAAGAAATAAATGAACTTAATAAACTTCTGAAGGCTAAGGACAAAGAGCTTGAGGGAAAAGAGAGTGACAGATTAAACTCTGTGGCACTCAAAAATTATTTTCAAAAGGAAAGGGAGTTTCTGCACATTGATCTTCAAAAGAAGGAGCTCTT
This sequence comes from Silybum marianum, assembly GCA_036898165.1. Classification (NCBI taxonomy): domain Eukaryota; kingdom Viridiplantae; phylum Streptophyta; class Magnoliopsida; order Asterales; family Asteraceae; genus Silybum; species Silybum marianum. Next base: position 38,444,455 of record CM072532.1, on the reverse strand, counting down.
GATTAAAAAATATCAAGACGCTCAGAAGGTGCATGAACAAATAAACACACAAGTTGGAAAAACAAGTCTCAGATTTGATGATCTGGATCCTTTTACGTACAAAAAGAGATCTGCCTTAGATTCTGTCTTTTGTTTGGGAAAAGAACAAAAATCTTATTTTCCTGTTCTATATGAACAATCTGTCTTCAAACGTTCTAAATATGAGAAAGGTCAACTGTTAGGTCTGAAAATATTGTATCCAAGAATACAATTATTGAAGACATGAAGGGTCAAAGTGTAAAGTCATTAATTAGGAAAGGTTTAATGTTTAAAATAATGAAAGTATTGTTTTGTAAGAAAAGGCAAGTGTTTAATGTCTTATTCTACTATTTCCTTATATCATATTTCCTATTCATATAAATAGAGGGTTAGGGTTATTCTTTAGAGATACAATATCATTAATTCATATCATTCTAGAGAGAGAGAGTTTAAGAGAGATATCGTTGTAATCGTGAATTTATACAAGTGAGATATACGACTCAAAGTGTTCTTATCGATGTATTCAATGTGTTCTTCATATTTATTGTGTTTATTACATCGTTACCTCATATACTGGGATCCACAATTGGTATCATAGCTACACGATCTGAGTTTTGATCTGATTCTGATCGAGTTCGATAATTAAAGGTAAAATTCTCGATTTTTGGTTTATGTTTGAAACTTGTCGGCACAAGCTTCCAAAGCCTGTATCGACAACTCTTTTTTTCTCGCACTTCAAATATCGATAAGAAGTTTTTATCGCATCCTAGTTTATCGACAAGAATTATTATATCACATCTTTTCTTATCGATAAGATTTTTATATCGCATCTTAAGAAAAAAAAATTAATCGACAATTTTTATATCGCCACTTTAACACCCGACAAGATTCAGTTTCTCATTCAAATGTTTTTTAGTTTAATTCGTTGTACTTTTGCTTCACTTTTATTAGAAATCCAGGGTCACTAACTTCTGCAACTTTTCTAGTTTATGAGTTCTCAAGTACAAGCCTTAAACTTTAACAAAATTCGATTTTTTTACTTCAGTTTAAACCTTAGTACTTTTGCTTCACTTTTATTAGAAAACTCAGGGTCTCTGACTTTTGCAGTTTTTCTGGTTTAAGGGTTCTCAAGTACACGCTTTAAACTTTAGCAATTCCCTTTTTACTTTAATTACTTTAGTTTAATCTGTAGTACGTTTGCTTCTCTTTTATTAGAAAACTCAGGGTCTCTGACATCTTCAGCTTTTCTAGTTTAAGGGTTCTCAAGTACACACCTTAAACTTTAGTTAAACGGAATTTCGAAATCTTGTTCTGATTTTCTTGTCGACTCTTTTAGACCCGATATAAAATATTGTCGATTCCTTAACACTCGACATAAAATCTTGTCGCGCCTTTACCACCCGATATACTTTTTTATCGCGTCTTTACCACCCGATATAATTTTTTATCGCGCCTTTACCACCCGATATAATTTCTTATCGCGCATTTTCAACCCGATAAAATTTCTTGACGAGACAACTTCACTCGACACATTTTTTTGGAAAATCGAGATAGTTTATCCTGTCTTTTTAAAACTCTTAGAAAATTTTCAAAACTCACCGATCGACGATCGCTTCATTAGGTTACTAGTACTTAATTTTTTTTTTCACAAGATGAGTTTTCGAAATCAAATTTCTGATCTCAATGTTGAAATTGAAAGATTTGAAGCAAGACACACTAATAACATGAAAGTGCTTAACGAACTTTTAAGTGAACACATTTATCTCAAATCTAAGTTTCATGAATCAGAAAAATCAAGAAAAACTTTGAAAAATGAAAAAGAGTTTTTGCAAGCACAACTCACCGAATATTCTAGGAATAGATATCATACATATGAAGAGTTTTGCAAAAAGACAAATCTGATAAAAATAAATTTTGATCCAAAAACCAAAATTTCTGATTTAGAAAAGCTTATAGATTCCGAGACTTATAGTTTTGTTCTTTCAAGATAATTATCTGAATTTCTGGAATTAGAAAAGGAAAGGATATTAACTTCGAATGACAAACACAAGTTTGAAATTGAGCGAAAAACATTTGAAAATAAAATTAAAACTTGTGAATTGACAATTAAAAACCTTTCTAAACAAATGTCTGATTTTGAGCAGGTTGTGGTTTTAGAAAGAAAATCTTCTGAAACAAAAGGTGTTGAGCTATCAAAGCAAATTTCTGAACTTCAAAAACTTTTGGAAAACGAAAGAAAAGTATCTGAAAATGATAAAAAGAGTGTTTAAATAAAAGCGTTTTAATTTTCGATAAAAATAAACGTTTAGAGAAAGAAAGAAAAGATTTTGATGAGAAAATTTTTAAACTTTCAAAGAAATTATCTGAATTACAATCAAATCTTGTAACCGAAAAGAATTTGAGATCTGAAACTAAAAATAAATATGATTTGCTTACAAAAGAAAGAGACGAGAACTTGAAAACAAGCTTTCAAAGCAAAAACATATGAATAAAGAGAATTCAGAATCATTCAAACAACTCACTCACGAACAATAAATGCGGAGTTAGATGACCTTGAAAAATTGATTTTTCCTAATGATTCTGGTTCTGCTTCAAGTTCAAAAATGATTCCTCTTTCTTCTGTTAATGTCTATAAGAATAATTGTCAATCACCTAGTTATTCTAACAGCTCCAAAACATATAGTTTTTCAAATTCTCATACTCATAATTCTAATCGCTTTCACAATGATTTTTTTGCTAATTCCGGTAATTTTAAGAAGTTTAAAATGGTTTGGAGGAAGAAATCAACTACAGATGATAGTGTTGGAAACATGCCACATACATCTCTTGTAGTTGATACAAGATCATTTGTTTCCAAGACTAATTTGTCTTATTTTGTCAAATCTATCAATCAACTAATTAGTCTAAGTGCCACAAAGATTTGTTGTTCTAATTGTGGAACAAATGATTTTGTCAATCAAAGGTTCATTCATAAATGGTATGGTAGTTACAGTATCCCCACTTCCCCATTTGTTGTTTCTAAAGCTAACCTCCAAGGACTCAACAAAGCTTGGGTACCAAAATCTATATAATCTGTTTTGTAGGTACGTCATGTGTGTTCTAAATTTAGAATATTTTCATCACATGACTTGATCATTCAAAAGGTTATGCTACATTTGAAGGGGAGTACCAGATCTTTGTACCATATTTTTAGCTTCATAGTATCTCAGCTATGAACCTACTCTTAACATTATGACTTTTGAATACACCAATTCAGAACTCGGACTTCCATGTTTCGAATCTTTGTGTGTGATAGGATTTAGACGTTTCAATGGTCAATCCAGAGCCGGAAGGACCTACCCATGAAACACATCCCTATGTTAGACATCTTGAAAGGGTTTAATTAAAATAAAATTGAGTGCTTGTGAGGTAAAAGAAAAAGTGAGGGTGTGACAGGACTTAAAAGAAAATTGGTCCTTACCAAACCTAAACAGTTATCCGGGTAGCCACACAATCTATTCATTCTCGATTCTTTGGAGATGAATATTGAAAATAGACATAGACCCAATGTCGATAACTTGTGTCACCCCACCCAACTACTCAAGTATCTCACAAAAGATATTTGTTTCATATATCACGGAGAATGAGCATATCTGCTATCTTTTCTTCACTCGGAAGATTAAGATATTGAAAAAGGAAGACACACCTCCGGTCTCCGAACTTCACATTCAATGCACATTGAGTCTCTGAAATGTCTTTTCACATCTTGAGCCTTAAAAATAACATTCAATGCTTAATTCTTTCTACACATTGCACGAGTCTTTGTGATTCCATAAGCATATCTTTGTGTTTATGCTGGAACAGTTTGAGAAGATAGGTTTATAACTTACTTCTGTGATAACTGGAAGTCCTATCAGTGCCAGCCCGCTGCCAACACTGAATATAGGCCACTTAATTAAATTTATTTTTAATTTAAGTGATAATAGTTGCTTTTTGTGCTTCTATGTTAGCTTTTTACCCATCATTCGGCTTGTTGTCTTTGATCATATTCATAATGATTCGGATTCTCCTTATCATTCCGAGGGGGAGAAATAGTGTATCAAAGACACATTCAAAAAGATCAAAAAGAAGACACGTAATTAATGAAAAATCTGTCAAAATCAAGTTATCACATCATCATATCAGCCTAACCCGACAACCTCAAGAACGAAAAGTTCAAATTGAAGAAATCGCATACGACAAGTTCATCGCTCGAACATCAGTAGCCCGACATCCGTTTCTGTCAAGTACACTTTGCACGACATCATCTCGGATCTGCCAAACCGACAACATCAAGATGTCCCGACATGTTCGACCTGAACAGTTCTATTTGAAGAAAGTTAGATTTTACCCTACGACATCACGGCTCCTTCGAGATTCTATTACTGAACGTTATGCTAAGGTTAAGGGGGAGCTATGGAACTTTTCAAATGATCATTTTCGTAGGGGGAGCAAAAGGTTCAAGATAAAGATTTGTTGACAAAGTTTCATCGTCTTCAAGAGAGTGCTGATTTGCTGAATTGTAATATCGAATACAAAGGGGGAGATTGTTAGGTCTGAAAATATTGTATCCGAGAATACAATTATTAAAGACATGAAGGGTCAAAGTGCAAAGTCATTAATTAGGAAAGGTTTAATGTTCAAAATAAGGAAAATATTGTTTTGTAAGAAAAGGCAAGTGTTTAATGCCTTATTCTACTATTTCCGTATATCGTATTTCCTATTCATATAAATAGAGGGTTAGGGTTATTCTTTAGAGATACAAGATCATTAATTCATATAATTCTAGAGAGAGCTTAAGAGAGATATCATTGTAACCGTGAATTTATACAAGTGAGATATACGACTGAAAGTGTTCTTATCGATATATTCAACGTGTTCTTCATATTTATTGTGTTTATTACATCGTTACCTCATATACTGGGATCCACATCAACAAGTGAGAAAACTCAAATATAAGAACATAAAATATTCTTCTGAAGGAAAGGTTTTTAAACCGAAACAAGTTGATTTAAAACAAATCCAGAATAAAAGCAATATTTTCAACTTTGGGTCATTCACTCATATTACATTGAATCCAGAAGCAGATGTGTTCATACTCATAAACACAGAAGAAGAACTGAGACTTAAGTTTGAAAAAGATCTTCTTGAGGCTCTGGATGAGTGTGCCATTCAAAATAGTACAGAAATGACAAATTTAGGTTTCAAAAGGAAAAACAAAACTTTATGTCTTTTGAAAACCATCCAGAGATCACTCCCTGTTCATTTGTTGACTTAAATCTTAGCTCAGAAAAGGACAATGATAAGTCTAATGTTTATCCTTGGGAAACTGAAGATCAAAATTGTGATGATTTCTTTAATATAGAGAAATATCTTGACAACTTTGAAAAGAGTCTGCCTCCTACTTACGTCCCTGTCAAAAATGTCAATTGCGTAAAGATTGCCTCTTCTGTATTCATAGATACAGATAAAGAGACAAATCTTGACACACCAGAAGTAAAGGCAGCTGGACCAGAAGTCAAAAGATTTCTGAATGGTATACCTCTGAACTCAGTTCATCCAAAGGAGAAGAGAAAAGACGTTCCCATTCATCCAGATTTCCTAAATATGTGCGTTAAAGAAAAATCATGTCTTGATCTTGAAAAGGAGGATAAAGTCAAGCAAAATATCAATCAAGTGTATTATACTCCAAAGCCGAACCGTCAGAAGCAAAATAAGTTTACCAGAGAACATAAAGCTAAATGGCATTTTAACCAAAACTGTTATTCTTCTGTTTCAGTAAGATCTCCTCAAGCTCAAAGGCAATGGACCAGTCAGAAGAAAAATTTCCAGAAGACTTCAGTTTTTCAAGAAAATAAGTCTAGACTAGATAAGAAGTTCTTCAGAACGATTAATGCTAGAATAGACCGAAATAAGAAATCTTGTAATTATCATTTACAAAATGAAAATTCAATGAAGTATTTATTTTCTCATAATTCTGAATGTCTTTCTCTGTTGTTAAAACTCAAACAATTTTTCTCTGGTTCACAATGGTTTCCTTCTGACTTCAAGAAAAGAAAGAATCACAAAAGTCAGAAGAAACAAAACCCTAAGGCAAAAACAGGCAAACCAAAAGCCTTTTGTAAACCTGCACTTTCACACAAGCAAAAAGAAAAAATCTAATGTGATTCCCAAACCTAACTATAAATGACCCATTATGAAATGGGTACCTAAATCTCTTTAATTCTGTATTGCAGAAACAACGTGTGCATATCTGGTATCTTGACTCTAGATGCTCGAGGCACATGACCGGAACCAGAAACTTACTCTCCACATTAAAAGACAAAACCGGTGGAGCAATAACGTTTGAAATTAATGGAAAGGGTCAAATAACAGGTTATGGTACTTTACAAGAAGGAAACGTCACCTTATCAGAGGTTGCTCACATTTCTGGATTAAAACATAATCTTCTAAGTGTAAGTCAACCATGTGATGCTAAAATGTTGGTTCTTTTTGATGAAAAGCATTGTTACTTACTATCTAAGGCAGGTAAAGAGCTATGGGGAGCCAACATAAAAGGTAATTTGTACATGATGAACTTCACTTCTAAAGATGGCATATAAACACATTGTCTTATCTCAAAGAAGAGTGAAGTAGCTTGGCTCTGGAATCATAAGCTTTCTCATTTTAACTTTCAAAATCTTGATTTACTTGTGAAACATAACCTGGTTGAGGGCCTCCCAGAGGTTCACTTGCAGAAGGATCATCTCTGTCCTGCTTGTGAAATGGTAAAAATAAAACGAGCTTCCCATAAGACAAAGAGTGATCATTCTTGTCCAAGACCTCTGCATATGTTACATGTTGACCTCTGTGGTCCGATTGCAGTGCAGAGTCTCTCTGGTAAAAAGTATATTCTTGTGCTAATTGATGAATATTCCAGATATACTTGGCTTGCTTTTGTCAGACAGAAGTTAGAAGTCCCAATTGTATTGATCAACATGATGAAGAGGATTCAAGTGTTTCTACAATGTAAAATTCAGAAGCTGAGAAGTGATAACGGTACAGAATTTAAGAATGCCAAACTCGATGAGTATCTGAACCACGAAAGAATATCACAAAACTTCCTAGCTGCACGAACTGCTCAACAAAATGGTGTGGTGGAAAGACGAAATCATACTTTAGTTGAAGCTGCCAGAACGATGCTTGCAGTTTCTGGACTACCCACACACTTCTGGGCTGAGGCTGTCTCCACTACCTATTTTACACATAACAGATCTATCATTGTCAAGAGACATCTCAAAACTTCTTATAAGCTTATCAATAATAGAAAACCTAATGTCAAATTCTTACACATTTTTGGCTGCAGGTGCTATATCTTAAATGATCGAGAAAAAATTGGAAAATTCGACAAGAAATCTGATGAAGCCAAGTTCTTGGGATATTCTCTGACATCAAAATCTTTCAGAGTCTACAATCTCAAACCAAGACGGTCATGGAAAGCTTCAATCTTGAATTTGATGATCAAGCACAGTTGACTTCTGATTAGTCTGATTCAGAACTCAAGCTTAACAATGTTACCTCTGATTATCTCTCCAGTTCCAGAGAATCTGAAATTAATGATATATTTGAAGATTTTTTTGGAGAAGAAATTCCCTCTATAGAAGTAGAAAGACAATTCACTCCATCAGAAGTACTTCAAACTTCTGGAATTACCATTTATGGTCCCTCTGTCACAAATATTATTTCTGATGAGGAGCATTCCTCAAGTTCAAATGCAAGACCAGAGGAATCTCTGCCTCATTCTGATGCAGAAAGCTCCACTCACAATCAACTTTCCTTTGTGCCTTCATTTGAGGGGGAGAAATTAGGCTTCTCCCCTATTCAGAATACTGAAAAAGAAGTTGAACACATAGAACTAGCAACAGAAATTGTGTCCCCTCCTGTCTCTCAAACTCGAAGGAAAAGTTGGACAAAAGCTCATTCTTTTAACCAAATCATTGGTAATCCCTCTGAAGGTGTCAAAACCAGATATGCCACTACAAATGAAGCTTTCTTTGTCAACTTTCTGTGCATGGTTGAACCAAAAAGAGTTCATGAAGCCTTGCAAGATCCTATCTGGATTGATGGAATGTAGGAAGAACTCCTCTAGTTTGACAGAAACAAGGTATGGAAACTTGTACCATTACCAAAACACAAAACAACAGTTGGTACAAAGTGGGTCTTCAGAAACAAGAAGGATGAAGATGGAATTGTGGTCAGAAACAAATTCAGGCTAGTGGAAAAGGGATACTGTCAACAAAAAGGCATTGATTATGATGAAACCTTTGCTCCAGTAGCAAGGCTTGAAGCAATTCGATTGATTCTAGCTTTCTCTGCATACAAGGATTCCAAAGTCTATCAAATGGATGTAAAATGTGCCTTTCTGAATGGCAAACTGAAAGAAGAAGTTTATGTCCAACAACGCCCTGGTTTTAAAAGTGCAAATCATCTAGACTATGTCTATCTATTAGACAAAGCTCTGTATGGATTAAAGCAATCTCCTCGAGCCTGGTATGAACATTTGTCAAAACTTCTGATCGAGAATAAATATGAGAAATGTAAAATCGATACCACTCTGTTTATCAAGCGGTGCAAAGGTAAGTTAACCATGGTTCAAATTTATGTAGATTACATCATATTTGGTTCTACTAATCAAGTAGAAGTTGAGTAGTTTTCAAAATTAATGGAAAGTGAATTTGAAATGAGCATGATGGGAGAACTAACCTTCTTCCTAGGGCTCCAAGTCAAACAGACACCCACTGCATTTTTATAAATCAAGCAAAGTATGTCTCTGACATTTTAAATAAATGCAAACACAATTCCACAACTATGAAATCACCAATCTCACCTAATTCTAAACTTGACTCTGATCCCTCTAGAAAACAAGTAGATGTTAAAAATTACAGAGGTATGATTGGATCTCTTCTGTACTTAACTGCAAGTAGACCAAATATAATGTTTGTCACATGTCTTTGTGCTAGATATCAAGCCAATCCAAAAGAATCTCATCTGGCTGCTGTGAAAAGAATCTTTAGATACCTAAAAGGGACACCCTCTTTGGGTCTCTGGTATCCAAAGCATTCTGGCTTTGATTTGATTGCATACACTGACTCAGATCATGCAGGATGTAAATTAGACAAAAAAGCACCTCTGGAAGCTGTCAACTTCTTGGAAACATGCTAATTAGTTGGACATCTAAAAAGCAAATTTGTGTGTCAACTTCAATAGCATAAGCAGAATATGTTGCTACTGCAAGCTGTTGTTCACAAGTTATCTGGATGAAGACCCAACTCAAAGATTATGGACTGGTGTATGACAAAATTCCCATCTTGTGTGATTCAGAGAGTGCAATAGTCATCACAGAGAATCCAGTGCAACACTCAAAAACCAAACACATTGATGTCATATATCATTTCATAATGGATCATGTGGAAAAAGGTACAATTGAAATGTACTTTTTTTTCTACTGAGTACCAACTTGCTGATATCTTTACAAAAGTTTTAGATCAAAATAGATTTAACTTTCTGATCAGCAAGTTGGGCATGCTTAATATGTGATAAAAGTCTAGAATCTATTGTCAAATTGCTCTTCTGTACCCTTTCATTAAGCATGTCTTTAGTCAAAATCTTCTATCTGTCATCTTCTGGACTCACTTTTTCATCGCAAGCATACTAGAAGCTTCTGCCTACACTAATGACATCTCTGCACCTTAAAATGTATATTTTTCACGATTTTCTTATCCAAGCACAATTTGAGGGGGAGTAGAGGAACAGATTCACATGTTAAGGGGGAGCAAATAAAAGTGCATACTTCAAGGGGGAGCAATTTTTGTTTGGGTATGAAAATTATTTTTTAAGATAAACATTCAGAACCTATGAATTAACTCTTGCCGCCAAGGTTAACCAAAAATCTCTAGCATGTCTATCCTCTCTTCTAGTTCGATCAAAAATACAAGTTCAAATGCCATCCAGAACTTCTGTACTACTGCGTGTCTTCACAGTTATATAGAAACCTCTGGATTGTCTAAATAATCTGCTGGATGTATCTTTCTTTGAAAATTATGCATGTCACTCTCTTCTGTACGAACTCTTGTCATCAAGGTTATACAGAAACTTCTGACGTGTCTATAATTTTCTGTGAAAGGTCATTCATGTTGGTTCAAACTTTCTATTGGTCCTAAACTGTTTTTACTCGACCAACTGATTGATTTTAAAAGTTTCCTTGTGATCCACAAACTTCTGGATCAGATCACAACTGAAGTAATGCTTCAGAAAACTTTTCAAAAGGATCATGGTCATTCAGAACTTCTGTAGTAACTCTTGCTTCCAAGGTTATACAAAAGCCTCTGGTATGTCTATGAAACTTTCTGCAAAGACATACTTCCTAAGAACATAAGTAGTAATAATCTCTGAATAACTCTTGCCGCCAAGGTTATACAAAAGATTCTTTCTTACTTATTTCTCTTCTAAAATATGTTCTTCACAAAACTTTCTTCTGGTTCTAAAAACGATTTTTTATAAGACCAGAAAGATTGATTTTCAAATAATTTTTGGAATGATATTCCTACAAAAGTTTCAAGGGTGAAATTTCGACGATGACATCTGTTATACACACCTAGCTCTCGAAACGGTTTCTTTTTCTGACACAGCCACGTGTCCAAATCTTACACGATCCAAATATGAACCGTCAGACACGCAAAAGAATCCTATGGCCCGCATGTTGAGTCATTTTCTAGTCTACGCCATCTTTGTCGATTCACCTCGAAATCACTCGAGTACATTTTTCATTCCGATTATTTAAACTCGATTTACCACCTCATTCTCACTTTTCACCATCCCTGTTCTCTAAATTCCTTGCACTCCAAGAACTTCCAGTACATCAAACCTGCAACCCTTGAAACCCTAATTCTCAAAAATGGTTGTTCACATGAAAAGCTTGCACAAGATCAAATAGTGGCGTCTACGACGGCTGAAAGTGCACAAATAGTGTTCCTATCCATCAAACCAAACATCTTCCAAGTACTGCTCAGCCCCTTAACCTACAGTGAAGACTATCGAATCATGATAGAGCTCCTCCAAAACCACATTCTGAACGAATCCCTAACCATTTCAAATCCAAATGTTCCTGAGCAATTTGTACAAGAGGTTTGGTAATCCCTTTACATCAAGAATGACTTTACCCTCTCTGGTAGTTTTGATCTTCCAAGCGACGCAGAACATGCTGTAGAAGTGCAGATAAGACGGCAAAATATTGCTAAAATCTTCCTTCTTTTTTACCCACAAATCTTGCACATCGATTCACTTGAGCCAAATCCAACGTCTGATGTTCTGGTTGATTTCCTGAAATTTCTAAGGTACAACCAAGACATAATCAGGGTCTCTGAGTTTAAGAGACAGCTCTTACCCCCTATGTGGAATGTTTTTGTTTCCATCTTGAACAAAAGCCTTACTTGCAAAATCGGCTGGATGGATCATGCAAGTACCAATATTATCACGATGATGTACGGAATGTTCTTCAACCGACCTCTGGATTTTGTTGATCTCTTGTTTAGGAAAATCTACAGTGCTGTTCATACCAAGGTTCTTCTCCAACAAAAGGGCAAAACTCTCCCAGCTTTGATGTTCCCAAGATTTCTGACCCTATTCATTCAAGGAGCAATCAGAAAATGGAAAATTCCATGTGTTCAATCCTTCTGTAAAATCCATGTCATGAGAACCCATCGTCCAACAATTCATAAGGATGGCTACAGGAAAGCTAGAGAACTATCCAGGTACATGCTTAATCTTACCTCTCATACTCTCTAAAACTATAGGGGCTCTCTGGTGACCTTAGAACAGGGATCACCTACCCTAGAGTATTTAGAATCCAGAATAGAAAATGAGGAGTCGAGTGAGCATGAGCATGAAAATAATATGAGTGATAGCAGAGTGCTTCTAACCATGCCGAGAGATTGTTAAGAGAAAGTACAGAAGATGTCCAAATGGACACAAATGAGAGAATCCAGCTTAGTCCTCCTCGAGCACCCATATCTACCAGGACTGATGTTCAAGCATCAAGACCTATTGAAACAGGACGTACTCTCAGTTCGAAACCTAAGCCAGAAACCAACCGATCAGAAGCTATCTTAAATGCTTCTGAATCATGCACTTCAGGGGAAACCAGTTCATCTTCTTCCTCTCAACATGATGAAGATGCAAATATAAGAGTTCAATTGCCCCAGAAATCGCCTCCTTCCCAACACAACATCAATATCTACGTGACTGATGATATATACTAGATGGAGGTTGCTACGTCCATGGAACCTTCTGATCCAAATGCCAATGAAATTTCGTCAGATGGGTTATGGCAATAGGCACCACAAAGGACCTCTATACTTGAAATGCATCGACATACCCACATCTATATTGACTCTCCAATCTCTGACATTGGAGAACAAGTCAATGGGATCAGAACATCCGAAGAGGTAGCTCAAAAGAGCCCTCAAGGTCAGGATGGAAGTCCCTCTACACTCAATGCCAAAACAGGTGTAAATGAGGGCCTCTCTGAACGCGAGAGACAAGCAACCACATGTGTTGTGGATGCAGCGGTTACCCTCCCCCCCTCCTGAATTTGTCACGAATGCCGCGTTTCAAGCATTCACTGATCAAATGAAGGGATCCTTAAATGATCTAAAACTTGCAATCCAATTTCCAGAATCTAACTTGCAGGCATAACTCACTCATGTCAACTTTTCCCTATGCAATATCCAAATAACACAGAAAGAACATACACAGAAACTTGCTCAGTTTCACAATTTTTTTTATCTCTGCACATGATGCCCACAGAGATTTGGCAATCAACCAATTCCAGAAGTTGGAGAGTGATCTTAAAGCCAACACAGAATCCATCTCCAAACTTCCATCTGAACTTCCAACTCCTTCAACTAACACTATTACATCAGAAGAATTCAGTGCCTTTGCTGCAGACTTAAAGAAGCTGTTAGATACAGTTGTTCCTCCAGAAGACTCTACCTCATCTGGTTTGGTATCTAAAGCTGACTTGGCTATCTTTCAGAAAGCTATGCTGGATAAATTTAATGATGTAAATGCCAAATTTGTTTCAAAAATCAACACTGCACTAGCATCTGAACTTACCCAGAAGGTCTCTGCCTTGGATACCTCTGTAAATGCTATCAAGACTACTGTCCAATCCATTTCTAAGTATCACATTCTAGGAAAAATGCAAAAGAGGCTAGAGCTTATAAGAAAACTGAGCTGAAAAGAAAAAGATATGAGGACCAGGATCCAGATGTTTCTGATCTTCAGAAGGGGGAGAAAAGACAAAAGGTGGGATCTTCTTCTAAACAAGCACAAGCTCAACCGTCATCTCAACTGGTATAACCTTGTGAGTAACAACCTTCAAAGAAACAACAAGAGAATCCTTCTGCTCAAAAGGATCCTTCTTCTCCATCCACCACTGAAACTCCAATTGATGTAACTCCACTCGCCATGCGCCTTTACCTTCAAATCCAAAAGTTGCCAATTTCATCCTAGGTCTGGAACGTACCGGAAGAGAACCAATTCCTCCTATTCCCAGAAGACCAAGGAATACAACCACTAGACCAAGAGCTCATGGTCAGGCATCCACTTCTACCCCAAATGCACAAACAACTCCAGAAGTGAACACTTCAGATGCCCCAACCTCTAGAATTCCTGAAACAACTCCAATTCCTGAAACAAACGTACCGGAAGTTCCTGTTTCTAAAGCTTGTACCTCTGCACCTCAAGAACTTGGTCAACCAACTTCAAAGGAAACCATCCCAGAAGCTCAATCTATAGAAAAGTTACAAGTCCAAACTCATCCAAACCCTGAAACAATATTAAGAACCATGGCTGCTCAAAGGAATATGGATCCTGAACAGACAGATAGGATTACCCGTATCCAGACTTCTACAACTAGAGAAACATATTTCAGCCATCTATATGCTGAAAGACAAGAAAGTGTTGCTTTGGTAATACCCGACTTTGCTGATGATTCAGAGGCAAGTGCTCAAACAAAGACCAGATTTGCAAGATTCAAGCAGGAATGAAGGGCTGTCTTTGCATCTTCTCCAATCAGAAGAATAACTGGAATCAAAACTAAATATTTTGAAAACACTAATATCATGTACACAACATATCAAGTGGAAAGAGCCAATGGTCAAATCTGCACTTTTTGTGACAATGACCTATTATCTCTAAGTCCTTCAGATCTGATACCTCTTGGGAGGAATGTGAAGCAAAGGAAAGATTTAACTTCAAGATGATAAAGTTGCCTATTTAGGATTTTGAGCTGCATGGAAGCATTTGTCAACTACAGAGCGAAAGTTTATTTTCAGATAGGGTTTGAAAGAGGAGTTGAAAGGTTAAGTATCACAATTCAAAATGAAGATCTGAAAGATATTGAAACAAAGAGAGTTGGTGATCTCATACTTGAACCAGAACAAGAAGTTGTTTTCAGAAGGTCTTTGAGAAGACAATTTTTAAGACTAAAGGAGGCTTTCAAGTACTCAGAAGGGATGTTGGACATCATCAGAGGCTTAATAGCTGTAAAGAAGGAAGATGTGAATGTAGAAATCAAAAGGGCAACTTTTGAGATGGAAAGGCATATTGAAGGAGTAATCAAGCTTAGAGAGATTACTAATCAGTTGTACAAAGTTATCAGCGGGAATCCACATGCTCCATTTTCGACATTACATGTACTCTACTTTCTGTAAATTTCTTTTGTAATGTAATGAAATTTCAAACCTTGTTCTTTCTTTATTTTTAGCTAGTAGTTCTGTATTCATACTTAGGGGGAGTTTGTTAGAACTTATTTCTTTATGTAAAAGCATGAATCATAATCTCTTTCTAAAAGAACAAGTGTTCCTCTCTAGAAGCAAACTTCTCCAGAAGATCGCCACTTCAGAAGTTAGTTCAGAAGCCACATTGACGATCCAGAAGATTGAACATCTTCTGGATATTACTTAATGGACTACACGTGTGTGTAAATGACGTGATAGGTCACGCTTTCCATGCATAAAAAATTCTATTAGAGAGCTTTCTTATGTGTCAATACGTGATAGGCTAGTTGATTGAGTTTCTATTTGTAATCGTATAAATAGAGAGAGCTATCACTATATTGTGAGTCGATCATCTTGGAGAGAACTTGAGAGATTAATTTGCATTTCCTGTGCTGTAATTATTGGCAGCTTGAGTGAAATACAGATTATCATTTGATTCATATCAGTATTCTCTTCCATTACTGTTTACATTGTAGTTTGATTGTTGATTGTATTTGCTTCTGCTTACTGTTTATTTTACACTCATAATCAACATCATTTGAGTATAAATGGGGATCTGTGTTCCAACAGTAATGTTTATCTTGTTTACTGTTTGATAGGATATAGAGTTTATTATCTAGGTAATGTTTATCTTATTAGGATCTAGAGTTTATATAGGATTACAATCGTGATTGCTATTTATAGGCAATGTTTTGGCGTTAATAAGATATACTTATTTTTGGAAATTCTTCTCCAATTCTCTTAGTTTTCTCTTGACATTGCTGGAGCTAGCACACGCTCGAAGGCTGCAGGTCGAATAACGTTTGTGATCATAACAAAAACCTAGGTCTTAAGAACCTTATATTCTAAACACATTCTAAAACAACTAAGTTGCACCTTTAGATGATCATGTGTCATTCTACAAAATTGTAATTCGCCATTCTTTAGCCACATAATCCGCCATATTAGCCTTTCTTAAACTCAACCCCTGTAGCTTATGACGAATATGTTGGACGATCGTCTCAGACACCTCCATAACTGTCTTTTTCCTTCATTCAAGTTGACTAAGACTTCTCTCCTACCAAATTTCATATATTGTTGCAGCCAAGGTTAATGCTTAATAAGATACCTAATAAAATTTGAGTGTGGCATATCTTGCATGCAAGGTCGAAATTGGGGTTTTGGGTGGGGGGAAAAACCATATGATGTTCCTACTTTTTTTAAAAATTGAACAAGTTCTCACAGTGTTATTAATAAAATGAGTGAAACACCAACATGCTAATGCGTGCTTGGAGAAATTAAAAAATTGCATAGAAATTACTAGTCCCATCTTTGTGGATGCTAATTTTAAGTAGTGAAGAATGCGTCAAAGTCATTTCAAATGCTCCGAACAATAACACTATTCGAACCATACTTGACTATGTAAATCCATTTACAATTCCTGAACAATGGAGCAAGTGTCATTTGTAGTCATGGCTTCCAATTTAGAATTCATTCCATAATGCCATTAAGCTGATATATATTGCCATAAGAAGGGTTTTATGTTGAGATAAAATGAATCATAGGAGTGGTTATCTCTTAAACTGTAAAGAGCTGTCCTTGTCAAGATGGTTGTAATCTTGTAAATATGAATATGGATGATGGTTATGGTGGATCGTCACATAGAAATATAGCGGGCACATCGGAAAGGGAATATGACTATAAGGAGGCATTTGCTTTGATGCAATATTGTTGAACGGTTTGAATTTGGTGGAAGGAATTTGGATTGAAAGTACTTGAAATTGAAAGAAATTAAAATATTTAGTATGTTTGGCTTGTAGGATTCAGAATGAATTAAATTCCATTATTTATAGATGATTAATAAAAAAATCAAATTACCTTTTATTAATTGATTGCTATAAAACGATTGTTGTTTACATATGTTAAAGTTTATTACAAACGAATCATAAGCAATCCCCTTTGTAGGGTTTTGAAGACAATTTGATCTGATCACAGTGGAATGTTGAATGTTGCTTGATTTTAATAAAAGCTTTTCATAAAGTAAACCAAAACCCGTCGTGGAATCCATTGACATAATGTTGTATAAAAACACACCATAGGGTGCTTAGAGGTACACCTCAAAGTTAAGGCAGTTAAGATATATCATAAGAAACAAACGTACGTTTCCTCCACCGTAGTCCATACACGAACACTCAATATCAAGATAAACGTATGTCTATGGTTTATCAAAACAGACAAAAATGTATCTCTTGTTTTTGTG
Organism: Silybum marianum; assembly: GCA_036898165.1. NCBI lineage: Eukaryota > Viridiplantae > Streptophyta > Magnoliopsida > Asterales > Asteraceae > Silybum > Silybum marianum. Next base: position 38,427,361 of record CM072532.1, on the reverse strand, counting down.
TGTATGTTGACCAAATTTTTAATAAGAGTAGAGGGAGAAGGTGTGGATCCCAGTATTGATTAGGTAACGATGTAATAAACAAGAATAATATCAATAATCTCACTATGTCATATATCTCACTTGTAAATTGTGGTTACAAAGTAATGGAATGAAAAGCTTAACCACATGATAATAATCTCTTTCTCTCTTGCTTCAACCTCTCTTATCCTCTTTAAGCTTTAACCTTCTAATGCTAGCCCTAAGTCTCTATTTATATGTATGACATTATCGCAATAAGGAAACATTGATAAAAGTCATTATACACTTGCCTTATTTACAATACTATCTCTACCTTTGATATAATAAACCTATTTCTATAATTAAACCTTCCATCTTGATGACTTTGTTAAATTTACGCTTTGACCCTTCATGTCTTCAATAGTTGTGATCTCGGATACAATATTTTCAAATCTAACAATTTCCCCCTTTGTATTCGAGATTACAATTCAGTGAATCAGCACTCTAACAATTTCCTTCTTTGAAGACGATGGAACTTTGTCAACAAATATTCATCTTGAATCCTTTGCTCCCCTACGAATATGATCACTTAATAAGCTCCGTAGCTCTCTCTTAACATTATCATAAAGTTTAGTAACAGAATGTTGAAGGAACCGTGATGTCGTAGGGTGAAATCTTTCTTCAAGATGCGAAAACATCAAGTTGTCTTCACATGTGTCTTTGATACACTGTTTCTCCCCCTCATAATGATAAGGAGAATCCGAAGCATTATGAACGATTAAAGACATTAAGTGGAAGTTAACATAGAAGCACAAAGAGCAACTATTATCACTTAAATCAAAACAAATTCAATTAAGTGGCCTATTATCAGTGTTGGCATCGGGTTAGCACTGATAGGACTTCCTGTTATCACAGAAGTAAGTTATAAAATTAACTTCTCAAACTGTTCCTACATAAACAAAAATGTATATACTTTGGCTCAATAGACTCCATGTGCACATAATACGAAATTCGAAGACCGGATGTGTGTCTTCTTGTTTTAATATCTAAATCTTTCGAGTGAAGAATAGATAGATGATATGCTTATTCTTCGTGATATATGAAACAAGCACCTTTTGTGAGATACTTGAGTAGCTGGGTGGGGTGACACAAGTTATTGATATTGGTCCATGTCTGTTTCAATATTCATCTCCAAAGAATCGAGAATGAATCGATTGTGTGGCTACCCGAATAACTATTTAGGTTTGGTAAGGACCAAATATTTTCTTTTAAGTCTCGTCACATGCTCACCGTTTTCTTTTATCTCACAAGCACTCAATATTAACATTTTATCTTAATTACACCCTTTCAAAATATCTAACCTAGGGATGTGTTTCATTGGTGGGTCCTTCCGGCTCTGGATTGATCATTAAAACTTCTAAATCTTATCACACACAAAGAGTTGAAATAATTAAGTCCGAATTCTGAACTGATGTATTCAGAAGTCATACAAATATAGAACAAGTGCATAGCTGAGATGCTATGAAGCTAAACAATAAAGAATAATATATGGTACTCCCCATAATCTTTTGAATGATTATGCCATGTGATGTGAATATTCTATATTTAGAACACACGACATTCCTACAAAACATATTAAAATGATTTTGGTACCCAAGCTTTGTTGGGTCCTCGGAGGTTAGTTTTAGAGGCACCAAATGGGGAAGTGGGGATACTATAAGTACCATACCATTTATGAACGTACCTTTGGTTGACAAAATCATTTGTTCCGCATATAGAACAACAAATATTTTTAGCGCTCAGGCTGATTAGCTGATTGATTGACCTAACAAAATAAGGCCAAACAGTCTTGGAAACGAATGATCTTGTATCAACTACAGGAGATGTATGTGGCATGTTTCCAACACTATCATTTGTAGTTTATTTCTTCCTCCAAACCATTTAATCTTCTTAAAGTTACCGGAATTAGAAACAAAATCATTGTGAGACCGATTAGAATTATGAGTCTGAGTATTTGAAGAACAATATGATTTGGAGTTGTTAGAATAACTATGTGATTGAACATTTGAAGAATAGTTGTTCTTACAGACACTAACAGGAGAAAGAGTAGTCATCTTATGAATTGAACTTGAAGCAGTTTTGTAAGAGAAACAGAATCAGTATCAGTCGAATTATCATATGGAGAAAAAACAGTAGTATCGGGACTAGGCTATTTCAAAAATTAAAATTTAACTGGATTATCTTTATTGTGCTTTGAAATTACATCTTCAAGTTCTTTAATTTTGCTTAAGAGATGATCTCTTTCTTTATCAGACAAACTACAATTCAAAATCTTTTGAGCTTCAAGAACTTTTTCAAGTTTTTGAGAGTTCTTGAGTTTGTTAGATAAATAATCTTTTTCCTCCATAAGCAAATCATATTTACTTTTAAATTCAGATCTCCAGTTATTTTCAGTCACAAGATTTTATTGTAATTCAGACAATTTCTTTGAAAGTTTAGAAATTTCCTTTTCAAAAACTTTCTTGTAGATATTAAAACCTTTTTCAGACTTTTATTCTTATAAGATATTTCTTTAAAAACCAAAATACTTTTCTTCATGACATTCTGCTTATCAGTTTTAAACACTTTTCTTTCATAATCCAAAAGTTTTTGGAGCTAAGAAATTTGTTTTGATAGCTCCAGACCTTTTGTTTTAGAAGATTTTCGCTCTAAAACCACAACTTGTTCAAAATCTACACTTGTTTTAAAAGTTCCATAATGGTCAACTCACAAGTTTTAATTTTGTTTTCAAAAGGTTTTTGCTCAATTTCAAACTTGTGTTTTTCATTAGAAATTAATTTCCTTTCTTTCTTAAATTTAATAAATTTAGATATTTTAGAGTGGGCTAACTCTAAAAACCCGTCTTCAGTTGGATTGTAAACTGCAAATTCACCTAAAACTTGAGAACAGAGTGTAGTAAATTGAATTAGAGATCCACAACAAAACCATGTTTAAAGCACCAGTCAGAGCGTATAGCTCTATTAGACCAAAATTTCTGTTCCAGACCCAACTTAAAAAGGCCCGATATGGAAAAGCTCATTTAGCCTAAAATACCCCATAAAGCCAGTCGAAATCAAACTTTTTCAACCCAAAATCCCGAGCTTTTATATTTGCTTAATAAAAACAGGCTTGGAAGGCCCGGAAAAGCTCGGGCCTTCTGCATATTTGATTTCAAAACCTCAAGGCTCAAACTATATGGCCAATAACACTTGTTATAATCACCTAGAAGCATCTCATATAAAGGATTTATATATACATAAATACATATTCAAATAACTTTTCATAACAAAATACATCCATAATGAACAAATATAAACCAAAAAATGGCTTTTAATTGTTTGTACTACCTATCCCATCCAACACATCAAGCATATTAGCATTTCCATACTTCAAATCTCTCCTTTGAATTCCCCATACTACTACTTGATGCAAAAATCTCAGCCCTCCTCTTCTTCTTCACCATCACAAATTTTTGACTTTTACCCACTCCCGGAACCAACGTTCTTCGTTTCGGAACTTCTTCTCGAGGTTCTTATCTTCCGAAGAAATCTCGATCCTTTCGTGTTTAAAATCGGTGGTGGTCAGCGATGGTTCAGATCAGTGGTGGTCGACTATAGTTCAGATCGGGGGTGGTTCAGATCGATGAGGTTCAGGTCGATGGGGGTTCATATCGGGGGTGGTTCAGATCGATGGGGTTCAGGTCGATGGGGGTTCATATTGACGACAGTTCATATCGGCGGCGGTTCAGATCGGCGGCGGTTCAGATCGACGGTGGTTTGGATCGATGGTGGTCGATGGTGGATCAGATCGATGGTGGTTTAGATCGGCGGTGATTCAGATCGAAGGTGGTCGGCGATGGTTCAGATTGGTGGTGGTCGACGGCAGTTGAGATTTGCGGTTGTTGGCGGCAGTTGAGATTGGCGGTGGTTCAGATTGAGAATGAGGTGTGCAACTAGTTTCTCACAATAAGGTTAAGGGCATATCTGGGATTATGAAATTAGAATATTCTATTACATCAAAATACCAACTTATTGCCAAGGAATGTTTAATTCCTTTATTTGGGGAATTCAATGGAATTTGAAGATTTTTTCCATGAAAAGAATGAACCAAACAAGGGAAAATAATTTAGTCAATGGAATTCAACATTCCAATTTCATCGGATTTCTTCAGAATCTACGAACCAAACGCTACCTAAGACCATCTCCGAGAACTTCTCCCAAATAAAGAAAATGAGGAAAATGAGGATTTTGAGCTAAAATTGTATCTCCAAAATGGAGAAAGTAGGAAAGCAAAATGATTTTTTCTCCAAATATTGAGATTACTCAAAAAATGATTGCCATGTAAGAAAAATATTTTTTTAATTAATTTCTATCAATAGCAAACTTTAAAGATAATTATTAAGAAAGAGAAATGATATTTTAATAAAGAAATGAAATATTTTAGTCAATATTGAATTCTACAAAATAAGAAATTTGTTGAAGATAAATGTAATATTTTATATAGATTTTAATTTTAATTTTCAATTTTAAAGAAATTTAGGAGAATCTCTTTAAAATAGAGATTTCAATTTTAAAGAAATTTAGGAGAAATTTGGGAGAAATGCTCTAATTGATTTAAAAAATACAAAAAAAATTAAATAGCACAGTCATTTCATGCCAAACATACAACATGTTTTTTGTTTGGTTCAAACGTTACAAAAACGAAACATAAAAAGATTTTTAAAATCGTATATTTTGACATATCTGGAAATTTTTAATCTTATATTATAATTATTATGATAATTAATATTTTAACAAAATTGTAACAATATTTTTAATAATTAATGCAAGACAAAATTATATTCCTTAAGCATGACCGATTCATAAATTCACATACATACACTCATATATATAAATACCCTCACCCTCCCTCTAAAACATAATGAAAAACGAAAATGAAGCCAAAAAGTTTTGGTTTTGCCCAATTGGTTATTATATTTCTACTGGTAACAACTTCATTGGCATCTTCCAACCCCGAAATCAGATCAGGTAATTTTTATTTTATGAATTGTATTTAATTTTAAAGCATGTATTTTATATAATTTATATAAATTCAAAGTATATTTTAATACATAAATTAGTTTTTTAAACGTACTTGACAATTTATATTTGGGAAAATTATTATAATGTTCATTTTGAAAAAAACAAGCACCTAAAATATCTAAAATTTCTCCCAAATTACAAAAATGATAAAAAGATCCGTGGATTCATATAATGACTCACGAAATGGACTCATTCGTGAACCCATATAATGAGTCACAGAATGGACTCAAGGGTGGACCCATATAGTAAGTCACGAAATGGACTCATGGGTGAATTCATATAGTGACTCACGAAATGGACTCCACGGAATAGTTTCGGACTCCACGGAATAGTTTCCAAGGGAGTCCGTGGGTTACTATATGGGTCCACGGCCCTTTTGATTATTTTTGTAACTTAAAAGAGATTTTGAATGTTTTAGGTATTTATTTTTTTAAAATAGATATTATATTTTTCCTTTATATTATTATGCTATAATTTTGGTGGAAAAAGACTCAGAAAAACCTTATACATGGAAAATGTCAACATGTTTGTCCAAATTTTAACAAATCAAAGAGTTCCAAACTAAACGTTTTTCTTTTGTAAATAAGTTAGTTTTCCAAAAAAAATCAATTATAATGACTATTTGTTATAGCATCTTCAACAGTTTTTTTAAAATATATAATATGGAGAAAATAAGGATTTTGAACCAAATTTTTGTTCCAACAGTTTTCCGAAAACCATATCTAAGATGAAGAAAGTAGTAGAGAATTTTTTTTCCTCCATATATGGAGAACATCTCAAAAATGATTACAAAGTGAAACCACCGATAGAAAATTTTAAAAACAAATATATAAAAAAAGAATATTATTTCAAAAAATGAATTGAATATTTTAATATTATAGTCAATGTTGTTTTCTCCAAAATAAAGAATTTCGTAAAGATAAATGTAATTTTTTTTAAAGATTTTAACTTATATTTCTCTATTTTTAAGAAATGTTTGGAATTTTTTTGAAAATGCTCTATAAAAACAATAAAATTTATAGGTATCTGCACAATAAATTATATAAATATAGGCATGTATACTTGGACTATTTTCTAATATTTAAATAAAAAGATTTATCTATAACAGACATACTTAATTATATTCCCAAAATCAGATCAGCGTTGATTTTTATTGATCCCCCAATTTATATATGTTAATTTACTCAATTGTGATTAAGTGAAATAATGTTGTTTCTTATAACTAGTTGCGATATATGTTTTGATACATATTTAGCAACAATTTTTTATCATTATTTATCATATAACTAAATTCCTTTTTAAAATAAATAAGAAACAACCGGATCAATAACAAATTTACTTGTTTAAGACAATGATTAGTGATTACTAATATGCAAACACATGAGATTTATTTACTTGGTATAAAACATTGTTTAATAATTGTTCAATTATAAAATGTTTTAATTCAGTTATGTCGTTACCGAAAAAATTTATAACTATAAGACAAAGTGAGGAATGGTATTGTTTTCTGAAATTATATATATATATATATATATAGAGAGAGAGAGAAAAGTTCAAATATGAACTCATTTTTTGTTGCGAACGTGAAGACAAAGAATAGCTCGACACGTGTCCAATTTAGTATGAATAACGAAGCTGAATTCCATAAATTACTGATGAATGATACACCATCAATATAAGTAACACAACATTCAATATAAATAACACAGTAACACACGATAATGATCCATTCATGATGAATAACCCGTGGATACATGAGACACGTGTTACATTCTCCTTGTCCTTACGTTCACAACGAAAACTCGATGTTCATTTGAACCTACTCCTATATAGATATTTTATTTCGTTTCCTATCTTATGATCGTTGTTTTAAAAGTTAACTTCAATTTGATGCCTACCAGAAAGCACATAAATAATAGTTTAAGAATTATTTTTTGTTTAGTAAATTAAATTACATTCTATTTATCAAAATTATAATATGTTCCATAAAAATATAGTACTCTTTTTTAATTGCATCAAAATAATTGTATGTTCTCTAAAATTGGATTTTAAAAACAATTTTTTTTAATAAATATTTAAATGAAATACCTTACGTTTTCTTATAATGTACCCTTTTATTGATTATAAGAATGGTATTTGATGATATTCGCAGAAAAAGACCGGCGTATAACGATTTTGTGCAACACCGGAATGGCCTGCAGAGAAGGCGACTACACCTTTCAACTTTGCGACCAATATTGCCAAGATCCAGGTGGATGGCATGCAGTTTGTGAAGATGGTATGTGCTGTTGCCAAGCACCCTCCTAACAATCATAACATACATATGTATGTATGCATAAATGAAAACAAAGAAGTGAGTGTGTATTGTGGTTTGTTATGGCTTATGGAATATATTAATGGCATTTCATATGACTTTTTGAAAGTTAAATATGGTTGGCATGAGTTACAATTCTCATTTGTGTCTTCAGCAAAAGTATGATAGGAAATTAGGGGTTGTTTATTTGTGGCTTAATGGGCTTAATAGCTTAACCGACTCATTCGTACAACTATAGTGAGGTGTTTACTTAGGGCTTAATTGAAAATACACCGGCTTATTGGCACAGTTGAGTAGCCTCTCTTGGCTTCGTTCAACTATAAAATTTACCTTCCCTACCCCTAAAATGAAAAAAAAAGCCTCTATAGAAAAAGAAAGCCTTGCACGTTTCTTTCTCCTCAACGAGTTCTGCAACTTCTTCCAGAGATTCGAAACCTGCATCTGTTTCCGAAATAAAAAACATGCATCTCCTTCAAGAGATAGAAACCTGCATCTCTTTCCCGAGATAGAAACCTACATCTCCCTCTTGAAATCGAAACTTTGCATCTCCTTCACGAAATTATTGCTTCTCTCCTCATCTCTCTCCACTTCGACCCATCACAAAGAACAAAAACTCAAAATCGAAACTCTAATACCCAAAATCAAAACCCTAATCTACAAAATCAATTACCTGTTTGAACTCCCCACCAAACTCTGTTTGAAGTTTGTTCAAATTTGGGTTCACTTTCATCACTCTTTTATGGGTTTTCCTCATGTAGGTTTGTTGATGTTTTTATTATCTGTTTCACTCCCGTGCATCACCAAAATGGCCTTGAAACTTCTTCAAACTTGGGTGTTTTAATGGTTTTTCGACACGTGGGTTTGTTTGTTTTCTTCAATTGGTGTGCCGTCTAGAATCTGGATAACATACTCTTTGATAAATTTGTTGATCTGATGATTTTTTATAGTAAAGAGTAAAAATATTATTTTTACTATTTAGATAGTGAATCAGAAAAATAAGTAAACAACATTATATTTTTATCGGAACAGAAAAATTTATCTGATAAGACAACTTTACACATAGAGGGCTTAAAGAAAATTTGGTAAACAACCCCTTAGTAAGATATATACGCAATATAACAAATAAGACATTTAGAAGGTTTTCTTTTGAATTGAAAACTCTCAAAAGCTTTTCTAAGAGTATATAAAGATTTTAGGGTGAGTTTTTAAAGAGTACATTTATGTTAAACTTTTTTTTTGCCTTAGGATACATTTCGAAGCTTCTCTAGAGGGTAGATGAAGTTTTTTTTTTTTCTTTTTTTTCTGAAAGCTTCTCTAAAAATATACGTTAGTGATGCTTTTCAAGTATTCGTGATGGTCTATAAATGTTACTAAAAAGGTGCTTTCAAAGAAGGTTTTTAAAAAAACTTCTCTAAAAGTATATGTTTTAGTAGTTACACTTTACAAACTTTCTCTAAAGATTATTTTATATATGTATAATTCGAACATTCTCTAAAAAATTATTTCCAGGTACACTTTACAAAAAAATGTAATCCTCTCTAAAGGGTATTTTTACATACACTTTTAAAAATCAATTCATTCTCTAAAGGATATATTATAGTTTTTGCTATCCATATTTTAACTCTATATTCTATTATATAATTATATAATTATATATTATAATTAATAGTATTAGTCAACAAAAGCAACATAAAAATCTTAGCTAAATAAAATTTCTTACATTTATTATCATCTAAAAAGGAAAAAACATTTCAAACTAATCTTGAACGTTTAATCAATCCATCGAAGAAATTTCTGCATATTACGCGAGAAAGGAAGAGAAAGCTTGGGACAAAGTAGATGTTGAAAAAGTGGAAGTGGATTGAAAGGTGTATGAACCCAGATCGTCTTAAACTCAATAAATTGATGAAATAATGAATGATTTGAGTTATGAGCGGAAGCAAGTAGTGAATCACCAATTAAACTAGATAATGACGATCTATGTACAAAACAAGAGAGTAATCACAAACAAGATTGATGAATCAACATAGCCATCATGTGTATTGATGGAACTTTGAGAATATGAATTACATTAAGAACAAACACTAAGTGTGTGAGAAAATATCTCTCAAAGCTCACGAAGATCTCATGTACAAAAGTAATATATGTTCAAAAGCATACTGAAAACCTAAAAAACTTTCCTATTTATAGTCCTAAAAAAGAAAGTCAACGCATTAGCCAGTAGGAGTACGTCAGCTGTAAAGGTGAAAAACCACTTAACGTGGCATGTGGTAATAGGGTCTGCTATGTATAGTTCAGAGGCTCCGCGTCTTGTTTCCGAGCTCTGTATCAATCTTTGACTTAAGCACGTGTGTCCGACTTCTCTTTTCGAGCTCTGTATCCGAGCTCTAGTTCTTAACAACCATACAGAGCTAAAAGACTTAACTTCCCTTTACATACACTTTTACAGAGTTAATTTCAAACAATTTCCCTCTAAATGTAGTAAAAAGACTTACTACAAAGTGAAAAAATTAAACTACAAAGCAACAACCCAACATGGTCCTCTGTAAGTATTTTCACTGTGTAAGCATAAATGATTACTGTAATAACCCAAGCGTTAATTAATCTAGTAATGGGCTTAAGAGATTAAGCTATGGGCTTGGGATGATTAGGGGCTCAATACCCAAAGTATATATATATATATATATATATATAGAGAGAGAGAGAGAGAGCCGGGGGGGGGGGGGGGAGTTAAGGGTTTAGTCTCAAAACCCCCTTATTTGTGAAATTTCCAGCCAAAGTGTGTGTGAGAACCAAGAGAGAAGAGTTTAAGGGTTTTAGCCCTTGAAGAAGAAGGCAAGAATTTGGGAGCATTCATTGGAGTTCTTATTGAAAATTTTCATCCCTAAGGTATATCTTATACCCTTCTAGCTTGTAGCCTTCTTTAACGGAGGTTTGATTGGATTCCTATATTGAGGTTTAAGAATAGATTGGATATTTGGATTTCAATGTTAGAATGTAATGGTTGAATTCTAACAATGGAAGAAACTCACCATTGTTGTGTTTTCAATCCTATTCATGAGTTTAGAGCTAGAGTTCTTCATTTTGAATTTCTATTGATTTGATTTAGGTGTTTTAATCTATTCTTGATTGGGGATTGATGTTAGATATGGTTTAGATGATTGATTTCACCATTTCTAAGTCTTCTGGACCTTGAAATCAGTGTATGAAAAGTTTGGATGGGTTTGGATTTGAGAAAATTGAGTGCATAATTCGTGCAGTGAAATAGTCATGAAAGTGGGTTGTATGCGGGCACAAACTCGCAAGACCTACTTTTCCCTCTGTTTGTGAAATTTTCGGTTGTTTCATTTGTCATTAAGGGTTAGATGCGAGGCATGGATTAAGGATTTGTCTTAGGGATTATAAGGGATAGTTTTTAGGATGTTTAATATGGTTTTAACACCATTTTTATGACGTCCAATTCAGGTGTTCCGTTTAGATTAAGTAGCCATTTAGGCGTAAAAGGCGGTGTGTCGTATCTCAAGTGAGTTTCCTTGACTTAAACTACATTTTTGTCAAAGATTTTATCTACTACACTGATTATGGTATTCTAAACTGGAAGCATACTAAATGATTTATACTACTTATGGTTTATATAAATGTTAGATGTTGATTTAGCCTAAATATCTCGATATGCCTACTTAAATGGACATGTACATAGGTTAGTAGTGTACCTCGATATAGCGCAAATCTCTTGGGGAGTTATATTCCGTGCATCTCGAATCCATTTTGGGTGTACATTGGATAGGTACCCTTCTTGGGACCATTTAGTGTATTCACATGTGGAGTTGTGCGGAACACGACCTTTATGTCACATGTGAAATTGTGTGACTAGCTTTGGTTTTTCTACGATCCTTGTACACGGTCCCGTGTTTGAATTACTTGGCTTCCATATTTTACAACTTATCTCTTTGGATTTAAGTGTTTTTAACTGCGGTTTATTTGGGAATTCACTAGACCTTGTGGTCTAACCCTCGCTTTTCAAAACTAAAACCATTTTCAGGTAGAGGCTTGGTAGAGAGTACTTCGAAGGGAAAAGGTAAGATTTGAACCGGTCTTAGAAAATGGATCGGATGCCATAGAGACTTCCTTTAGTTTAATAATTCTCAGCTGTGGACTATTTTACTTTTATTCCGCTGCAAAACTATGAGATGTAATATATTTTGATTACTCTTGGCATCGTGATTGTTTGTTTATGTTTGATAGTTAAATTATGGAGTTTGGGTCTTTACAAGTGGCATCAGAGCCTTAGTTTAAGTAAATTAGGCAATCTTGGGGTGCCTAGTCTTAAACTGTAAGTTAGAAAACACGACTGAGAAATAGGGGACCATAGGATAAAGACCTTGACAGGGATATTGTTAATCGGGTTGGAAGGACTAACATGTAAGGTAAATTTAGAATTACACTTGGGAAATGTAATTCTGAATTTACTAGTGCATGTGTGTACTTGTTTACCTTGTTACGTTTGAACTGTTATTTAAGTTATGTTTGTTATGGTATCGCAGGATTGAGCAATGACAACTCAATATGCAAGGAGCACAGATACTCCAATCGTGGGTCGGGATTCCTCCGAGCCAGAAGAGAATGGACCCATCGAGAATCAGGTTGCAGTGAACGCCCAAGTTCATGGAAGAGGCCGAGCTAGGGGACAGGGTAGGAGCATGAGTCAGGTGGTGTGTGAACCACCTATTCCATCCGAATTAGGAACTAGAGGCCGTGGGAGAGGCCGGGATCGTGGAAGGAGAAGAAGTGCGGGAATACCGGAACGTCAAAAGATGTCCATAGAAGAAAGTTCAACCGGAGAGAGGGACAAGGTCATGGTAGGGGTCGAAGGGGAACTACGGAACAAGCCTTTGTAACCTAAGAGACTTTTGCAAACGAAATGGGGAAAGTGCAAACCACTTTTCAAACCTTGTTGACTCATCACCAAAACTCGAACCACTCAAGTCGTGAGGTTAGTGAAGGAATGGAAGGATCTAGTTTGCCTAAGACCGAGGTGGGCGGTCATTCCCAATTGATCCCGGTAATGACAATCAAACCTAAGCAAACCGAAGGATGTAATTTCAAAACATCTTCATCATGCAAGCCTCCTACTCACAAAGGAGTGTGTCACCTGGTATTGGCATTAAAATGGTTGAGGGAGACGGAGATGGCATTTGATACAAGTAATTATGCGGATAAAGACGAGGTGAAATATGCCCTTTCAATGCTAAAGGGGGATGCTCTTTATTGGTGGGATATCGAATCCGCCAAGGAAGGTGAGGGTGCGGCTAAGAAGATGTCTTGGGAATCATTTTCTAGAAAGTTTAAGACCCAGGTTTGTACTTTAGCGGCGATCAAGAAGTTGGAAGAAGAGTTCTTAAAACTAGAAAAAGGAAATATGACAATTCAAGAGTACACATACAAGTTCATTGAGAAATCAGGATTTGCATTGAAGTATGTTCCAACGGAGGAGTGTCGTGTTGAGAGGTACATATGGGGATTGAAAAGTAGCATTCATGAGTTGGTCACGACAAGGAATACTACAACCTTTCAAGTGGCGGTGGACGCGACGCAGATGACAGAAAAAGAGAAGAACCGATAATTAACCGAGAGAGGTGGAAATAAGATAAAGTGGGAAGGAACGAGAGGTGAGGCAAAGAAAGCAAGTTTTTTCAACCCGAATCATGAGGGAACCAAGGATTTGTTTCTAGACCATGAGGGAAATGTCACCGAGTTCATAGAGGTGAGTGTGGTGCGGATACTAGATCATGTCACCGGTGTGGGTTGCCCGGTCATTTGTCTAGTGATTGCCCGACGGGGAAGTCTTGCTTTCAGTGTGGTTCGCCTGACCACATAAGGCCGGATTGTCCCCAATTGAAGAAAGGAGGAGCAACCAAGCAAGGGAGTAGATCGAGTGGAAGGAGTGAGGAGAAAAGGTCGGAGCCGGTTCGCTCGAAAGGACGTATATTTCAGATGACTGCTGCTGAGACTGATGAGATACCGGACGTAGTGACAGGTACATTCTTGGTAAACTCTTTATGTGCCAAGGTACTATTTGATTTGAGAGCTAATCGTTCTTTTGTATCACCCGATTTTGTGAAATTGTTGCGTTTGAGGCCTAAGAGATTAGCCCACATGTTTGAGGTTGAAACAACAGATGATAACCATGTTGCTATTAGGCAGGTGTTTGATGATTGTTCTATAGAGCTAGAAGGTAGTTTAGTACCCTTACAATTATATCTCTATGCCAATGGGGGAATTCGATGTTATCTAGAGGATGGATTAGTTAGCTAAGAATAATGCTAATATTGTATGCAATATGAAGTTGATCAATGTTCACTTACCGGATAAGGGAGGTTGTGGTAATTTATGAGAATAGACGCAATTAGAATACTAGCCTTATTTCAATGATAAAGGCTAACCACTGTGTGAGGAAAGGATGTGTGAGTTATTTAGCATATGTTGAGGATATTCTAAAAAGTAGAGGTTGTGAGAGACTATCCCGAAGTGTTTCCAGAGAATTTGACAAGTCTACCACAGGACCGTCAGATTGAATTTAGTATCGATTAGGTACCTTGCGCTACCCCAATAGCACGTGCACCACATCGATTGGCACATTCACAGATGAAGGAAATGATTGTACAACTTCAAGAACTCTTGGATGAGGGGTTCATTCGACCGAGTACATCACCATGGGGAGCACCGATTTTGTTTGTTAAGAAGAAGGATGGAACTATGCGTATCTGTATCGATTATCGCAAACATAACAAAGTCATGATTAAGAATAAGTATCTATTATGAATAATAAACGGTTTATTTGACCAATTTCAAGGGGCAAGTTACTTTTCAATGATTGACTTGCGATCGGGATATCACCTAAAGGAAGATGATGTACTTAAGACGGCCTTCAGGACCCGATATGGATACTACAAGTTCTTGGTGATGCCATTTAGTTTAACCAATGCTCCAACGACATTTATGGATTTAATGAATCGAGTGTGCCAACGTTACTTGGAAAAGTTTGTAATTGTCTTCATAGATGATATCTTGATATATTCGGGGTTGGAAGAAACTCACAGTGTTTTCATCAAGTGTTGAAACTATTGAAAAATGAGAAACTTTTTGCAAAATTCTCCAAATGCGAGTTTTGGCTTAGAGAGGTTAAGTTTTTGGGACATGTTGTGTCGCAAGAGGGTATAAAAGTAGACCCGACGAAGATTGAAGCCATCAAGAGTTGGGAGCCTCCTAGGACCCCATCGGAGGTGAAATTATTCCTTGGATTGGCGGGTTACTACCGCAAGTTAATTAACGATTTTTCTCGTATGGCAACACCTTTGACATCTTTGGCAAAGAAGAGCATTAAATTCGTTTAGGCGAAAGAGCAAGAGAAAGCATTTCAAAATTTGAAAGAGATGTTGTGTAGTGCCCCAATCCTAACCTTGCCGGATGGTATGGAAGATTTTGTAGTGCGTAGTGATGCATTGAAACTCGGTTTGGGATGCGTCTTAATGCAACGTAGGAAGGTAATAGCCTACGCGTCACGAGAGTTAAAGGACCACGAGAGACGATACCCCATGCATGATTTGGAATTGGCGGACGTTGTTTTTGTTTTGAAGATTTGGAGACACTATAAGTATGGCACTAAATTTCAGATTTTCACGGATCATAAGAGCCTTCGACGTTTATTTGATAAAAAAGAGTTGAATATGCGTCAAAAAAGATGGATGGAGCTATTATCCGATTATGACTGTGAGAACGAATACCATCCAGGAAAGGCTAACGCAGTAGCCGATGCATTAAGTCGCAAGGAAAGAGGAGAATCATCGAAAATCGTGGCATTCCGTGCCGAAGCAAAGTATGATTTGGAGGAAGAAATCAAGAGTTGTCAAAAAGAAGCATCTTTAGAGGAAAATCGTAAGAAGGAAAGAATATTGGGACATTTTTCATATTTTACAGAAGATGATCGATGGATGAAATGTTTCAACGGGTGAGTTTGGGTTCCTAAGTTGGATGAGATGCGAAAGAAAGTGTTGGACAAACCGCACAAGTCGCGTTATTCTATACATCCGGGTAACAACAAGATGTATAGAGATCCTTGTCAATTTTATTGGTGGCCCAGAATGAAGAAGGATATTGCCCACTATGTCGAGCGATGTTTGACTTGCTTGCAAGTGAAAGTCGAACATCAACGAACATATGGAAAAATCCAACCCTTGGATATTCCAGTTTTGAAGTGGGATCATATAATGGATTTTGTGATGAAGTTACCAAGAACCCCAAAAGGCTTCGATGCCATTTGGACAATTGTGGATCGTTTGACTAAATCAGCACACTTCCTACAAATGAGGGAGGCATCATCTTTACCTTGTCCTCGAACAGTTTAACTATGTCATCCACAACCATGGTTGTCTTGTTGATCTTTACACCGGCTCTAAACTTTAACAACGCTGTTGATTTCTTCATCGTGGCCGCTATAGTTGTGGCTTTGTTTATTGAAGTTTGAAGTAAAATTGAAAACCTTCTGTAAGAGCTTGTCTCCCATTTTCACCATTTCAGATCTTGAGACGTAGTCTTCAGGTACAAAGGAGGATGGGACCATCGAGTTTTGGACCATTTCTTTCATCCTTCCAGCAAAGTTGTTGAATTGTTTTATTGGATCAGAGGGCTGGTTGGGTTGGGCTGGTTTGGCTTCTTGACGAGCTTCAAGTTAAGACTCGATCCTCTACATTGCAGATGCAAAGGAGTTGATATGTTGTTGCATAGCCTCCAGAGTCTTGGAATTTTTCTCATAGAGGGATCGATCTTTGTGGCATTCGACCAAGTCTCAATTTTGAAACTCGTAATAGTTGATCGAAGGTCAGTTATCACGGATGCAGAAGTTGATGACTATGCATTGGACGTTGCAAGTTTAAACTCTTCCAAAGAGTTCTGAATAGTGGTGACAAAAAGCTAGAACTCACTATTGGTGACATATTTAGAGGTGGTAACATCTGGCTCAACACATGACCAGGTTGATACTTCGTTCATAAGATGCCTTTGTTCAAACCTGTTTAAGGTTGAGTTTGGAAGGACATCGGTCTGATCCTTATGTGCCTTCCTCTGTGTTAGAGTGTAGTATAAACCTTTTGTTGGCGTCCGACTGGCCCTCGGATTTAGAGTCAAAGGATTAGGGATCACCAACTGAACTTTGAGGCTTGTCGAGAGCCCCAGAGACATGTGCTCCAATCAGTTTCCCTGAATGACGTTTGGATGTTTATAGTACAAAGGAAACACATTCCTTTGTAGGGAGTGGTAGCGTACCATGGGGAGACATGGTACTTATATTTCAATGAGCATATCATGTTGAGAGGATATGTCCAGATTATAAGTTTACCTTTGGTTTTGCGTACTAGAGGATACATGGTCCTCTGGATGTATATGCCGGCTTGGGATCAAGGTGTGCACTTCTATTTCAATGGCTTGTGCTACTCGACCAGCTGAGCAAGATTGTTCGCTTCTAGTGGAGGTGGGAGAGGAGAAATAAATATGTGTGCTCTTTTGGCATCTTGACCCTCTCTGAATTTATTTTGTCGCTCTGGCTCAATGTCTAAGGGTCTCTCTGCACATTCCTCTGGCTCCCTCGGTACGATTCCCCCTCTCGGTGAAACATACACTAATTTTCTTTTTCTTGTTGTGTTTTGCTATCATCTTCCCTTTTCTCTCTCTCTCTCTCTCTCTCTCTCTCTCTCTCTCTCGCTCTCTCTATTTGTTCACGAATTCTCTCAACTCTCACTCTCCTCTCTCTACTCTCTTATTTTTCTTTCTCAGCTCTTACACGCTATTCTCTCTCTCTCTCTCTCTATCCTCTCTTTCCTTACTAGTGTCTTCTACCTCATCTCCCTCCTTGAGCTCATAAACAATATACGTTCGTCGTACGTGTAGGGGTTCCAATCTCTGGTTGATAAGTTTAGACCATATGTCTGTAAGTTCTCCTAATTTTCTTATCTTAATGTAAGTTTGGAGTTTAGTGGAGTGAGGCCGTTCATTGGGATATCCTTCCTTGGTTGTCGTTGGCTTGTATGAATGAAATGTTGGGTACTCTATCTTGGGTTCTGCATTCTAAGGGATCTCTTGCTCTTCTATAGTTGGTTTCATCGGTAGAGGAAATAACCTTGGAAACAACACAGATGGTAGAGCCTTGCGCTTGGCTTTTCAGATTCCTTTTTAGACACCGCAACCGATAACTCAGGGAATAAGATTAAGGCGTAGTTCAATGGATAAGTCGTAGTACATGTCATACAACAGTTGAAGGATATTGGTTGAGCACATATCCATGCTCTAAATCTTTCTAGTTAGGGTTATGTTGACAATGGTGAACATCACATTCCAGGATGGTGGCAGAAATTGACGAGAAAATTGGGAGGGGTAGTTAATAGTTCAGGTGTAGCCAATAAACCTCAGAAATTCCATAATTTCATCACCAGTTGGGAAAGGGGAATAGGCTTTCAACCTTAGGTCAGTTTTGGTTGGAATCTGGAGGAAGAGGGAGAATAGGGATCTTGAGATTCTTATCTCACACGTCTTCTTCAATTTGGGAACAAAAAAGTGCCCAATAACGCCATGTTTTTATTTTAGGTATTGTTGATCCAAGCTATTTTACTGATTTAATTATGATTCACCCACTTAGTGAAAAACTTAGTTTTAGTAACTCAAATTCAGTGATGCAAAACACTGATTGCACTGAGTGATCGCTGAAACCATAAGGGACACTATTTGAATTGAGCTCGTATAGGCATTTTAGACACTGCTATTTTAAGAACTATAACTGTTCATCTGGTTCTCCTCATGTCTTATCCTGATCTTTACCTGACATACATATATGGCTGTTGGAACCCAGATCCCTATTTATACTCAAATGATCTTGATTATGAATGTAAAATAAACAGTAAGCGGAAACAATAAAACTAGAATTTAAACAGTAATGGAAGAGAATAACGATATAAAACAAATGATAATATGTATTTCACTCAAGGTGCCAAAGATTACAGTTCAGGAAGTACATATTAAACTCTTAAGTTCTCTCCAATAAGTTGACACTCAATACAGTGATAGCCCTATCTATTTATACTATTACAAATATGAAAGACAAATAGCTAGCCTATCACGTACTGACACATAAGCAAGGTCTTTGACAGAACTAGTTATGCAAGGAAAGCGTGACCTGTCCTGTCATTAATGCATGTGCGTAGTCCTATAAGTAATATCCAGAAGATACTCATACTTCTGGATCATCTTTGTAGCTTCTGAACTACACTTCTGTATTGGCTGTCTTCTGGAGAAGCTTGCTTCTAGAGAGGAACACTTGTTCTCTTAGAGATAAGTTCTTATTCATACTTTTACAGCAATAAGATAAGTTCTAACAACCCCCCCCACCCCGCGCCCTAAGTATGAATACATTACACAATTTTTTTTGCAGAGGTTAGAGTACATGTAATGACTAAAATGGAGCATGTGGATGCCAACTAAGAACTTTGTAGAACTTATCAGTAATCTCTCTTAACTTGATTACTCCTTCTATATGTTTTTCCATATCAAACGCTGCCTTTTTGATTTCTATATTAACATCTTCCTTCTTTGCAGCTATCAAACCTCTGATGACGTCTAGCATCCCCTCTAAGTACTTGAATGCTTCCTTTAATCTGAAAAATTGTTTTCTCAGAAGCCTTCTGAAAACAACTCCTTGTTCTGGTTCAAGTATAATATCACCAACTTTCTTTGATTCAACATCTTTTAAGTCTTCATTCAGAGCCGTGATACTTAATCTATCCACACCTCTTTCAAACCCGATCTGAAAGTCAACTTTGGCTCTGTAGTTGACAAATGCCTCCATGCAACTTAGAATCCTAAAATAGGCTATTTTATCATCTACACTTAAATTATTTTCTTTGCTTCATATACCTCCCAAGAGATATCAGATCTGAAGGATTCAAGGATAATAAGTCATTATCACAGAAATGACATATTTGGCCATTTGCTCTTTCCACTTGGTATACTGTGTACATGATATCAGTATTCTCAAATTATTTTGTTTTGATTCCAGTTATTCTTCTGATTGGTGATGAGGCAAAGACTGCCCTTCTTTCCTGCCTAAACCTTGTGAATCTAGTCTTTGCATGAGCATCTGCATCAGAATTATCAGCGAAATTAGGCATTACCAAAGTAACCCTTTCTTATCTTTTAGCATATAAATGGCCAAAATGTATTTCTCTGGTTGTAGAAATCTGTTGGGTATTGGTAATTCTTTCAAGTTGTTATGACTCCATAAAACTCCATTACAGATCAGCCCTTCTCTTGTTGGTTCGTTCAACAATGGTCTGATGATCAACCATTAGAGCTTTCATCCTTTGGTCAGTAGTGCTTTGAACTTGCTGGCTAGATAAGGAAACTTAAGCTTCTTAGGTTGCATAGGTAGGAGGTTCTTTGAACTTTAGAGGTTGGAGCTTTTGGTATGTTTACGTTAGGAACTTGAGTAGTTTCTTGAATTGCAGAGGTTGGGTTTTCTGAAGTATTTGCCTCTGGAACATGAGTGGTAGATGTTTGAATAGCAGGGGTAGATGTGGATGCTTGACCATGAGCTCTTGGTCGTGTGGTTGTATTTCTTGGTCTTCTGGGGATAAGAAGAGTTGGTTCTCTTCTGGTTCGTTTAAGACCAAGAATAAAGTTTGTTTGTAGTTGGTGAGTTCACAGGTTTTCAATATTTCAAAAATAATCAATTGTGTGAGTGAATATGAGCAAAATAAATTTTTGGCACTTATTGATATTTTAAAACGTTAAGGCATTATGTACTCTAATTTTTGTATATAAAGAGCCACCACTAAACCTTTCGACCACAAAACAATTTTTTTTTTTAATTCTACCTTAGCGGTGGGACTAAAACCCCACATATGTAGAACCTTCGTTTTTATAGGTATAGTGCACCCCTACCTGTAGTTTCTAGGTGGGATTGCTATCCACACCCCTACTTTGTCGGTTTTTAGGTGGGATTGTCCGTCCAAATAGCGCTATCCACAAATACCCTCGGCTCCTCACTTGAGTTAATAGTAGTGTACAAACTTTTATGTTACATTTTACTCAATATAACTATTAGTGTACATGCCTTAGTGCCCACAACATCAAATTTAACAAGATTTCATAATCATATTGACAATGGCTCATAAAACACATTCAATCATGCTTTTCACCCCAAAACGTATAAAACACTTTGAAAGAGGGGCTGTGAATACTCACCTTATAGCAACGCTCCGCAACGCAAACAATACAATTCGAATCTCCGCACAATGACCTAACGCTTCCCTATCAAAGAGTAATACTCAAAACCGTCACTTATAGGTCTAATACTACTTAGAGGTGAATAAATCTTAAGCCCATAAGTGTCTATATATGTCCAATTATACAAAATGCCCATATGCTCATTAATATCGTAATTTATACCGAAAGTGATCTTATTATCCATCACATGATCAATATTTATAAAAATCAATTAAGTCCAGAATTTCTCTTCTGGACAGAAACTAATTGTCCTAAAAATGATCAGTTTTCAAGGGCTTCCAAAATGATCTAGTTTCCTATATTTTTATATAAGATAAATTACTGAGTTATGGTCTTTGTGACCAAATTTCATGCCTTTTGGACATGTACAAGTGGTTCAAATAATTCATGCAAAATATTATAGTTTGCCACTTCTGGATCTGAAGGTAAGGGACGCATTGCAAGTAGAGTTACATTAATTGGAGCAGAAGAGTAGAAGGATTCTTTTGAACAGAAGGTTGTTGCTCTGAAGGTTGTTGTTCTAGTTGAGATGAAGGTTGAGCTTGTTCAGAAGTAGATCACACTTTTTGTCTTTTCTCCCCCTTCTGAGGATCAGAAGCATCTGGATCCTGGTCCTCAGATCTTTTTCTTTTGAGCTCGGCTTTATTGCAAGCTCTAGCCTCCTTTGCATTTTTCCAAGGCAGATACCTTCTGGGTATGCTCAGTTGCTGGGGCAATATTAATCTTTGAGACAAACTTGGCATTCACATCATTGAATTTCTCTAGCATAACTTTCTAAAATTTTTCCAGTCAGCTTTAGAAACTAAACTAGAGGATGTAGAGCTCGCTGGAGGAACAACAACATCTAAGTGCTTTTTCATATCTGTAGCAAAGATGTTAAATTCTTCTAAAGTAATAGTGTTTCTTGGAGGAGTTGGAAGTTCAGTAGGAAGCTTGGAGATGGCTTCTATGTTGGCTTTAAAATCACTCTCAAACTTCTAGAATTGTTGTATTGCTAAATCTCTGTAGGCATCATGTGAAGAGATCCAAAATTTCTGAAACTGAGGAAGTTTCTTGGTATGTTCCTTCTGAGTGGTTTGGATGTTGCCTAGGGAACAGTTCCATGCTGTGATCTTACTATTTAGATTTGCCTCTGTTTGCTGAATTATAAGTTTATGATCATTCGAGGATTCCTTTATTTGATCATAGAATGCTTGAAACGCAGGATTCGTGACAAATTGAGGAGGGGGGGGGGGGAGATAACCGGTGTAGCCGCTTGCCTCTCACGTTCAGATAGACCCTCATTTACACATGTTTTGGCTTTGAGTGTAGAGGGACTTCCATCCTGACATTGAGGGCACTTTAGAGCTACCTCTTCGGATGTTCTGATCTCATTAACTTGGTCTCCAATGTCAGATATTGGAGATTCAATGTAGATGTGGGTACCTAGATGCATTTCAAGTACAGAGGTCCTTAGTGTGCCCTGTTGCCATAACCCCTCTGACGGGATTTCATTGGCATTTGGATCAAGAGGTGCCATGGACGTGGCAACCTCCATCCAATCTATATCATTGGTCACAGAGTCATCGATGTTGTGTTGGGAAGGAGGCGAATTCTGGGGAAATAGAACTCTTATATTAGCATCTTTATCCTGTTGAGAGGAAGAAGATGATTTGGTTTCCTCTAAAGTGCTTGATACAGAAGCCTTTAAGATAGCTTCTGATCGGTTGGTTTCTGGGTTAGGATTCGGACTAGTAGATGTGGTTGCTCGTGGTGGACTCGGCTGGATTCTCTCATTTGTGCCCAGTTGGACATCTTCTGTGGTCTCTCTTAACAGACGCTCGACATGGTTAGAAACGCTCTGGTGTCACTCTGATTGTTTTCATGCTCACGCTCACTTGACCCCTCACTTTCTATTCTGGATACTAAGCACTCTAGGGTTGGTGATCTTTGTGCTAAGAACACCTCAGAGCTTCTATATAGTTCAAGAGAAGGAGTTGGGTTAGTTAAGAGTGCAAGCATGTACCTGGAAAGTGGTATGGCCTTCGGATATCCAACATCAAGAATGGTTAGGCGATGAGTTTTCATGATGTGGAATTTTCAAAAAGGAGGTGAGCATTGAAGTTGTTTGTAGTTGATCGCACTTCAAAGCAACAGAGGAATAAATTAAAACGTCCAATTGTTTCCGCTAGCCATAGTGACTAAAGTTTTCTGCCACGACTTGAGATCATTCCGCTAGGTTTTGATATCCTTCCACTTGTTCTTGAACTTCTTCTTCTCCAAATACTTGATGTTGAGATGCTCCATATTGAGATCCTTGGTATTTTGATCCTTGTCCACCTATATCAACCTGAGGTTCTTCTGTTCTCTTTTTCATTATTCGATTTTTTTTCACATTTTATGAACTCAAGAGACACGGGATCGGTGATAGAATTTAGATCAGTAAACATAATTTTGTCATCCTCCAACCTAATTTGAGCTTCATACCTTTTTAACATAATGTCATTGTTTCTCTCGACAGCGTTGCTCATTTTTTTTTACTAGCCTTGACTAGAGTATCTACTTATTATCAGATTAGAGCTTTGATTTTTCCTTTTTCACATCAATTGGTCTTTGAGTTAAAGTAACATTACCTTGTTCGTCGTTAAGATTCAACGAGGGTAAATCGGCATCTGTCCCCGACGAATAACCATAAGCGGGAGAATGCGATTGATAAGGACTTTGTCGTTGGTATTGAGTCAATGCAACATTTGTAGGATGACCAAAATATTTTATGAGGTGCTAGACATAATCAAACTTAAACCCCTTCTTGTAGCAATGCGTCTAATTTTAACCTCTTTCACGTTGTTCATCTATAAAAAATACAGGTTATATTTAGATTAACAATATAATGATCAACTAAAACAATAAATACTTACGATATCTTTTTTGGTAGCTTTCAGAATGCAAGACCTTCGTGTTTCCAGTGATCTTCTTGGTCGAGGATTGGTTGCGAACGACTTAGTTGCATGATATTGAGTTTCTATTCTTGCTCAAAACTTATCTTTTGATTGGTTTCTACCGATTATTGGATTTTGAGATCAATATAACAATGACATAAATTTATATCTTCGTGATCTTTGTAGCCTCCACTTCGGATTGATGAAGGCATTTTTATGATCAATAGGTTGATAAAAAGATAAGTTGAAGATGATATTTGTGTAATTTACCTTACCGAATCACCCACTGTTTATACATAAAATTTTCACTCCATTCCAAATAATATTCTTCTGAAAAGCCTAATAATATTCTTCCAGAAAGCCTAATAATATTCTTCTGGAAAGTTTGGTAAAATTTTTCTGTTAGATAAAATTAGCCCATAATTTTATGAATGTTTTATAAAGAATTGTATTTTGGGCCTTTTAGGGAGTTATGGGCTTCGGCTTTTCACTTGTAATGGGCACCTATATATATATGGTGCCTTGGCTCCTTTATCATTTGAGTCTTGGGAGAGAACACACCTTTCCACACACATAGAACAATGAGAGTCGATCAATTCCAATGTGTGGTGTTCTCTATAGTTACCTCCATATTGATCAATACAAGAATATGAGTTGACGAGTTGAGGATTTGATGATTATTGTTCTTTAATTTTGTTCTCTTCTCTACAATTTATAGGGTACTTCAATTATTTCTAGTTTTGGAATCTAACATTTGGTATCAGAGCCAATTGAAGAAACTTTTCTTCAATTCGGTCATTTTTTGCAATAATTGAACTTTTGGCAATTGATTTTGATGTTTTGGTGCTTAGATTGATTCAATTACACGAGCTTAAACTCAAATATCATTTTCGGTCATTTATTTTCTATCTTTGAGCTTAGTTGGTATCCAATCTTTCATTTGGATGAGATTTGGATGATAATTGATAGAAAATAATATTGATTCTTCACACAATTTGATTTTGCACTTTAGGTGTTTGATGAAATGCCTATGTGAAGAACTAATTTCATTTTGATTGTTTCTGATCAGATTTGTAAGATGGATGTGTGTATCTTTGATCCCCCTCCTTTATTGGTCTAATATCTTAGTACTAAGTAGGTGGTTGATCTATGATCCTACCTTGTTGTGTGCTTTTGTCCTTCACATTTTATGCATCTAGGTAGTAAGGTTGTTGATCTTTGATCATACCTTTTTCTCACCCAAGATAGTACTCTCTTTTCTTTTATTTGGGTTTGATTAACAAATAATCTGTAATCCAGATTCGGTTTAAGAGGAAGAAATTTCAAAGCCAATTTGTTAAAAATTGTTTATACACACAAAGTGTTTGATAAAATGTTTATAAGCGATTTGGTTTCTTAAAATGATGTGATGAAGAATCATTTTTGATGTCAAGAACCAAAGTTTTGAAATCATCACCTTGATTGTCATTTGGTTGTGCAAATCTAGATCACTTTTTATGGCGATTGAATAAAAATAAGGATGCTGACAGACTCGCGACACTGTCCTATATCGATCATATCTCTCTCATCACAACACCAATTCAAGAAATTCAAACGGCTCTGGATAGAAAACAGACGGATCTACAACTTTCATGTTTTGACTTTTCAGTGATTCAGTCTGTAGAATGGCCAGATGTATCATTGAAGTTGAGGGTAGTGTGCTGAAGCAAAGTTGTTACGCATCAAGTTCGATCTGCTTCTTGATAGAAGGACCAGAGCTTCTGGAATTAAAGACAAGAGCTTCTGGAATATTACATGCCTTAGACCAGATGACTTAGTCAACCAGAAGCTCACACGTTGAACCAAACTCCAAAGAAGGTGAATCCAGATTTTTTTGAAAGATAACATACTGATCTACAATGTTTAATATTTTGAGTTTTTCCAAATTCCAACTATATCATGACCAGAAGCATCGTAGAAGTCAGTGCAACATTGCTGGATAGAAACCTTCTATGTTGATTCGTGTTTCAAAATAGAGCAGAGGGGGAACAAGAGAAAGACAAGAGGAAACCAAGACAGACCATAAATGAATTTGATACAAAGCTCGGTATAGGCAAGCCAGAGGCTCTAGTTGTATGGACCAGAGCTCTCATCGAATAGAAACCCATAGCCCGATATTCTTTTGGTTTTCTGACAACATTGCATTGTTTCAAAAACACGTGCATATCTTTTTACTCAAAGCTCCAATTACATGATTTCAGTTGCATTGGAACGATAAAACACAGAGGCACATCTTTGAAGTTTTGTGTTTTCTCAAATTCGTGAGTTGATACGTCTTACTTACTGTCAAAGTTTGATGACTGATGCTGGACCGAAAGCATTGATTTTCAAATATACTCCTTCCAATTTCAGAACGGTGTTGGCATATCCGTTCTTCATGGATTCACAAGATACATGTGTGACATATTTCATGTCATTATCTCCTCTGACATTCATGTGTATAGATTGGGGCTGAACTCAACTCAACGAGGTTTGAAGAGTCAAATTTTTTGTTTGACGACCGTTTTGCGCAGCTCACTCGATTTGTTGATAGGCTAAGAGGCTGGAGTTCAATGTGCATGTTTTATGTTTTCTCTCAATCAGACTCCTTGGTAGTAAAAAATAGAGATAAAGTTGATTCATGAAAGTTGGACAAAATGTGTAAAATGTCTCGGTTTTTCAAGAATGTGAGCCTACATTTGAGGGGGAGCTTATAACACCTTGAAGACTTGAATAAGAGTTTCTAATAAAGCAAATGGGATTTTATATGATGATGTTTTCTTTATAAAACATTAGGGGGGAGTTGTTAGATAAAATTAGCCCCTAATTTTATGAAAGTTTTATAAAGAATTGTATTTTGGGCCTTTTAGGGAGTTATGGGCTTGGGATTTTCCCTTGTAATGGGCACCTACATATATGGTGTCTTGGCTCCTTTATCATTTGAGTCTTTGGAAGGAATACACCTTTTCACACACATAGACTAATTAGAGTCGATCAATTTCAATATGTGGTATTCTCTACAGTTCCCCTCCATATTTTGGAAAGGGTATCCTAGGCATTTGCCTAGACTAATCCCTGGAAATTTTAAGACCGCTAAACCATGCAGTCCTAAGATAATTCCCCAGTGGCCACAAGTTGTTTGCGCCTGGAATCGAACCTGGGGTAGATGGGTTATCTAGACTTATCCCCCACAAGCTTTAGCTAGTACACCACAAGCCTTGTGGTTAAATTAAAGCTGATCTGCTGACTAGAGAGTTCGAACCTCTGACCTACACCACATAACAGCATGCGCTTACCATAATGCTACGACCTTGCTTTTATAATTCCCCTTCATATTGATCAATACAAGAATATGAGTTGATGATTTGATGATTATTGTTCTTTAATTTTCTATCTATTCTCTACAATTTATGGAGTTCTTCTATTATTGCTAGTTTTGGGAACTAACAACTTCTGAAAAGCGTTGTTAGATTGTTCTGAAAAGCCTTGTAAGATTCTTCTGAAAGCCTGTTAAGCTTCTTCTGAAAAAACCTAATAAGAATTGACAGCACACTGATTTTTCACTATAAAACTTGAACATGGTTATAGAAAAAAAATATCCCAACTTTCTTTGCAATCTTCTTTGTTGAGAAATACCACTCTTCTTTTACCCCTCAAATGGTTGATAATTCGTATTCAGACAATGAGGCTTTTGATAATGCTAATGCCGAACTAATGAGTGAGGCAGTCAATCTAGCATCTAAAATGGATAATTATATCTTTAATTATTCTCAAAACAACCAGGTATCTTATCGAGGTTCTATTCTTGGTCATATAATTATCAATCGTGATTGAGAAAATGCTAATCGCAATCTCTTCAATGATTATTTTTCTGAAAATCCTCGATTCCGTGAGTCGATGTTCTGTCAACGATTCCAAATTAGCCCTACTCCATTTCTTCGTATTTTTTATGCAATCCAAAGTCATGACAACTACTTTGTCCAACGAAGTGATGGATGCGGCAAACTTGGATTGTCCGGTTTTCAAAAAGTAATTGTTGTATTTTGAATGTTGGCATATGGTGTTTTAGCAGATTCTACAGATGAGTACATTAAAATAGGCGAATCCACGGTTTTAGAAGCATTGAAACGATTTTGCCGTGCCATCGTGGAGGTGTTCGGAGATCGCTATCTACGAACACCTAATGCTAATGATGTGGCACGACTACTCCAAATTGGAGAACAACGAGGTTTTCCAGGAATGTTAGGTAGTATAGACTGTATGCATTGGAAATGGAAGAATTGTTCAACAGGTTGGGGAGGACAATATTTCGGTCGTAGTAGATCTCCAAGTATTATTCTAGAAGTTGTAGCTGACTATGATCTTTGGACATGACATGCATTTTTTGGTTTACTGGGATCCAATAATGACATTAATGTGTTGGAGTCCTCCCTAACCTAATAGATTATATCCAAAATGGGTCACTGTTGTTCAATCTATTCATGATCCACGTGGCTATAAAATATATATTTTGCAATGAAACAAGAAGCATATAGAAAAGACGTGGAACGTGCATTTGGCGTTTTACAATCAAGATTTGCAATAGTGGCAGGACATGCATGATTATGGAGGAAGGAATATTGCATGATACAATGACTACGTGCATAATTATGCATAGTATGATAATAGAAGATGAACACGATATTAATGCACCAATTGAAGAACGATGTGAAGTGCAAGATGTGGGAGTTGAAATGGTGAATGATAATGACGGTGGACTTCAACAATTTCTTGCTCGACATAAAAAAATCAAGGACAAAGACGATCATTTGAACTTCTTGATCATATGTGTTTTTTTAATTTTTGTTATTTGAGTTAATGTAAAAAAATTTAATGTAAACTTTATTAGTTCAACATTTGGGCATTTTTATTTTTAGAAGTCTTCATTAATTAGTTAATTACTAATTATTTATTATTATAATATGTATTTATAAATTATAATTATTGTTATTAAAAATAGTAAATAAAATATGTTATTTTAATATGGGGTCCACATATTTGGTGTTTTTTAGAGTGTGGTTGGAGTTGAGTTTTTCTTTTTTGGTGTTGATGGGCCCACCAAATTTGGTGTTTTTGGTGTGTTATTTGGTGTTAAGGTGGAGTTGCTCTCATTGGTGTATCTTACACCAAGGCGTCCAAATATCATGTGCTCAACTTGTTTATGTGCTCGATTTCAATCTGAACCCAAGAAATCCCATATGATCGCTGATGTAAGCTAAACCTGTCATAAAAACAGACTTAAACAGACCAAAAACTAAGTGAAAAGGGATGCTAGTATACACCTCTAGACACTACCGTCTTTTCAAGTAATAATGTGGTAAGTACCAAGTATTGTTCTATTGGGAAGGAAGCAAGGAATGCAAAAAAGATCCAACTTGTAAAAGTCAATTCAGAGGATGAATTCGAAGAAATATCTTTGTGAGTGAGTTTTGAAATAAAATAGTAAACAATAAAGCAGTAAAGGAGTTGTAAACAAATATCAAAAGGTCAATGATGTAAAGTTCAGTTGAGACTTGAGATTACAATCTGGTGGACGTGTGTTGCAGCATATACCTACTAAGGGTAATGCTGCGACAAAAGTATCTAGTAGTTTAGAAAATGATGCTTAACATCCAACCATGAACTAAGAGTCTCTTGAGTAAAGGTTTTGACAAGCATCTCCTCCACATCTTTCAAGTGTCACGCTTGTGAAATGAGCATGCGTCCTGTCTCTCCTCTTAGGTTGCGTGGGGTAGGAATAAATATCCATTTATGAGCATCTTAAAAAGATCAAATTCACCCTTAAGCTTAGAACTAGAGGAATGAATCGATTTGTTAGCAATGAGAGTGATGAAGTTGGTGTGTAAAATCCCAAGCCAATCCTCCCTTTAAATACTAGAAAAAGGATGGTTGCTTACAATAAAGGATTACTTAATCAAATAAATACTAATTAATACTAAAGTTGTCCCATCATGTTGAATAAGTACTAGTACTACTAAGCTTGGCATCAAAGCAACTTAATCTACGCAAGAGAGCTTCCAAAAGTCCAGCTAAGGGGTAGCTTGGGCGCCAAGTTTCACAAAATTGAAGCTTCCTCTTGAAGATTTCTGATCAGCATCCGAAATAACACTGCTGCAGCCTTACTTTTTCCCTGTTGCAGCAAGTCTATCCTGCAAATACAAAGGCTAAACACAGAAAATGGCCCAAAAATGCATCAGAAGACCCATCAGGCCCAATTAACTATAATGACCCAATAATAAGCAAATAATAAATAAAAAGACTCAAGAGTTGGACTTTGAAACCAAAAATAAATAAAATAGCTTAGGAGAATGATGTAATAACAATATAAATTGTACTCACATCATACCCCCAAACTTAAATTATTGCTTGTCTCCAAGCAACGACAATAAAAAGACTCAATAAAGAAAATACCACAGAATTTGCATAGATCATGAAAGAGAAAGATAGAGTGCATTAAGAACTACTTACAAGATGTTGGCCAAAGCTTTTCATAATTCAAAGTAAGACACATTCTAGGCTTCCTATGATCATGCCACAAAGTAGCCATTACCATTCCTTTGTCTTGTTCTCACACTTGGTTAACTTTGAGATCAATAGGACTTTTATGGGTTTCTCTTTTTGGCTCTTTTTCTCACAAAGACATGCCTTTTTCTATGAATGCATTGCGGTCTGTTTTACAGTCCTACAACATATTTTTCTCATTCAAACATTTCATTTTTTATATAAACTGCAGCCATACATGAATTTTTTTGACTAAAATGGCCTACTGCAGCAGTTGTGCATATCGAAGACAGAATGTTGAGCTCTACTCTTTTTGCATGCATGTAGCATGTTTGTGCTACAACACCTCTGCTGTGTGCATATTGAGCATAGATATACCACATAAATGTTATTTCCCTCCCCCAAAACTTACATAAAACAATGTCCTCATTGGTGGACATCTGTTAGCACAGGTAAATGGGAACAAAGGGATCATTGTTTATGTGCTTTGCCGAATGTGTTTCAGAAATGGTGGCCTATATCTTCTCTTAAAGTGCAAACAATTGTGGACTAAGTGAATGTCTTGATTTCAAATGGTTAAATTTGACATGATCAAGTCTACACTAGAATGATATTTGAACTCTAAATTACTCAAGCTTTGGGTACAAAATGGCAGTCGAGCCAATAACACTTTCTCAAACTCTCTCATGGTGATCTATGTGCAATGCAAACATTCTGACAAAGACTATGCCCAGACATAAATAAAACAGCAAACAATAAAAAAATAGTTAAAAGGGTGAGAATGGACCTTTCCTACTCCTGAGTAGCAGGCCTGTTGACTTTGGCATCCAACTGATCAAACCTTTTCATAACCTTCTTTTGTGTCTTGTCCGTCTTCTTATCAACCTTCTCCTTCTGTCTCTTTAGCTTATCCAACACAACACTCTTGTTGTCATCAACCTTTTCTCCCAACTCCTTCATATCCTTCTCCATCTTCTCTAAACGCAGCTTGTTCTGGTCAGCCAACTCATTCACCATCTGCTTTAGAGCCTCAAACTAGTCATTTGCCATTGCTGCAATATTGGCTTCCCTAGTTGCCTGCCTTATGGAGTTCTTCTCACTATTAGTCAATAACCTATGAATGGTTTTCCCTTCTACCATGGTCTTTGAAATAATGACTTGGTCAGAAGGTAACTTCTTGACCTTGGCCTTCACCATTAGGGACTGAATCAATCCAAGAGCAAACATAGGTCCTGCATGCTTGTCTGCACATTGTCTAATGTTCTGATTAAAAGAAAGGCCCACATCAAAAGGCTTCCTGGTCAGAATGCAGTAAAGCATTGCAATTCTCTTAACACACAAAGTAGTGTCATGAGAGGTGGGGGACACTGTATGCCTAGGGAAGTGGAACCAGATATTGGCCTCTGGATTCAGACTTTGGGAAAAATAAGTTATGTACTTGGGATTGTCAGCATGATTCCAGGGAATACCAGGTTTACCAAAAATAGCCAGGATGTTGTTGTAATCATCCTCAGTGGAAGCATTCGTGATCCTAGTCAACTCAGAATTTTCATAAGTCTTAAGACAAGAAATTTTATTGATTGCCTGAGAAGAAAAATCTACGTCAGTACCTCTTACCCTTGCTATGTTCTCACCAGAAACAACAACTTCAACATTGAACTCCTTAATCCAGTCTAGATTGATTAGCTTTGCTACAACACAAAGTTTATTCCACTTGAGTTCCTTTATAACACTAGAAATTGACGGATAATTAGCAAGTGTTCTTGTGGAAAAACCTTTAGTGGGGTGAGTTGCCTTGTGAGCAAAAACAACATATTTTCTAAGAGCTTCCTTGCAACTCATCATACTGAGGGGATCATCTGAGTCAAATTGTGGTGTGGTGTTGATGGTCTCTGCATCATAAGCATCTCCAGTGTTCTTTGAAAGGGGCTGATCTTCAAGCATATCATCTTGAGTATTGGAGGACTGACCAACCTCGAACACCTTCCTCTTCCCCTATGCCTTTCTTACCTTTGCCGCATCAACATCATCTTGCATAGCAGTAGTGATCACAAGGTTTTCATCCTCTGTTGCAACAACTTCTTTCTGAATCTGAACTGCCTCTGTCTAAATCTGAATGTTAGGGGATACCTGCACATTTTTAGACATGCCGACGACATCCAAAAGGGCTTGACTAATGGTTCCCTTGGAGTTTTAGGCCGATTGGCAGTTTCCATCATCGAAGGGATGGAAACAAAGGGTGCTTTAGGGGTGGGTTTGGGAGGTGACCTGCTCTTCAAAGGGGTTTTAAAGTAATAAGGAAAAGTGGGGTTTCAGGTACTTTATTCAAACCGTTGATGTCATCAAGTCCGACGAATGCTGACATCGAATCTGTGTGGCTTCGAGGAGGGGAAACATCTCGAATCTCCGTCTCCGACGGATCATATGCATCAGAACCAACCATGGAAGGCTCATCTTTTGTTGTTTTGGGTTGGTTTTGAGCACTTCGTCGAGGTTTCTTCATTAACGGTTCGTTAGAGTTCTGAGAAGGTTCGTCGATAAAAGCAGTTTGGACGACTCTTCTCCGTGCAATTTGCTTCACTCGAGCCATGGGTATTTATAGGCGGACAATTTGCAGAGAAAGTTTAAGGTTGAGAGGGTTTGAGGTTTCGTCGAAGGCGATGGGATGTAGGAGGAGAATGAAGTCGTCGATGACAGAAAGGGGGTCGGAGTTTCAACATACTTAGGTACCGTTGGAGGGGTGTTTGTGTTGATCCAAAATCCTTACAATGATTTGAATATGATTCTGTTTTTGTACTTAGTGAAAATTCCATGGATAAGTCACTATTCATATTCAGCGATAGCATAAGCTGATAGTAACTCAGCCATCGCTGAAGATCAGGAACATTGACTTCATCTCTGAAGATCTGAAGAACAACACTCACACCACAAGTCCATTCAGTAACAGTCGAAGACAAAGTTTAAGATAGAGATGAACAACTAGTGATCTGTAGCGGTTCCGTGATAGCAAAGCTTATCCAATTAGAAGTGTGAAATCTTGCAAGGATTCAGCGATACCTTAGTGACTTCATCCTTGAAGTCACTAGTTCATCGATCAAGTGAAGCCTTCAGCAAGATTATTGTTGATCTTATCCTCGATGCACAAAAGTCAAAACTTCAAATACCTTGTCAGAAAAGGAAGTAGAGATTGTCTCTTATGTCCCCATCAAATATGATTTGGTACTGTTCACAGGTGGCTAAAAGTATGGCCATCCTTTACATGTTTGACACGTAGCATATACCTTTTGTTTTGCATTAAATGCAAACTTGTATAAATAGATGGAAAACCCTTTTCCATTTGCATGCTTGCTACCTTCTTTCTCAAAACCTCTACTGCTATTTCTTTCTTTCCTTGGGCATCAACTTAGTGTTTTCTTAAGTTACAATAGAATAGGTTAGAAACTTGTTCTTATTCCGTATGTAATTATAAATTTCTTTATTTAATATAAACTCATTTAAAAATCAAAAAGACGTGTGTTTGTATTCAACCCCCCGCCCTTTCTACAAACTGTTCTATATCTTTGAACTCTTGTAGACCCCTTTGGGACCCACAAGTGGTATTAGATCAGTGTTTTTGCTAACTAATCTTTAAAACAACTTTTTATCAAGTTATTTTAAAATAGCTAACACAAACACCAACTACATAGATAATGGATCTTTAGCTAAACCTCCGAGATTTAGACGTGATAATATCCCTCTATGGGAAGAAAGAATGATTATATTCCTAGAAGGGTCAGATCCTAAGATCCCCTACTATCTAGAGAATGGACCATTTGTTCCTACAGTTCTGGCTCCTGCAGTACCTTCCACTTCTACTTCTCCATCTATCTCTGAGTTTGACGACTCTCTAGCCCTTCTCACTAATAACTTTAGGAGATTCGCTAGAAAAAGTAATTTTAGAAAAACAAAGGCTATCACTAAATCTGATAAGTCGAAGACTCTTCCTACTAAAAAGGCTTCAGCAAGCTGTTATAATTGTCAGCGTAAGGGTCACTTTGCAAGTGAGTGTAGATTCAAGAAAGTCACTACACCAACAACCTCTCATATCTCTGATAAATCTAAAAAGGATAAAATATTCTAAGTTAAAAGGGAAATATCAGGATCTGAGAAATAACCAGCGAAAAGGAAAAGGCCTAGTCACTGAAGAGGCAGATTGGGATCAGGAAGACGATTGGGCAAATTCCACTGATGAATCTGAATCACATGAGGAAGACATAGCTCTCACATGTCTTATGGACAGAATTGAAGACGCTGAAGAGGCATCTGACACATCTTCTTCAGAATCTCCATCAACACAGGTATTCATTCCCTCTAACTCCTTTATACCTCAAAATGATAGCTTGTCGATTCTCGACTCTATGACAGTTGAATTTTACAATGCTCTAAATGGCGAGATTAAAGCTGAACAAATTAACATTGATCTATCTGAACAACTAAAGAATTTCCATCTAAAAATAAAAAAACTTACTAAGACCGAAGAAGATCTTAAGGACCAAATCTTTGTTAATCAGACCATAAGTATTGAAAGACAACAATCTATCACTGAGCGTGAAAAGGCCATCGCTGATCTTAAGGCTGAGAAAGCCATCATTGAAGGATGGTGTAAATCTTCTGATAAGATAAATGAGATCATAAATGCTTAGATCTTTGCCAAGGTCAAGAGTGGTCTTGGATACTCTTGTGACCAAGAAGAAACTGACACTGACCGTTCCATGCGGAAATTTGAAATGTTTGTTTCTTCTATCCCTGACCCCTCGTCTCAGAATGCCTCAACCTCAGAGACAAGACCTTCTGAACCTATTCCCAAACACTCAGGGAAAGTGACTAAAGACAAGATCATTAATCAAGTTCCCAAGAACAATAAACTCCTTTCGCTGAAGAAAAATTCTTCTTTCCCTTCAGCAAGTCAACCAGTGGTTCCTCCCAAGTCTATGGAAAAAGGAATTATTGGACCCTATCCTGAAAATATAACTTCCACTCAGCATGCTTCTGTTTCAAAACCTATTTTAAGATGTAGGAAGTGCTATCACTGTAGTGAGACTATGCACATTGCTAGCAAATGTCCAAATGCTACTAATGCTGAAAAATTATCCCATGGAAAGAAAATAGCCTAAGCTGCGAAATCGGCGAAGGGTAAAAATGTCAAAATTGGTAAAACAACTAAGTCAGAACAAACCACAAAGGATAATGTTTCGGCTAGTACCACCTCTAGTTCTTCTGTTATTTCCACTAACAATGCAGGACCCATAGTGATATTGGTACTTATGAAAAATTGATCCTCTTATTTTTTGTAGAGTGCTAAAGGTATCTGGTATCTAGATAGCGGATGCTCAAGGCACATGAAACGCAGAAAATCTCTTCTCACTTAATATAAAAAGGAAAATGGCCCATCAGTGACTTTTGGTGGAAATGGCAAAGGTTACACCAGAGGTTATGGCATTCTATCCAATGGAGCAACTTCCTTCTCTCAAGTTGCATATGTTGAAGGACTAAAGCACATCTTATTGAGCGTTAGTCAACTCTGTGATAAAGACTTTAAATGTTGAAGGACTAAAGCACATCGTTGAATAGTAACAATTCATCAGCAGGGATGATTGTTACTCCATTAAATCAGATTCCTCCATCCAGTCCTTCTATTGGTAATTCTTCAGTGAATAACCAAGCATCTTCCTCCATGGGTAATGAAATTTCTTCAGGACCACGACCTGAAACTATTAGAGGAAATGAAGAACGACACACTAAACTACCTTCATTAACTCCTGATCCAAATCCTCAGCTACCAGCTCAAAGATGGACTCAAAATCATCCCATCGATCAAATAATTGGTGATCCCTATGTAGGTGTTCAGACAAGAAGAAGTATGGCTAACATATGTCTCTATGTAAACTTTATTTCTATTATAAAACCCAAGAAGATCGATGAAGCTATCCTAGATCAAGATTGGATCATTTCCATGCAAGAAGAACTCTCTGAGTTTAAAAGAAAGAAAGTTTGGAAGCTTGTTCCAAGATCCTCTGACAAAAACTGTTATAGGCACCAAATGGGTGTTTCGTAACAAGTTAGATGAAAACGGCATTGTAACCCGCAACAAGGCTCGACTTGTTGCTCAGGGATACAGACAAGAGGAAGGGATAGACTATGATGAAACTTTTGCCCCTGTAGCAAGGTTAGAAACAATCAGATTGTTCCTAGCTTTCGCTGCCCACAAAACTTGAAAGTCTATCAGATGAACGTCAAGAGTGCCTTCCTGAACGGCAAGTTGAAGTAAGAAGTCTATGTTGAACAACCTCCAGGCTTCGCTGATGCAAGACATCCAAAAATACGTCTATAAACTATATAAGGCTCTCTACGGGTTGAAACAAGCTCCACGTGCAGGGTATAACACTCTCTCTAAATATCTACTCGCTGAAGAGTTTGTTCGTGGTAGGATTGATCAAACCCTTTTTCTTAGAAAATGTAAGGGACATATTATTCTTGCTCAGATATATGTAGATGACATTATCTTTGGTTCCACGAATCCTAAACTTTGCACTCGTTTTGCCAAATGTATGAAAAAGGAATATAAAATAAGCATGATGGGTGAATTAACATATTTTCTTGGTCTTCAAGTAAAACAATCTGAAAAAGGCATCTTCATTTGTCATAATGATTTGACTCAAAGTTCTTCAATGAAAACTCCTATGGCCCCTCCTCTGACTTTAAATAAGGACCGTGATGGTAAACCTGTTAATGTCACTGCATATAGAAGAATGATAGTGTTGATCATAACTCCTCTCAGTGATTTGAATATGATTCCTTTTTACACTTAGTGAAATTCCCTTGCATAAGCTTAAGTTCAAATTCAGCGATAGCATACGCTGACTACCATCAGCGATCGCTGAAGATCAAGGAACCTTAAGCTTATCTTTGATAATCTGAAGATCAGCGATCACACCAAATGACCATTCAGCGAAAGTCGAAGACCAAGCTGAAGAATGAGATAATCAGCTAAGTGACCTGAAATGGTTCAGCGATAGCAAAGATTATCTATCCAAAGTGTGAAGTCTTGTGAAGCCTTAGTGATACTGAAAGTTCATCCTTGAAGATTCAGTCTCAGCGATCAAATGAAGCTTCTCATACAAGATTAACGTTGACCTTATCCTAGATGCACAAAAGACAAACCCTATACTGTGTCAGAGAAGGACGTACGGATTGTCTCTTATGTCCCCATCACATCTGATATAGTACTGTTCATATGCGGCCAAAAGAATGGTTGTCTTATTAACAAAGGACAAGCTTCCTATAGATGCTTGACACGTGGCATATACCTTTTGTCTTGCATTAAATGCAAACGGGTATAAATAAGATGAAGATATCTTCTTCATCAAGTAGTATGCTTCTTTCTCTCTTCAACCTTCTGTATTATATCTTACTTCCTTCTTGTGTATCAATCTTAGTGATTTCTTAGTTACAATAGAATAGGTTAAAACTTGTTCTAATTCGCTTGTAACTGTAAATTTGTTTCTGTAATATAAACTTATTTAAAAACTAAAAATCTGTGTGTTTGTATTCAACCCCCCCCTTCTACAAACTGTTTCTATATCCAATAACTCTTGTAGACTCCTTAGGGACCAACAAATGGTATCAGAGCGGTGTTATTTCTATCTTTAAAATATTTTCTTTCAAAACTATTTTAAAAATGTCAAATTCTAATACAAACTATAATGACAATGGTCTTTAGCTAAACCTCCAAGATTTAGCCGTGATAATTTCCCACTGTGGAAGGAAAGAATGACTCTGTTTCTAGAAGGATCAGATCCAAAGATCCTTTATTATATAGAAAACGGACCATTTGTTCCTACAACTCATGGTAGCTGGTGTTCCTGCCACCACTGCTACGCCAGCCATCCCTGAACGGAGTATCATTAAAACTCCTGATCGATGGACTGAAGAAGATAAGAAAGAAGTTGCTATTGACTCAAAAGCCAGATCTATAATAGCAATATCCCTCCCTGATGAAGTCTATCGCTTAGTAATGAAAATGAGGACTTCTAAAGCCATGGGGGATACATTATGTATTCAATATGAAGAAACTTCTGAAGTACAAATCACTAGAAGTATTAATCTAGTAAGACAGTATGAAAGCTTAATGCATCATAAAGGTGAAACTCTTTCCCAACTTCACCAACGTTTTAACTGCCTGTTGATTGATCTAAAAATGGTCAACAGAGACTACTCAAATGCTAAAATTCTGACAAAGTTCATGAAGGCACTACCCGAACAATGGGCAGTGTACACTACATGTCTGAAATTGTCAAAGAATCTTGAAACTCTTTCTTTAAGTGCTTTGTACGGAATGCTTTTAAATGAAGAACAATCCTAAGTTTTGAGGAAAAACCTCATCAATGAACTCAAGGGTGCCAAAAGTACATCTTTGGCACTTATGTCTTCAGAGGTAGATCCTTTAAAAAAATACTTCCTCTTCCACTATTACTTCTATCACTGAATTACGTCAAACTGATTCAGAAGATCAACTCACTATGCTGACATCTCTGAGTTCGACAACTCTCTGGCTCTTTTAACTAATAACTTTAAAAGATTCGCCAGAAAAAGCAACTTTCGAAGAACATCGACTCTCGCTGACTCTGACAAATCAAAGACTATGCCCGCTGAGAAAGCCTCAGCCATATGCTACAATTGTCAGCGAAAGGGTCACTTTGCTAGTGAATGTAGATCCAAGAAAGTTGCAGTTCCTACAACCTCCCAGGCCTCTGATAAGAAAGAGAAGTATTTGAAATTAAAAAAAAATACAGAGATCTGAAGAAAAACCAGCCAAAAGGCAAAGGTCTTATCGCTGAAGAAGTTGATTGGGATGCAAAAGATGACTGGGCCAAGACCTCTGATGAGTCAGGCACAGATGAAGAAGATCTTGCCTTCCTATGTCTTATGGCAAGAATAGAAGACGCTGAAGAAGTATCTGAAATTTCTTCCACAGAGTCTCCTTCTACTCAGGTAACCATCCCTTCTGTCTCCTTAATATCTGAAAGTGATAACTTATCTGCTTTAGATGCTATGACTGTTGATTTTTATAATGCCATTAATGGAAAAATCAAAGCTGGGAAAATTAACACTGATTTATCTGAACAATTAAAAAATTGTCATCTAAAAATCAAAGAACTTTCAAAGATTGAGGAAACCTTAAAGGACCAAGTCTTTGTAAATCAAACGATTAGCATCGAGAAACAGCAAGCTATCGCTGAAAGAGAGAATGCCATCGCTGATCTCAAATCTGAGAAGGCTACCATCGAAGGATGGTGCAAGGCTTCTGATAAGGTCAATGAGATCATCAATGCCTAGATCCCTATGAAAGTAAGAAGTGGATTAGGCTTTAACTCTGAAAAGGAACAATCAGAGAAAGACCGTTCCATGCTTAAATTTGGAATGTTTGTCTCTTCTATCCCTGATCCTTCTTCTTCTCAGAGACCTCATTCAAATGAGAAGATTCCTGTGTTAAAATCGCTCAAATCGAAGAAAGTGATTAAGAACGAGTTTTTTGACCAAGTTCCTAGAAATAAGAACGTTCAGAAGAAGAACAAGAATTCTTCTACTTCCTCAGAGAGCAACCCTAAATCTGGGTGGAAAATCTCTGAATCTTTTTAGAGGTCAACCCCCAGAATTAAGATTGACCTCACTCCTGTCCCTGAAGAGGTTGTCATACCTCCAAGAACAATGGATAAAGGAATTCTAGGTCCTATCCCTGCCAAAATGCTTTCTGTCTCCCTGAAAACTTTGAATTCCAAACCTTATAAATATAGGAAGTGCTATCACTGTGGTGAAAATACCCACATTGCAAGTAAGTGTCCAAATGCTACTACAGCTAATAAACTAGCTCATGGAAAGAAAGTAGCTCAAGCTGATAAATCAGCAAGAGTGAAATCCACCATGGTTGCAAAACCAACAAAGGTGAAGATATCTACTGAAGAGAGTTCTTCAGCAAGTAGGTCCTCCGCCACTTCTCTCACTAACACAGCAGGACCCATAGTAATATGGGTACCTTCAAACAATTAATATCTTTGTTGTATGCAGAGTGCTAAAGGTATCTGGTATCTTGATAGCGGATGCTCAAGGCACATGACTGGCAGAAAATCTCTGCTCTCTGACTACAAAGAAGAAACTGGTCCATTAGTGACCTTTGGTGGGAATGGCAAAGGATACACTAAAGGCTATGGAATTATGTCCAACGAAGCCACTTCGTTTAGTCGTGTTGCCTACGTTGAAGGACTAAAGCACAATCTATTAAGCGTCAGTCAGTTATGTGACAAAGATTTCAAAGTTCTATTCCTAAGGAATAGATGTGATGTCACTAACTGCAATGATAAGCTTGTCTTAACAGGCAAAAGAGTTGAAAATGTATATGTCATCAATATGAATAGCTCTCACTCTGAGAACATGTGCTTTATCTCTAAAGCATCCTCTGACGTCAATTGGTTATGGCATAAAAGACTCTCTCATCTCAACTTTAAGACAATTAATGAATTGTTTCAAATGGAACTTGTCAGAGACCTCCCAAATCATAGCTTTGCAAAGGAATCTCTTTGCTCAGCGTATGAAAAGGGAAAGCTGACAAAAACATCTTTCTGGTCGAAACAAGACCTCACCTCTTCAACTACTCCATATGGATAACTTTGGACCTGTCAATGTCCAATCTTTATCTGGAAAGAAATATACACTTGTGATTGTTGATGAATATTCCAGATACACATGGGTATTCTTTCTTCGATCCAAAAGTGACACCCCTGATGTGATAATCTCTTTTATCAAGAGGATGGAAGTTCTGAACAATCTGATTGTTCGTTCCAAGAGAAGTGATCATGGTACTGAATTCAAGAACAGTACTCTGATAAATTTCTTTGATGAAAAAGGTATCTCTCATAACTTCTCTTCAGTGAGAACTCCTCAGCATCTAAATCTGATGAAGGATTATTTCTTGGATACTCCTCAGTATCTAAATCTTTCAGAATCTTCAAAAAAAGAAGACAACACGTTGAAGAATCCATGCACGTCAACTTTGATGAATCCTGTACTGTCCATACTTCTCCTATTCCTGAAGAAGATGAAGAATTGAATGCATGGATGAAATCTCACTATGGGGAACCTGAAAATTATTTCAACAATCAACCTTCTGCAGAAACAAGTGATGATGGAATCCCTGAAATACCTACTAGCAATGATCCATCCTCAGGGATCAGTGTTACTCCTCTCAATCAGATTCCTCCTTCTGATGCCTCTCTTGGAAATTCCTCAGTGAATAATCAAGCTTCATCCTCTGCAAATCAAACCCTTGAGTCTCCTCAATTGATTTTAAATGATGAAGTACCTGTTGCTGAAACAACCAGTATAGTCCCTGAAGTAGAAGAACAATTTGCTGAATCTGAGGTTGATCTCTCTCCTCAACCACCAGCTCAGCAATGGACTGCAAATCATCCAATAAATCAGATCATTGGTGATCCTTATGCAGGTATCAAAACACGTAGAGGTACAGGTAATATATGTCTCTAT
The DNA here is from genome assembly GCA_036898165.1 of Silybum marianum. Taxonomy (NCBI): domain Eukaryota; kingdom Viridiplantae; phylum Streptophyta; class Magnoliopsida; order Asterales; family Asteraceae; genus Silybum; species Silybum marianum. The sequence goes on along the minus strand of CM072532.1, from coordinate 38,385,548 downwards.
GTTAACTTCATTTCTCCCTCTGAACCTAAAGCTATCTCTGATCCTAGATGGATTTCAGCGATGCAAAAAAAACTAACAGAGTTTCGTAGAAACAAAGTTTGGAATCTTGTTCCTAGACCCTCTGGTAAAACAGTGATTGGAACCAAATGGGTGTTTAGAAATAAGCTAGATGAAAACGAGACTGTTATTCGCAATAAGGCTAGACTTGTCGCTCAAGGATACAGACATGAAGAAGGTATTGACTATGATGAGACCTTTGCATCTGTAGCTCGTTTAGAGGCTATAAGACTTTTCTTAGCTTATGCTGCCCATAAAGATTTCAAAGTTTTTCAAATGGATGTTAAAAGTCCTTTTTTAAATAGAAAACTCAGCGAGGAAGTTTATGTTGAACAACCCCCTGGTTTTTCAGACCCTAACCACCCTGGTTATATTTTCAAACTTGAAAAAGCTCTTTACGGGTTGAAACAAGCTCCTAGAGCTTGGTACGATACTTTTTCTAAATTTCTTCTTAAAGAAAATTTCATTCATGGAAAAATTGACCAAACTCCCTTTTTAAGAAAATATAAAGGTCATACTATACTCGCTCAAATATATGTCGATGACATTATCTTTGGTTCCACAAGACCCGAATTATGTACTCGTTTCGCTGAAAGAATGCAAAAACAATATAAAATGAGTATGATGGGTGAACTAGCGTATTTTCTAGGTTTGCAGATAAAACAATCTGACAAAGGAATTTTTATTTGTCAAAGCAAATACATTAAAGATATGTTGAATAAGTTTGATATGAATCAATGCTCAGCGATGAAGACCCCTATGGCCCCTCCTTTGACTCTGAACAAAGACCCAAATAGGAAACCTGTCAATGTCACTGCCTATTGAGGGATGATTGGGTCTCTACTATATCTTACAGCGAGTAGACCTGATATCATGTACTCCACGTGTCTCTGTGCTCGGTATCAAGCTATACCGAAGGAATCCCATCTCATTGCTGTAAAGCGAATCTTCAAATACCTGAAAGGAACTCCTAATATGGGTCTTTGTTATCCCAAAGGCTCAGGATTCAATCTAATTGGTTATTCTGATAGTGATTTTACAGGTTGCAAAATAGATAGAAAGAGCACCACTGGTGGGTGTCAGCTACTAGGTGGTAAATTGATTAGTTGGACAAGTAAAAAGCAAAACTCTGTGTCCACCTCCACTGCTGAAGCTGAATACGTAGCCGCTGGAGGTTGTTGTGCTCAAATCCCTTGGACGAGAAATCAACTCAGAGACTATGATCTCATGCTCTCCAAGATCCCTATTTATTGTGATAGCACTAGTGCAATTGCAATTGCAATTGCAGACAATCCTGTACTTCACTCTAAAACCAAGCACATTGAGATTCGATATCACTTTATCAGATATCATGTAATGAATGGTGAAATTGAGCTTCACTTTGTACCTACTGAATATCAACTCGCTGATCTTTTCACCAAGCCTCTTGATGAGACTAGATTCAATCTACTCATCAGCGAACTTGGTATGTTGAACGCTGAATAATTATTACTCAGCGAACAACAAATAGTGATACAAACAAAGCTTTCAAACTTTCCATTCGCTGAACTCTGTTTCAGCGATATCTGTTTTTTCTCACTCAGGTAATATCTTCTAAACCTTTTCGCTCCCTGATTTTTTCTTTGGTCAAGGAATGAATCTAAAAGGATAAAACTCACCACTGACAATCCTTTATTGTTCTTGATGAAGATTTTAAAAGATAATGATTCACTTTCTAAAAAGATAATGATCATTATATTTTTTTAATAAGAAAAGGACACGTCAGACCTTTTCTGACACAAGACGGACCACGACGTTTCCCTTCCAACTCCTTTCTAGGGACGTGCGCCAGGTCATCATTACTTTTCAAAAAGCTAAAACCCGGTTAGCTATTCCTTTCTCTCTCCTCATGCTATTTAAGCAAATCTTTGCCTCATTTCTCTCTTTATGCTCTCATAATTTTCAAAAGACAAGGATTTTCTCTCGATTCTCAAAGTTTTCTCAAGAACACCAAGAACACGCACTTGTGCGTTTTTCTTCCCAAAGTTCATAAGGTTTGATCTAACCTTACACATTAAACTGGAAACTTCTTGTTTCACTTCTCTGTACTTTTCTTATAATCAAAACAAAAAACTAGGGTAATAAAATAAGAATGTTGATTAAACATCGAAAGCCAACTATTTCTTTCATCAAAACCCTGTTCTAAGTTTTACCTTAAGAACAGAAGACTATTTTCTTGAGTTTAATCCATCTTTTATATTCTATACCTACAAATTTATTATATACCAAACTTATTTAATACATTTGGTATTTTAATTTCTTTTTCCACAAGTATTTTGACCTTGTTCATCAAAACACTTGTTTCTTTTTCTTTTACATTTGGTATTCTTTATACCAAACTTTGGTTTATACATTTATGTATTAAACCATGATTTTTCTATTTGGTATTCCCATTTGGTATTCCCTGAAGCAAAGTCACTGACACTATCGCTGAAGCAACCAGCGTCGCTGACACCTTGATCGCTGCTCCTGTCTGCCACTTTCCCCTTGAAATGGCAACGTTCAAGCCCTGCAACTACCTTGCTTTGGTAGATATCCCTGCAGAGCGTCCTCAGTTTGTGGAGGGTGCAACCTTCATCAAGGCATGCCTGCTGATGTATGCCTTCATCCACAACCCTCTGGGCATCTCCTCGCATCTGCAAGCGTTGTGGTACACGGCTCACTGTACCACCTGCACCACTCACAAGGAAACTGAACTCCCTGCAATCGGCTTCACCATTCTCACTCTTGGCCCCTTCGCCTTCACTGCTGGATTCTTGAGGCATGCTCTTCGCCTCCCTACACGTGGCAAGAATGAAAAGTGGGCCGCTGAACCCTCCAAGCAACAAATCGACGCTTTCCTAGACTCCATAGGATATGCATGGGAAAACCCCTTGCTGAAGACCGTCGGCTCCAAGCTGGAGAAGAAACGCTTGCCTGCTCGCTGGCAATACATCTTCACCCAGGTTATTCAGTGCTTGGGATCCAAGACTGGCTCGCACGATCAAGCGAGCAAACACTTCCAAGACATGAGCTTTACTCTCTGCACAGGGTACAAGCTCAACTTTACTAACTACATCTTCAGCAACATGGTCAATAGGGTGAATGCTGCAAACAGGCACCCCGTCATCCCCTATCCAAGATTCTTGGCAACCATCTTGGAGCATGCCTTCGGGAATGAGTACCCTAAGGTGGCTAACCACTCTTTCTCAATGGTGGGAAAGAAATCCCTGGACATTGAGGGACGTCCAGGTGATTCTCCCTTCACCCCTTACATGTTGAAGGTGATTGGAGCCCCTGCTTCAGTGTCTACCTCACTGACAAGCCCATCAGTGAGTATCCTAGACACCACCGGCCCCAAAAGGAAACAACCAGCTGATGGTCATAAAAAGACCATCGCAACCAAATCAAATAAGCCAAGGAAGGTGGTCTCTCAACAGACTATCCTCTTTGATTTTGGTGTACTACCACCACCATAAGCAGCCCCAGCCACTTCAACGCTCCTCTCTTCCGTTGTTGTTTCTTCAGCACTACCTCCATTTTCAGCGACTACGGTCACTGAAAGTCCATTAGTCAGCTCCGCTGAAGCTGTACCAGGTGCTATTTTCACAGCCTTCTACTCTTCTTCTATCCCCTCTTCTTTGGTCCTCACAACAACACATGATTCAGAGATAGTTGTCCCTATCTCTGATAATGCTGAAATGCACGCAGTCCAAACTTTAATGTTGTTTCGACACTATGAATTTTGGAAGGCCATTAACACAGGACCTCAGAATGTGTCTCTCAGGCATTCTAAAACACATGCTAGTGATCCTCAAGACACTACCTCTGCACATGTGGTCCCTGAGAGCAATCCTCATGATGCTCTCAAGGTTTATAACATGCCTTCTCATCCATTATCTAACCTAGAGCTCTTCTTGGCTACTCTATCTCTATTGTCACCAGGTGTCTCTGCAGTATTCACTTTAGCGACTGCCATAACTGCCACCTCCACCGTTGCTACTGCTCCCCTGGGCAAGGAAAAGGTTAAATCTCCTCAGCAACCACAGTCCGCTGAAAAGATCAAGGTCGTGAAGACAGAGAAGAATGCACCTAAGCTCCCCTCCTACAGCGCTGACCTCCCACCAATTGTGCTACCTAGCCCAAACTTCCCGGCACTTGAATTCTTAGTCAACGAGTGTGCTCACAATAGGGCTAGGGTGGACAATCTTCTGAAGTCCGCTGAGTTTATTTACCGCCAAGTGGTTGGGACACCAGGGATCAAGACCGCCTTTAGAAACATCCTTACTGATCTCCAATCCCAGAAGGAGGATAGTCAGGCACACTATGTGTCTATCACTAATTTGGAGACCAAGGTGGACGCTCAGACTCAGGAACTTGAGTCTGTTCAAAAGACTCAATCTGCCATGATGCAGTTGCTGACCAAGATCTCTATGTCCAGTACCTCCTTCTCTGTAGCTGATAGGACATCCCTGGGCCAGGTCCTTCAGCAACAAAATGACCATGAAGATAAGCTGAAGGACATTCAGTCGATTGTTCGTACGTTGATGATGCACATCCTCCCTGCTGACAATATCGAGGGGAGAGGTGTGCACAAGAATTTGCTGATGCCCTCTTCTCAACGGAAAGGAACCCTTCTTCCTCTCAGCAACCAGATCCATCCATCGCTGTGCTGAATGAAGATGAAGACGATGATGATGAAGAGGAAGATGATGAAGAGGAAGATGATGAAGAAGAAGAAGACGACATCCCTCACTGTGGGGGAGTCGATGATGATGACTTTGGGAGTGCCTTAGAGCACTTCAAAATGTCAAGGCCAGATAAGTCCATGTCCGCTCCCTCAGGCAAAGGAAAGACCGTGATAGATCTTGATGCCACTATCCCAGTATTTGAGGGGGAGACCACTGTCGAGGTATCTCTTCCTCTTATCCTCTACTCTGCTCCAATCTCTGAACCACCCACATATCCTTCTTTTTCACCACCAAATTTTGGCTCTGACAAATCTCCTTCTCCCTCTCCTTCTCTCACTAAGCCCGGTCCCCTAAAGGACTCCAATTTTGTGAAGGAACCTTCTTCTAAATCGAAATTTATGTACATTTTTGAAACTAACTCTGAAGAAGAAGAAGACCTCATTCCTAGAAGGCGTCGCGATCAGAAACCTATTATAAGCGAATCTGAAGAGGAAGAAAGGCGAATAAGCTTCTTGAGGGAAGTCGAAGCAAAGAAAATAAGAGTGCCACACGCTGAACTAGAGAACGCCGTACCAATAAGTATGGTGGATGACTTTTATTTTCTGTCAAAGGAAGAGAGAGCTCAGGCACTTGAAGCTCAAAGGATCAGGGACGAGAAGATCAAGCAGACATAGCGTGATCTTGCTCTTACAAGAAAACTTCTCAGGGAAGATGCTGCAAAAGACAAAGTGACCAAGAAGCAACTAGAGAAAACTGAAAGGGTCGCTGAAGCTTTAGCACAGAGAGAACTTGCACAAGAAAACCTGAACGTAGATCCAATTCATGCCCAAGAGAAAATCCTAAGCGCACTATCCGCTGAAGCCACACGTCAGAGAGAAGAAGAACTTCGTTGGTGCACTGAAAGATTCAATTTTGAAGATCTGACTCTAAGATCATTCGTGCAACTACCGAAGGACGTCATTCCAAAAGAATAGGTCTGAAGGTATATGTACGAATGACTAGAAACACCAGAACGGAGAAAGAAGAAGCCAAGTTCTTAAAGATTTATGGATACACTGAATGGCTAGAAATCAGAGATGCCATGCAGGGTTACAAATTTAAATTCAAGGACGTGGTGGAAAGAATGTTGGATCAGCTGCTGCAAAGGATGTCTCAATACGTGCAGGTTCCTCCTCTCCCTGAGCCAATCAAGAAAAGAATATCAACTGCCGAAGGAGGTTCAAGTTCTAAGAACGAATATGAAACCAAATTCGATCTTGAAAGCATTCTCTGTCACATGCAGATCCCTTATATTTCAATGCTGAACACCTCTCTCCCTGAAGACCGTGTATATGAAGAAAATGACGTCATCTCTTTCCCTGAACCAGGCATGATCTTCATGGATAATGAAAGACTCCTTGGATTCTTCAGAAACCAAGAACTACACAAAGCCCCATCTATGAAAAGGAGTTAAAAAGAAAACACGAAAGTCTAAACTGACTAGTCATTAGCTTTCCTTTCCTATGTAACAGTTCTTCAGTGTATAAGTACTTTACCTTATTGTTGTAATTTCATTTTATGTAAATTCTTCAGATTGATTATTAATGAAATTCAACAAAGTACTTACTCCATCTATGTACTGAAAAGATCCCTGAAAACAGTAAATGGGACAATGAACATAAGAGTTCTATTTCCTTTAACTACTTTTACTCACTGATTTTTCACTCTGAAAATTTAATCAGTGAATGTACTTTATGCTTATTTACTTGTAAAATTTTTGCTTTCATATCCTTATGAATGAAACTCAATTCAGATAGTAGACTAGCTGAAAAAGACTTTACAGAATAGTACTTAGAAATTTTATTTTGAATATTTCTTAAGTCCTTACTAGTCTCTTAAAGCAATTTTCCTATATTGCTTAATCATAATCAAATAGGGGGAGATTGTTGATCATAACTCTCTCAGTGATTTGAATATGATTCTTTTTTACACTTAGTGAAATTCCCTTGCGTAAGCTTAAGTTCAAATTCAGCGATAGCATACGCTGACTGCCATCAGCGATCGCTGAAGATCAAGGAACCTTAAGCTTATCTCTAAAGATCTAAAGATCAGCGATCACACCAAATGATCATTCAGCAAAAGTCGAAGACCAAGCTGAAGAATGAGATAATCAGCTAAGTGACCTGAAGCAGTTCAGCAATAGCAAAGATTATCTATCCAAAGTGTGAAGTTTTGTGAAGCCTCAGCGATACTGAAAGTTCATCCTTGAAGATTCAGTCTCATCGATCAAATGAAGCTTCTCATAGAAGATTAACGTTGACCTTATCCTAGATGCACAAAAGACAAACCCTATACTGTGTCAGAGAAGGACGTACGGATTGTCTCTTATGTCCCCATCACATCTGATATAGTATTGTTCATATGTGACCAAAAGAATGGATGTCTTATTAACAAAGGACAAGCTTCCTATAGAAGCTTGACACGTGGCATATACCTTTTATCTTGCATTAAATGCAAACGGGTATAAATAAGATGAAGATATCTTCTTCATCAAGTAGTATGCTTCTTTCTCTCTACAACCTTCTGTATTCTATCTTACTTCCTTCTTGTGCATCAATCTTAGTGATTTCTTTGTTACAATAGAATTGGTTAAAACTTGTTCTAATTCCGCTTGTAACTGTAAATTTGTTTATGCAATATAAACTTGTTTAGAAACTAAAAATCTGTGTGTTTGTATTCTACCCCCCACCTTCTACAAATTGTTTCTATATCTAAGAACTCTTGTAGACTCCTTAGGGACCAGCAGATAGGATCCTTACTTTATCTAACTGCTAGTAGGCCTGATATCATGTATGCCACCTGCTTATGTGCTAGATATCAATCCGAACCCATAGAATCCCATCTTATCCCAGAGACTCGGGGTTCGATCAAACGGGTTATTCAGAGAGTGATTTTGTCGGATTCAAAATTGATAGGAAAAGCACCACTGGTGGGTGTCAGCTCATTGGTGGAAAGTTGGTCAGTTGGACTAGTAAAAAGCAAAACTCAGTGTCCACGTCAACTGCTGAAGCTGAATATGTCGCAACAGGAAATTGTTGTGCTCAAATTCTTTGGATGAGAAATCAGCTCGCTAATTATGATATTCAGCTATCAAAGATTCCTATATATTGTGATAGCACTAGTGCTATTGCAATTGCAAACAACCCTGTACTTCACTCTTAGACCAAATATATCAAAATCGGATATCATTTTATCAGAGGTCACGTTATGAATGGTGAAATTAAACTTCATTTTATTCCCACTGAATTCCAGCTCGTTGATCTTTTTACAAAACCTCTTAAAAAATGAAGATTTAATATGTTAATCAACGAATTAGGAATGTTAAACACGGAAGAATAACTTCCTCTGTTTTACACTTTCAGTGATTATTAAAATAAAATTCAATCTCTCTAGTCATTTGCTGAACTCTAAAAAGGATATCACTCAGGTATGACCTCTAATCTCTTACACTCTCTGAATGACTTCCTATTTAAGGAATAAATCTAAAAAAGAAAGCCCATCACTGACAATACGTTTGTTTTTAATGATAGAAGGAATTTAAAGATAATGATTAAAATTATTTTAATGATAATCGTTTTATTTTCAAAAAGGACACGTCTGAACTTTTTCTGACACACGACGGCCTCAACGTCTTCTATCCAATCAAACCCTAGCAACGTGTCGTAGGTCATTATTACCTTTTCTCAAAAAGCTAAAACCGTCGTTTTGTCTTTCTCTCTTCCGTCTCGTCCCTTCCTATATAAAGTGAAATCTATTTCATTTTACTTTTTACACGCTCAAAATTTTTCAAAGCAGGAAAAGCTCTAGAGTCTTCAAAGTTTCTCAAGAACACGCACTTGTGCGCTCTCCTCCAATCCCTCACTCTCAAGGTTTGATCTAACCCTTTTTCTTTTCTAAAAACAACTAGCATCTTGTTTACTACATCCTAATATCTTCTATAACGTCTTGTTATAAAGATTTCACCCTTAATTCTGGATTAAAACCCAAAACTCATACCTGTTCTAAGCATTTTTCTTCTTAGAACAGAAGACCTTTTTGGCCAGTTTAATCCAAAATTTTCTTCTAAAACTTCTAATACTTGTTTTTGGTATATTTTCTTTACCAAAATCACGAAGATTTGGTCTGCTAGTTTAATTTTTTTAAAAACAAAATTCAGCCAAATAACAAGTAGTTTGATTTTGTTCACCAAAACACTTGTTTACTTACATTCTTTATTTGGTATCCGTTGTACCATAACCACTCTGGTTTGTGCATTTTGTATTAAGCAATGATTTTTCTAATTGGTGTGCCAATTTTTGAAATTGAAATGGCAACTCCAAGCAATGTCTCTCTCTCTGAAACTGAAATCATCCCGGTTACAACTTTCATCGCTGCACCGGAAGCCAACTTTCCTTCTGAACAACCTCTGGTCAAACCAAGCAACTATGTTGCTCTGATTGACATCCCCGCTGAACGTGCCTACTTAACGGATGGTGCTCTCTTTATCAAGAATTGCCCACCGAAGTATGCTTTCATCCACGTCCCTGCTGGGATCACTGCACACATTCAGCAATTCTGGCATATCGTCCACTACACTGCCCTTACCACTGATAACGGTAGGAAGCTCAATGCAATTCAGTTCACCACTACTCTTGGAACTGTGGCCATCACTTCTGGCGTGTTAAGGAATGCTCTCCGACTTCCAACTAAGAAGAAAAATGAGCTATGGGATGCTACTCCAACCACTGAGGAAATTCAGGCATTCCTGGATGCCACTGGCTACGCATGGCCAGTTGATAAGGAGACAAACCAAATCACCAAGTCCATCACAAAGGTGGAAAAGAAGCGAATGCCAGCGAGATGGAAATACATATGGACACACGTTATTCAGTGCTTAAGCTCCAAGTTCGGCTCGCAGGATCAGGCAAGCAAGCCTTCCCAGGAGATGGCGGTCGCTCTATGCATTGGCCAAAAGCTTAACTTTCGCTGAATATATATTCAGCGAAATGTACAACAGGATTAAGGCCCAGAAGAGGGACAAACCTATCGTTTTTCCTAAATTTGTTGCTATTCTTCTAGAACGCATCTACGATGGGTACCCCTATGAGGGAAATCAATCTTTCTCTCATATTGGGAAGAAAGCCCTCGAATAGGATGAGAAAGAGGGAGATGCTCCTTACACTCCCTACATGATGCAGATAATTCAGAATGCTGTTGTTGATTCTTCAACCCCTGCCTCTCAGGTAGATGTTGTGCCCACGTCACTGAAAATCCCATCGTTGACTAACCAAGGCACCTCCTCCCTGTGCAAACTAAAGCAACCATCCGATGGACATTAAAATTCCATCACCCATAAGATGGCCACCATGAAACTCAAGAAGAGTGCCACTCAAACCAAAGACTCTATCCGATTTTAGCATTTTCCCTTCCCCGTTATACAACTTCGACCATTCCTACGGCCACGACAATAGCTTCGGTTCGTTGCCGCTTCATCGCCTCTACCTCCTTTTTCGCCGACCTCGATCCCTGAAACTATAATAGTCAGCCATGTTGAGGCTGTATCAGGTATCACTTTTACTGCTTTCTTATCCTCTTCTATCTCTTCTTCTTTGGTCCTCACTTCAATCTATGATTCATGTATGGTTGTTCCCATTCCTGATGAGATTGATCTTTTTACAAAACCTCTTAAAAAATGAAGATTTAATATGTTAATCAACGAATTAGGAATGTTAAACACGGAAGAATAACTTCCTCTGTTTTACACTTTCAGTGATTATTAAAATAAAATTCAATCTCTCTAGTCATTTGCTGAACTCTAAAAAGGATATCACTCAGGTATGACCTCTAATCTCTTACACTCTACGAATGACTTCCTATTTAAGGAATAAATCTAAAAAAGAAAGCCCATCACTGACAATACGTTTGTTTTTAATGATAGAAGGAATTTAAAGATAATGATTAAAATTATTTTAATGATAATCGTTTTATTTTCAAAAAGGACACGTCTGAACTTTTTCTGACACACGACGGCCTCAACGTCTTCTATCCAATCAAACCCTAGCAACGTGTCGTAGGTCATTATTACCTTTTGTCAAAAAGCTAAAACCGTCGTTTTGTCTTTCTCTCTTCCGTCTCGTCCCTTCCTATATAAAGTGAAATCTATTTCATTTTACTTTTTACACGCTCAAAATTTTTCAAAGCAGGAAAAGCTCTAGAGTCTTCAAAGTTTCTCAAGAACACGCACTTGTGCGCTCTCCTCCAATCCCTCACTCTCAAGGTTTGATCTAACCCTTTTTCTTTTCTAAAAACAACTAGCATCTTGTTTACTACATCCTAATATCTTCTATAACGTCTTGTTATAAAGATTTCACCCTTAATTCTGGATTAAAACCCAAAACTCATACCTGTTCTAAGCATTTTTCTTCTTAGAACAGAAGACCTTTTTGGCCAGTTTAATCCAAAATTTTCTTCTAAAACTTCTAATACTTGTTTTTGGTATATTTTCTTTACCAAAATCACGAAGATTTGGTCTGCTAGTTTAATTTTTTTAAAAACAAAATTCAGCCAAATAACAAGTAGTTTGATTTTGTTCACCAAAACACTTGTTTACTTACATTCTTTATTTGGTATCCGTTGTACCATAACCACTCTGGTTTATGCATTTTGTATTAAGCAATGATTTTTCTAATTGGTGTGCCAATTTTTGAAATTGAAATGGCAACTCCAAGCAATGTCTCTCTCTCTGAAACTGAAATCATCCCGGTTACAACTTTCATCGCTGCACCGGAAGCCAACTTTCCTTTTGAACAACCTCTGGTCAAACCAAGCAACTATGTTGCTCTGATTGACATCCCCGCTGAACGTGCCTACTTAACGGATGGTGCTCTCTTTATCAAGAATTGCCCACCGAAGTATGCTTTCATCCACGTCCCTGCTGGGATCACTGCACACATTCAGCAATTCTGGCATATCGTCCACTACACTGCCCTTACCACTGATAACGGTAGGAAGCTCAATGCAATTCAGTTCACCACTACTCTTGGAACTGTGGCCATCACTTCTGGCGTGTTAAGGAATGCTCTCCGACTTCCAACTAAGAAGAAAAATGAGCTATGGGATGCTACTCCAACCACTGAGGAAATTCAGGCATTCCTGGATGCCACTGGCTACGCATGGCCAGTTGATAAGGAGACAAACCAAATCACCAAGTCCATCACAAAGGTGGAAAAGAAGCGAATGCCAGCGAGATGGAAATACATATGGACACACGTTATTCAGTGCTTAAGCTCCAAGTTCGGCTCGCAGGATCAGGCAAGCAAGCCTTCCCAGGAGATGGCGGTCGCTCTATGCATTGGCCAAAAGCTTAACTTTCGCTGAATATATATTCAGCGAAATGTACAACAAGATTAAGGCCCAGAAGAGGGACAAACCTATCGTTTTTCCTAGATTTGTTGCTATTCTTCTAGAACACATCTACGATGGGTACCCCTATGAGGGAAATCAATCTTTCTCTCATATTGGGAAGAAAGCCCTCGAATAGGATGAGAAAGAGGGAGATGCTCCTTACACTCCCTACATGATGCAGATAATTCAGAATGCTGTTGTTGATTCTTCAACCCCTGCCTCTCAGGTAGATGTTGTGCCCACGTCACTGAAAATCCCATCAGTGACTAACCAAGGCACCTCCTCCCCAGGCAAACTAAAGCAACCATCTGATGGACATTAAAATTCCATCACCCATAAGATGGCCACCATGAAACTCAAGAAGAGTGCCACTCAAACCAGCACTCTATCTGATTTTAGCATTTTCCCTTCCTGTTATACAACTTCAGCCATTCCTACAGCCACGACAATAGCTTCTGGTTCTGTTGCCGCTTCATCAGCTCTACCTCCTTTTTCAGCGACCTCGATCCCTGAAACTATAATAGTCAGCCATGTTGAGGCTGTATCAGGTATCACTTTTACTGCTTTCTTATCCTCTTCTATCTCTTCTTCTTTGGTCCTCACTTCAATCTATGATTCATGTATGGTTGTTCCCATTCCTGATGAGATTGATCTTTTTACAAAACCTCTTAAAAAATGAAGATTTAATATGTTAATCAACGAATTAGGAATGTTAAACACGGAAGAATAACTTCCTCTGTTTTACACTTTCAGTGATTATTAAAATAAAATTCAATCTCTCTAGTCATTTGCTGAACTCTAAAAAGGATATCACTCAGGTATGACCTCTAATCTCTTACACTCTCTGAATGACTTCCTATTTAAGGAATAAATCTAAAAAAGAAAGCCCATCACTGACAATACGTTTGTTTTTAATGATAGAAGGAATTTAAAGATAATGATTAAAATTATTTTAATGATAATCGTTTTATTTTCAAAAAGGACACGTCTGAACTTTTTCTGACACACGACGGCCTCAACGTCTTCTATCCAATCAAACCCTAGCAACGTGTCGTAGGTCATTATTACCTTTTCTCAAAAAGCTAAAACCGTCGTTCTGTCTTTCTCTCTTCCGTCTCGTCCCTTCCTATATAAAGTGAAATCTATTTCATTTTACTTTTTACACGCTCAAAATTTTTCAAAGCAGGAAAAGCTCTAGAGTCTTCAAAGTTTCTCAAGAACACGCACTTGTGCGCTCTCCTCCAATCCCTCACTCTCAAGGTTTGATCTAACCCTTTTTCTTTTCTAAAAACAACTAGCATCTTGTTTACTACATCCTAATATCTTCTGTAACGTCTTGTTATAAAGATTTCACCCTTAATTCTGGATTAAAACCCAAAACTCATACCTGTTCTAAGCATTTTTCTTCTTAGAACAGAAGACCTTTTTGGCCAGTTTAATCCAAAATTTTCTTCTAAAACTTCTAATACTTGTTTTTGGTATATTTTCTTTACCAAAATCACGAAGATTTGGTCTGCTAGTTTAATTTTTTTTAAAACAAAATTCAGCCAAATAACAAGTAGTTTGATTTTGTTCACCAAAACACTTGTTTACTTACATTCTTTATTTGGTATCCGTTGTACCATAACCACTCTGGTTTATGCATTTTGTATTAAGCAATGATTTTTCTAATTGGTGTGCCAATTTTTGAAATTGAAATGGCAACTCCAAGCAATGTCTCTCTCTCTGAAACTGAAATCATCCCGGTTACAACTTTCATCGCTGCACCGGAAGCCAACTTTCCTTCTGAACAACCTCTGGTCAAACCAAGCAACTATGTTGCTCTGATTGACATCCCCGCTGAACGTGCCTACTTAACGGATGGTGCTCTCTTTATCAAGAATTGCCCACCGAAGTATGCTTTCATCCACGTCCCTGCTGGGATCACTGCACACATTCAGCAATTCTGGCATATCGTCCACTACACTGCCCTTACCACTGATAACGGTAGGAAGCTCAATGCAATTCAGTTCACCACTACTCTTGGAACTGTGGCCATCACTTCTGGCGTGTTAAGGAATGCTCTCCGACTTCCAACTAAGAAGAAAAATGAGCTATGGGATGCTCCTCCAACCACTGAGGAAATTCAGGCATTCCTGGATGCCACTGGCTACGCATGGCCAGTTGATAAGGAGACAAACCAAATCACCAAGTCCATCACAAAGGTGGAAAAGAAGCGAATGCCAGCGAGATGGAAATACATATGGACACACGTTATTCAGTGCTTAAGCTCCATGTTCGGCTCGCAGGATCAGGCAAGCAAGCCTTCCCAGGAGATGGCGGTCGCTCTATGCATTGGCCAAAAGCTTAACTTTCGCTGAATATATATTCAGCGAAATGTACAACAGGATTAAGGCCCAGAAGAGGGACAAACCTATCGTTTTTCCTAGATTTGTTGCTATTCTTCTAGAACACATCTACGATGGGTACCCCTATGAGGGAAATCAATCTTTCTCTCATATTGGGAAGAAAGCCCTCGAATAGGATGAGAAAGAGGGAGATGCTCCTTACACTCCCTACATGATGCAGATAATTCAGAATGCTGTTGTTGATTCTTCAACCCCTGCCACTCAGGTAGATGTTGTGCCCACGTCACTGAAAATCCCATCAGTGACTAACCAAGGCACCTCCTCCCCAGGCAAACTAAAGCAACCATCTGATGGACATTAAAATTCCATCACCCATAAGATGGCCACCATGAAACTCAAGAAGAGTGCCACTCAAACCAGCACTCTATCTGATTTTAGCATTTTCCCTTCCTGTTATACAACTTCAGCCATTCCTACAGCCACGACAATAGCTTCTGGTTCTGTTGCCGCTTCATCAGCTCTACCTCCTTTTTCAGCGACCTCGATCCCTGAAACTATAATAGTCAGCCATGTTGAGGCTGTATCAGGTATCACTTTTACTGCTTTCTTATCCTCTTCTATCTCTTCTTCTTTGGTCCTCACTTCAATCTATGATTCATGTATGGTTGTTCCCTTTCCTGATGAGATTGAGCAACGTGCCATTCAGACATCAGTTTGTTTCAACAATCTGATCTCTGGAAAGCAACGTGTACAGGACCTGAAAATGCTTCTCTTAAGTAGGCTTAGAAGTAGGTCAGTGATCCTCAGGACACTACCGTAGCATGTAACATCCCTGAGAGTAATCCGTTAGATACTTTCAAGGCTCCCATGTGTAAACACTTTACCTACCCACATATTTCTGCTAACCCTGAGCTCTTTTTTGGCTCGTCTTTCTTTGTTATTTACAGGTGTCACTACACCTATTTTTACTTTAGCAACCGCCGTCACCTCCACCACCACTTAGATCAGCATTCCCACTTCATCTAAAGTACCTAAAGCTGTTGATCTCAAAGATGTAAAGAAGGAGAAAGCTCTTCCTAACTTTCCTTCTATGCCTATGAATGTGCGCTCGCAAGGCGTCGGGCAGACTCTCTATCGTTCCCCTCGAAGAAGATTTTCAAGCTGGTAGTAGGGGTCCCTGGAAATAGTAAGAGATGACAACACTAAAATTAAGAGACTAGTAAAAGCTCTCGCTGAAAGCGCTTGACGTCAAGACAAGGTCATTACTGAAATATAACAGAATGATGCTGAATATTTGCACCTTGTTCAAGATCTCTCAGCAAGAGCCCCTTCATTCTCTAATACGGACATATCTCAATTGGGTTTGATTGCTCAAACACAAACATCTCAGGCTACGACCCTCTCCTCTCTTGACTCAAATGTGCACACCCTCTTGGTACACACTTTACCTGTAAATAAAAAAGAGGGGGAGAAATTCGCCCAAGAGCTCGTTTAACAGCTTATGGAGAACCAACCACTTCCAAAACCTCATCAACAACCACAACTTCATCAACAACAATCCATCCCTGAAGCAGGTGATGAAGATGATGAAGAAGAAGATGAAGACGACGATGAACCTGAAAACATCGATCACTATTTTCTCAAGATAAAAATGATGATGATGATGACTTCTGGACTATTCACAGACAGGAATGACACCATCAAGGGGAGTCTCTTTTAGAAGCCCTTTGGGGGACATGCAAAATCCTGAAAAATATCAACCTGGCCCCTCAGAGAAAAATAAAGAAGTAGTAGATCTTGATTCTACTCCTTTAAATTTAGAGGGGGAGCTTATCACTGAGGTATACCTTCCTCTCGTCTCTTATAATCTCCCTCTTGAAGCTCAAACTCCTCCACAAAATTCTGTTGCTGATGAACCTCTCTCATATTCTCCTCTCAGTGATCCCTGTTCCCCAAAGGGTTCTCCAATCCTGAATGAACCTTCTTCTGAAGATCAGTTCTTGTATATATCTGATACTGATTCTGAAGAAGAAGAAGAAGGTCTTGTCCAAAGGCGTGTAAATAAACAAATAATAAGGGAGCCTGAAGAAGAAGAAAGACGAATAAACTTCATTAGAGATATAGAAGCAACCAGAAATAAAAATTCCTCGTACCTCTGAGCTAGAAGCCCAGTACCAATCAGGGTGTTTGACGAATTCTCTTTTCATTCCAAAGAAGAAAGAGCAGAGGCCCTTGAAGCTCAGAGACTAAGAGATGAAAAGATGAAGCAAACTGAAAAAATACTTAAGGATCGCACGTCAGATGATCATAGAGGATAAGCTAAGAGACAAAGCGACCAAGCATCAAAATAAAGGTCGCTGAGGCTCTAGCACAAAAGGAACTTACAAGGGATAATCTGAAAGTAAATACGATCGTAGCACAAGAAAAAATTCTAGATGCTCCGAATAAAAAAAAAATCAGGAATCATGGAATGTTGAACTAGAATGGTGTACTAAAAGGTTCAAAAACCGGGTTTCTAATGCAACTATTACTCGTGCTACTATCGAAGGACACACTTCCAAAAAAAAGGGTCTAAAGATATATGTAATGATGTACAGGCACTCAAGAAGTGAACGAGAAGAACCCCGGTTTCTAAAGTTCTACGGATACTCTGAATGGCTGGAAATCAGAGATGCCATTCAAAAGTCAAAGTCAAAATTCAAGGGTGTCGGAGAAAGATTTCTTGATCAGCTATTAGAAAGGATGTCACAACACGTCGAAGTTCCTCCTCTCCCTTATCAGATCATAGGAAGAAAGTCGAAATCAGATGTTGAAGAAGGCCCATTGTCCAGAAACGAACATGAGACCAAATTCGACTATGAAAGCATCCTTGATCATCTTGAGATCCCTGACGTCTCAATGCTCAACACCTCTCTTCTTGAAGCCAGACAATTCATAGAGCATGAAATCATTACGCTTCCTGAAGTAGGTATGGTCTTTCTTTATAATCAAGGGTTATTAAGGTTTCTCAGAAACAAAAAGGTCAGAAAGGATCCATCAAAACTTCTCAAAATCATCTACTACAGCTGCTGGTCTACTAATGACCCTGTACAAATTCAGAAGAAGATCTATGAGAATGAGCAACAAAGAAGAAAAGAGAAACTCTCTGACTAGTCTTTAGTTTCTTTTCTTTTGTAACATTTTGAAGTGTATTGTACTTTCCTTTAATATTGTAATTTCATTTTCATGTAATTATTCAGATTATCCTTTAATGAAATTCAATGAAGTATTCTACTCCATCTGTGTACTGAAAAGATCCCTGAAAACAGTAATAGGGACAATGAACATAAGAGTTCTATTTTCTTTAAAACAAACTATACTCACTGACATTACACTCTGTAATTAAATCAGTGAATGTACTTTATATCTTTTATACTTGCAAAATTGTGATTTCATATCCTTAAAAATGAAACTCAATTCAGACAATAGACTAGCTGAAAAACATCTCAAAGATTAGTACTTAGATTTCTGTATTTTAAATTTTTCTAAGTCCTTACTAATCCTCTCAAGCAATTTTCCTATGTTGCTTAATCATAATCAAATAGGGGGAGATTGTTGATCCAAAATCCTTACACTGATTTGAATATGATTCCGTTTTGTAGTTAGTGAAAATTCCATGGATAAGCCACTGTTCATATTTAGCGATAGCATACACTGATAGTAACTGAGCGATCGCTGCAGATCAGGAACATTGACTTCATCTCTAAAGATATGAAGAACAACACTTACAGCACAAGTCTATTCAGTAACAGTCGAAGACCAACCTGAAGATAGAGATGAACAACTAGTGATCTGAAGAGTTTCAAGTGAAGCCTTCAGCAAGATTATTGTTGATCTTATCCTCGATGCACAAAAGTCAAAACCTCAAATACCTTGTCAAAAAAGGACGTACGGGTTGTCTCAAATGTCCCCATCAAATATGATTTGGTACTGTTCATAGGTGGCTAAAACTATGGCCATCCTATTAACCAAAAGACAAACATCCTTTACATGTTTGACACGTAGAATATACCTTTTGTTTTGCATTAAATGTAAACGGGTATAAATAGATGGAAAACCCTTTTCCATCTGCATGCATGCTACCTTCTTTCTCAAAACCTCTACTGCTATTTCTTTCTTTCCTTGTGCATCAACTTAGTGTTTTCTTAAGTTACAATAGAATAGGTTAGAAACTTGTTCTTATTCTGCTTGTAACTGTAAATTTGTTTATTTAATATAAATTCATTTAAAAATTAAAAAGACGAGTGTTTGTATTCAACCCCCCTCCCCTCTACAAATTGTTCTATATCTTTGAACGCTTGTAGACCTCTTTGGGACCAACAGTTTGTCTTAAAAACAGTAATCAAACGGTTTAAAAAATTTTAATAAACCAAATTTATAATTAAAATAAATTAATTAATGAAAATGGTACCTCTAAACTCATGATAGCCTACTCTGCCATAGGACACTGAATAGTCACATATCACCTTTTAGGTGACAGCTGTCTGACGCACGTCAGACACCTCATCCGGTTCCGAGAAAAGCAGTTTTGCTGCGACAAAACCAAATTCCCTATAATCTAAACTTAACCATGCTGCAACAAATCTAAAACTATGCTACAACATACTCCGAATGATCTTCTTGGAATCTGAAAAGACATATTTAAAGATAATTAAAAATACCTGCTCAAAAATATTTAAATAAACATGATTAAATATTAATAATATTACTGGACTGAGATAAGTCCAATAATATGGGCTTGGGATTTTATGGAGGTGGATCATCTTCATAAGGTTGAGCAGGGTATGCTGCAGGAGTGTGAAATCCCTTGATACGTTGCCCATTCACCTTGAAAGTTCCTCCAGTTTCAGGATTGATCAAATCAACAACTCCATAGGGGTAGACTTTATCAATCACATAAGGACCATTCCACCTAGGTTTCAACTTTCCAAGGAATAGCTTCAATTTAGAGTTGAACAAAAGCACCTCTTGTCCTTTTTTAAATTCTTTTGGAAGAATATGTTTGTGATGCCAGCGTTTGGTCTTTTTTTTCTATAGCTTAGCATTTTCATAAGCTTGATGCCTATGCTCTTCCATTTGACATAGCTTGATTTTTCTTGACTGGTCAGCAGCATGTAAGTCCATATTTAACTCTTTAATGGCCCAATATGCTTTATGCTCTAATTCTAGGGGTAGGTGACATGTTTTCCCAAATACTAAACGATAAGGGGACATCCCTATAGGAGTCTTGAAAGCAGTTTTGTAAGTCCATAATGCATCATCAAGCTTAGATGCCCAGTCTTTTCTATGTGGCTTAACTACCTTTTCTAGAGTTGTTAGACGTCGTTCTGAGGAAAGTATGAACTAGAATGTCACAAGTATCAAAGATCAGAAGTTAAGTCAGAAGTTCATCTTCTAACTTAAGTCATCTCAGAAGAGCCCAGAGACTTGAAGAACCTCTGGACTCAAACTGATTATCAAACGCGCTTTTGATGACGTGGCGATCACACTTTCTGTGTGTCTCTATACGTAACCGATTATGTTATCTAGAATAGCTGACTTGTCAGTTCCTGATACGCTAGATCGTTGACTTTCACTTTGTAATAGTACAAATAGATTCATTCTTCACTATAATAGTTGACGATCTTGGAGAGAAAAATCACGCTATTCATTCATACGTATTGTAATCTAGCTCAAGATTATTAATACGATTTCCTGATTGTTCTTCAAATCTGTTCTTACTGTTTTTACTGTTTATCATTATTGAATTGCTGCTTATTATCAGTCATAGATCGACATTGCTTCCGCTCATATTTTGTTATACGATCTATTGATTTATTCTAAGAAAGGGATTTGGTTTCCAACAATTGGTATCCGAGCCTGATAATCAATCTATTAATTATTAGATCTGTTCTAGTTTGGAGAAATCCCTGTTCTATTTGCAGTTTTTTTCAATTTTAATCTACCGTTCTTGATTATACCCTGTTTTTTGAGATTTTGTTAATTTCATACAATTCTCTCTAAATCAGTGGTAATTTTGGTTAAAATTTGAAATTCAGTAAGAATATCGTCTCGTTTCAAATCATTTGAGATTTAATTGATCTAAATTTCAATCGCCTTACCTATTACTCTCTTAATTTCTATTTCCTAAAAAAATGGCGAATCAAAACATGAACGCCATATACACCTCCGGATCCTTGACCAAACTTCCAACTCTAATCCGAGATGAATATCCTCAATGGAAGATCCGAATGATCAATTTCTATGAATGATTAGATGTTGAACTCTATCCTACCGTTGTGAATGGTCCATTTATACCAATGACCACGATCCCAAGGATTCCTGCTATTGCAACTACGAATGAGATTCCTGCTCGACCTATTCCAAAGCTAAGAGAAAATTGGTCTGATGAAGAAAGGTAAAAGTGGAAATAGCCAAAAAGGCAAAGAGTCTTCTAATTATGGCTATTCCAAACGAGATTTTCCAATCTCTAGACACGTGCGGAACTGCTAAAGAGTTTTGGGATCAACTTGAAAATCTTCTCGAATGAGGGGCAAAGATGAAGAAAAACAGAAGAGCTCAAGCTCTGAATGAATACAACAGTTTTCAAGCTATTCCAGAAGAGACTCTGGAAAAGACCTTTCACAGATTTAACATCTTGATTAATCTGTGCAAAAGATGCGATATAGTAAGATTTAAGGAAGACAATAACGTTGTATGTCTTAAACGATTAAATCCAGAATGGTCTAATCTATCTATGTCTCTTCAAGCTAACCAAGACTTAGAAATGTGGTCTCTGCACACGATGTCTTTGGTACTCTTCAAGCTTACGAGAAGAAAGTTGTTCAAAAGAAAACATCAATTGGTGGACCTCTGGCTTTAATTTCTGAATCCAGAGGGTCAAGCAGAAGGGGGTAAAGAAAGTGAGAGGAAAGGAACGAGTAAGACATTCATCTCTGAAGCAAGTCTAGAAGATGCTTCTGATTCTGATGATGACATTAAATCTTTTGCTGAGTCATTAGCGCTTATCACCAAACAATTTACTAAAAATCTTGGTAATAGATCCTTTCAAGGAAACAAGAGATTTGATCGTCCCACTCCATCTTATACCCCAAGGCAAGAGATCCAGAAATCTGAAAAGTCAGAAGCTGAGAAAAAAGAGAAAGAAATGAAAAAGAAAAAGGATGTCTGCTACAGGTACGGAAAGCCAGGTCACTACTCTAAAGACTGCAGAGGTGCTCTGGAAAAAGACAAGCCATACTACAAGAATAAATACATGTATAATGTTGTCGAAAGAGCCCATTTTGCAGAAAAGGAGAACTGGCTGGATGATGAGTCAAGCGGAGATGAAGCCATGTTCTGTGGAATGGCTAAGGCAGATGAATCAGAAGATCAACATTCTGAAACTCCGGTTTGTACTCTATCTGAATCCTCTGACCTTGAAAACACATCATAATTTTAACAAATGATTTTGAAAACCTTAAGCAGGAACTTATTATAGAAAAGAGGTTGAGAAAAACTCGTGAACAAACTTCTGCTACAGTTCAAAGATAGAGAGATATTTACAAAAGAGAAATGGATATTTTAACTGAAGAAAAGATGGAAATTTTTGTTGAAAGTGAAAAGATATCCAAACTTTTGAAAAATACTGAAGCCAAACTCAAAGAAGAGAAATATAACTTCATTAAACTTCTTGAAGACAAAGACAAAAAGATTAAAGCTAAAGAGAGTGACAGATTGAATTCTGTAGCACTCAAAAATTATTTTTTAAAGGAAAGAGAATTTTTGCACATTGAACTACAAAACAAAGAGCTACAGATCAAAAAATATTTGGATGCTCAGAAAGTGCATGATAAAATAAATACACAAGTAGGGAGTGATAGAGATATCATAATAGCTTCAAAAGGTACTGGGTTCTGAAGATATAAAGATCTGAAGAAAAGATAAAGAAAAGCCTAAGGCATAACTTCTAAAGTGCCAACTTCAGAAGTTCTGAAGATATTCTGAAGAGGTTCTGAAGAAGTTATGAAGACATTTCTGAAGAAGATCTGAAGGAGTTCAGAACCTGTTTTGAACTTGTCTGTTATGAATGTACTGTTACTTTAGTCTTTCTATTTCATGTATAAATAGATAGTTTGTTAGATAGTTAGAACTAACGTTTCCATAAGCCTTTTAAAGACATATTTTGTAATACTGTTCATCCAATCAATACATACGACATTTGGCTATCATATTTCTGTTCAAATATTTCCATATATTGATATCTTGATTGTTTGGGTCCTAACAATTGGTATCAGAGCCAATTCATCTGTTCTTGAAGATTTGTGAAGGAATTGTCAGATCTGACAGTTCTTGGTGTTCTTGATCGATAAATTTCAAATTCAAATCAGGTGAATTCTCGATCTTCTAACGATCAAAGATGTCTAAAGAAATTGTCTCAATCGGCGTCAAGAATAGAATAGAATCTACTCCTGAAATACCGGCGTCAAGAATTAAGAAAAGACCAGCTATGTACAGCACTACAGAGAAAGCTCAAGCTAAAGTTGACAAAAGGGCATTAACTCTTTTTACAATGTCTATTCTAATGAGATATTCAATAGAGTAGATAGCTTAACATCTGCTAAAGCCATGTGGGATGAAGTTGAAGCTCAAATGCAGGGTAGTACAAAAGCCCAAGCACAAAGATTGAATATCTATGTGGGTACTTATGAGAACTTCAGGTATAAAGATAATGAATCTATTACAGAGACTTATCATAGATTCAACAATATTCTGAATGATCTGAGAAGAAATGGTGTTCAGAAATCAAATTCTGAGATAAACAACAAATTTCTGAATAACTTGGGTAATGAATGGTCAAGCTTCTCTGATAACATGGTTACTAGAAATTTATCAAGAAATCCATTCATGATGCCTATGGTATTCTGTTTCAATAAGAAGACAAAATCAAAACTAGACAAAATGAACAAAAGAAGGTAAATGAAACAGTAGCCTTGTTAAGCAAGAAGTATAATAATTCTCTGACTATTTCTGCCAAGAAGGTGTGTGAGATCCCAGAGACAACAGTTTGTGATAGGGATGAATCAGATGAGGAGCTGAAAAGGATTTATGATAATATTGCTTTTATGACAAGGCAATTTACACAAAGATACAATCAAAAATATCAGAATAAACCTAGATCTGAAAACTGGTGAACCAGAAATAATTTTTGAAACAGAAGAAATAAATATAAGTTCAAACATTTGTGAATCTTCTGAATCAAATATTATTTCTGAAAAAAAATCTGAAGTAATTATTAAATCTGAAATAATTTCTGAAGTTACTTCTGAGATAACTTCTGAATTCAATTCTGAAGTCATTTCAGAAGTCATTTTCAGAAGATACTTCTGATAATAAATCAAAACATGAAAAAAAATATGATGAATTCTCAGAAATTGACTCCTTAGCAGATGTTGATGAGAATCCCAATATATTTTTTGATAATTCTGATTATGACTTTACAACAACAAAAAATTCAAATATTTTTGCAACAAGTATGACTCAAAATAAATTTTCAGAACTAATAAATGCTTTTGATTCAGAAGATGATGATGATGATCATATGGTGCAAGTCATTGATAAAAATGGCTATTTGGTTTACAAATCACAATCTTGTATGACTGAAGGAGAAATACTAAAAACTGAAGCTTCAAAGATACCTTAAAAAATGTTTGGTCATGTGTTTTTAAAACCAGAATCTTAGAAATCGGATATTTTACTTTTTCAAAATTTTCTCCTACTACTACAAACACTTCATTAACTTCATCACCATGTTCAGTAACATCTTCTGACTTCAACACCAGAGTTAAAAACTTTGAAAAGGACAATCCTCAAATTCTCTCTCTGAAGGTCAGAAAATTAATTCAAATTCTGAGATTAAACCTAAAATGAACAAAAGAATTTCTTATACTAATCCTCATTTCTTATCTTTTACAGAGATATCTACTTTAGTATGGAGAAAGAAAGATGAAAGACTGTCAAAGAATGACAAAATAGATAGTTTTTCAATTTCAAATAAAAGTGATGTACCTAAATCAAAGATAGTGAATAAAAGAATCTTTGTTGAAAAATCAAATGTTATTGATTCTTATATGTCTACTGCTGTTGTAAATACTTTAAAGAATCATATTCACTGTATTAATTGTGGTCATCATAATTTTCATCTTAACTCCTGAACAAACAAGAAAATTTTGATGAAATCTATTCAGAAATGTTCAGCTATACTGACAAATTCAATTAGAAGAAAAAACAAAAATAAAAATAAAACTAAGAAAGATAAATTTCATAGTTCTGAACAAACTTCTGAATTGAAAAATCTGAAGACAAAGTTCAGAACTTCAAATTTTATTACTAATCTCAAAGGACCCATTCTGAAATGGGTACCTAAAACTCAATAATCTTTTTTGCAGATATGTCATGTATGGGTCTTAGATTCTGGATGTTCAAGACACATGACACCTTTCAAAGAACTACTAACTGATTATCATGAAAGATATGGAGGAACAGTTAGCTTTGGAAACAACGCAAAGGGATATGTAAGAGGATATGGCACTTTCATTAAAGGAGATGTGACAGTAATGAAAGTTTTCTATGTTGAGGGACTAAGACATAATCTTTTCAGTATTAGTCAATTCTGTGACAAATACTGGAAGGTTAATTTTGACATAGATCACTGTCATGTTCTGAGTACAGCAAACAAAAATGAATTAACTGCTTATAGAGATGGAGATATCTACACAACAACATTCACTGCAACTGGTCAACTACAAGGTGTATGTTATATGTCTACAACAATGAGAAATGATAGTTGCCTTTGGCACAGAAGAATGTCATGTTTGAATTTCAAAGCCATTTCTGAACTAGGCAAACATCAATCTGTAAGAGGACTACCAAAGATTAGATTTGAAAAGAACTCTCTTTGTTCTGCATGTGAACTAGGGAAGATCAAAAGCAGTTCACATCCTCTGAAAATGCTATCTTCATGCAAAGCTCCACTAGAAATGCTACATATGGATTTGTGTGGACCAATGAAGACTCAAAGCATGGGGGGAAAGAAATACATTCTTGTCATAGTAGATGAATATACAAGATATACATGGATTGAATTTCTGAGACTCAAATCCGATACTTCTGAAAGACTGATACCCTTTCAGAAGAAAATTCAAGTTCTTCTTCAACTCCCAATCCAAAAGATCAGAAGTGACAATGGAACAGAATTTACAAATTCTACACTTCAGAATTTTTTGGAGTCTGTTGGTATTTCACATAATTTTTCCGCTGCAAGAACTCCTCAACAAAATGGGGTAGTTGAAAGAAAGAATCGAACTTTGGTAGAGGCTGCAAGAACCATGCTGGCATATTCAGAACTTCCTCTTTCTCTTTGGGCATAAGCTATTGCTACTGCATGTATTACTCAGAACAAGACCATTCTAAATAGAAAATTTCTTAAAACTCCTTATGAAATGATAAAACAAAGAAAACCCTCTATTGATTATTTTAAAATCTTTGGTTGCAGGTGTTTTCTAAAGAATAATACTCAGCATCTTGACAAATTTTCACCAAAAGGTGTCCCTGCTATCTTTGTTGGTTATTCTCGATGATCCAAAGCTTACAGAATACTCATTAAAGGAACTCAAAGGATCATTGAGACTACAAATGTCAGATTTCATGAGCCAACATTGACTTCTGAACAATTCAGAACTCGCACATAAACCAACTTCTGAAAGTTTGGACTCAGAACATAATCAGACAAACTCTACCTCTGAATCTCAAACTTTACTTAAAAAAATTTAGACAATTTATGTCAAGACTTATTTGATATTTCTGTAAATGTTTCTGCAGATTATCAAAATCCTTCTCTTATCAGAAGCACAAATGATCAAGACATTTCCGAAATACAAATTTCAAGTACATTAGCACTACAAATCTCAACCTCAAATTCAGAACTTCCAATTTCTGAAAATGTACATCCAACTTCTGAACCAGTTCAAGCTACTTCTGAATCAGTTCAAGTTACTACTGAACCAGTTCTAGTTGTTTCTGAACCAGTTCAAGATACTTCTGAGCATGTACATCAAAGTTCTGAACCAATTCAGAATTTTCAATTTGAGGGAGAGACTTCAGATTTACATTCAGTTATCAATCATGATACTGAAACTCAAGCAGTTATTGATGATTATGATTCTCTGAACAATGTTTCATCTGTTCAACCATTACCAAATGTGAACAAATGGACATCAAGTCATCCAGTGCATCAAATTATTGGAGATGTATCAAAAGGTGTTCAAACAAGATCTGCAACAACAAATGAGTGCCTGTATGTAAATTTCTTAAGTAGCATGGAACCCAAAAAGCCATAGGAAGCACTTCAAGATCCAGACTGGATTTTAGCCATGCAGGATGAGTTAAATCAATTTGAAAGAAACAAGGTCTGGAGATTGATACCAAAACCAAAAGGTAAATCTGTCATTGGCACAAAATAGGTATTCAGAAATAAAAAGGATGAAAATGGTATTGTTGTAAGAAACAAGGCAAGGCTTGTAGCTAAGGGGTATTGTCAACAAAAAGGAATTGATTATGATGAAACCTTTGCTCCTGTTGCTAGATTAGAAGCCATTAGAATATTTCTTGCATATGCTGCTCACAAAACATGAAGGTGTTTCCAATGGATGTGAAATGTGCATTTCTGAATGGTATTTTACATGAAGAAGTGTATGTTGAACAACCAGAAGGCTTTGTAAACAAAGAATTTCCAGATCATGTCTACATTTTAGACAAAGCCTTATATGGACTTAAACAAGCACCAAGAGCATGGTATGATACTCTTACAACTTTTCTTCTGAATTCTAAATTCAAAAGAGGTACTGTTGATACAACTTTATTTCTGAAAAAGGAAGGTGATGATATGATCTTGATACAAATATATGTAGATGATATTATATTTGCCTCTACAAATCCAAAATTTTGTAGAAATTTTGAGAAAATCATGCAAACTGAATTTGAAATGAGTATGATGGGAGAGTTGACATTTTTTCTTGGTCTTCAAGTTAAACAACTTCCCACTGGCATATTCATTAATCAATCAAAGTATGTCTCAGACTTACTTAAAAAGTTTGACATGACTGATTGTTCAAGTATTCAAACTTCAATGGCCATTGCAATTAAGTTAGAACTTGATCTGAATGGAAAATCTGTTGATCAGAAAAAGTACAGAGGCATAATTGGATCTTTGCTTTACTTAACTGCTAGTAGACCAGATATAATGTTTGCTACATGTATTTGTGCCAGATATCAAGTAAATCCTAAGGAATCACGACTTTTAGCTACAAAAAGAATCCTTAGATATCTAAAAGGTTCTCCTTCATTGGGACTTTGGTATCCTAAGGATTCTAGTTTTGAACTAACAGCCTTTACAGATGCAGATCATGGTGGATGCAAATTAGACAGGAAAAGCACTTCTGGATCATGTCAGTTTCTGGGTGATAGATTGGTAAGCTGGTCTTCAAAGAAACAAAATTGTGTTTCTACTTCTACATCAGAAGCTGAGTATGTAGCAGCTGCAATATGTTGCTACAAGTAATCTAGATGCAAATTCAACTCAAAGACTATGGTTACACTTTCAAAAAGATTCCTTTGTATTGTGATTCAAAGAGTGCCATAGCCATCACTGCCAATCCTGTTCAACATTCAAAGACAAGGCATATTGATGTAAGATATCATTTTATCAAAGATCATGTGGAAAAAGGTAATATTGAAATGTTTTTTGTTCAGACAGATTATCAGTTAGCAGATTTATTTACCAAAGCACTTGATGAAAAACGATTTAACTTCTTGGTAAGTAAATTGGGCATGATGAATATGTCTATGTAAGGATTAAACATCAACTATACTTCAGAAGTTATATTCTGAGGTTCTTATCTCAAATTCTGAATAGTTTGCCCTTCAGAAATATTCTGAAGTTCAATATTCCGATCTTTGCTTCTTTTCAAACTCAGAAGTATAATCTTTCTTTATCTAGGTTGATTGTCTTTTAATACTTTTCATTTTTTTTCTTTTCTCTAAATATTTTCTTGTTTCTTTGATAAAGTTGCACTAATTAAGGGGGAAAATCATAGTTGCTAATGATTCAAGGGGGAGTGGTATTCATTTCAAAATTCTGAACTACTCTTTCCTACAAAACAGCTCTGAAATGTTGAAATAAAGTCTTGAACTTCATATCTAAGAAGTATGAACAAACTTTCTTAGATAAAATAATTTTTCTGTTTGTTCAAACCTACTTCTGAATTCTCAAAACGGTTTATATTTTTCAGAAGTTTGTAGTTTTAAATAATTTTTGGTCTTCTAAAGTGATACAAGTTTAGTTCTGAGGTTCTTCTGAGTTCTCTCTTTCAGACTTCTGAACTTATTCTCAGAAGTTCTGAACAATTTCTGAAGTTTTTGAACTTGTTCTCAGAACTTAACTTCCCGTTGATATTTCTTAAGTATCATTTAAGCATGTGCCACGTGTTTTAATTTCATTGGATATTTCTTAAGCACGTCGATTAAACGGTTCATTTATCCAAATTAATGATGATTACTACTCTAATCACATTCACTTTTTGGCCACGTGTCCATCAGCGCTTATCCAGTCTTATAAATCAATGAATTCTTCATCGTCTTCATTCTTTTAGCGATTTTACTCTGAAAAATCTATCTGTTTTCATTGATCATCATTCCATTTCGAATCCTTGTTCTTCGAATATAATGTCTACTTCAAAAGCTATGGTTTCTACTTCATCGAGCCTAAATGACAGTAATGGATCATCGAGTGATGGTTCATTCAAAATCGTACCTCAAAAATTGGTTGTTGGAACAATGGAAATTCCACTCAACGAAGATCATATGGTTCAAGACACAGCCACAACTGCTACTACTCAAGCCGGACCTTCAAACCCTAACCCGAGAACTGCTAAAATTGGGGAAACACAAGTTGAACTTATTGAAGTCGTTTCTGGATCAAATGCTGGTGATAATGAATCTCAGACTCGTGCTGAAAGCAGTGATATGTCAAAACTTTATGTCCCTACTGAGAAGCTGCTAGAAATCAGGAAAAACAATTGTGCTTTGAACTTTAAATCGACAGACTTCACTGATGATCAAATGATTTTGATCGAAATTCTGAAGAAACATCCACTTCGTACTCTACTCTCTAGGAAATTCTCTATTCCTACTTCTTATCTTCAATAATTGTGATAGTATGCTGAGGTTGATGAATCTGAAGATGAAATTGTCTCCTATGTCCATGCTTACAAGGTCTGTATCTCTGTGGATGATATTAGATGTCTTCACTATCTGGCAAAACCAGATGAGGTTCTTGGGAAAACCTCTTATGATCCAATTCCATCTTCCACAGAAATGATCTCAGATTTCATGAGTTTGGGATACTCTGAAAATCTAAATGCTTTAAGTTCTTTTAGAAGAAAGTGTTTACCTCCTATATGGTACTGCTTATTCTCAATTCTGAACACTTGTCTATCTAGAGTTTAGTGGAGAGAGGCCGTTCATTGGGATATCCTTCCTTGGTTGTCGTTGGCTTGTATGAATGAAATGTTGGGTACTCCATCTTGGGTTCTGCATTCTAAGGGATCTCTTGCTCCTCTATAGTTGGTTTCATCAATAGAGGAAATAACCTTGGAAACAACACAGATGGTAGAGCCTTGCCCTTGGCTTTTCAGATTCCTTTTTAGACACCGCAACCGAGAACCTAGTGAATAAGAATAAGGCATAGTTCAATGGATAAGTCGTAGTACATGTCATACAACAGTTGAAGGATATTGGTTGAGCACATATCCATGCTCTAAATCTTTCTAGTTAGGGTTATGTTGACCATGGTGAACATCACATTCCAGGATGGTGGCAGAAATTGACGAGAAAATTGGTAGGGGTAGTTGATAGTTCAGGTGTAGCCAATAAACCTTAGAAATTCCACAATTTCATCATCAATTGGGAAAGGGGAATAGGCTTTCAACCTTAGGTTAGTTTTGGGTGGAATCTGGAGGACGAGGGAGAATAGGGATCTTGAGATTCTTATCTCACACGTCTTCTTCAATTTGGGAACAAAAAAGTGGCGAATAACGCCATGTTTTTCTTTTACGTATCGTTGATCCAAGCTATTTTACTGGTTTAGTTATGATTCATCCCACTTAGTGAAAAACTTAGGTTTAATAACTGTTCAAATTCAGTGATGCAAAACACTGATTGCACTGAGTGATCGCTGAAACCATAAGGGACACTATTTGAATTGAGCTCGTATAGGCATTTTAGACGCTGCTATTTTAAGAACTATAACTGTTCATCTGGTTCTCCTCATGTCTTATCCTGATCTTTACCTGGCATACATATATGGCTGTTGGAACCCAGATCCCCATTTATACTCAAATGATCTTGATTATGAATGTAAAATAAATAGTAAGCGGAAGCAAATACAATCAACAATAAAACTAGAATTTAAAAAGTAATGGAAGAGAATAACGATATAAAACAAATGATAATATGTATTTCACTCAACGTGCCAAAGATTACAATTCAGGAAATACAGATTAAACTCTTAAGTTCTCTCCAATAAGTTGACACTTAATACAGTGATAGCCCTATCTATTTATACTATTACAAATATGAAAGACAAATAGCTAGCCTATCACGTATTGACACATAAGCAAGCTCTTTGACAGAATTAGTTATGCAAGGAAAGCGTGACATGTCACGTCATTTATGCATGTGTGTAGTCTTATAAGTAATATCCAGAAGATACTCATACTTCTGGATCATCTCTGTAGCTTCTGAACTACACTTCTGTATTGGATGTCTTCTGGAGAAGCTTGCTTCTAGAGAGGAACACTTGTTCTCTTAGAGATAAGTTCTTATTCATACTTTTACAGCAATAAGATAAGTTCTAACAATCCCCCCTAAGTATGAATACAGAACAATTAGCTAATAATAAGGAAAGAACAAGGTTTGATATTTCATTACATTGCACACTTTTTTTTACAGAGGTTAGAGTACATGTAATGACTAAAATGGAGCATGTGGATGCCAACTGATAACTTTGTAGAACTTATCAGTAATCTCTCTTAACTTGATTACACCTTCTATATGTTTTTCCATATCAAGCGTTGCCTTTTTGATTTCTATATTAACATCTTCCTTCTTTGCAGCTATCAAACCTCTGATGACGTCTAGCATCCCCTCTGAGTACTTGAATGCTTCCTTTAATCTGAAAAATCGTTTTCTCAGAGGCCTTCTGAAAACAACTCCTTGTTCTGGTTCAAGTATAATATCACCAACTTTCTTTGATTCAACATCTTTTAAGTCTTCATTCGGAGCCGTGATATTTAATCTATCCACACCTCTTTCAAACCCGATCTGAAAGTCAACTTTGGCTCTGTAGTTGACAAATGCCTCCATGCAACTCAGAATCCTAAAATAGGCTATTTTATCATCTATACTTCAATTCTTTTTTTTGCTTCATATACCTCCCAAGAGATATCAGATCTGAAGGATTCAAGGATAATAAGTCATTATCATAGAAATGACATATTTGGCCATTTGCTCTCTCCACTTGGTATACTGTGTACATGATATCAGTATTCTCAAATTATTTTGTTTTGATTTCTGTTATTCTTCAGATTAGTGATGAGGCAAAGACTTCCCTTCTTTCTTGCCTAAACCTTGTGAATCTGGTCTTTCCATGAGCATCTGCATCAGAATTATCAGCGAAATTAGGCATTACCAAAGTAACCCTTTCTTATCTTTTCGCATATAAATGGCCAAAATGTATTTTTCTGGTTGTAGAAATCTGTTGGGTATTGGTAATTCTTTCAAGTTGTTATGACTCCATAAAACTCCATTGCAGATCAGCCCTTCTCTTGTTGGTTCGTTCAACAACGGTCTGATGATCAACCATTAGAGCTTTCATCCTTTAGTCAGTAGTGCTTTGAACTTGCTGGCTAGATGAGGCAACTTAAGCTTCTTAGGTTGTAGATGTAGGAGGTTCTTTGAACTTTATAGCTTGGAGCTTTTGGTATGTTTACGTCAGGAACTTGAGTGGTTTCTTGAATTGCAGAGGTTGGGTTTTCTGAAGTATTTTCCTCTGGAACATGAGTGGTAGATGTTTGAACAGGAGTGGTAGATGTGGATGCTTGACCATGAGCTCTTGGTCGTGTGGTTGTATTTCTTGGTCTTCTGGGGATAGGAAGAGTTGGTTCTCTTCTGGTTCGTTTAAGACCAAGAATAAAGTTTGCCACTTCTGGATATGAAGGTAAGGGACGCATTGCAAGTGGAGTTACATTAATTGGAGCAGAAGAGTAGAAGGATTCTTTTGAACAGAAGGTTGTTGCACTGAAGGTTGTTGTTCTAGTTGAGATGAAGGTTGAACTTGTTTAGAAGTAGATCCTACTTTTTGTCTTTTCTCCCCTTCTGAGGATCAGAAGCATCTGGATCCTGGTCCTCAGATCTTTTTCATTTGAGCTCGACTTTCTTGCAAGCTCTAGCCTCCTTTGCATTTTTCCTTGAAGTCTGATACTCAGAAATGGATTGAACAGTTGTCTTTACAGCATTGATAGGGGTTTCCAAGGTAGATACCTTCTGGGTAAGCTCAGTTGCTGGGGAAATGTTAATCTTTGAGACAAACTTGGCATTCACATCATTGAATTTCTCTAGCATAACTTTCTAAAAATTTGCCAAGTCAGCTTGAGAAACTAAACTAGAGGATGTAGAGCTCGCTGGAGGAACAACAACATCTAAGAGCTTTTTCATATCTGTAGCAAAGATGTTATATTCTCCTGAAGTAATAGTGTTTCTTGGAGGAGTTGGAAGTTCAGTAGGAAGCTTGGAGATGGCTTCTGTGTTGGCTTTAAAATCACTCTCAAACTTCTGGAATTGTTGTATTGCCAAATCTCTGTAGGCATCATGTGCAGAGATCAAACAGTTCTGAAACTGAGGAAGTTTCTTGGTATGTTCCTTCTGAGTGGTTTGGATGTTGCATAGGGAAGAGTTCCATGCTGTGATCTTACTATTTAGATTTGCCTCTGTTTGTTGAATTCTAAGTTTATGATCATTCAAGGATCCCTTTATATGATCATAGAATGCTTGAAACGCAGGATTCGTGACAAATTGAGGATGGGGGGGGGGGGGTAACCGGTGTAGCCGCTTGCCTCTCACGTTTAGAGAGACCCTCATTTACACCTGTTTTGGCTTTGAGTGTAGAGGGACTTCCATCCTGACATTGAGGGCTCTTTAGAGCTACCTCTTCGGATGTTCTGATCTCATTAACTTGGTCTCCAATGTCAGAGAATGGAGATTCAATGTAGATGTGGGTACCTAGATGCATTTCAAGTACAGAGGTCCTTAGTATGCCCTGTTGCCATAACCCCTATGACGGGATTTCATTGGCATTTGGATCAAGAGGTGCCATGGACGTGGCAACCTCCATCCAATCTATATCATTGGTCACAGAGACATCGATGTTGTGTTGGGAAGGAGGCGATTTCTGGGGAAATAGAACTCTTATATTAGCATCTTTATCCTGTTGAGAGGAAGAAGATGAACTGTTTCCTCTAAAGTGCTTGATTCAGAAGCCTTTAAGATAGCTTCTGACCGGTTGGTTTATGGGTTAGGATTTGGACTAGTAGATGTGGTTGCTCGTGGTGGACTCGGCTGGATTCTCTCATTTGTGCCCAGTTGGACATTTTCTGTGCTCTCTCTTAATAGACGCTCGACATGGTTAGAAACGCTCTGGTGTCACTCTGATTGTTTTCATGCTCACGCTCACTCGACCCCTCACTCTCTATTCTGGATACTAAGTACTCTAGGGTTGGTGATCTTTGTGCTAAGAACACCTCAGAGCTTCTATATAGTTCAAGAGAAGGAGTTGGGTTAGTTAAGAGTGCAAGCATGTACCTGGAAAGTGGTCTGGCCTTCGGATGTCCAAGATCAAGAATGGTTAGGCGATGAGTTTTCATGATGTGGAATTTGCAGAAAGGAGGTGAGCATTGAAGTTGTTTGTAGTTGATCGCACTTCAAAGCAACAGAGGAATAAATTAAAACCTCCAATTGTTTCCGCTAGCCATAGTGACTAAAGTTTTCTGCCACGACTTGAGATCCTTCCGCTAGGTTTTGGTATCCTTCCACTTGTTCTTGAACTTCTTCTTCTCCAAATACTTGATGTTGAGATGCTCCATATTGAGATCCTTGGTATTTTGATTCTTGTCCACCTGCATCAACCTGAGGTTCTTCTGTTCTCTTTTTCATTATTCGATTTTTTTTAACATTTTATGAACACAAGAGACATGGGATCAGTGATAGAATTTAGATCAGTAAACATAATTTTGTCATCCTCCAACCTAATTTGAGCTTCATACCTTTTTAACGTAATGTCATTGTTTCTCTCGACAGCGTTGCTCATTTTTTTTACTAGCCTTGACTAGAGTATCTACTTATTATCAGATTGGAGCTTTGATTTTTCCTTTTTCACATCAATTGGTCTTTAAGTTAAAGTAACATTACCTTGTTCGTTGTTAAGATTCAACGAGGGTAAATCGGCATCTGTCCCGATGAATAACCATAAGCAGGAGAATGTGATTGATAAGGACTTTGTCGTTGGTATTGAGTCAATGCAACATTTGTAGGATGACCAAAATATTTTATGAGGTGCTAGACATAATCAAACTTAAACCCCTTCTTGTAGGAATTCGTCTAGTTTTAACATCTCTTTCACGTTGTTCATCTATAAAAAATATAGGTTATATTTAGATTAACAATATAATGATCAACTAAAACAATAAATACTTACGATATCTTGTTCAGAAGCACCGCTTGGATTTCTGTTTTGAACTTGATTGATACACCCTCGTAATTTTTTGGTAGCTTTCAGAATGCCAGACGTTCGTGTTTCCAGTGATCTTCTTGGTCGAGGATTGGTTGCGAACGACTTAGTTGCATGATATTGAGTTTCTATTCTTGCTCAAAACTTATCTTTTGATTGGTTTCTACCGATTATTGGATTTTGAGATCAATATAACAATGACATAAATTTATATCTTCGTAATCTTTGTAGCCTCTACTTCGGATTGATGAAGACATTTTTATGATCAATAGGTTGATATAAAGATAAGTTGAAGATGATATGTGTGTAATTTACCTTACCGAATCACCCACTGTTTATACATAAAATTTTCACTCCATTCCAAATAATATTCTTCTGAAAAGCCTAATAATATTCTTCAGGAAAGCCTAATAATATTCTTCTGGAAAGTTTGGTAAAAATTTTCTGTTAGATAAAATTAGCCCCTAATTTTATGAATGTTTTATAAAGAATTGTATTTTGGGTCTTTTAGGGAGTTATGGGCTTGGGCTTTTCACTTGTAATGGGCACCTATATATATGGTGTCTTGGCTCCTTTATCATTTGAGTCTTGGGAGAGAATACACCTTTTCACACACATAGACTAATGAGAGTCGATCAATTCCAATGTGTGGTGTTCTCTACCGTTACCTCCATATTGATCAATACAAGAATATGAGTTGACGAGTTGACGAGTTGACGATTTGATGATTATTGTTCTTTAATTTTGTTCTCTTCTCTACAATTTATAGGGTACTTCAATTATTGCTAGTTTAGGGATCTAACATTTGGTATCAGAGCCAATTGAAGAAACTTTTTTTTCAATTCGGTCATTTTTTGCAATAATTGAATTTTTGGCAATTGATTTTGATGTTTTGGTGCTTAGATTGATTCAATTACATGAGCTTAAACTCAAATATCATTTTCGGTCATTTATTTTCTGTCTTTGAGCTTAGTTGGTATCCAATCTTTCATTTGGATGAGATTTGGATGATAATTGATAGAAAATAATATTGATTCTTCACACAATTTGATTTTGCACTTTAGGTGTTTGATGAAATGCCTATGTGAAGAACTAATTTCATTTTGATTGTTTCTGATCAGATTTGTAAGATCGATGTGTGTATCTTTGATCCCCCTCCTTTATTGGTCTAATATCTTAGTACTAAGTAGGTGGTTGATCTATGATCCTATGTTGTTGTGTGCTTTTGTCCTTCACATTTTATGCATCTTGGTAGTAAGGTTGTTGATCTTTGATCATACCTTTTTCTCACCCAAGATAGTACTCTCTTTTCTTTTATTTGGGTTTGATTAACAAATAATCTGTAATCCAGATTCGGTTTAAGAGGAAGAAATTTCAAAGCCAATTTGTTAAAAATTGTTTATACACACAAGTGTTTGATAAAATGTTTATAAGTGATTTGGTTTCTTAAAATGATGTGATGAAGAATCATTTTTTATGTCAAGAACCAAAGTTTTGAAATCATCACCTTGATTGTAATTTGGTTGTGCAAATCTAGATCAATTTTTATGGCGACTGAATAAAAATAAGGATGCTGACAGACTTGCGATGCTGTCCTATATCAATCATATCTCTCTCATCACAGCACCAATTCAAGAAATTCAAACGGCTCTGGATAGAAAACAGACGTATCTACAACTTTCATGTTTTGACTTTTCAGTGATTCAGTCTGTACAAGGGCCAGATGTATCGTTGAAGTTGAGGGTAGTGTGCTGAAGCAAAGTTGTTACGCATCGAGTTCGATCTGCTTCTTGATAGAAGGACCAGAGCTTTTGGAATTAAAGACCAGAGCTTCTGGAATATTACATGCCTTAGACCAGAAGACTCAGTCAACCAGAAGCTCACACGTTGAACCAAACTCCAAAGAAGGTGAATCCAAATTCGTGAGTTGGTACGTCTTACTCACTATCAAAGTCTGATGACTGATGCTGGACCGAAAGCATTGATTTTCACTTATACTCCTTCCAATTTCAGAACGGTGTTGGCATATCCGTTCTTCATGGATTCAAGATACATGTGTGACATATTTCATATCATTATCTCCTCTGATATTCATGTGTATAGATTGGGGATGAACTCAACTCAACGAGGTTTGAAGAGTCAAATTTTTTGTTTGACGACCGTTGCGCAGCTCACTCAATTTGTTGATAGGCTAAGAGGCTGGAGTTCAATGTGCATGTTTTATGTTTTCTCTCAATCAGGCTCCTTGGTAGTCAAAAATACAGATAAAGTTGATTCATGAAAGTTGGACAAAATGTGTAAAATGTCTCGGTTCTTCAAGAATGTGAGCCTACATTTGAGGGGGAGCTTTTAACACCTTGAAGACTTGAATAAGAGCTTCTAAATAAAGCAAATGGGAGTTTATATGATGATGTTTTATTTATAAAACATTAGGAGGGAGTTGTTAGATAAAATTAGCCCCTAATTTTTATGAAAGTTTTATAAAAAAAATTGTATTTTGGGCCTTTTAGGGAGTTATGGGCTTGGGATTTTCACTTGTAATGGGCACCTATATATATGGTGTCTTGGCTCCTTTATCATTTGATTCTTTGGAAGGAATACACCTTTTCACACACATAGACTAATGAGAGTCGATCAATTACAATATGTGGCGTTCTCTACAATTCCCCTCCATATTTTGGAAAGGGTATCCTAGGCATTTTCCTAGACTTATCCCTGGCAATTTTAAGACCGCTAAAGCATGCAGTCCTAAGATAATTCCCCAGTGGCCACAAGTTGTTTGCGCATGGAATCGAACCTGGGGTAGATGGGTTATCTAGACTTATCCCCCACAAGCTTTAGCCAGTACACCACAAGCTTTAGCCAGTACACCACAAGCCTTGTGGTTAAATTAAAGCTGATCTGCTGACTAGAGAGTTCGAACCTCTGACCTACACCACATAACAGCATGCGCTTACCATAATGCTACGACCTTGCTTTTATAATTCCCCTTCATATTGATCAATACAAGAATATGAGTTGATGATTTGATGATTATTGTTCTTTAATTTTCTATCTATTCTCTACAATTTATGGAGTTCTTCGATTATTGCTAGTTTTGGGATCTAACATCTTCTGAAAAGCGTTGTTAGATTGTTTCTGAAAAGCCTTGTAAGATTCTTCTGAAAGCCTGTTAAGCTTTTTCTGAAAAACCTAATAAGAATTGACAGCACACTGATTTTTCACTATAAAACTTGAAACATGGTTATAGAAAAAAAATATCCCAACTTTCGTTTGCAATCTTCTTTGTTTAGAAATACCACTCTTCTTTTACCCCTCAAATGGCTGGTAATTCGTATTCAGACAATGAGGCTTTTGATAATGCTTATGCCGAACTAATGAGTGAGGCAGTCAATCTAGCATCTAAAATGGATAATTATATTTTTAATTATTTTCAAAACAACCAGGTATCCTATCGATGTTCTATTCCTGGTCATATAATTATCAATCGTGATTGAGAAAATGCTAATCGCAATCTCTTCAATGATTATTTTTCTGAAAATCCTCGATTCCGTGAGTCGATGTTCTGTCAACGATTCCAAATTAGCCGTACTCCATTTCTTCGTATTTTTTATGCAATCCAAAGTCATGACAACTACTTTGTCCAACGAAGTGATGGATGCGGCAAACTTGGATTGTCCGGTTTTCAAAAAGTAACTGTTGTATTTTGAATGTTGGCATATGGTGTTTCAGCAGATTCTACAGATGAGTACATTAAAATAGGCGAATCCACGGTCTTAGAAGCTTCGAAACAATTTTTTCGTGCCATTGTGGAGGTGTTTGTAGATCGCTATCTACGAACACCTAATGCTAATGATGTGGCACGACTACTCCAAATTGGAGAACAACGAGGTTTTCCAGGAATGTTAGGTAGTATAGACTGTATGCATTGGAAATGGAACAATTGTCCAATAGGTTGGGGAGGACACTATTTCGGTCGTAGTATATCTCCAAGTATAATCTTTGGATATGACATGCATTTTTTGGTTTACCGGGATCCAATAATGACATTAATGTGTTGGAGTCCTCCCATTTTTTGCAATCTTGCAGCAGGTATTGCTCCTCCTGCTAATTATGCCATCGAAGGAAAATCATATAATATGGTTTACTATTTACCTAATGGCATATATCCAAAATGGGTCACTGTTGTTCAATCTATTCATGATCCACGTGGCTATAAAAAATATATTTTGCAATGAAACAAGAAGCATGTAGAAAAGACGTGGAACGTGCATTTGGCGTATTACAATCAAGATTTGCAATAGTGGTGGCAGGACATGCACGATTATGGAGGAAGGAAATACTGCATGATACAATGACTACGTGCATAATTATGCATAGTATGATCATAGAAGATGAACAAGATATTAATGCACCAATTGAAGAACGATGTGAAGTGCAAGATGTGGGAGTTGAAATGGTGAATGATAACGACGGTGGTCTTCAAAAATTTCTTGCTCGATATAAAAAAATTAAGGACAAAGACGATCATTTGAACTTCTTGATCATATGTGTTTTTTTAATTTTTGTTATTTGAGTTGATGTAAAAAAATTTAATGTAAACTTTATTAGTTCAACATTTGGGCATTTTTATTTTTAGAAGTCTTCATTAATTAATTAATTACTAATTATTTATTATTATAATATGCATTTATAAATTATAATTATTGTTATTAAAATAGTAAATAAAATATGTTATTTTAATATGGGGTCCACATATTTGGTGTTTTTTAGAGTGTGGTTGGAGTTGAGTTTTTTATTTTTGGTGTTGATGGGCTGCCCACCAAATTTGGTGTTTTTGGTGTGTTATTTGGTGTTAAGGTTGGAGTTGCTCTCATTGGTTTATCTTACAGCAAGGCGTCCAAATATCATGTACTCAACTTGTTTATGTGCTCGATTTCAATCTGAACCCAAGAAATCCCATATGATCGCTGATGTAAGCTAAACTTGTCGTAAAAACAGGCTTAAACAGACCAAAAACTAAGTGAAAAGGGATTCTAGTATACACTCTAGACACTACCATCTTTTCAAGTAATAATGTGGTAAGTACCAAGTATCGTTCTACAGGGAAGAAATCAAAGAATGTAAAAAAGCTCAAACTTGTATAAGTCAATTTCAGAGGATGAATTCGAAGAAATATCTTGTAAAAGTAAAAACAGACTTAAACATACCAAAAACTAAGTTAAAAGGGATGCAAGTATGCACCTCTAGACACTATCGTCTTCTCAAGTAATAATGTGGTAAGTACCAAGTATCGTTCTACAGGGAAGGAAGCAAGGAATGCAAAGAAGATCCAACTTGTAAAAGTTAATTTCAGAGTATGAATTCGAAGAAATATCTTTGTGAGTGAGTTTTGAACTAAAATAGTAAACAATAAAGCAATAAAGGAGTTGTAAACAGATATCAAAAGGGCAAGGGTGTAAAGTTCAGTTGAGACTTGAGATTACAAGCTGGTGGACGTGTGTTGCAGCATATACCTACTAAGGGTAATGTTGCGGCAAAAGTATCTAGTAGTTTAGAAAATGATGCTTAACATCCAACCATGAACTAAGAGTCACTTGGGTAATGGTTTTGACAAGCATCTCCTCCACATCCAACCATGAACTAAGAGTCACTTCAAGTGTCACGCTTGTGAAATGAGCATGCGTCATGTCTCTCCTCTTAGGTTGCATGGGGTAGGAATAAATATCCATTTATGAGCATCTTAAAAAGATCAAATTCACCCTTAAGCTTAGAACTAGAGGAATGAATCGATTTGTTAGCAGTGAGAGTGATGAAGTTGGTGTGTAAAATCCTAAGCCAATCCTCCCTTTAAAAACTAGAAAAAGGATGGTTGCTTACAATAGAGGATTACTTAATTAAATAAATACTAATTAATACTAAAGTTGTCCCATCATGTTGAATAAGTACTAGTACTACTAAGCCTGGCATCAAAGCAACTTAATCTACACAAGAGAGCTTCCAAAAGTCCAGCTAAGGGGTACCTTGGGCGCCAAGTTTCACAAAATTGAAGCTTCCTCTTGAAGATTTCTGATCAGCATCCGAAATAACATTGCTGCAGCCTTACTTCTTCCCTGTTGCAACAAGTGTACCCTGCAAATACAAAGGATAAACACAAAAAATGGCCCAAAATGCATCAGAAGGCCCATCAGGCCCAATTAACTATAATGACCCAATAATAAGCAAATAATAAATAAAAAGACTCAAGAGTTGGACTTTGTAACCAAAAATAAATAAAATAGCTTAGGAGAATGATGTAATAACAATATAAATTGTACTCACATCATACCCCCAAACTTAAATTGTTGCTTGTCCCCAAGCAACGACAATAAAAAGACTCAATAAAGAAAATACCACAGAATTTGCATAGATCATGAAAGAGAAAGATAGTGCATTAAGAACTACTTACAAGATGTTGGCCAAAGCTTTTCATAATTCAAAGTAAGACACATTCTAGGCTTCCTATGATCATTCCACAAAGTAACCATTACCATTCCTTTGTCTTATTCTCACACTTGGTTAACTTTGAGATCAATAGGACTTTTATGGATTTCTCTTTTTGGCTTTTTTTCTCACAAAGACATGCCTTTTTCTATGAATGCATTGCGGTCTATTTTACAGTCCTACAACATATTTTTCTCATTCAAACATTTCATTTTTTTATATAAACTGCAGCCATACATGATTTTTTTACTAAAATGGCCTACTGCAGCAGTTGTGCATATCGAAGACAGAATGCTGAGCTTCTTTTTGCATGCATGTAGCATGTTAGTGCTACAACACCTCTGCTGTGTGCATATTGAGCATAGATATACCACATAAATGTTATTTCCCTCCCCCAAAACTTACATAAAACAATTTCCTAATTGGTGGACATCTTTTAGCACAGGTTAATGGGAACAAAGGGATCATTGTTTATGTGCTTTGCCCAATGTGTTTGAGAAATGGTGGCCTATATCTTCTCTTAAAGTGCAAACAAGTGTGGACTAAGTGAATGTCTTGATTTCAAATGGTTAAATTTGACATGATCAAGTCTACACTAGAATGATTTTTGAACTCTAAATTACTCAAGCTTTGGTTACAAAATGGCAGTCGAGCCAATAACACTTTCTCAAACTCTATCATGGTGATCTATATGCAATGCAAACATCTGACAAAAAGACTATGCCCAGACATAAATAAAAAAGCAAACAATAAAAGAAATAGTTAAAAGGGTGAGAATGGACCTTTCTTACTCCTGAGTAGCAGGCCTGTTGACTTTGGCATCCAACTAATCAAACCTTTTCATCACTTTCTTTTGTGCCTTGTCCATCTTCTTATCAACCTTCTCCTTCTGTCTCTTTAGCTTATCCAACACAACACTCTTGTTTTCATCAACCTTTTCTCCCAACCCCTTCATATCCTTCTCCATCTTCTCAAAACTCAGCTTGTTCTGCTCAGCCAACTCCTTCACCATCTGCTTTAGAGCCTCAAACTAGTCATTTGCCATTGCTGCAACATTGGCTTCCCTAGTTGCCTGCCTTATGGAGTTCTTCTCACTATTAGTCAATAGCCTATGAATGGTTTTCCCTTCTACCATGGTCTTTGAAATAATGACTTGGTCAGAAGGTAATATCTTGACCTTGGCTTTCACCATTAGGGACTGAATCAATCCAGGAGCAAACATAGGTCCTGCATGCTTGTCTGCACATTGTCTAATGATCTGATTAAAAGAAAGGCCCACATCAAAAGGCTTCTTGGTCAGAATGCAGTAAAGCATTGCCATTCTCTTAACACACAAAGTAGTGTCATGATAGGTAGGGGACACTGTATGCCTAGGGAAGTGGAATCAGATATTGGCCTCTGGATTCAGACTTCGGGCAAAATAAGTTATGTACTTGGGATTGTCAGCATGATTCCAGGGAATACCAGGTTTACCAAAAATAGCCAAGATGTTGTTGTAATCATCCTCAGTGGAAGCATTCATGATCCTAGTCAACTCAGAATTTTCATAAGTCTTAAGACAAGAAATTTAATTGATTGTCTGAGGAGAAAAATCTACGTCAGTACCTCTTACCCTTGTTATGTTCTCACCAGAAACAACAACTTCAACATACAACTCCTTAATCTAGTCTAGATTGATTGGCTTTGCTACAGCACAAAGTTTATTCCACTTGAGTTCCTTTACAACACTAGAAATTGAAGGATAATTAGCAAGTATTCTTGTGGAAAAACCTTTAGTGGGGTGAGTTGCCTTGTGAGGAAAAACAACATATTTTCTAAGAGCTTCCTTGCAACTCATCATACTGAGGGGATCATCCGAGTCAAATTGTGGTGTGGTGTTGATGGTCTCTTCATAATAAGCATCTCCAGTGTTCTTTGAAAGGGGCTGGTCTTCAAGCATATCATCATGAGAACTGGAGGACTGACCAACCTTGAACACCTTCCTCTTCCCCTATGCCTTGCTTACCTTTGCCGCATCAACATCATCTTGCATAGTAGTAGTGGTCACAAGGTTTTCAGCCTCTGTTGCAACAAC
Organism: Silybum marianum; assembly: GCA_036898165.1. Classification (NCBI taxonomy): domain Eukaryota; kingdom Viridiplantae; phylum Streptophyta; class Magnoliopsida; order Asterales; family Asteraceae; genus Silybum; species Silybum marianum. The sequence continues at coordinate 38,341,538 of CM072532.1, read as the reverse complement.
TTCTTTCTGAATCTGAACTGCCTCTGTCTGAATCTGAACGTTAAGGGGTACCTGCACATTTTTAGACATGCCGACGGCATCCAAAAGGGCTTGACTAATGGCTGGTTCCCTTGGAGTTTTAGGCCAATTGGCAGTTTCCATCACCGAAGGCATGGAAACAAAGGGTGCTTTGGGGGTGGGTTTGGGAGGAGACTTGCTCTTCAAAGGGGTTTTAAAGTACTAAGGAAAAGTGGGGTTTCAGGTACCTTATTCAAATCGTTGATGTCATCAAGTCCGACGAATGCTGACATTGAATCTGTGTGGCTTCGAGGAGGGGAAATATCTCGAGTCTCCGTCTCCGACGGACTCATCTTTTGTTGTTTTGGGTTGGTTTTGAGCACTTCGTCGAGGTTTCTTCATTAACGTTCCATTAGAGTTCTAAGAAGGTTCGTCGATAAAAGCAGTTTGGACGACTCTTCTCCGTGCAATTTGCTTCACTCGAGCCATGGGTATTTATAGGCGGACAATTTGCAGAGAAAGTTTAAGGTTGAGAGGGTTTGAGGTTTCGTTGCAGGCGATGGGATGTAGGAGGAGGATGAAGTCGTCGATGACAGAAAGGGGGTCAGAGTTTCAACATACTTAGGTACGGTTGGAGGGGTGTTTGTGCTGATCCAAAATCCTTACAGTGATTTGAATATGATTCTGTTTTTGTACTTAGTGAAAATTCCATGGATAAGTCACTGTTCATATTCAGCGATAGCATAAGCTGATAGTAACTCAGCCATCGCTGAAGATCAGGAACATTGACTTCATCTCTGCAGATCTGAAGAACAACACTCACACCACAAGTCCATTCAGTAATAGTCGAAGACAAAGTTGAAGATAGAACAACTAGTGATCTGTAGCGGTTCAGTGATAGCAAAGCTTATCCAATTAGAAGTGTGAAATCTTGCAAGGATTCAGCGATACCTTAGTGACTTCAGCCTTGAAGTCACTAGTTCAGCGATCAAGTGAAGCCTTCAGCAAGATTGTTGTTGATCTTATCCTCGATGCACAAAAGTCAAAACTTCAAATACCTTGTCAGAAAAGGAAGTAGAGATCGTCTCTTATGTCCCCATCAAATATGATTTGGTACTGTTCATAGGTGGCTAAAAGTATGGCTATCCTATTAACTAAAGGACAAACATCATTTACATGTTTGACATGTAGCATATACCTTTTGTTTTGCATTAAATGCAAACTGGTATAAATATATGGAAAACCCTTTTCCATTTGCATGCTTGCTACCTTCTTTCTTAAAACCTCTACTGCTATTTCTTTCTTTCCTTGTGCATCAACTTAGTGTTTTCTTAAGTTACAATAGAATAGATTAGAAACTTGTTCTTATTCCATTTGTAACTGTAAATTTCTTTATTTAATAAAAATTCATTTAAAAATCAAAAAGACGTGTGTTTGTATTCAACCCCCGCCCCCCCCCCCCCTTCTACAAATTGTTCTATATCTTTGAACTCTTGTAGACCCCTTTGGGACCAACAAGTGGTATTAGAGCAGTGTTTTTGCTAACTAATCTTTAAAACAACTTTTTATCAAGTTATTTTAAAATAGCTAACACAAACACCAACTACATAGATAATGGATCTTTAGCTAAACCTCCGAGATTTAGACGTGATAATATACCTCTATGGAAAGAAAGAATGATTATATTCCTAGAAGGGTCAGATCCTAAGATCCCCTATTATCTAGAGAATGGACCATTTGTTCCTACAGTTCTGGCTCCTACAGTACCTTCCACTTCTACTTCTCCAACTATTTCTGGGAGATGAATTGTCAAAACTCTAAATTAATGGAGTGATGAAGACAAAAGAGAACTAGCTGTTGATGCAAAAGCTAGATCTATAATTGCCATGTCTCTTCCAGATGAAGTTTATCACTCTTTGATGAAAATGAGAACATCTAAAAGCATTAGGGATACTCTTTGTATTCAATATGAAGGAACCGATGAAGTTCAGATAACTCGTAGCATTAATTTGGTAAGACAGTATGAAAGCTTTATGTTTCTGCAAAATGAAACACTTTCTCAAATTCAACAAAGATTTAACTATCTCTTGATTGACATGAAAATTGTTAACAGAGAGTACTCTAATGCTGAAATTCTAACAAAATTCGTGGAGGCACTACCTGAACAATGGGTAGTGTATACTACATGTCTTAAATTGTCAAAGAATCTTGAAACCCCGACCTTATGTGCTTTATATGGGATGCTGCTCAATGAAGAGCAATCTCAAGGTTTAAAAAGAAACCTCTTAAAGGACATCAAAGGTGCCAAAAGTACTTCTTTGGCAATTGTGACTTCAGAGGTAGAACCTTCAAAACATATTTCTTCTACCATCTCCTCTATCACTGAGTTAGATCATGCTGACTCAGAAGATCTCACTGATGCTGACATCTCTGAGTTTGACGACTCTCTAGCCCTTCTCACTAATAACTTTAGGAGATTCGCTAGAAAAAGTAATTTTAGAAAAAACAAAGGCTATCACTGAATCTGATAAGTCGAAGACTCTTCCTACTAAAAAGGCTTCAGCAAGATGTTATAATTGTCAGCGTAAGGGTCACTTTGCAAGTGAGTGTAGATTCAAGAAAGTCACTACACCAACAACCTCTCATATCTCTGATAAATCTGAAAAGGAAAAATACTCTAAGTTAACAGAGAAATTTCAGAATCTGAGAAATAACCAGCGAAAAGGAAAAGGCCTAGTCACCGAAGAGGCAGATTGGGATCAGGAAGACGATTGGGCAAATTCCACTGATGAATCTAAATTAGATGAGGAAGACATACCTCTCACATGTCTTATGGACAAAATTGAAGACGCTGAAGAGGCATCTGACACATCTTCTTCAGAATCTCCATCAACACAAGTATTCATTCCCTCTAACTCCTCTATACCTGAAAATGATAGCTTGTCGATTCTCGACTTTATGACTGTTGAATTTTACAATGCTCTAAATGGCGAGATTAAAGCTGAACAAATTAACATTGATCGATCTGAACAACTAAAGAAATGCCATCTAAAAATAAAAAAACTTACTAAGACCGAAGAAGATCTTAAGGACCAAATCTTTGTGAATCAGACCATAAGTATTGAAAGACAACAATCTATCACTGAGCGTGAAAAGGCCATCGCTGATCTTAAGGCTGAGAAAGCCATCATTGAAGGATGGTGTAAATCTTCTGATAAGATAAATGAGATCATAAATGCTTAGATCTTTGCCAAGGTCAAGAGTGGTCTTGGATACTCTTGTGACCAAGAAGAAACTGACACTGACCGTTCCATGCGGAAATTTGGAATGTTTGTTTCTTCTATCCCTGACCCCTCATCTCAGAATGCCTCAACCTCAGAGACAAGACCTTCTGAACCTATTCCCAAACACTCAGGGAAAGTGAATAAAGACAAGATCATTAATCAAGTTCACGAGAACAATAAACTCCTTTCGCTGAAGAAAAATTCTTCTTTCCCTTCAGCAAGCCAACCATCTAAATCCAAGAAGAAGGTCCCTGATTTCTCTCAGACCCTAACTCCTCGGATTAAGATTGACTTGACTTCATCTAAGCCTGAGAAACCAGTGGTTCCTCCCAAGTCTATGGAAAAAAGAATTATTGGACCATATCCTGAAAATATAACTTCCACTCAGCATGCTTCTATCTCAAAACCTATTTTCAGATGTAGGAAGTGCTATCACTGTAGTGAGACTACGCACATTGCTAGCAAATGTCCAAATGCTACTAATGCTGAAAAATTATCCCATGGAAAGAAAATAGCCCAAGCTGCGAAATCGACGAAGGGTAAAAATGTCAAAATTGGTAAAACAACTAAGTCAGAACAAACCACAAAGGATAAAGTTTCGGCTAGTACCTCCTCTAGTTCTTCTGTTATTTCCACTAACAATGCAGGACCCATAGTGATGTTGGTAGCTATGAAAAATTGATCCTCTTATTTTTTGCAGAGTGCTAAAGGTATCTCGTATCTAGATAGCGGATGCTCAAGGCACATGAAAGGCAGAAAATCTCTTCTCACTGAATATAAAGAAGAAAATGGCCCATCAGTGACTTTTGGTGGAAATGGCAAATGTTACATCAGAGGTTATGGCATTCTATCCAATGGAGCAACTTCCTTCTCTCAAGTTGCATATGTTGAAGGACTAAAGCACATCTTATTGAGCGTTAGTCAACTTTGTGATAAAAACTTTAAATGTTGAAGGACTAAAGCACATCGTTGAATAGTAACAATTCATCAACAGGGATGAATGTTACTCCATTAAATTAGATTCCTCCATCCAGTCCTTCTATTGGTAATTCTTTAGTGAATAACCAAGCATCTTCCTCCATGGGTAATGAAATTTCTTCAGGACCACCACCTGAAACTATTAGAGGAAATGAAGAACAACACACTAAATTACCCTCATTAACTCCTGATCCAAATCCCCAGTTACCAGCTCAAAGATGGACTCAAAATCATCCCATCGATCAAATAATTGGTGATCCCTGTGTAGGTGTTCAGACAAAAAGACGTATGGCTAACATATGTCTCTATGTAAACTTTATTTCTATTATAAAACCCAAGAAGATCGATAAAGCTATCCTAGATCAAGATTGGATCATTTCCATGCAAGAAGAACTCTCTGAGTTTAAAAGAAACAAAGTTTGGAAGTTTGTTCCAAGACCCTCTGACAAAAACTGTTACAGGCACCAAATGGGTGTTTCGTAACAAGTTAGATGAAAACGGCATTGTAACCCACAACAAGGCTTGACTTGTTGCTCAACGATACAGACAAGAGGAAGGGATAGACTATGATGAAACTTTTTCCCCTGTAGCAAGGTTAGAAGCAATCAGATTGTTCCTAGCCTTTGCTGCCCACAAAACATCAAAGTCTATAAGATGAACGTCAAGAGTGCCTTCCTGAACGACAAGTTGAAGTAAGAAGTCTATGTTGAACAACCTCCTGGCTTCGCTGATGCAAGACATCCAAAATACGTCTATAATTTATGTGCATGGTATGACACTCTCTCTAAATATCTACTCGCTGAAGAGTTTGTTCGTGGTAAGATTGATCAAACCCTTTTTCATAGAAAATGTAAGGGACATATTATTCTTGCTCAGATATATGTATATGACATTATCTTTGGTTCCACGAATCTTAAACTTTGCACTCGTTTTGCCAAACGTATGAAAAAGGAATATAAAATGAGCATGATGGGTGAATTAACATATTTTCTTGGTCTTCAAGTAAAACAATCTGAAAAAGGCATCTTCATTTGTCATAATGATTTGACTTAAAGTTCTTCAATGAAAACTCCTATGGCCCCTCCTCTGACTTTAAATAAGGACTCTGATGGTAAACCTGTTAATGTCACTGCATATAGAAGAATGATAGTGTTGATCATAACTCCTCTCAGTGATTTGAATATAATTCCTTTTTACACTTAGTGAATTTCCCTTGCATAAGCTTAAGTTCAAATTCAGCGACAGCATACGCTGACTACCATCAGCGATCGCTGAAGATCAAGGAACCTTAAGCTTATCTCTGATAATCTGAAGATCAGCGATCACACCAAATGACCATTCAGCGAAAGTTGAAGACCAAGCTGAAGAATGAGATAATCAACTAAGTGACCTGAAGCAGTTCAGCGATAGCAAAGATTATCTATCCAAAGTGTGAAGTCTTGTGAAGCCTCAGCGATACTGAAAGTTCATCCTTGAAGATTCAGTTTCAGCGATCAAATGAAGCTTCTCATACAAGATTAACGTTGACCTTATCCTAGATGCACAAAAGACAAACCCTATAATGTGTCAGAGAAGGACGTACAGATTGTCTCTTATGTCCCCATCACATCTGATATAGTACTGTTCATATGTGGCCAAAAGAATGGTTGTCTTATTAACAAAGGACAAGCTTCCAATAGAAGCTTGACACGTGGCATATACCTTTTGTCTTGCATTAAATGCAAACGGGTATAAATAAGTTGAAGATATCTTCTTCATCATGTAGTATGCTTCTCTCTCTCTTCAACCTTCTGTATTATATCTTACTTCCTTCTTGTGCATCAATCTTAGTGATTTCTTAGTTACAATAAACTTGTTCTAATTCCGCTTGTAACTATTTATGCAATATAAACTTATTTAAAAACTAAAAATCTGTGTGTTTGTATTCAACCCCCCCCCTTCTACAAACTGTTTTTATATCCAAGAACTCTTGTAGACTCCTTAGGGACCAACAAGTGGTATCAGAGCGGTGTTATTTCTATCTTTAAAATATTTTCTTTCAAAACTATTTTAAAAATGTCAAATTCTTATACAAACTATAATGACAATGGGTCTTTAGCTAAACCTCCAAGATTTAGCCGTGATACTTTCCCACTGTGGAAGGAAAGAATGACTCTATTTCTAGAAGGATCAGATCCAAAGATCCTTTATTATATACAAAACGGACCATTTATTTCTACTGCTCTGGTAGCTGGTGTTCCTGCCACCACTGCTACGCCAGCCATCCCTGAACGGAGTATCATTAAAACTCCTGATCGATGGACTGAAGAAGATAAGAAAGAAGTTGCTATTGACTCAAAAGCCAGATCTATAATAGCAATGTCCCTCCCTGATGAAGTCTATCGCTCAGTAATGAAAATGAGGACTTCTAAAGCCATGTGGGATACATTATGTATTCAATATGAAGGAAGTTCTGAAGTACAAATCACTAGAAGTATTAATCTAGTAAGACAGTATGAAAGCTTAATGCATCATAAAGGTGAAACTCTTTCCCAACTTCACCAACGTTTTAACTGCCTGTTTATTGATCTAAAAACGGTCAACAGAGACTACTCAAATGCTGAAATTCTGAAAAAGTTCATGGAGGCACTACCCGAACAATGGGCAGTGTACACTACATGTCTGAAATTGTCAAATAATCTTGAAACTCCTTCTTTAAGTGCTTTGTACGGAATGCTTTTAAATGAAGAGCAATCCCAAGTTTTGACGAAAATCCTCATCAATGAACTCAAGGGTGCCAAAAGTACTTCTTTGGCACTTATGTCTTCAGAGGTAGATCCTTTAAAAAAATACTTCCTCTTCCACTATTATTTCTATCACTGAATTAGGTCAAACTGATTCAGAAGATCAACTCACTGATGCTGACATCTCTGAGTTCGACAACTCTCTAGCTCTTTTAACTAATAACTTTATAAGATTCGCCAGAAAGAGCAACTTTCGAAGAACATCGACTCTCGCTGACTCTGATAAATCAAAGACTATGCCCGCTGAGAAAGCCTCAGCCATATGCTACAATTGTCAGCGAAAGGGTCATTTTGCTAGTGAATGTAGATCCAATAAAGTTGCAGTTCCTACAACCTCCCAGGCCTCTGATAAGAAAGAGAAGTATTTGATATTAGAAAACAAATACAGAGATCTGAAGAAAAACCAGCCAAAAGGAAAAGGTCTTATTGCTAAAGAAGTTGATTGGGATGTAGAAGATGACTGGGCCAAGACCTCTGTTCAGTCAGGCACGGATGAAGAAGATCTTGCCTTCCTATGTCTTATGGCAAGAATAGAAGACGTTGAAGAAGTATCTGAAATTTCTTCCACTGAGTCACCTTCTACTCAGGTAACCATCCATTTTATCTCCTTATATCTGAAAGTGATAACTTATCTGCTTTAGATTCTATGACTGTTGATTTTTATAATGTTATTAATGGAAAAATCAAAGCTGAGAAAATTAACACTGATTTATCTGAACAATTAAAAAATTGTCATCTAAAAATCAAAGAACTTGCAAATATTGAGGAAACCTTAAAGGACCAAGACTTTGTAAATCAAACGATTAGCATCGAGAAACAGCAAGCTATCGCTGAAAGAGAGAAGGCCATCGCTGATCTCAAATCTGAGAAGGCTACCATCGAAGGATGATGCAAGGCTTCTGATTAGGTCAATGAGATCATCGATGCCCAGATCCCTATGAAAGTAAGAAGTGGATTAGGCTTTAACTCTGAAAAGGAAGAATCAGAGAAAGACCGTCCCATGCTTAAATTTGGAATGTTTGTCTCTTCTATCCCTGATCCTTCTTCTTCTCAGAGGTCTCATTCAAATGAGAAGATTCCTGTGTTAAAATCGCTCAAATCTAAGAAAGTGATTAAGAACGAGTTTCTTGACCAAGTTCCTAGAAATAAGTACGTTCAGAAGAAGAACAAGAATTCCTCTACTTCCTCAGAGAGCAATCCTAAATCTGGGAGGAAAATTTCTGAATCTTTTTAGAGGTCAACCCCCAGAATTAAGATTGACCTCACTCCTGTCCTTGAAGAGGTTGTCATACCTCCAAGAACAATGGATAAAGGAATTCTAAGTCCTATCCCTGACAAAACGCTTTTTGTCTCCCTGAAAACTTTGAATTCCAAACCTTATAAATATAGGAAGTGCTATCATTGTGGTGAAAATACCCACATTGCAAGTAAGTCTCCAAATGCTACTAGACCTAATAAACTAGCTCATGGAAAGAAAGTAGCTCAAGCTGATAAATCAGCAAGAGTGAAATCCACCAAGGTTGCAAAACCATCAAAGGTGAAGATATCCACTGAAGAGAGTTCTTCACCAAGTAGCTCCTCCTCCACTCGTCTCACTAACACAGCAGGACCAACAGTAATATGGGTACCTTCAAACAATTAATCTCTTTGTTGTATGCAGAGTGCTAAAGGTATCTGGTATCTTGATAGCGGATGCTCAAGGCACATCACTGGCAGAAAATCTCTACTCTCTGACTACAAAGAAGAAACTGGTCCATTAGTGACCTTTGGTGGAAATGGCAAAGGATACACTAAAGGCTATGGAATTCTGTCCAACGGAGCCACTTCGTTTAGTCGAGTTGCCTACGTTGAAGGACTAAAGCACAATCTACTAAGCGTTAGTCAGCTATGTGACAAAGATTTCAAAGTTCTATTCCTAAGGAATAGATGTGCTGTCACTAATTGCAATGATAAGCTTGTCTTAACAGGCAAAAGAGTTCAAAATGTATATGTCATCAATATGAATAGTTCTCACTCTGAGAACATGTGCTTTATCTCTAAAGCATCCTCTGACGTCAATTGGTTATGGTATAAAAGACTCTCTCATCTCAACTTTAAGACAATTAATGAATTATCTCAAAAGGAACTTGTCAGAGACCTCCGAAATCATAGCTTTGCAAAGGAATCTCTTTGCTCAGCTTATTAAAAGATAAAGCTGACAAAAGCATCTTTCAGGTCGAAACAAGTCTCTTTAGTGACCTCACCTCTTCAGCTACTCCATATGGATAACTTTGGACCTGTCAATGTCCAATCTTTATCTGGAAAGAAATACACACTTGTGATTGTTGATGAATATTCCAGATACACATGGGTATTCTTTCTTCGATCCAAAAGTGACACCCCTGATGTGATAATCTCTTTTATCAAGAGGATGGAAGTTCTGAACAATCTGATTGTTCGTTCCATGAGAAGTGATCATGGTACTGAATTCAAGAACAGTACTCTGATAAATTTCTTTGAAGAAAAAGGTATCTCTCACAACTTCTCTTCAGTGAGAACTCCTCAGCAAAATGGTTTTGCTGAAAGAAGAAACCAAACTATCATTTAAACAGCTTGCTCAATGCTCAGCGAATCGCGTCTACCAACTCAATTCTGGGCTGAAGCAGTCAACACAACATGCTTCACTCAAAATCGATCCCTGATTGTGAAGCAATTCAAGAAAACCCCTTATGAATTATTTCATGGAAGAAGATCAACTCTGAAGTATCTTCACATTTTTTGATGTAAATGCTACATTCTGAATTGACAGAGATCATTTGGGTAAGTTCGATCCAAAAGCTGATGAAGGAATATTTCTTGGATACTCCTCAGTATCTAAATCTTTCATAATCTTCAACAAGAGAAGACAACACGTTGAAAAATCCATGCACGTCAACTTTGATGAATCCTGTAATGTCCATACTTCTCCTATCCCTGAAGAAGATGAAGAATTGAATGCATGGATGAAATCTCACTAAGGGGAACCTGAAAATTATTTCAACAATCAACCTTCTGCTGAAACAAGTGATGATGGAATCCCTGAAATACCTACTAGCAATGATCCATCCTCAGGGATCAGTGTGACTCCTCTGAATCGGATTCCTCCTTCTGATGCCTCTCTTGGAAATTTCTCAGTGAATAATCAAGCTTCATCCTCTGCAAATCAAACCCCTGAGTCTCCTCAATTGATTTTAAATGATGAAGTACCTGTTGCTGAAACAACCACTATAGTCCCTGAAGTAGAAGAACAATTCATTGAATCTGAGGTTGATCTCTCTCCTCAACCACCAGCTCAGCGATAGACTGCAAATCATCCAATAAATCAGATTATTGGTGATCCTAATGCAAGTATCAAAACACGTAGAGGTACAGGTAATATATGTCTCTATGTGAACTTCATGTCTCTCTCTGAACCTAAAAATATAGATCAAGCTATCTCTGATGCTAGCTGGATTTCAGCGATGGAAGAAGAACTAACTGAGTTTCGTAGAAACAAAGTTTGGAATCTTGTTCCTAGACCCTCTGGTAAAACAGTGATTGGAACCAAATGGGTGTTTAGAAATAAGCTAGATGAAAATAAGACTGTTATTCACAATAAGGCTAGACTTGTCGCTCAAGGATACAGACATGAAGAAGGTATTGACTATGATGAGACCTTTGCACCTGTAGCTCGTTCAGAAGCTATAAGGCTTTTCTTAGCTTATGTTGCCCATAAAGACTTCAAAGTTTTTCAAATGGATGTTAAAAGTGCTTTTTTAAATAGAAAACTCAGCGAGGAAGTTTATGTTGAACAACCCCTTGGTTTTTCAGACCCTAACCACCCTTGTTATGTTTTCAAACTTGAAAAAGCTTTTTAAGGGTTGAAACAAGCTCCTAGAGCTTGGTATGATACTCTTTCTAAATTTCTTCTTAAAGAAAATTTCATTCGTGGAAAAATTGACCAAACTCTCTTTTTAAGAAAATATAAAGGTCATACTATAATCGCTCAAATATATGTCGATGACATTATCTTTGGTTCCACAAGACCCGAATTATGTACTCGTTTCACTGAGAGAATGCAAAAACAATATAAAATGACTATGATGGGTGAACTAACGTATTTTCTAGGTTTGCAGATAAAACAATCTGACAAAGGAAGTTTTATTTGTCAAAGCAAATACGTTAAAGATATGTTGAATAAGTTTGATATGAATCAATGCTCAGCGATGAAGACCCCTATGGCACTTTCTTTGACTCTGAACAAAGACCCAAATAGGAAACCTGTCAATGTCACTGCCTATTGAGTGATGATTGGGTCTCTGCTATATCTTACAGCGAGTAGACCTGATATCATGTACTCCACATGTCTCTGTTCTCGGTATCAAGCTGAACCGAAGAATCCCATCTCATCGCTGTAAAGAGAATCTTCAGATACCTGAAAGGAACTCCTAATTTGGGTCTTTGGTATCCTAAAGGCTCAGGATTCGATCTAATTGGTTATTCTGATAGTGATTTTGCAGGTTGCAAGATAGATAGAAAGATCAGCTACTAGGTGGCAAATTGATTAGTTGGACAAGTAAAAAAGCAAAACTCTGTATCCACCTCCACCGCTGAAGCTGAATACGTAGCCGCTGGAAGTTGTTGTGCTCAAATCCTTTGGACGAGAAATCAACTCAGAGACTATGATCTCATGCTCTCCAAGATCCCTATTTATTGTAATAGCACTAGTGCTATTGCAATTGCAAACAATCCTATATTTCACTCTAAAACCAAGCACATTGAGATTCGATATCACTTTATCAGAGAACATGTAATGAATGGTGAAATTGACCTTCACTTTGTACCTACTGAATATCAGCTCGTTGATCTTTTCACCAAGCCTCTTGATGAGACTAGATTCAATCTACTCATCAGCGAACTTGGTATGTTGAACGCTGAATAATTATTACTCAGCAAACAACAAATAGTGATACAAACAAAGCCTTCAAACTTTCCGTTCACTGAACTCTGATTCAGCGATATCTGTTTTTTCTCACTCAGGTATTATCTTCTAAACCTTTTCGCTCCCTGATTTTTTCTTTGGTCAGGGAATGAATCTAAAAGGATAAAACTCATCACTGACAATCCTTTATTGTTCTTGATGAAGATTTTAAAAGATAATGATTCACTTTCTAAAAAGATAACGATCATTAAATTTTTTTTAATAAGAAAAGGACACGTCAGACCTTTTCTGACACAAGACGGACTACGACGTTTCCCTTCCAACTCCTTTCTAGGGACGTGCGCCAGGTCATCATTACTTTTCAAAAAGCTAAAACCGTCGTTTAGCTATTCCTTTCTCTCTCCTCATGCTATTTAAGCAAATATTTGCCTCATTTCTCTCTTTACGCTCTCATAATTTTCAAAGGGCAAGGATTTTCTCTCGATTCTCAAAGTTTTCTCAAGAACACCAAGAACACGCACTTGTGCGTTTTTCTTCCCAAAGTTCACTAAGGTTTGATCTAACCTTACACATTAAACTGGAAACTTCTTGTTTCACTTCTCTGTACTTTTCTTATAATCAAAACAAAAAACTAGGGTAATAAAATAAGAATCTGGATTAAACATCGAAAGCCAACTGTTTCTTTCATCAAAACCCTGTTCTAAGTTTTTCTAAGAGAACAGAAGACTATTTTCTTGAGTTTAATCCATCTTTAATATTCTATACCTACAAATTTTTTATATACCAAACTTATTTAATACATTTGGTATTTTAATTTCTTTTTCCACAAGTATTTTAACCTTGTTCATCAAAACACTTGTTTCTTTTCTCCTTACATTTGGAATTCTTTATACCAAACTCTGGTTTATACATTATGTATTAAACCATGATTTTTCTTTTTGGTGTTCCCATTTATGCTACAGAAATGGCCTCCTCCAGCAAAGTCACTGAAACTGTCGTTGAAGCAACCAGCGTCGTTGACACTTTGATCGCTGCTCCTGTCTGCCACTTTCCCCTTGAAATGGCAACGTTCAAGCCCTGCAACTACCTTGCTTTGGTAGATATCCCTGCAGAGCGTCCTCAGTTTGTGGAGGGTGCAACCTTCATCAAGGCATGCCTGCTGATGTATGCCTTCGTCCACAATCCTGTGGGCATCTCCTCGCATCTGCAGGCATTGTGGTACACGACTCACTGTACCACCTACACCACTGACAAGGGAACTGAACTCCCTGCAATCGGCTTCACCATTCCCACTCTTGGATCCTTCTCCTTCACTGCTGGATTCTTGAGGCATGCTCTTCACCGCCCTGCACGTGGCAAGAATGAAAAGTGGGCCGCTGAACCCTCCAAGCAGCAAATTGACGCTTTCCTAGACTCCATAGGATATGCATGGGAAAACCCCTTGCTGAAGACCGTCGGCTCCAAGCTGGAGAAGAAACGCTTGCCTGCTCGCTGGTAATACATCTTCACCCAGTTTATTCAGTGCCTGGGATCCAAGACTGGCTCGCACGATCAAGCGAGCAAACACTTCCAAGACATGAGCTTTGCTCTATGCACAGGGTATAAGCTCAACTTTGCTGACTACATCTTCAGCGACATGGTCAACAGGGTGAATGCTGCAAACAGGCACCCCGTCATCCCCTACCCAAGATTCTTCGCAACCATCTTGGAGCATGCCTTCGGGAATGAGTACCCTAAAGTGGCTAACCACTCTTTCTCAATAGTGGGAAAGAAATCCCTGGAAATTGAGGGACGTCCAGGTGATGTTCCCTTCACCCCTTACATGCTGAAGGTGATTGGAGCCCCTGCTTCAATGTCTACCTCACTGACAAGCCCATCAGTGAATATCCCAGACACCACCGGCCCCAAAAGGAAACAACCAGCTGATGGTCATAAAAAGACCATCGCAACCAAATCAAAGAAGCCAAGGAAGGTGGTCTCTCAACAGACTCTCCTCTCCAATTTTGGTGTACTACCAACACCATAAGCAGCCCTAGCCACTTCAACGGTCCTCTCTTTCATTGTTGTTTCTTCAGCACTACCTCCACTTTCAGCGACTACGGTCACTGAAAGTCCATTAGTCAGCTCCGCTAAAGCTGTACCAGGTACTACTTTCACAGCCTTCTACTCTTCTTCTATCCCCTCTTCTTTGGTCCTCACAACAACACATGATTCGGAGATAGTTGTCCCTATCTCTGATAATGCTGAAATGCATGCAGTCCAAACTTCAGTGTTGTTTCGACACTCTGAATTCTGGAAGGCCAGCAACACAGGACCTTAGAATGTATCTCTCTAGAATTCTAAGACACATGCTAGTGATCCTCAAGACACTACCTCTCAGGCATTCTAAGACACATGCTGATGCCCTCTTCTCAGCGGAAAGGAACCCTTCTTCCTCTCAGAAACCAGATCCATCCATCGCTGTGCTGAATGAAGATGAAAACAATGATGATGAAGAGGAAGATGCTGAAGAAGAAGAAGACGACATCCCTCACCGTGGGGGAGTCGATGATGATGACTTTAGGAGTGGCTTAGAGCACTTCAAAATGTCAAGGCTAGACAACTCCATGTCTGACGCCTCTCACAAGGAGCCATTGGGGGACGGACAGCCTCCCTCTCAGGGACAGTCCGCTCCCTCAGGTATAGGAAAGACCGTGATAGATCTTGATGCCACTATCCCAGTATCTGAGGGGGAGACCACTATCGAGGTATCTCTTCCTCTTATCCTCTACTCTGCTCCAATCTCTGAACCACCCACATATCCTTCTTTTTCACCACCAAATTTTGGCTCTGACAAATCTCCTTCTCCCTCTCCTTCTCTCAGTGAGCCCAGTCCCCCAAAGGACTCCAATGTTGTGATGGAACCTTCTTCTGAAGAGCAATTTATGTACATTTTTGAAACTGACTCTAAAGAAGAAGAAGACCTCATTCCTAGAAGGCGTCGCAATCAGAAACCTATTATAAGTGAACCTGAAGAGGAAGAAAGGCGAATAAGCTTCTTGAGAGAACTGGAAGCAAACAGAATAAGAGTGCCACACGCTGAACCAGAGAACGCCGTACCAATAAGTATGGTGGATGACTTTTATTTTCTATCAAAGGAAGAGAGAGCTCAGGCACTTGAATCTCAAAGGATCAGGGACGAGAAGATCAAGCAGACAGAGAGTGATCTTGCTCTTGCAAGAAAACTTCTCAGGGAAGATGTTGCAAAAGACAAAGCGACCAAGAAGCAGCTAGAGAAAAGTGAAAGGGTCGCTGAAGCTTTAGCACAGAGAGAACTTGCACAAGAAAAATTGAACATAGATCCGATTCATGCCCAAGATAAAATCCTAAGCGTACTATCCGCTGAAGCCACACGTCAGAGAGAAGAAGAACTTCGCTGGTGCACTGAAAGATTCAAATTTCGAAGATCTGACTCTAAGATCATCCATGCAACTATCAAAGGACGTCATTCCAAAAGAAGAGGTCTGAAGGTATATGTACGAATGACTAGAAACACCAGAACTGAGAAAGAAGAAGCCAAGTTCTTAAAGATTTATGGATACACTGAATGGCTAGAAATCAGAGATGCCATTCAGGGTTCCAAATCAAAATTCAAGGACGTGGTGGAAAGAATGTTGGATCAGCTGCTGCAAAGGATGTCTCAATACGTGCAGGTTTCTCTTCTCTCTGAGCCAATCAAGAAAAGAAGATCAACTGCCGAAGGAGGTTCAAGTTCTAAGAACGAATATGAAACAAATTCGATCTTGAAAGCATTCTCTGTCACATGTAGATCCCTGATATTTCAATGCTGAACACCTCTCTCCCTGAAGACCGTGTATATGAAGAAAATGATGTCATCTCTTTCCCTGAACCAGGCATGATCTTCATGGATAATGAAAGACTCCTTGGATTCTTCAGAAACCAAGAAGTACACAAAGCTCCATCTTCTTTCATCAAAATCATGCATTGTCACTGTTGGTCGAATGATCCGCTGTTGATCAAACAGAAGATGATCTATGAAAAGGAGTTACAAAGAAGACACGAAAGTCTAAACTAACTAGTTATTAGCTTTCCTTTCCTATGTAATAGTTCTTCAGTGTATAAGTACTTTACCTTATTGTTGTAATTTCATTTTATGTATATTCTTCAGATTGATTATTAATGAAATTCAACAAAGTACTTTACTCCATCTATGTACTGAAAAGATCCCTGAAAACATTAAATGGGACAATGAACATAAGAGTTCTATTTTCTTTAACTACTTTTACTCACTGATTTTTCACACTGAAAATTTAATCAGTGAATGTACTTTATGCTTATTTACTTGTAAAAATTGTGCTTTCATATCCTTATTAATGAAACTTAATATAGATAGTAGACTAGCTGAAAAAGACTTTATAGAATAGTACTTATGTTGGAACCCAGATCTCTTTCCATTAAGCAATCAATAGATCAAATAAGTAATTATGAGCGGAAGCAAATAGATCTAAGATTAACAGTAAGATTTGTAACAGTAAGTACGAAGAACAGTCGTAATTGATATTGAATTATGCTTGAATGATCAAGAACAGTGTGCTCACAACGACAGCTCTATATTTCGTATTCTCAATCGATAGTTTTACAATCTGTGAATAGAGCTATTTATACGAATACATCAATAAAAGTCAACTACTGGACCTATTACAACGAGACACGTAAGCAAGGAAGTAACTAACTAATAGACACGCGAAGGATGCTCTTGCCACGTCATCTGATCTTAGTAGTTGCTTAATTCTATTTTATACTTTCCCAAAAGTGAGTTCTAACAATCTCCCCCTAAGTATGAAAAACAGAACGTTGCACGTGTATTAGAAGGGAGTTGTATGAGAAATGACTTTGTAGATAGCATTAGTAACTTCTCTGAGCTTCATGAGTTTGTCAAGTCTCTTAACAATTTTATCTCTGATTTCTTCATCTTGATTGTCATTTGTTGCAGAAGCAAAACATTTTGCGATGTAGACAACCTCTGTAGAGTATCTATGAGCATCTTTGATTCTAAAGAAACTTTTTCTATTAGGCCTTTTGAATAAAACTCCAACTTCTGGTTTGGTTATTACTTTCCCAATCCTTTGCATATTAATCCCCTCCAGGTCTTCTTTTGCTGCAGCGATACACAAGATATCAACATTGTAGTTTAAACCCTCTTGAAAGTCTACTTGCCTTCGATATCTGATGAACGACTTCATTCATTCAATGATACGAAGGTAAGCAATTCTGTTTTGATCTTCACTTTCTCTGTTCATCTGAGTTTTCATAGCAAATCAGAAGGATTTATTGACAGAAGATCGTTATCACAGAAAAATGATGCCTTGTTATCTTCTCTGACCACCTTATAAATTGTATACCAAATTGGAGTTTGTTCAAATTGAGTATGCCTGATGGAGATAGTTTTGATTGGGATTATGGAATAAGCCTCTTTTCTTGATAGCCTATGAGTTATAAACTTGTCTTTGACTTCATCACTGACTTGATACTCGTTTGAAAATTTTGGCATCATTATATATATTTTCTGATCTACAGGAGCATACAGATGCTTATTCTTGATTTCCAAGACGGGTAGCTCAATTCTTCCCAACTTCTGCATTCTTTCTTCATTTGCAGCTTTGAATCTTGCAGATTCTTTTCTTTTTGCTTCTTCAAAGTTTTCACGAGCCCTTTCAGTAGCTTCTTTTGCCTTCTCAGCTTATGCTCTTTCCTTTTCTGCCTGAGCCAAGGCATGCTCTACTTCAGCTTTAGCTTTTAGGGCCTCTTCCTTAGCTTTTTCAGCTTCAGATTTAGCCTTTTGTTCAGCCTCAGCTTTTAATCGAATTTCTTCTTCTTTTCTGGCTGCCTCGGCTCTCGCTGTCTTAGCTTTGGCTTCTTCTGTTCTTTTTTCTTGTTCTCTGGCTTCTGCTTTAGCTGCCTCTGTTCTGGCAGTATTTGCTTTGGATGGATGATTCTGTGTTCTTGTATTCCCCATTACCTCCAAAATAAATTTGGCAATTTTTGGATCCTTGGGCAGAGGACCCTTGTGAGTAGCTAGAGGAGTGGGAGTTAATGGAGTTTGCTTTGTGGGAGGAGGTGCAGAAGGTGAGGAGGATGATGCTTTACCTTTTTCTTAGTCCATCTTTTGACCCATTTCAGCTTTCATTTTCTTGATTTTCTCCAAGTTCTCCCCCTTCTGAAAATCAGGATCCTGATCCTTAGACATTTTGCGCTTTAGCTCTGCCTTCTTGCAAGCCCGTGCTTCTTTAGCTTTCATTTTTATCTTTAAAGGAGGAGGACAGAGCACTTACCAGAGAAGAAAGTTTTAACACTGTGGTTTCCAAAGTGGAAAGCTTCTGATCCATATAAGCGTTGCTAGAATTGGTTTTAGAAGCATATTTGGAGGTCAGAGAGTTAATGCGATCAATCATTGCCTTCTGAAACTGGGCCATATCTGACTTCTTGACCAAAGACGAAGCAGAAGTAGACGCATCTTCTGAAGGGAAAACAACCTTGATAATTTTGTTGATGTCAGCAACGAAAGACCCATATTCTTCAGCTGTGATGGTGACTTCAGGAGTAGGTATCTCTGAAGGAAGATTGAAAATGGCCTCTGCATTGGATTTGATGCCGGCGTCCAGAGCCTGAAGTAAGAATGAGTAGAGTTTTGTTGAGCCTCAGCATTATCAGAAAGAAGCTTTCTGATAGCCTCCAATGATTGATTTTGCGTTGCTTGATGAGCTTGAATAACAGTGAGAAGTTGTTGCTGAGTAACCAGGGATAATTTTAGATCTTCCACAGATCTCTGAATTTGATCACCAAATGCCTTGAACGTTGCATTGGTGACAAAGTCAAAAGGGGTAACCGGTTCATCTCCAACGAATGGAGCCCCTTGTCTCTCACGTTCAGAGAGGCCCTCTTTCACACCTGTGTTGACGTTGAGTGTGGAGGGACTTCCAACCTTCAGGAGTAGGTATCTCTGAAGGAAGATTGAAAATGGCCTCTGCATTGGATTTGATGCCGGCGTCCAGAGCCTGAAGTAAGAATGAGTAGAGTTTTGTTGAGCCTCAGCATTATCAGAAAGAAGCTTTCTGATAGCCTCCAATGATTGATTTTGCGTTGCTTGATGAGCTTGAATAACAGTGAGAAGTTGTTGCTGAGTAACCAGGGATAATTTTAGATCTTCCATAGATCTCTGAATTTGATCACCAAATGCCTTGAACGTTGCATTGGTGACAAAGTCAAAAGGGGTAACCGGTTCATCTCCAACGAATGGAGCCCCTTGTCTCTCACGTTCAGAGAGGCCCTCTTTCACACCTGTGTTGACGTTGAGTGTGGAGGGACTTCCAACCTGTCGTCGAGGGTTGTTATTCATAGACACCTCTTTGGTTGTTCTGAAAGGTTTAGCTTTATCCCAATCATCAGAGGATGGGGAGCTGAACACAATGGGCTTACCTTGATGAAGTGTAAACACTCCGGTAAGTGGTGCATCCTGTGGCTGTAACCCCTCTAATGGGATTTCATCAGCATCTAAACTAACAGAGGGCATGGACGTACCCTCTGGTTTCCCTATGAAATCGTTGGTCACAAAGACATCAACGTTCTGTGTGGGTAGTGGCGAGTTCTGGGGTGAATGAACTCTTATATTTTCATCATCATCCTTTTGAGAGGATGATGAAGATGTGGATTCCCCTGTGGTGCTTGAGTCAGAGGTGCAAAGAAATCCCTCTGATCGGTTTGGCTTTGGGTAGTTTGGACTGGGTTGTCCTTTTTCAATGAGTGTAGATGCGGTGACAACTACCTCAGGAGATGTGGGTACCTTTGGGGATCTTGGAGATAGTCGCTCAAATGTGTCGCTATGGATATCTTCTGTACCCTCTTGTATTAAGAGGTCGGGATGGGTAGAATCTCTCTGGTTGGCACTCGAATTCTTTTCAGACTCAGTCTCACCTGACCCCTCACTTTCTATTATGGGCTCTAACTGCCCTGGGGTAGGTACTCTCTGTTCTGAGAATACCATAGAGCGTCTATAAGAAATGAGAATAAGAGAGGTTGAAGGTATAAGGTCAAGCATGTACCTGGAAAGTTCTCTGGTAGCAGGATAACCGTTGACGTCGATTGTTGGCTTGTGAGAGCTCATCGAGGCTATTTTGCAGAAAGGCTGAACCAGAGGAGCTTTCAGCGCACCAATCGCTGGGAAGGTGAAGAGTGATACAAACCATGGGAACATTAGTGCACGTAATGGTTTCCCTTGGCTTGGCAGAGAATTCTTGGTTTGAACTGCAGCTTTCATTTCCTGGAAGAGGAGACTGGCGTAATCCAGAGGTTTGTTAAAGAACATCCCATACATAATGGTGAGAATGTTCTTATGGGCTTGATCGAGAGACCCAATCTTGCAAGTAAGGCTTTTATTCGGTATTGAAACAAGGACGTTCCACATCGGGGGTAGCTGCTTTCTTTTGAACTCGGATAGCCGATGGATATGTTCATTGTAGCCCAAAAAACGAATAAAGTCCAACAGAGCTTCAGGTGCGGGATTGGGTTCAAGGGCAGGGATAGGAATGGTTTGGCCTTCAGCTTCAAGGTATGGTTGAGGAACATGGAAATATCTAGCAATTTTCCTGCGGGTGATTGGTATTTGGACTGCAGATTCAGATTCATTAGGGTGTCCAAAAACTCCAATTAGGGTGTGTTCATCCTTTATAAACATTGTTTGCCATACCTCTTGGACATAAATTTCAAGGACATTTGGGTTTGCCAGAGTTAGGGCTCGGTTAAAGGAGTGGTTTTGTAGAAATTCAATCATGATTCGGAACTCTGAGAGATAAGTATTAGGATCAAGTAGAACCTGAACATTGTTTGACTTCAATGGTAGCTTCACTATCAGCTGTGGAGGCAACCAAAGTTCCATCTTCGAGTTGCGGAGACGCCATTGATGAAGAAAGCTTGGGGAGTTGCAAACACCAATTAGGAAATATGAGGATTCTTGAGAAGGAAGATAACGCACAGTAGTACGAAGGTGCTAAATCGAGGGTTATATATGAGAGAGAAATAGCATTCGGGTGATTTTTGAATGGGAAGGGTTTTAATTTGGGGATAACCAAAATAAAATGGTTCGGGCTAAAGGAGTGCGCGCAGGCGTGTCAACATGCAAGGGCACGATGAGTGACACGTGTAAAGTAGAACTGACAAGCGAAATGTTTTGGCGCTCAACGACGATTAAGTGTTCCCTCAAAAAGAAAATTAAAAAAGGAAATTAATTAAAATAAAATCAATTGTTAAGACAGATAATCTGTTGATTAAAAAAGATTTTAGAGTAATTAATTCCAATTAAAATTGTATTTAAAAATCATACATTTGGATAGAAAGCTGTTTTTACCAAATGAAAGTTTAATATTCGAAACCAAGTATTTATTTAAAAATGAAACAGTAATAAGAAAATTTTAAGTAACCTTGAAGGCAAGAGTTAATTAAAAATAGGCTTATTAAAGAAAATTTTCAAAAAGAAACACAGAAGTAAAGAATATCTGGTCATGGAAAGATTTTTGACCATAATGTCAAAGAACATCTTTTTAGAAGAATTTAAGTTGAATCTGAAATATCTTTGTAACCTTGACGGCAAGAGTTAGTCAGAATAAGCAAATTCAAATAAAATTGTTAAGTAAAGAGAGGTTCAGAAGACAGCTAACAAAAGTTAGACTTGATAAGCTCCCCCTGGAGCTAGTAAGATGTGCTCCCCCTCAAAAATTGAATATTGCTCCCCCTCGCAAGTGTAAGAGTTGGACCTTTATGTAAACACTTGGATCAAACAAGGTAAAAAATTGATACAGAGATGTCTAGAGCCTTCTCTGTGCTTCTTAGAACTCTACAGAAGCAATCAGAGACTTCTGGCTGATTCTGAGATGTACTGAACAAAAATTGAGACAAAAATAAATAGTTTGACAAAATTCTAAGAGAAACAAAGAATTGAGTAAAATTACATATTAATCATGCCCAATTTGTTAACTAAGAAATTAAAACGAGTTTCATCCAAAGCTTTCGTGAAGATATCAGCCAGCTGAAAGTCAGTAGGGACAAAATACATCTCAGTTGTGCCTTTCTCTACATGATATTTAACGAAATGATACCTGACATCAATGTGCTTTGTTTTGGAGTGCTGAACTGGATTTTCAGTAATGGCAATGGCACTTTCTGAGTCACACAAAATTGGAATTTTGTCGTATATGAGTCCATAGTCTCTGAGCTGAGTTTTCATCCAGATAACTTGTGAGCAGCAACTAGCAACGGCAACATACTCAACTTCTGCTGTAGATGTTGACACACAGTTCTGCTTCTTAGAAGTCCAGCTTATAAGTCTGTTACCCAGAAGTTGACAGCTTCCAGATGTGCTTTTGCGATCCAATTTGCAACCTGCATGATCAGAATCTGTGTATGCCATTAAATCAAATTCAGAATTGTTTGGATACCAGAGACCAAGTGATGGAGATCCCTTGAGATATCGAAAAATTCGTTTAACAGCAGTCAAATGAGATTTTTTGGGATTTGCTTGATAGCAAGCATAGAGGCAAGTGGCAAATATAATATCTGGTCTACTGGCAGTTAAGTATAGAAGTGATCCGATCATACCTCGATAACTAGTAACATTCACTGAATTTCCAAAAGGATCGGGGCCTAGTTTCGCGCTAGTAGCGATAGGAGTTTTCATTGGAGAGAAATTTTGAAGATGAAATTTTTTAAGCATATCAAACACATACTTAGCTTGATTTATGAAAATGCCAGAGGCATTTTGTTTAACCTGGAGTCCTAGAAAGAACGTTAGTTCTCCCATCATACTCATTTCTAACTCTTGTTCCATTAACTTAGAAAACAGAACAACTTCTGATTGATGAGTAGAACCAAATATTATGTCATCCACATAAATTTGAACAACAGTTAGCATACCTTTGCCTCTTTTGATGACCAAAGTTGTATCGATTTTACCTTTCTCATCGCCTTTACCGATCAGAAACGTAGATAGGCGTTCGTACCATGCTCTGCGTGCTTGTTTTAGACCATATAAAGCTTTATCATGAAGATAGACATATTCTGGATGTTTAGCATCTTTAAATCCGGCAGGTTGTTCAACATACACTTCTTCTTTTAGATATCCATTTAGAAATGCACATTTAACATCCATTTGATAGACTTTAAAGTTTTTGTAAGCAGAAAAAGCCAGAAATAGTCGTATCGCCTCAAGTCTTGCTACAGGGGCAAAGGTTTCATCGTAATCGATCCCTTCTTCTTGACAATACCCCTTGGCAACCAGCCGAGCTTTATTTCTGATCACTATGCCATCTTCATCTTTCTTGTTTCAGAAAACCCATTTAGTTCCAATAGCAACTTTGTTCTTTGACAGAGGAACAAGATTCCAGACTTTGTTTCTTTCAAATTGTAGCAATTCTTCTTGCATAGCGGATACCCAACTAGGTTCTTGTAAAGCTTCAAGAACATGTTTTGGTTCGATCATGCTTAGAAAATTTACAAAGAATGCTTCATTTGTAGTAGCAGATCTAGTCTTAACACCTTCAGAAGGATTGCCAATAATGAGGTCTGGAGTGTGAGACTTGGTCCATTTTGTCATCCGAGATTGTGTTACTGGTTGAGCATGTACATCTGTTTCAGAGGATGGAATTTCATCTGCTGGAAGAGAGTTAGAAACAGAAGGCATATGAGTAGCTTCTGGACATTCACTTGTGAAATCAGGGAGGACAGAGGGTTCTGTAGTGCCTCAGGAGTCGATTCAGGGCCAGACAGGGAAATGCCAGAAGATTGAAGAACTGCTGCAATACTTGGAGATTGAGGGATTGAACTTGGTTTTGGGAATATCTCTTCGCCCATAAAATCTTGAAAAATAACATTTATTTCAAATTCTCTGCTTCCTGAAAGATAGTCAGAAGTAACTGTGTTAAGTTTAAGTTCAGAAGTAGAATACTCAGAAGTTAATTGAGTTTGATCATCAAAATCGATGTTAATGCTTTTCATAAAAGTCTTAGTACGTGAGTTAAAAACTCGAAAAGCCCTTGAATTTAACGAATATCCCAAGAATTTAGCTTCATCTGATTTCTTGTCAAACTTGCCAAGTTTGTCTCTATCATTTAAAACAAAACACCTACATCCAAAAATGTGAAAGAATTTAACACAGGGTTTTCGATTGTTAATTAGCTCATAAGAGGTTTTGAGATGCCTCTTGACAATTATCGAACGATTCTCGGTGAAACAGGCAATGGCAACAACTTCAGCCTAGAAATGGATGGGTAGTCCAGAGGCAGCAAGCATTGTTATGGCAGCTTCGACCAAGGTTCTGTTGCGCCGCTCTACAACCCCATTTTGCTGAGGAGTTCGTGCAGCATAGATGTTTTGTGTAATTCCATTTTCAACAAGGTATGCTTCAAGCTTGGCATTCTTGAATTCAGTACCATTGTCACTCCTTAGCTGATGAATCTGTTGATTTAGGAGAACTTGAATTTTGGTCATCATATTTTGCAGTATGATGGGTATCTTTGATTTCTGTCTGACAAATGCAAGCCATGTATACTTGGAAAATTCATCAATGAGTACCAATATATACTTTTTGCCAGACAAGCTTTGAGTTGCTATAGGACCACAGAGATCAACATGTAATAGATGCAGAGGTCGTATAAAAGAATGATCACGTTTTGTTTTATGAGATGCTCGCTTTATTTTTCCCATTTCACATGCGGGGCAGATGTGATCTTTTTTAAATTTAACTTCTGGAAGGCCAGTCACCGGTTTATGTTTAACAAGCATCTCAAGATTTTCAAAATTTAAGTGGGACATTTTATGATGCCATACCCGAACAATTTCACTCTTTTTCGAGATAAGACAGAGGTATTCTTTACCGTCCTTTGATGTGAAGTTCATCATATACAGATTACCTTTTCTGTCTGCTCTCCAGAGTTCTTCTCCTGTCTTAGAAAATAAGTAACAGTGTTTTTCATCAAATACAACAAGTATCTTAGAATTACAAAGTTGACTTACACTTAATAGATTATGTTTCAGTCCAGAAACATGAGCTACTTTTGATAAGGTAATATTACCTTCTTGTAAAGTACTGTAACCTTTTATTTGACCCTTACCGTTGTCTCCAAACGTTACAGCTCCACCAGATTTGTCTTTGAATTGGGAGAGTAAGTTTTTCGAGCCAGTCATGTGCCTTGAGCATCCCGAGTCAAGATACCAGATATGCACACGCTGGTTCTGCAATCACAATCAGATTGTTTTAGGTACCCATCTCATTATGGGTCCTTTAGTGTTAGTTTTAATCTTTTCATTCTTTTTAATTTGTGAATATTTGGATATTGTAGAATTTAAAGATCTAACAGTTTTGTTTGTAGTACTACTGATTTTCTTTGATTTAGCTTTAAATGAGAAATTATTATAAGAACGATCAGAGGATCTCGAGAAAAATTCCTTTAGTTTTTAAAAACAGAGAAAAACATTCAGAATTCTGAGACATAAAAGATTTCATTGAATTTTCATTAGAATAATGATAATTACAATTCTTCTTATTCTGTCTATACTAGTATCGGTAGTTACGTTGAACTTCTTAGATAGGCTAGACTTATGCTTAGAATCATAAGTGTTCTTGTTGAGGCTTCCTACGATAAACATTCTCTGGAGATTTCGATTCTTGAAAGAAAAGTAGAAAGATTAGATTTCCATTTTCCTTTATCAACGAAGTAAACTTTGGATAAGATAGAGATAATTTTGTCTGAACAGAACAGTTCTTTTTAAGACTTTCTTCCTTTTCAAGTTCAAGACAAGATTTGGCTTTGAGACACATCCCAATAAAATCTGGATGAATGATCACAGGTTTTCTTTGTCCTGTTGGGGGAACAGAAAAAGTAGGTATTCCACTAGGATGTCTTTCGATATGTAGACCAGAAGCTTTGATTTCCAGAGATTCAGTAGTAAATAAGAAAGGAGCTTCCTTATT
The DNA here is from genome assembly GCA_036898165.1 of Silybum marianum. Taxonomy (NCBI): domain Eukaryota; kingdom Viridiplantae; phylum Streptophyta; class Magnoliopsida; order Asterales; family Asteraceae; genus Silybum; species Silybum marianum. Next base: position 38,315,540 of record CM072532.1, on the reverse strand, counting down.
CTTAGTTATACGGAACCTTTTTGTATTCTGAAGGAAAATGATTTCCTAGATTTTAAAGATATTTTTCGGAGTTAAAGAACTCGTCATCCTGATCATCGTTCTCCCAAGGATATGTAATAGTTTCAAAACAGTCTTGAGATTCAGATGGATTTATGTCTACAAAGGAACATGGAACTATTTCAGCCTTATTTTCTGAAGAACGTTTCTGAATATTTTCAAGTTCAAAACATTTATCCAGAGTGGATAAAATATCGTTTTCAAAGCTTAGACGTAGCTCTTCTTCTGCATGTAAAGCTATAAAAACATCTACCTTCGGATTTAAAGTAATATGAACTTTTGATCCAAATCTGAAAATGTCGTCCTTCTTCTGAATTTCGTTTAAATCAACTTTTGTTTTTCCAGAAAAATATTCAATGTTTTTGAATTTGAGTTTTCGTTGACGACAATTATTTTCAAGCTTTGGTTTTTTAAAGATTGATGGTTCATATAAATTTGGAAACACAGGCTTTTGTTTTAGTCCTAGACAGAAAACAGAATTCAGAGTTGATCGTTTTTCACAAGTATAGGGATCCAGATCCTCAAAACCAAGTCCAGATCTCCCTACCAGTGTATTTATCTTGTCATGAACTTTTTGAGCATCCAGATATGTTTTAATCTGTAGCTTTGTCTTTTGAAGTTCAATATGCAAAAACTATTTTTCCTTCTGAAAATAATTTTTAAGTGCTACAGAATTTAATCTGTCATTTTTTTAGTATTGATCTCTTTTTCTTTGTTTTCCAGAAGTTTGTTTAATCTCAATTTCTCTTCTTTAAACTTGACTTATGTATTTCTTAAATTTTCAGAAATCTTTTCATTTTCAACATTTAGTTCTAGTTTTTCTCTAGTTAGAAGACTCATTTCTCTTTTATAAATCTCTCTCTCCCTCTTTGAGTCTCGACGAGAGTTTTTTCAATTTGTTTTCTAAATTTCTTTTCGACTGTAAGCTTTTGCTTAAGTTCTTCAAAATTCTTTGATATTTCAAAAATGGTGTTTCCGAGTTCAGATGTGTCAGAGAGATTACATACAGGTGTTTCAGAAGGCCGATCTTCTGATTCATTTGTTCTGATTCATTTTGCTGAGGAGTTCGTGCAACAGAGATGTTTTGTGTAATTCCATTTTCAACAAGGTATGCTTCAAGCTTGGCATTTTTGAATTCAGTACCATTGTCACTCCTTAGCTGATGAATTTGTTGATTTAGGAGAACTTGAATTCTGGTCATCATATTTTGCAGTATGATGGGTAACTTTGATTTCTGTCTGACAAATGCAAGCCATGTATACCTGGAAAATTAATCAATGAGTACCAATATATACTTTTTGGCAGACAAGCTTTGAGTTGCTATAGGACCACAGAGATCAACATGTAATAGATGCAGAGGTCGTATAAAAGAATGATCACGTTTTGTTTTATGAGATGCTCGCTTTATTTTTCCCATTTCACATGCGGGGCAGATGTGATCTTTTTTAAATTTAACTTCTGGAAGGCCAGTCACCGGTTTATGTTTAACAAGCATCTCAAGATTTTCAAAATTTAAGTGGGACATTTTATGATGCCATACCCGAACAATTTCACTCTTTTTCGAGATAAGACAGAGGTATTCTTTACCGTCCTTTGATGTGAAGTTCATCATATACAGATTACCTTTTCTGTCTGCTCTCCAGAGTTCTTCTCCTGTCTTAGAAAATAAGTAACATTGTTTTTCATCAAATACAACAAGTATCTTAGAATTACAAAGTTGACTTACACTTAATAGATTATGTTTCAGTCCAGAAACATGAGCTACTTTTGATAGGGTAATATTACCTTCTTGTAAAGTACTGTAACCTTTTATTTGACCCTTACCGTTGTCTCCAAACGTTACAGCTCCACCAGATTTGTCTTTGAATTGGGAGAGTAAGTTTTTCGAGCCAGTCATGTGCCTTGAGCATCCCGAGTCAAGATACCAGATATGCACACGCTGGTTCTGCAACCACAATCAGATTGTTTTAGGTACCCATCTCATTATGGGTCCTTTAGTGTTAGTTTTAATCTTTTCATTCTTTTTAATTTGTGAATGACTGGATATTGTAGAATTTAAAGATCTAACAGTTTTGTTTGTAGTACTACTGAATTTCTTTGATTTAGCTTTAAATGAGAAATTATTATAAGAACGATCAGAGGATCTCGAGAAAAATTCCTTTAGTTTTTAAAAACAGAGAAAAACATTCAGAATTCTGAGACATAAAAGATTTCATTGAATTTTCATTAGAATAATGATAATTACAATTCTTCTTATTCCTGTCTATACTAGTATCAGTAGTTCTGTTGAACTTCTTAGATAGGCTAGACTTATGCTTAGAATCATAAGTGTTCTTCTGTTGAGGCTTCCTCTGATAAACATTCTCTGGAGATTTCTGATTTACTGAAAGAAAAGTAGAAAGATTAGATTTCCATTTTCCTTTATCAACAGAAGTAAACTTTGGATAAGATAGAGATAATTTTGTCTGAACAGAACAGTTCTTTTTAAGACTTTCTTCCTTTTCAAGTTCAAGACAAGATTTGGCTTTGAGACACATCCCAATAAAATCTGGATGAATGATCACAGGTTTTCTTTGTCCTGTTGGGGGAACAGAAAAAGTAGGTATTCCACTAGGATGTCTTTCGATATGTAGACCAGAAGCTTTGATTTCCAGAGATTCAGTAGTAAATAAGAAAGGAGCTTCCTTATTCTTAGTTACTTCTGGAACCTTTTTGTATTCTGAAGGAAAATGATTTCCTAGATTTTAAAGATATTTTTCGGAGTTAAAGAACTCGTCATCCTGATCATCGTTCTCCCAAGGATATGTAATAGTTTCAAAACAGTCTTGAGATTCAGATGGATTTATGTCTACAAAGGAACATGGAACTATTTCAGCCTTATTTTCTGAAGAACGTTTCTGAATATTTTCAAGTTCAAAACATTTATCCAGAGTGGATAAAATATCGTTTTCAAAGCTTAGACGTAGCTCTTCTTCTGCATGTAAAGCTATAAAAACATCTACCTTTGGATTTAAAGTAATATGAACTTTTGATCCAAATCTGAAAATGTCGTCCTTCTTCTGAATTTCGTTTAAATCAACTTTTGTTTTTCCAGAAAAATATTCAATGTTTTTGAATTTGAGTTTTCGTTGACGACAATTATTTTCAAGCTTTGGTTTTTTAAAGATTGATGGTTCATATAAATTTGGAAACACAGGCTTTTGTTTTAGTCCTAGACAGAAAACAGAATTCAGAGTTGATCGTTTTTCACAAGTATAGGGATCCAGATCCTCAAAACCAAGTCCAGATCTACCTACCTGTGTATTTATCTTGTCATGAACTTTTTGAGCATCCATATATGTTTTAATCTGTAGCTTTGTCTTTTGAAGTTCAATATGCAAAAACTCTTTTTCCTTCTGAAAATAATTTTTAAGTGCAACAGAATTTAATCTGTCATTTTTTTAGTATTGATCTCTTTTTCTTTGTTTTCCAGAAGTTTGTTTAATCTCAATTTCTCTTCTTTAAACTTGACTTATGTATTTCTTAAATTTTCAGAAATCTTTTCATTTTCAACATTTAGTTCCAGTTTTTCTCTAGTTAGAAGACTCATTTCTCTTTTATAAATCTCTCTCTCTCTCTTTGAGTCTCGACGAGAGTTTTTTCAATTTGTTTTCTAAATTTCTTTTCGACTGTAAGCTTTTGCTTAAGTTCTTCAAAATTCTTTGATATTTCAAAAATGGTGTTTCCGAGTTCAGATGTGTCAGAGAGATTACATACAGGTGTTTCAGAAGGCCGATCTTCTGATTCATTTGTTCTGATTCATTTTGCTGAGGAGTTTGTACAGCAGAGATGTTTTGTGTAATTCCATTTTCAACAAGGTATGCTTCAAGCTTGGCATTTTTGAATTCAGTACCATTGTCACTCCTTAGCTGATGAATTTGTTGATTTAGGAGAACTTGAATTCTGGTCATCATATTTTGCAGTATGATGGGTAACTTTGATTTCTGTCTGACAAATGCAAGCCATGTATACCTGGAAAATTCATCAATGAGTACCAATATATACTTTTTGCTAGACAAGCTTTGAGTTGTTATAGGACCACAAAGATCAACATGTAATAGTTGTAGAGGTCGTATACAAGAATGATCACTTTTTGTTTTATGAGATGCTCGCTTTATTTTTCCCATTTCACATGCGGGGTAGAGGTGATCTTTTTGAAATTTAACTTCTGGAAGACCAGTCACCAGTTTATGTTAACAAGCATCTCAAAATTTTCAAAACTTAAGTGGGACATTTTATGATGCCATACCCAAGCAATTTCACTCATTTTGGAGATAAGACAGAGATATTCTTTACCGTCCTTTGATGTGAAGTTCATCATATACAGATTACCTTTTCTGTCTGCTCTCCAGAGTTCTTCTCCTGTCTTAGAAAATAAGTAACGGTGTTTTTCATCAAATACAACAAGTATCTTAGAATTACAAAGTTGACTTACACTTAATAGATTATGTTTCAGTCCAGAAACATGAGCTACTTTTGATAAGGTAATATTACCTTCTTGTAAAGTACTGTAACCTTTTATTTGACCCTTACCGTTGTCTCCAAACGTTACAGCTCCACCAGATTTGTCTTTGAATTGGGAGAGTAAGTTTTTCGAGCCAGTCATGTGCCTTGAGCATCCCGAGTCAAGATACCAGATATGCACACGCTGGTTCTGCAACCACAATCAGATTGTTTTAGGTACCCATCTCATTATGGGTCCTTTAGTGTTAGTTTTAATCTTTTCATTCTTTTTAATTTGTGAATGACTGGATATTGTAGAATTTAAAGATCTAACAGTTTTGTTTGTAGTACTACTGAATTTCTTTGATTTAGCTTTAAATGAGAAATTATTATAAGAACGATCAGAGGATCTCGAGAAAAATTCCTTTAGTTTTTAAAAACAGAGAAAAACATTCAGAATTCTGAGACATAAAAGATTTCATTGAATTTTCATTAGAATAATGATAATTACAATTCTTCTTATTCCTGTCTATACTAGTATCAGTAGTTCTGTTGAACTTCTTAGATAGGCTAGACTTATGCTTAGAATCATAAGTGTTCTTCTGTTGAGGCTTCCTCTGATAAACATTCTCTGGAGATTTCTGATTTACTGAAAGAAAAGTAAAAAGATTAGATTTCCATTTTCCTTTCTCAACAGAAGTAAACTTTGGATAAGATAGAGATAATTTTGTCTGAACAGAACAGTTCTTTTTAAGACTTTCTTCCTTTTCAAGTTCAAGACAAGATTTGGCTTTGAGACACATCCCAATAAAATCTGGATGAATGATCACAGGTTTTCTTTGTCCTGTTGGGGGAATAGAAAAAGTAGGTATTCCACTAGGATGTCTTTCGATATGTAGACCAGAAGCTTCGATTTCCAGAGATTCAGTAGTAAATAAGAAAGGAGCTTCCTTATTCTTAGTTACTTCTGGAACCTTTTTGTATTCTGAAGGAAAATGATTTCCTAGATTTTAAAGATATTTTTCGGAGTTAAAGAACTCGTCATCCGGATCATCGTTCTCCCAAGGATATGTAATAGTTTCAAAACAGTCTTGAGATTCAGATGGATTTATGTCTACAAAGGAACATGGAACTATTTCAGCCTTATTTTCTGAAGAACGTTTCTGAATATTTTCAAGTTCAAAACATTTATCCAGAGTGGATAAAATATCGTTTTCAAAGCTTAGATGTAGCTCTTCTTCTGCATGTAAAGCTATAAAAACATCTACCTTTGGATTTAAAGTAATATGAACTTTTGATCCAAATCTGAGAATGTCGTCCTTCTTCTGAATTTTGTTCAAATCAACTTTTGTTTTTCTATAAAAATATTCAATGTTTTTTAATTTGTGTTTTCGTTGACAACAATTATTTTCAAGCTTTGGTTTTTTAAAGATTGATGGTTCATATAAATTTGGAAACACAGGCTTTTGTTTTAGTCCTAGACAGAAAACAGAATTCAGAGTTGATCGTTTTTCACACGTATAGGGATCCAGATCCTCAAAACCAAGTCCAGATCTCCCTACTTGTGTATTTATGTTGTCATGATCTTTTTGAGCATCCAGATATGTTTTAATCTGTAGCTTTGTCTTTTGAAGTTCAATATGCAAAAACTCTCTTTCCTTTTTAAAATAATTTTTAAGTGCAACAGAATTTAATTTGTCACTTTCCTTAGTATTGATCTCTTTTTCTTTGTTTTCCAGAAGTTTGTTTAATCTCAATTTCTCTTCTTTAAACTTGACTTCTGTATTTCTTAAATTTTTAGAAATCTTTTCATTTTCAATATTTAGTTCCAGTTTTTCTCTAGTTAGAAGATTCATTTCTCTGTTATAAATCTCTCTCTCTCTCTTTGAGTCTCGACGAGAGTTTTTTCAATTTGTTTTCTCAATTTCTTTTCGACCGTAAGCTTTTGCTTAAGTTCTTCAAAATTCTTTGATATTTCAAAAATGGTGTTTTCGAGTTCAGATGTGTCAGAGAGATTACATACAGGTGTTTCAGAAGGCCGATCTTCTGATTCATTTGTTCTGGCCATTCCACATAACATAGCTTCATCACCACTTGATTCATCTCCCAGCCAGTTTTCTTTTTCTGCAAAGTAAGCTCTTTCATCAACATTGTACTTGTATTTATTCTTGTAGTACAGATTGTCTTTGTTCAGAGGTCCTCTGCAGTTCTTTGAGTAGTGCCCTGGCTTGCCACATCTGTAACACACATCCTTCTTTCTCTTCAATTCTTCATCCTTCTTCTCTGTCTCTGTGTTTTTAGATCTCTGGATCTCTTGTGGAGGTGCATAATTGGGAACAGGGCGATCAAACTTTTTGCTTCCTTGAATATTTCTATTACCAAACCTTTTTGTAAATTGTTTGGTAATGAGTGCCAATGAATCAGCAAAAGTTTTGATATCATCATCAGAGTCAGAATCATCTTCTAAGATTTCTTCTGACATGAGAGCCTTGTTTTTCCCTTTCTTTTCAACTTCCCTACTCCTTCTGATTGATCCTCTGGACTCAGAGATTAAAGCCAGAGGTCCACCAATAGTTCTTTTCTTCTGAATGACCTCTTTTTCATGGGCTTGAAGAGTTCCAAAGATATCATGAAGAGACCATTGTTCCAGATCCTGCTTTGCTTGTAAAGACATAGAAAGATTTGACCATTCAGGATTTAGTCTTTGAGAAATAAGACATTATTGTCTTCTCTGGATCTGATGATGTCACACCTTTTACATAGATTTATCAGAGTATTAAATCTATGAAAAATTTGTTCCAGAGATTCTTCAGGGATGGCTTGGAAACTGTTGTATTCATTTAGAGCTTGGGCTCTTCTGTTTTTCTTCATCTTTGCACCACCTTCCAGTATGTTTTCCAATTAATCACTTAGTTCCATGGCACTATCACAGGAGTCCAGAGATTGAAATATATCATTCGGAATAGCCATGATTAATAGACTTTTAGCTTTTCTGGACAATTCAACCTTAGCTTTCTCTGGATCCGTCAAATTATCCCTTGATATTGGAATACTCCTAGCAGGGACTTCATCAGAAACTATTGTAGCAGGTAGCCTTGGGATAGTTGTCATTGGAACGAATGGACCATTTTGAACGATAGGATATAAGCATCTAATCCTTCAAAAAAGTTGATCATTCGAATTTTCCATTGTGGATATTCATCACGTATTAGAGTGGGAGGTTTAGTCAGAGAACCAGATGTGCATACATCGTTCAGATTTGAATTCACCATATTGTCAGAAACAGAAATTTTGAAAATAACTGAAGATTTGTTGAAATTTGAACCAAATTAATTTCAAAGAGATCGAAATGAGACAAAAATACTTACTAAACACGATTTTAAGCAGAAATTACCACAGATTTAGAGAAATTTGTAATGAATTTAATAAAATCTCGTAAAATAGGGCAGAGTGAAGAACATGTGCTTAAAATGGTAAATACTGTCGAATAGAAAAGAGATTTCTCCAAATGGAAGAGATCTAATAACCAATAGATTGATTATCAGGCTCTGATACCAATTGTTGGAACCCAAATCTCTTTCTATTAAGTAATCAATAGATCAAATAAGTAATTATGAGCGGAAGCAAATAGATCTAAGATTAACAGTAAGATTTGTAACAGTAAGTACGAAGAACAGTCGTAATTTATATTGAATTATGCTTGAATGATCAACAACAGTGTGCTCACAACAACAACTCTATATTTCGTATTCTCATGATAGTTTTACAATTTGTGAATAGAGCTATTTATACGAATACATCAATAAAAGTCAACTACTAGACCTATTACAATGAGACACGTAAGCAAGGAAGTAACTAACTAATAGACACGCGAAGGATGCTCTTGCCACGTCATCTGATCTTAGTAGTTGCTTAACTTTGTTTCATACTTTCCCAAAAGTGAGTTCTAACAACTTAGAAATTTTATTTTGAATATTTCTTAAGTCCTTACTAGTCTCTTAAAGCAACTTTCCAATATTCTTAGTCATAATCAAATAGGGGGAGATTGTTGCTCATAACTCTCTCAGTGATTTGAATATGATTCCTTTTTTACTTAGTGAAATTCCCTTGCATAAGCTTAAGTTCAAATTCAGCGATAGCATACGCTGAATGCCATCAGCATCGCTGAAGATCAAGGAACCTTAAGCTTATCTTTGAAGATCTGAAGATCAGCGATCACACCAAATGACCATTCAGCAAAAGTCGAAGACCAAGCTGAAGAATGAGATAATCAACTAAGTGACTTGAAGCGGTTCAGCGATAGCAAAGATTATCTATCCAAAGTCTGAAGTTTTGTGAAGCCTCAGCGATAATGAAAGTTCATCCTTGAAGATTCAGTCTCGGCGATCAAATGAAGCTTCTCATACAAGACTAACGTTGACCTTATCCTAGATGCACAAAAGACAAACCCTATAATGTGTCAGAGAAGGACGTACGGATTGTCTCTTATGTCCCCATCACATCTGATATAGTACTGTTCATATGCGGCCAAAAGAATGGTTGTCTTATTAACAAAGGACAAGCTTCCTATATAAGCTTGACACGTGGCATATACCTTTTGTCTTGCATTAAATGCAAACTGGTATAAATAAGATGAAGATATCTTCTTCATCAAGTAGTATGCTTTTTTCTCTCTTCAACCTTCTGTATTCTATCTCACTTCCTTCTTGTGCATCAATCTTAGTGATTTATTAATTACAATAGAATAGGTTAAAACTTGTTCTAATTCCACTTGTAACTGTAAATTTGTTTATGCAATATAAACTTGTTTAGAAACTAAAAATATGTGTGATTGTATTCAACCCCCCACCTTCTACAAACTGTTTCTATATCCAAGAACTCTTGTAGACTCCTTAGCGACCGGCAGATAGGATCCTTACTTTATCTAACTGCTAGTAGGCCTGATATCATGTATGCCACCTGCTTATGTGCTAGATATCAATCCGAACCCATAGAATCCCATCTTATCGCTGTAAAACGAATCTTCAGGTATCTGAAAGGGACTCCTAATCTTTCTCTTTGGTATCCCAGAGACTCAGGGTTCGATCTAACGGGTTATTCAGATAGTAATTTTGCCGGATTCAAAATTGATGGGAAAAGCACCATTGGTGGGTGTCAGCTCATTGGTGGAAAGTTGGTCAGTTGGACTAGTAAAAAGCAAAAGTCAGTATCCACGTCAACTGCTGAAGCTGAATATTGTCGCAGCAGGAAGTTGTTGTGCTCAAATTCTTTGGATTAGAAATCAGCTCGCTGATTATGATATTCAGCTATCAAAGATTCCTATATATTGTGATAGCACTAGTGCTATTGCAATTGCAATTGCAAACAACCCTGTACTTCACTCTAAGACCAAATATATCGAAATCAGATATCATTTTATCAGAGGTCACGTTATGAATGGTGAAATTGAACTTCATTTTATTCCCACTGAATTCCAGCTCGTTGATCTTTTTACAAAACCTCTTAAAAAATGAATATTTAATATGTTAATCAGCGAATTAGGAATGTTAAACACGGAAGAATAACTTCCTCTGTTTTACACTTTCAGTGATTATTAAAATAAATTTCAATCTCTCTAGTCATTCGCTGAACTCTAAAAAGGATATCACTCAGGAATGACCTCTAATCTCTTACACTCTCTGAATGTCTTCCTATTTAAGGAATAAATCTTAAAAAGAAAACCCATCACTGACAATACGTTTGTTTTTAACGATAAAAGGAATTTAAAGATAATGATTAACATTATTTTAATGATAATCGTTTTATTTTCAAAAAGGACATGTCTGAACTTTTTCTGACACACGACGGCCTCAACGTCTTCTATCCAATCAAACCCTAGCAACGTGTCGTAGGTCATTATTACCTTTTCTCAAAAAGCTAAAACCGTCATTTTGTCATTCTCTCTTCTGTCTCGTCCCTTCCTATATAAAGTGAAATCTATTTCATTTTACTTTTTACACGCTCAAAATTTTTCAAAGCAAGAAAAGCTCTCGAGTCTTCAAAGTTTCTCAAGAACACGCATTTGTGCGCTTTCCTCCAATCCCTCACTCCTAAGGTTTGATCTAACCCTTTTTATTTTCTAAAAACAACTAGCATCTTGTTTACTACATCCTAAAATCTTCTATAACGTCTTGTTATAAAGATTTCACCCTTAATTCTGGATTAAAACCCAAACTCATACCTGTTCTAAGCATTTTTCTTCTTAAAACAGAAGACCTTTTTGGCCAGTTTAATCCAAACTTTTCTTCTAAAATTTCTAATGCTTGTTTTTGGTATATTTTCTTTACCAAAATCACGAAGATTTGGTCTGCTAGTTTAATTTTTTTTAAAACAAAATTCAGCCAAATAACAAGTAGTTTGATTTTGTTCACCAAAAAACTTGTTTACTTACATTCTTTATTTGGTATCCTTTGTACCAAAACCACTCTGGTTTTTGCATTCTATATTAAGCAATGATTTTTCTAATTGGTGTGCCAATTTTTGAAATTGAAATGGCAACTCCAAGCAACTCCAAACTGAAGTCATCCCGGTCACAACTTTCATCGCTGCACCGGAAGCCAGCTTTCCTTCTGAACAAGCTCTGGTCAAACCAAGCAACTATGTTGCTCTGATTGACATCCCCGCTGAACGTGCCTACTTAAGGGATGGTGCTCTCTTTATCAAGAATTGCCCACTGAAGTATGCTTTCATCCACGTCCCTGCCGGGATCACTGCACACATTCAGCAATTCTGGCATATCGTCCACTACACTGCCCTTACCACTGATAACGGTAGGAAGCTCAATGCAATTCAGTTCACCACTACTCTTGGAACTGTGGCCATCACTTCTGGCGTGTTAAGGAATGCTCTCCGACTTCCAACTAAGAAGAAAATAAGCTATGGGATGCTCCTCCAACCATTGAGGAAATTCAGGCATTCCTGGATGCCACTGGCTATGCATGGCCAGTTGATAAGGAGACAAACCAAATCACCTAGTCCATCACAAAGGTGGAAAAGAAGCGAATGCCAGCGAGATGGAAATACATATGGATACACGTTATTCAGTGCTTAAGCTCCAAGTTCGGCTCGCAGGATCAGGCAACCAAGCCTTCCCAGGAGATGGCGGTCGCTCTATGCATTGGCCAAAAGCTTAACTTCGCTAAATATATATTCAGCGATATGTACAATAGGATTAAGGCCCAGAAGAGGGACAAACTTATCGTTTTTCCTAAATTTGTTGCCATTCTTCTAGAATACATCTATGATGGGTACCCCTATGATGGAAATCAATCTTTTTCTCATATTAGGAAGAAAGCCCTCGAAATAGATGAGAAAGAGGGAGATGCTCCTTACACTCCCTACATGATGCAGATAATTCAGAATGTTGTTGTTGATTCTTCAACCCCTGCCTCTCAGGTAGATGTTGTGCCCACGTCACTGAAAATCCCATCAGTGACTAACCAAGGCACCTCCTCCCCAGGCAAACAAAAGTAACCATCTGATGGACATTAAAATTCCATCACCCATAAGATGGCCACCAAGAAACTCAAGAAGAGTGCTTTCTTAGCTCTACCTACAGCCACGACAATAACTTCTGGTTCTGTTGTCACTTCATCAGCTCTACCTCCTTTTTCAACGACCTCGGTCCCTTAAACTATAATAGTCAGCCATGTTGAGGCTGTATCAGGTATCACTTTTACTGCTTTCTTATCCTCTTCTATCTCTTCTTCTTTGGTCCTCACTTCAATCTATGATTCATGTATGGTTGTTCCCATTCTTGATGAGATTGAGCAACGTGCTATTCAGACATCAGGTTTGTTTCAAGAATCTGATCTCTGGAAAGCAACGTGTACAGGACCTGAAAATGCTTCTCTTAAGTAGGCTTAGAAATAGGTCAGTGATCCTCAGGACACTACCGTAGCATGTAACATCCCTGCGAGTAATCCTTTAGATACTTTCAAGGCTCCCATGTGTAAACACTTTACCTACCCACATATTTCTGCTAACCCTGAGCTCTTTTTGGCTCGTCTTTCTTTGTTATCTACAGGTGTCACTACACCTATTTTTACTTTAGCAACCGCCGTCACCTCCACCACCACTTAGATCAGCATTCCCACTTCATCTAAAGTACCTAAAGTTGCTGATCTCAAAGATGTAAAGAAGGAGAAAGCTCTTCCCAACTTTCCTTCTATGCCTATAAATGTGCGCTCGCAAGGCGTTGGGCAGACTCTCTGTCGTTCGCCTCGAATAAGATTTTCAAGATGGTAGTAGGGGTCCCTGGAAATAGTAAGAGATGACAACACTGCAATTGAGAGACTAGTAAAAGCTCTCGCTGAAAGGGCTGAACGTCAAGATTGCTGAAATGCAGCAGAATGAAGCTGAAATTTTGCACCTTGTTCAAGATCTCTCAGCAAGACCCCCTTCATTCTATAATGCGGACATATCTCAATTAGGTTTGATTGCTCAAAATCAAACATCTCAAGCTACAACCCTCTCCTCTCTTGACTCAAATGTGCACACCCTCTTTGTACACACCCTCTTGGTACACACTTTACCTGTAAATAACAAAGAGGGGGATCGCCCAAGAGCTCGTTGAACAGCTTATGGAGAACCAACCACTTCCACAGCCTCATCAACAACCACAACTTCATCAACAACAATCCATCCCTGAAGCAGGTGATGAAGATGATGAAGAAGAAGATGAAGAAGAAGATGAAGACGACGATGAACCTAAAAACATCGCTCACTATTCTCTCAAGGATAAAAATGATGATGACGATGAATTCTGGACTATTCACCGACAGGAATGAAACCATCAAGGGGAGTCTCTTTTAGCAGCCCTTTGGGGGACAGGCAAAATCCTGAAAAATATCAACTTGTCCCCTTAGAGAAAAATAAAGAAGTAGTAGATCTTGATTCTACTCCTTTAAATTCAGAGGGGGAGCTCATCACTGAGGTATGCCTTCCTCTCGTCTCTTATAATCTCCCTCCTGAAGCTCAAACTCCTCCACAAAATTCTGTTGCTGATGAACCTCTCCCATATTCTCCTCTCAGTGATCCCTGTTCCCCAAAGGGTTCTCCAATCATGAATGAACCTTCTTCTGAAGATCAGTTCTTGTATATATCTGATACTGATTCTGAAGAAGAAGAAGAAGGTCTTGTCCAAAGGAGTGTAAATAAACAAATAATAAGGGAGCATGAAGAAGAAGAAAGACGAATAAACTTCATTAGAGATATAGAAGCAACCAGAAATAAAAATTCCTCGTACCTCTAAGCTAGAAGCCCCAGTACCAATCAGGGTGTTTGACGAATTCTCTTTTCATTCCAAAGAAGAAAGAGCAGAGACCCTTGAAGCTCAGAGACTAAGAGATGAAAAGATGAAGTAAACTGAAAAAAGACCTAAGGATCGCACGTCAGATGATCATAGAGGATAAGCTAAGAGACAAAGCGACCAAGCATCAAAATAAAGGTCGCTGAGGCTCTAGCACAAAAGGAACTTACAAGGGATAATCTGAAGGTAAATACGATCGTAGCCCAAGAAAAAATTCTAGATGCTCTGAATTAAAAAAAAAAATCAGGAATCATGGAACGTTGAACTAGAATGGTGTACTAAAAGGTTCAAACACCGGGTTTCTGATGCAACTATTACTCGTGCTACTATCGAAGGACACACTTCCAAAAAGAAGGGTCTAAAGATATATGTAATGATGTACAGGCACTCAAGGAGTGAACGAGAAGAACCCCGGTTTCTAAAGTTCTACGGATACTCTGAATGGCTGGAAATCAGAGATGTCATTTAAAAGTCAAAGTCAAAATTCAAGGGTGTCGGAGAAAGATTTCTTGATCAGCTATTACAAAGGATGTCACAACACGTCGAAGTTCCTCCTCTCCCTGATCAGATCAAAGGAAGAAAGTCGAAATCAGATGCTGAAGAAGGCCCATTGTCCGGAAACGAACATGAGACCAAATTCGACTACGAAAGCATCCTTGATCATGTTGAGATCCTTGACGTCTCAATGCTCAACACCTCTCTTCTTGAAGCCAGACAATTCATAGAGCATGAAATCATTACGCTTCCTGAAGTAGGTATGGTCTTTCTTCATAATCAAGGGTTATTAAGGTTTCTCAGAAACAAAAAGGTCAGAAAGGCTCCATCAAAACTTCTCAAGATCATCTACTACAGCTGCTGGTCTACTAATGACCCTGTACAAATTCAGAAGAAAATCTATGAGAATGAGCAACGAAGAAGGAAAGAGAAACTCTCTGACTAGTCTTTATTTTCTTTTTGCTTTGTAACATTTTGAAGTGTATTGTAATTTACTTTAATATTGTAATTTCATTTTCATGTAATTATTCATATTATCCTTTAATGAAATTCAATGAAGTATTCTACTCTATCTGTGTACTGAAAAGATCCCTGAAAACAGTAATAGGGACGATGAACATAAGAGTTCTATTTTCTTTAAAACAAACTATACTGACTGACATTACACTCTGTAATTAAATCAGTGAATGTACTTTATAGCTTTTATATTTGCAAAATTGTGATTTCATATCCTTATAAATGAAACTCAATTCAGACAATAGACTAGCTGAAAAATATCTCAAAGATTAGTACTTAGATTTCTGTATTTTAAATTTTTCTAAGTCCTTACTAATCCTTTCAAGCAATTTTCCTATGTTGCTTAATCATAATCAAATAGGGGGAGATTGTTGATCCAAAATCCTTACATTGATTTGAATATGGTTCTGTTTTGTAGTTAGTGAAAATTCCATGGATAAGTCACTGTTCATATTCAGCGATAGCATAGCTGATAGTAACTCAGCGATCGCTGCAGATCAGGAACATTGACTTCATCTCTGAAGATCTGAAGAACAACACTCACACCACAAGTCTATTCAGTAACAGTCGAAGACCAAGCTGAAGATAGAGATGAACAACTAGTGATCTGAAGAGTTTCAGTGATAGCAAAGCTCATCTAGTTAGAAGTGTGAAATCTTGCAAGGTTTCAGCAATACCTTAGTGACTTCATCCTTGAAGTAACTGGTTCAGCGATCAAGTGAAGCCTTCAGCAAGATTATTGTTGATCTTATTCTCGATGCACAAAAGTCAAAACCTCAAATACCTTGTCAGAAAAGGACATACGGATTGTCTCAAATGTCCCCATCAAATATGATTTGGTACAGTTCATAGGTGGCTAAAAGTATGGCCATGCTATTAACCAAATGACAAACATCCTTTACATGTTTGACACGTAGCATATACCTTTTGTTTTGCATTAAATGCAAACGGGTATAAATAGATGGAAAACCCTTTTCCATCTGCACGCATGCTACCTTCTTTCTCAAAACCTCTACTCCTATTTCTTTCTTTCCTTGTGCATCAACTTAGTGTTTTCTTAAGTTACAATAGAATAGGTTAGAAACTTGTTCTTATTCCGCTTGTAACTGTAAATTTGTTTATTTAATAAAAACTCATTTAGAAATCAAAAAGACGAGTGTTTGTATTCAACCCCCCCCCCCTCTACAAATTGTTCTATATCTTTGAACGCTTGTAGACCTCTTTGGGACCAACAATTTATCTTAGAAACCGTAATCAAACGGTTTAAAAATTTTAATAAACCAAATTTATAATTAAAATAAATTAATTAATGAAAATGGTACCTCTAAACTCATGATAGCCTACTCTGCCATAGGACACTTAACAGTCACATATCACCTTTTAGGTGACAGCTGTCTGACGTACGTCAGACACCTCATCCGGTTCCGAGAAAAGTTTTGCGGCAGGGTTGTGAAAGGTTTTGGAGGTGGATCATCTTCATAAGGTTGAGCAGGGTATGCTGCAGAAGTGTGAAATCCCTTGATATGTTGCCCAGTCACCTTGAAAGTACCTCCAGTTTCAGGATTGATCAAATCAACAACTCCATAGGGGTAGACATTATCAATCACATAAGGACCATTCCACCTAGGTTTCAACTTTCCAGGGAATAACTTCAATCTAGAGTTGAACGAAAGCACCTCTTGTCCTTTTTTAAATTCTTTTGGAAGAAGATGCTTGTCATCCCAGCGTTTGGTCTTTTCTTTCTATAGCTTAGCATTTTCATAAGCTTGATGCCTATGCTCTTCCATTTGACATAGCTTGATTTTTCTTGACTGGCCAGCAACATGTAAGTCCATATTTAACTCTTTAATGGCCCACTATGCTTTATGCTCTGATTCTAGGGGTAGGTGACATGTTTTCCCAAATAATAAACGATAAGGGGACATCCCTATAGGAGTCCTGAAAGCAGTTTCGTAAGCCCATAATGCATCATCAAGCTTAGATGCCCAGTCTTTTCTATGTGGCTTAACTACCTTTTCTATAGTTGTTAGACTTCGTTCTGAGGAAAGTATGAACCAGAATGTCACAAGTATCAAAGATCAGAAGTTAAGTCAGAAGTTTATCTTCTAACTTAAGTCATCTCAGAGGCGCCCAGAGACTTGAAGAACCTCTGGACTCAAACTGATTGTCAAACGCGCTTGTGATGACGTGGCGATCACACTTTCCGTGCGTCTCTGTACGTAACCGATTCTGTTATCTAGTATAGCTGACGTGTCAGTTCCTGATACGCTAGATCGTTGACTTTCACTTTGTAATAGTATAAATAGATTCATTCTTCACTATAATAGTTGACGATCTTGGAGAAAAAATCACGCTATTCATTCATACGTATTGTAATCAAGCTCAAGGTTATTAATACGATTTCCTGATTGTTCTTCAAATATGTTCTTACTGTTTTTACTGTTTATCATTATTGAATTGCTGCTTATTATCAATCATAGATCGACATTGCTTCCACTCATATTTTGTTATACGATCTATTGATTTATTCTAAGAAAGGGATCTGGGTTCCAACAATTGGTATCAGAGCCTGATAATCAATCTATTAATTATTAGATCTCTTCCAGTTTGGAGAAATCCCTGTTCTATTTGCAGTTTTTTTCAATTTTAATCAACCGTTTTCGATTATACCCTGTTTTTCGAGATTTTGTTAATTTCATACAATTCTCTCTAAATCAGTGGTAATTTTGGTTAAAATTTGAAATTCAGTAAGAATATCGTCTCGTTTCAAATCATTTGAGATTTAATTGATCTAAATTTCAATCTCCTTACCTATTACTCTCTTAATTTCTATTTTCTAAAAAATGGCGAGTCAAAACATGAACGCCATATACACCTCCGGATCCTGGACCAAACCTCCAACTCTAATCCGAATATCCTCAATGGAAGATCCGAATGATCAATTTCTATGAAGGATTAGATGTTGAACTCTATCCTACCATTCTGAATGGTCCATTTATACCAATGACCATGATCCCAAGGATTCCTGCTATTGCAACTACGGATTAGATTCCTGCTCGACCTATTCCAAAGCTAAGAGGAAATTGGTCTGATGAAGAAAGGCAAAAGTGGAAATAGCCAAAAAGGCAAAGAGTCTTCTGATTATGGCTATTCCAAACGAGATTTTCCAATCTCTAGACATGTGCAAAACTGCTAAAGAATTGTGGGATCAGCTTGAAAATCTTCTCGAAGGAGGGGCAAAGATGAAGAAAAACAGAAGAGCTCAAGCTCTGAATGAATACAACAGTTTTCAAGCTATTCCAGAAGAGACTCTGGAATAGACCTTTCATAGATTTAACACCTTGATTAATCTGTGCAAAAAATGTGATATAGTAAAATCTAAGGAAGACAATAACATTCTATTTCTTAAACGATTAAATCCCGAATGGTCTAATCTATCTATGTCTCTTCAAGCTAACCAAGACCTAGAAATGTGGTCTCTGAACGATGTCTTTGGTACTCTTCAGGCTCACGAGAAGGAAGTTATTCAAAAGAAAACATCAATTGGTGGACCTCTGGCTTTAATTTCTAAATCCAGAGGGTCAGGCAGAAGGGGTAAAGAAAGTGAGAGGAAAGGAACGAGTAATACATTCATCTCTGAAGCAAGTCTAGAAGATGCTTCTAATTCTGATGATGACATTAAATCTTTTGTTGAGTCATTAGCGCTTATCACCAACCAATTTACTAAAAAGTTTGGTAATAGATCCTTTCAAGGAAACAAGAGATTTGATCGTCCCACTCCATCTTATACCCCAAGGCAAGAGATCCAGAAATCTGAAAAGTCAGAAGCAGAGAAAAAAGAGGAAGAAATGAAAAGGAAAAAGGATGTGTGCTCCAGGTGCAGAAAGCCAGGTCACTACTCCAAAGACTGCAGAGGTGCTCTGGAAAAACACAAGCCATACTACAAGAGTAAATACAAGTATAATGTTGTCGAAAGAGCCCATTATGCAGAAAAGGAGAACTGGCTGGATGATGAGTCAAGCGAAGATGAAGCCATGTTCTGTGGAATGGCTAAGGCACATGAATCAGAAGATCAACCTTCTGAAACTCCGGTTTGTACTCTATCTGAAACCTCTGACCTTGAAAACACCATCATAATTTTAACAAATGATTTTGAAAACCTTAAGCAGAAGCTTATTATAGAAAAGAGGTTGAGAAAAACTCGTGAACAAACTTCTGCTACAGTTCAAAGAGAGAGAGATATTTACAAAAGAGAAATGGATATTTTTACTGAAGAAAAGATGGAAATTTCTGTTGAAAGTGAAAAGATATCCAAACTTTTGAAAAATACTGAAGCCAAACTCAAAGAAGAGAAATATAACTTCATTAAACTTCTTGAAGACAAAGACAAAGAGATTAAAGCTAAAGAGAGTGACAGATTGAATTCTATAGCACTCAAAAATTATTTTTTAAAGGAAAGAGAATTTTTGCACATTGAACTTCAAAACAAATAGCTACAGATCAAAAAATATTTGGATGCTCAGAAAGTGCATGATAAAATAAATACACAAGTAGGGAGAACCGGACTTGGTTTTTAAGATTTGGATCCCTATACATGTAAAAAGCGGTCTACTCTGGAATCTGTATTTTGTTTAGGAAAAGAACAAAAGCTTGTTTTTCCGATCTTATATGAGCAATCTATCTTCAAAAGATCAAAAAATAAAAATGGTCATCGTGTGAGACAACTCAAGTACAAAAATGTTAAGTACTCTTATGAAAAAACAACTCACGTTGATCTAAAGCTGATGAATCCAAAGCTGATGAATTCATACCTGTACAAGTAGAAGAGGAGATAAGACTTATCGTTCAAAACGATATTCTCTCAACTCTGGATGAGTGTTTTAAACGTGAACATATGATTGATCAAAAGTCTATTGAAAAACATCCAGATATTTTTCCTTGTTCTTTTGTTAACCTAAATCTTTCCGAAGTCCAAGACGATTCTGAGTTAATTACTTATCCCTGGGAATCTGATGATCAAGATGATATTGATTTCTTTGACAATTCAGAGAAATATATTTCAACATTTAAAAATCTTTTGCCACAAGAAAGTTCAAAGGCTCCAGAAGTAATTAAAAATGTGGATGCTCCTTTCTTGTACACTAATGAACCTCTGGAAATCAGAGCTTCTGGCCCCAATGTTGAAAAACATTCGAGTCGGATACCAATACTCTCCGTTCCTCCAAAAGGACAGAGAAAGGTGGCGTCCATTCATCCAGACTTTCTTGGGATGTGTCTAAAAGTTAAAACTTGTCTTGAACTCGAAAAGGAGGAGAGTCTCAAAAAGAAAGCCAATACTCAGCAACAATCTCAGAAATCAAAACCTCATAAGTTAATTATGAGCAAAAAGAAAAATGGAATTCTAACTCTTCTACCCCTGTTTCAGTAAAGTCCAAGGTTCCTGAGAAGTCTCATCAGAGGATGCCTCAACAGAAGAACACATTTACTTCTAAGCATAAGTCTAGCCTAGATAAGAAGTCCGATAGAACTACTGATGCTAGAATAGACAAACATAAGAAAAATTGTAATTATCATTCTAGTAATGAAAATTTTAAGCAATCTTTTATGTTTCAGAACTCTGAATTTTCTCCTTATTCTTAAAACTTAAGCAATTTTTCTCAAGGCCCTCTGATTACTCTTCTAAATATCAAAAGTATTCCAGCTTCAGAAATCAAACCAAAAGGAACTATGAAAATAAAAAGAGAACACCGATAAATTCTGATAAATCCACTCAAAATCATGTTAAAAAGAATCAGCTATTCAAACCTAACATTAAAGGACCCATTATGAAATGGATACCTAAATTTCTCTGATTCTGATTGCAAAAACAACGTGTGTATATCTGGTATCTTGACTCTGGATGCTCGAGGCACATGACTTGCATAAAAAACTTACTCTCCAAATTTAAAGATAAAAGTGGAGGAGCAGTAGCGTTTGGTGATAATGGTAAGGCTCAAATTAAAGGCTACGGAACTCTACAAGAAGATAATATTACCTTTTTCACATGCTCCACACAGCTTTTCTTTCTCAAAAACTATTTTTGGCATTCCAACAACCAGCTCTTTGTTGGAGAGTTTATTCAAGGTTTTAAAGTTTAAATGAGAAAACCTTTTATGCCACAACCAACTTTGTTTGGCTAGTTTTTGAGAGAGGAGACACACAGCTTCTTCAATAGCGCTTTCCTTCATGTTGATTATGTATATATCGTTCAGTCAGGTTCCTGCCAGTACAATCTTATTATGCACATCAAAGACCAATCACACACACAGTTGAAACATGACCTTATAACCCAAATTACATATTTGGCTGATGCTCAGAAGATTGTACATTAGCCCCTCAACATGAGCTACTTTAGAGAAAGTGATGGTTCCATTTGATATGGTACCATAACCTTTGGGGACCCCTTTTCCATTTCCTCCAAAGGAAACAGTGGGTCCCTTTTCTTTTGAGAAGTTAGAGAGAAGAAGTTTGTTTCCGGTCATGTGCCTTGAAAAACCGCTGTCCATGTACCATATATGATCTTTGTTTGGTACCTGCACCCAAAAACAAATTTAGACTTTTGGTACCCATTTTGAGGTGGGTCCTTTGGGATTAGAAGGCATTTTCTTTTTACGGATATCAGAATCTTTTGGGCAATCTTAAGCAAGATAGAGGGTGTTGCCACAATTGTAGCATTTCTTTATATTAAATGCCCTTTTGAAATCCATATTATCAAAACTTTGAATAGAAGATGATGACTGAGAAGAGGAGGGGTGACCGACACCTGGTCTTGGCCCAAGAATGCCTTTACCAGGATTTCTTGATTTCTTCAAGTTCACTGATCGAGGAATAAAATCAGTAACTATTTGAGATTTCCTTTTAGATGAAAGATTTGATTGAGAAAAAAAATTCTTTTGAGGAGAAAATCTTTTTGGAGAAGGATACTCAAGAACATTTGATGACTCATGGGAGTACCTTGACTCATGAAGACTTAGAGAGTTTAAAAGTCTTTGGATAGGTTTGGGAGAAGAAGAAGAGCTTGGAAGAGTTGAAACTTTTGAAGACTCAGGAGAGGATTCTTTAGCTTTAACAAAGACTCCAAACTTTTTGGCATTGGACTCTACTTTTAGCATGTCTAACAAATCTATTGAATAGACAGAAGTGGAATCCTCAGATGAGTAATCTAAAAGATCATCATCGTCATCGGAGAAGAACCCAGCAGGAAAGCCTTGACACTCAGATGATGGAAGTGGACGGTCAGAAGGTTGCGGATCATATTTTCCATATCCAAGTCCAGACATGTCCTTACAAGAGATTTGATCTAGAAGAATCTTTTCTAGATTTTTAGAAGATTTAGTCCATTTAGAAAGAACCTCCTGTTCCTTTTCAAGAGTATTGGAGATCTTTGTTTTCTCTTCAGAAAAGCTGTCATTTAAATACCTTAGGTTTTCTAGATCATCTTTCATTTTGTCAAAATCCTTGAGTTTAGAAAAGCAAGATAGAAGTTGATCATTTAAACATTTAATGTGCATGTCAGCTTTTTTCTTTTGATCCTTTACATTGCAAAAGTCAATAGTTAAAGAATCAAAGGCATCAACCTTTTGATCATCAGAGAGATAGGTAAAGGGATGTACCTGGGGCTTTATTCCTGAAGCAGATCCCTCAGCAGAGACGAGAGCAATGTAGAGTGACTTTTCCATGTCTTCCAACTCATCAATTTTGGCCATGAGGCACTTTGTGACATATTCACTCTCACTTTCAGAAGTTTGTTCATCTTCCCAGCAATGAGTCTCAGCAACCAAAATTTTACCTTTACTTTGGTTCCTTTCTTTTTCCCTCTTATATTTAGCTTTGTATTTCTTATATCCAGAGGTTTCTTTTGATTCAGGATTTTCCTTAGAAAAGCAGCTATTTCTCTCTTTAGACTTCCTAGAAGCTGATTTGGAGAAGTCATGGCCATAAGAAGAAGAAGATTTGAGATTAGAGGAAGCTTTGGATCTGCACTCAAAAGCAAAGTGACCCTTCTTTCCACAATTGAAGCATTCTTCATTTGCTTTGTCAGAAGCAGGTTTTTGAGAAGAAAGTTTTCTATGAAATTTAGAGCGGTTTGAAGAAAATCTTTTATTCTTAAGGTTTCCAGGGATCATTGCCATACTATCAGAAAGTATGTCAATGGCTGATTCTTCTCCCTCATCACTAGCAGCACTATAGTACGCATCTGATAGGTGAGATGAATCATCCTTAAAATCGTTTTCAGATTCAGAAGAACGATAGGTGATTCTAGGAACACAAGAAGAAGATTTTGAATCACCTATTAAGGCAACAGAAGAAGACTTGATATCTTTTATGAGAGATTTTCTCTGGTTCTTGGTTTGTTCATAATGGAGAAGAGTTCCATAGAGAGCAGTTAAAGGAATTATTTCTAAGTCCTTGGTTTGCTTGATGCAAGTATATATGGTTTCCTAGAAGTCTGGGAGGCAATCCATAAACTTGCAGAGAACCTCTTCGTTATCATAAACGTTTCCTAGAACCTTGAGATCATTTAATAGACAGTTAAAGCGATTAAAGTAGACGTAGAGAGATTCTCTTTTTATTATGGGAGAATAGTTTGCACTTGCTAACAAGACAGATTTGTTAGATTTCTTAACTTCTTTAGTACCTTCATATAAGATACTCAAAGTGTCCCACATCTCTTTTGCAGTAGAAAGATTAAGAAGAGAATGATACACTTCATCAGGAAGAGATACAGCAAGAGCAGATTTAACTTTAGTGTCAAGAGCAACTAGGCGTTTATCATCTTCACTAAATTTGTTTGAAGGTTTGATGATATATCTGCCAGTTTTATCACTCCTTTCATCATCTGACTCTATATCTTTTCCTTCAGCGTCTTTTTACGGGCCAAAGCGCGCCCATATTTTAGGAACAATAGGTCCCTCACTCAGAATGTTAGGATACCTACAATCGATCCCTTCCAAGAATAGTAGCATACGATTTTTTCCATAACCCAAAGTTACTTGGGTTGAACCTTGGAGGTTTTGGCAAGGATCCTAAATCATATGTACTACTGGAGGAGGTCTGCAAAGCACCATCAACATTTGAAGGAGTAGTAGCCATCACAGATCTGGTTTATTGATTTAAACCAACCGCTCTGATACCACTTGTTAGTCCCTGTTTAGAGATGGCTAACTAAGACAGAGTTTGTAGAGGGGGGGGGGGGGTTACTCCTTTTAAATTTTTTAATATAAATATTAAAAATTTACACACAGAAGTTTGTTGTCGAAAAGAACAGACACACTATTCTAACAAACTTAAACACATGAAATTAACTTATACACTAAGGAAGTTAATTTAACAGTAATTAACTTGTACACTAAGGAAGTTAATATGACACTGTTAGAACACACAGGATTTCCGGAATCAAACAAATGAACACATAGAGGATTTGTTGAAACCGTGAGATTTATGGGAAGGACTTCATCTCCTTTTATAGTTCCCATGCATGGGATGCATGTGGACAGCTGTCAATGATTCATTAGCTGGAAGTATATCTGAAGGGCAAAGGAAGGGGCCACTCCCTTTGTACTAGGATCATGGATGAACCATTCTTTGTAGCACGCAATGTCAGATAACTTTATCTTCTTTTCTTCATGCTCTGTGAAGTCCCATCAAACCTTTTAGATAAAAGATAAACATCCCTTTTATAGGAATAAAAGAGAATGTCTTTGTTTAAGGTTTGCTTCCCAAGTTCTTGCTGCCCACGTATCTTGCATTATTGTGAGTCAAGAACTTATCTCTGAAAATTGCTAAGTGATATATGGAACCATGTATCACATCGGTTAGTGCCTTGTAAGGATGGAATTGATAAGTGTACACATTGCTTGGTGATCTTCATTTTTCACTAAGTGTTGGCAAGTGTACATCCTTATATTGGTGACTTGTTATCACAACCTCAAGTAAAGGCAACTGCAATTTTCGGTGACCATGTGCACATCATCAGTGACCCTATGCATGAATCGGTGACCCTATTCATTAGTTACCCAAATATGCATCGGTGACCTTATCTGTCACTTCGGTGACCTTCATCCAAGATCGGTGACCCAAACAGTCAGGTTGGTGACCTGTCTGATGACCCAATCAGTCAGCTCGGTGACCAATCTACACTGGTGATTTCGGCAAGTGATTTGAATATTAATGTTAGTTGATACATCAAAATTTCCACATTTTGATGTACAACCCTTGATTGGATAGTCTTTGATTTTCCAATACTTGAAGCATATTTCAGACCTTCAAAAGAACCTATAAAAGATCAAACAAATAATAGAGAAGGTTCATCACCAAATCGTCGGTGACCCAATAGAAACAGCAACAGATTTGAAAGTACTTGAACGAGATTTCCACATTCTGGACTTCAAACTTAGGGGGAGATTGTTAGACTTCATTCTGGGGAAAGTATGAACCTGAATGTCACAAGTATCAAAGATTAGAACTTAAGTCAGAAGCTCATCTCAGAGGCGCCCAAAGACTTGAAGAACCTCTGGACTCAAACTGATTGTCAAACACGCTTGTGATGACGTGGCGATCACACTTTCCGTGCATCTCTGTACGTAAACAATTCTGTTATCTAGTATAGCTGACGTGTCAGTTTCTGATAGGCTAGATTGTTGACTTTCACTTTGTAATAGTATAAATAGATTCATTCTTCACTGTAATAGTTGACGATCTTGGAGAGAAAAATCACGCTGTTCATTCATACGTATTGTAATCAAGCTCAAGGTTATTAATACGATTTCCTGATTGTTCATCAAATCTGTTCTTACTGTTTATCATTATTGAATTGCTGCTTATTATCAATAATAGATCGACATTTCTTACGCTCATATTTTGTTATACGGTCTGTTGATTTATTCTAAGAAAGGGATCTGGGTTCCAACAAGAGTGCCTTTTATTTCTCTATTGGACAACTCAGCCAAACCATTGCTTTGGGGGTGATTGGTTGTAGACACTCTATGCTTGATGTTGTATTTTTCAAGGAGTCCTTCTAACAGATTGTTAACAAAATGGCTACCCTCATCACTAATTAGTGCGCGGGCAGGAGGGGGGGTACCAAATCTAGTAAAGATCTGTTCCTGAAAGAACTTGACAACAGTTTTTGCATCATTAGATTGACAAGCAACCGCCTCAACCTATTTGGATACGTAATCGACTACAACTAGAATATATTGGCAATTGTTTGATATGGGGAAAGGACCCATGAAGTCTATGTCCCATATGTCAAACAACTCAACTTTCAAAATGCCATTTAAGGGGATCTCATTCCTTTGGGAAATCGAACCAGTTCTTTGACACCCATAGCATCTTTGTGCAAAGTTGTGTGCATCTTGGAAAAGAGTGGGCCAAAAAAATCCAAATTGTAAAGCTTTGGCTGTTGTCCTTTGTTTTTCAAGGTGACCTCCATATGTTGCAGAATGGCAATGCTGCAGTAAAGCATGAACTTCAGATTCTGGTATGCATCTTCTGAGCACTTGATCTCCTCCAATCCTGAATAAAAATGGATCATCCCACAAGTAGGATTTAGAATCATGCAAAAATTTCTTTAGTTTAGGCCCAGAATAGTCAGGTGGTAAGATTCCAATAGCTAAAAAATTATCTATGTCAGCAAACCATGGCTTAGAAACATGGTGAATTACTAGAAGCTTTTCATCAGGAAAAGTTTCAATTAATATCAGTAATCTCCAAGTGATTATCCAGTTTTTCAAGTCTTGATAAATGATCGGCAGCTTGATTTTCTGTCCCTTTCATGTCCAAAATTTCTATATCAAACTCCTCCACTAACAAAATCCATCTTAACAGTCTTGGTTTAGCATCTTTTTTAGAGATGAGGTACTTGATGGCAGCATGGTCAGTATGAACTATGACTTTAGTTCCCATCAAGTAGGCTTGGAATTTTTCAAATGCAAACACAACAGCCAAAAGCTCTTTTTCAGTAACAGTATAATTAATCTGAGCTTCATTTTATGTCCGACCAGCATAATAAATAGGATGAAACAAGTATAGGTGCATAAATTTTTTCAATAACAGTATAACTATAACTTGAAATATTTTTTTCTTTTTCCGACCCAGCACAGCTCCAACATCCCAATCACTGGCGTCACACATCAACTCAAACGACTCCTTCCAATCAGGTGAAACAAGTATAGGTGCATAAATTAAAGCATATTTCAAAACGTTGAATTTATCTCTACATTCATTGTTGAAATCAAATTTTTGGTCTTGCTGCAGCAGTGAACAGAGAGGTTTAGAAACTTTTGAAAAATCTTTTATAAACCTTCTATAAAATCCTGCATGCCCAAGAAAGCTTTGAATTCCCTTTACTGTAGTTGGTTCTGGAAGTTTCTTAATAACCTCTAACTTAGCCTTATCCACCTATATCCCTCTCTTTGAGATCAAGTGCCCTAACACAATCCCTTCTCTCACCATGAAGTGACATTTCTCCCAGTTCAACACCAAGTCAGTCTCCTCACATCTTTTAAGGCTTTGTTCCAAATTTTCTAAACATTGTTCATAGGAGATCCCATAAACAGAAGAGTCATCCATGAAGATTTCCATGGAGTATTCTAACATGTTAGAAGTATGGAAATCATACACCTTTGAAATGTGACAGGTGTATTGCATAAGCCAAAGGCTTCCTCTTAAATGCAAAAGTACCAAAAGGACATGTGAAAGTAGTCTTCTCTTGGTCCTCGGGTGCAATAGCAATTTGGTTGTAACCAGAATATTCGTCCAAGAAACAATAGTATTCCTTGCCTGCTGATCTATCTAGAATTTGGTTAATGAAAGGTAAAGGAAAATGGTCTTTTTGAGTAGCCTTATTAAGCCTACAGTAGTCCATACATATCCTCCACCCAGTCACAGTTCTAGTAGGGATTAACTCATTTTTCTCATTAGATACGACAGTCACACCTCCTTTCTTGGGGACACACTAGACAGGGCTTACCCATGAACTATTTGCTATAGGATAGATAATACCTGCATCCAGCCATTTGAGGATTTCTTCCTTTACAACTTCTTTCATGATGGGATTCAATCTTCTTTGAGGTTCAATGGAAGTGAACTTCTGGTCTTCAAGGATCATCTTGTGCTGACAAATTGATGGGCTTATACCCTTGAGATCGGCTACAGTCCATCCAATGGCTTTTGTGTGGGATTTGAGCAATTTAATCAACCGCTCCTCTTGTGGGGCTTCCGAAGAAGTTGAGATGATAACTGGAAACTTTCTTTCCTCACCTAGAAAAACATATTTTAGATGAGGTGGAAGTTGCTTTAACTCCAAGTCAGGTGGGGTTTCAACTGAAGGTAGCCATACAGAAAAATCTGTTCTATCTAGAGGTTCAACAATATAGGCAACATCACATGTACATTCTCCTCAATCTCCTCAAACTCATCTAAACTCTCAAGGTTTTCCTCTCCTAAGTTCAGAACACTTTCCAATCCTTCTTCTACACACCAAGATTCTATGACATCTATGGTATAACAGTCCTCTTTCTCATCAAGGTATTTCATGGAATTCAGAACAGTGAAAGTAACTTCCTGGTCATGAACTCTCATTGTCAACTCTCCTTTTTGTACATCTATTAAAGTCCTTCCGGTTGCTAAAAATGATCTTCCTAGAAATGTTGGCACATCTTGATCTGCTTCAAAATCCTGGATGATAAAGTCAGCAGGTAAAATAAACTTATCAACTTGTACAAGGACATCTTTAATCTTACCTTTAGGATAAGCAATGGTCCGATTAGCTAACTGGAGAGTGACAGTGGTTGGTCTAGCTTCCCCAATACCTAAGGTGTTAAACATAGATAAAGGCATCAAATTTATACTAGCTCCAAGGTCACATAGAGCTTTGCCTACTGCTTTTCCTCCTATAGAACATGGAATAGTAAAACTACCAGGGTCCTTCATTTTAGGTGGAATTTTGTTAGACACAAGGGTACTACATTCTTCAGTCAAGGACGCAGTCTCATACTTAGTTAGCTTCTTTTTCTTGCTTAAGATATCCTTAAGGAACTTAGCATAGCTAAGCATTTGTTCAATTGCTTCAACCAATGGAATATTGATATGAAGTTGTTTGAACACATCAAGAAATTTATTACACTGTAACTCCTCCTTTTGATTTCTCAGTCTTTAAGGATATGGCACATAAGGTGGTACAGAAGTTATGACAACTTTCTTTTGAGGTATGGAACTAGAAGAAGTCTGAGGATCTTTAGCTACTGGACAACTAGGTACAAAAGCTAAAGTCTGTGGAGGTGTTTTCTCTATAATGGAATCTCTTTGAACTGACTTCCCATTCTTGCCATCATCAAGGAATATCAATGGATAGTCAGATCGCAGAGATATGTCTGATACTATAGCTGGTGGTGTTTTTGAAAGGTCTGATGAAGATGTTGCGGCATAACTAGTAGTGATGTTGTAGCACTATCAGATTGAGATTTAGTTACAGTCACAGGTTTCTTTACATTTCTACCAAGTCTTTTCCACTTCTTAAAGTGACAGCTTTTACATTCTCCTTGCCTAGGTTTTTGGGTTTTTCAGTATCACTAGGAGGGATCCACTAGGTCTACTTCTTACTTCCAAAGCTAGTTGGCTTATTTGGGTCTCAAGATAATTAATGGAAGCTTGAGTTTGGTTCATGAAACTCTTCAGCATGGCTTCCAGATATGAGTCTGCCTGTAGAGCTAGTTTGCTTCCCTGAAAAAAGAATTTTGGTTTGAATGTTCTTGACTGCCTTGGTACTTGTTTGAATTATTCAGCTAAGGTTGATACTGTTGTTGCTGATATTGTTGTTGTTGACTTTGCGGTTGTTGTTGGGGTGGCTGGTATGATGTGGATGCTGAAGTCTGCTTACCTGTCTGAGGATTTAAAGAAGGGTTATGCCATGAAAAGTTAGGATGTTGTTTCCAACTAGAGTTATATGTGTTTGAAAAAGCATTATTCCTATTTTTCACATAACACACATTTTCAGAATTTTGTGGACAGTTTCATAAGAATGACCTCCTCCATAACAAACACATTTCACAGGTAACTGAGAAGGATTTGTTATTGCATCCTCAACTTTCACACTAGGGGTAACAGTTAGATTTTTATTCATATTAGCCATAGATGTATGTTGTGCTTGCACAGCAGTATAAGGATCAACATCATAAACTCCTACCGATTTTCTAGGTACAGTAGCTCTTGGATCTGACCAATGTCCATTATTAGTTGAAATCTTTTCCAAAATATCATAACCATCATTGTAGGTACTAAATGTAAAGGCCCCTCCTGCAGTAGCATCTAACATTGATTTAGAAGTGGCATTTAAACCATTGTAAAATGTTTCAAGCTGAATGCAGTAGGGAATGCCATGGTAAGGGCATTACCTTAGTAACTCTTTGTACCTATCCCATGCTTCAGGAATTGCTTCATCGTCTAGTTGTCTAAACAAACATATGTCGTTTCTAGACTTGGCATTCCTGGTGGGAGGAAAATATTTTTTCAAAAACATTTCAGCCAAATGGTTCCATGTAACTACAGAATCAGGCTCGAGTGAGTTCAACCAGTCCCTTTGATGGCAAACCACTAAATTGGCAATTTGTGTGTAACATATGAAACATGACTAGTTTTGATTCAAAATGAATGTGAGCAAAATTTGGTCTTGTTATCCCTGATTTTAACTGGTCAAAAGCATAAATAGCAAAATTCATGATACCCCTATCTTTAGAATTTGCAATATGTATGGTGTTTTGAACATCATTAACAGGTGGTTGGTTAAAAGGAGGTTGATTAAAAGGTGGCGGTTGGTTAAATGGTGGTGGTTGGTTAAAAGGCGGCGGTTAGTTGAATGGTGGTGGTTGGTTAAATGGCGGTGGCTGATTTTCCGATGGTGGTAAAAGTGCTTCACTATGTGGGGGTTGAAACGGTGGTGGTTGATTTCCTGGTGGTGGCTGGTTAACTGGCGGTGGCTCGTTTACTGGTGGAGGCTGATTAACCGGTGATGTTAAAATGGTGTTTCTAAGAGAAGAAACCGAACTATTATCGAAGTCGCTCGCTCAATGCTCAGCGAATCTCATCTTCCAACTCAATTATGGGCTGAAGCAGTTAATACTGCCTGCTACACTCAGAATCGATCTCTGATTGTAAAACGATTCAAGAAAACAGCTTATGAATTATTTCATGAGAAAACCCCATCAATAAAACATTTGCATATCTTTGGATGTAATTGTTACATCCTGAATGACAAAGATCATTTAGAAAAATTCGATCCCAAAGCTGATGATGGTATACTTCTTGGGTACTCCTCTGTATCCAAGGCATTCAGAGTCTTCAATAAACGAAGACAACATGTAGAAGAAACATTCAATGTCAACTTTGATGAATCTCTTCCTTCAAGTTCTGTTCCCATCCCTGAAGAAGACGAAGAACTGAATAACTGGATGAAATCTCATTATGGGGAACCTGAATCTTATTTCAGTACACCTCCTATCACTGAAAATAATGATAACGATGGTTCTGTTCTTATCCCCACATCGCTGAATAGTAACAACTCATCAGCAAGGATGATTGTTACTCCATTAAATCAAATTCCTCTATCCAGTCCTTCTATTGGTAATTCTTCAGTGAATAACCAAGCATCTTCCTCCTTGGGAAATGAAATTTCTTCAGGACCACCTTCTGAAACTATTAGAGGAAATGAAGAATGACACACTGAACTACCCTCATTAACTCCTGTCTCTATGTAAACTTTATTTCTATTATAGAACCCAAGAAGATCGATGAAGTTATCCTTGATACAGATTGGATCATTTCCATGCAAGAAGAACTCTCTGAGTTTAAAAAAAACGAAGTTTGGAAGCTTGTTCCAAGACCCTCTGACAAAAACCGTTATAGGCACCAAATGGGTGTTTTGTAACAAGTTAGATGAAAACGGCATTGTAACCCGCAACAAGGATCGACTTGTTGTTCAGGGATACAAACAAGAGGAAGGGATAAACTATGATGAAACTTTTGCCCCTGTAGCAAGGTTAGAAGCAATCAGATTGTTCCTAGCCTTCGCTGCCCACAAAAACTTCAATATCTATCATATGGACGTCAAGAGTGCCTTCCTAAACAGCATGTTGAAGGAAGAAGTCTATGTTGAACAACCTCCTGGCTTCGCTGATGCAAGACATCCAAAATACATCTATAAACTATATAAGGCTCTCTATGGGTTGAAACAAGCTTCCCGTGCATGATATGACACTCTCTCTAAATATCTACTCTCTGAAAAGTTTGTTCGTGGTAAGATTGATCAAACCCTTTTTCTTAGAAAACGTAAGGGACATATTATTCTTGCTCAGATATATGTAGATGACATTATCTTTGGTTCCACGAATCCTAAACTTTGCACTCGTATTGCCAAACGTACGAAAAAGGAATATAAAATATGCATGATGGTGAATTAACATATTTTCTTAGTCTTCAAGTAAAACAATCTGAAAAAGGCATCTTCATTTATTAAAGTAAATATGTTAAAGATATGTTGAAGGAATTTGATTTGACTCAAAGATCTTCAATGAAAACTCCTATGGCCCCTCCTCTGACTTTAAATAAGGACCCTGATGGTAAACCTATTAATGTCACTGCATATGAAGGAATGATAGGATCCTTACTTTATCTAACTGCTAGTACGCCTGATGTCATGTATGCCATCTGCTTATGTGCTAGATATCAATCTGAACCAAAGAATCTCATCTTATCGCTGTGAAACAAATCTTCAGGTATCTGAAAGGGACTCCTAATCTTGGTCTCTAGTATCCCAGAGACTCTGGGTTCGATCTAACGGGTTATTCAGATAGTGATTTTGCAGGATGCAAAATTGATAGGAAAAGCACCACTGGTGGGTGTTAGCTCATTGGTGGAAAGTTGGTCAGTTGGACTAGTAAAAAGCAAATCTCAATGTCCACGTCAACTGCTGAAGCTGAATATGTCATAGCAGGAAGTTGTTGTGCTCAAATTCTTTGAATGAGAAATCAGCTCGCTGATTATGATATTCAGCTATCAAAGATTCCCATATATTGTGACAGCACTAGTGCAATTCCAAACAACCCTGTACTTCACTCTAAGACCAAATATATAGAAATCAGATATCATTTTATCAGAGATCACGTTATGAATGGTGAAATTGAACTTCATTTTATTCCCACTGAATTCCAGCTCGCTGATCTTTTTACAAAACCTCTTGAAGAATCAAGATTTAATATGTTACTCAGTGAATTAGGAATGTTAAACATGGAAGAATAACTTCCTTTGTTTTACACTTTCAGTGATTATTAAAATAAATTTCAATCTCTCTAGTCATTCGCTGAACTCTAAAAAGGATATCACTCAGGTATGACCTCTAATCTCTTACACTCTCTGAATGTCATCCTATTCAGGGAATAAATCTTACAAGGAAAACCCATCACTGAGAATACGTTTGTTCTTAATGATAGAAGGAATTTAAAGATAATGATTAACATTATTTTAATGATAATCGTTTTATTTTTCAAAAAGGACATGTCAGAACTTTTTCTGACACTCGACGGCCTCAACGTCTCCTATCCAATCAAACCCTAGGAACGTGTCGTAGGTCATTATTACCTTTTCTCAAAAAGCTAAAACTGTCGTTTTGTCTTTCTCTCATCCGTCTCGTCTCTTCTTATATAAAGTGAAATCTATTTCATTTTACTTTTTACACACTCAAAATTTTTCAAAGCAAGAAAAGCTCTCAAGTCTTCAAAGTTTCTCAAGAACACGCACTTGGGCGTTTTTCTACAATCCCTCACTCTCAAGGTTTGATCTAACCCTTTTTATTTTCCAAAAGCAACTAGCATGTTGTTTACTACATCCTAAAATCTTCTATAACGTCTTGTTATAAAGATTTCACCCTTAATTTTGGATAAAAACCCAAAACTCATACCTGTTCTAAGCATTTTTCTTCTTAGAACATAAGACCTTTTTGGCCAGTTTAATCCAAAATTTTCTTCTAAAACTTCTAATACTTGTTTTTGGTATATTTTCATTTACCAAAATCACGAAGATTTGGTCTGCTAGTTTAGTTTTTTTTTTTTGAATTTAAAAACAAAATTCAGCCAAATAACAAGTAGTTTGATTTTGTTCATCAAAACACTTGTTTACTTTATATTCTTTATTTGGTATCCTTTGTACCAAAACCACTCTGGTTTATGCATTTTGTATTAATCCATGATTTTTCTATTTGGTGTGCCCATTTTTGAAATTGAAATGGAAACTCCAAGCAATGTCTCTCTCTCTGAAACTGAAGTCATCCCGGTCACAACTTTCATCGTTGCACCGGAAGCCAGCTTTCCTCCTGAAGAAGTGTTGATCATAACTCCTCTCAGTGATTTAAATGTGATTCCTCTGTATACTTAGTGAAAATTCCATTTATAAAGGTTAAGTTCAAATTTAGCGATAGCACACACTGATTGCACTCAGCGATAGCTGAAACTCAAGAACCTTAATCTTATCTATGAAGATCTGAAGAACAACATTCACACAAAGAGAACATTCAGCGAAAGTCGAAGATCAAGCTGAAGACAGAGATAATCAGCTAATGGTCTGAAGCGGTTCAGTGACAGCAAAGGATTATCTAATTAAAGGTGTGATGTCTTGGAAGACCTCAGCGATACTCTGAAAGTTCATCCTTGAAGTTTCAAGTTCAGCGATCAAGTGAAGTCTAAAGCAAGATCAATGTTGATCTTATCCTCGATGCACAAAAGTCAAACCATATACTATGTCAGAAGAGGACGTTCCGATTGTCTCTTATGTCCCCATCATATCTGATTTGGTACTGTTCACACGCGGCCAAAAGCATGGTTGCTTTTGAATAAAGGACAAGCTTGCTATGAAAGCTTGACACGTGGCATATACCTTTTATCTTGCATTAAATGCAAACGGGTATAAATAAGATGAAGATCTATTCTTCATCTTTATGCATTCTACTTTCTATTTTCTCAAACCTCTGTCTCTTTTCTTTCTTACTTCCTTTTATTGATAATTCCATTTACAATAGAATACGTTTATTTACTTGTTCTAATTCCGCTTGTAACTGTAAATTTGTTTATTAAATATAAACTAATTTAAAAACTGAAAATCTGTGTGTTTGTATTCAACCCCCCCCCCCCCCCCCTTCTACAAACTGTTTCTATATCCTTGAACTCTTGTAGACTCCTTTGGGACCAACAAGTGGTATCAGAGCAGTGTTTCTTGCTTATCTTTAAAATACTTGTTTTCTAAGTTTTTTTAAAATGACTAATACTAATGCAAACTATATTGATTATAGATCTTTAGCTAAACCTCCTAAGTTTAGTCTTGATAACTTTCCATTATGGAAGGAAAGAATGACTTTATTCCTAGAAGGGTCAGATCCTAAGATCCCCTACTATATAGAGAATGGACCATTCATTCCTACAGCCCTGGTCGCTGGTGTTCCTGCCACCACTACCACTCCAGCTATCACTGAAAGGAGGATTGTCAAAACTCCAGATCGATTGACTGAAGAAGAGAAAAAGGAAGTAGCTGTAGATTCTAAAGCTAGATCCATAATTGCAATGTCTTTACCAGATGAAGTCTATCATTTTGTAATGAAGATGAGAACATCTAAAGCCATGTGGGATACTTTATGTATTCAATATGAAGGAACTGTTGAAGTTCAAATCACTAGATGTATTAATCTGGTAAGATAATATGAAAGTTTTATGCACTTAAAAGGTGAAACTCTTTCTCAAATTCAGCAAAGGTTTAACTGTCTCTTGATTGATATGAAAACTGCCAACAGAGAATATTGTAATGCTGAAATACTGACATAATTCATGGAGGCACTACCTGAACAATAGGGAGTGTACACTACATGTCTAAACCTGTCGAAGAATCTTGAAACTCTCTCTTTTAGTGCATTATATGGAATGCTCCTAAATGAAGAGCAATCTCAGGTTTTAAGGAAAAACCTCATAAATATCAAGGGTGTCAAAAGTACTTCTTTGGCACTAGTGACTTCAGAGGTAGACTCTTCAAAACAATTTTCTTCTTCTATCACCTCTATTATTGTATTACATCAAACTGATTCAGAAGAACTCAGTGACGCTGACATCTCTGAGTTTGATAACTCTCTAGCTTTTCTAACTAACAATTTTAGAAGATTTGGTAGAAAGAGAAACTTTCGAAAAACTCCTGCTATCATTGACTCTGATAAGTCAAAGACTCTGTCTGTTGAAAAAGCATCTGCTATATGTTATAACTGTCAGCGAAAAGGCCACTTTGCAAGTGAGTGTAGATCTAAGAAAGTAGCTGCACCTACCACCTCTCAGAACTCTGATAAAAAGGAAAAATATTTTAAGTTGAAAAATAAATACAAAGATCTGAAAAAGAACCAGCAAAAAGGCAAAGGTCTAATACCTGAAGAAGTTGACTGGGATCAACAAGACGATTGGGCCAAAACCTCTGATGAATCAGGCTCCGATGAAGAAGATATTGCCTTCCTCTGTCTAATGGGCGGAATTGAGGAAGCTGAAGAAGTCTCTGAAACATCATCCTCGGAGTCTCCTTCAACTCAGGTAAACATTCCTATAAACTCCTCTATACCTGAAAGTGGTAACCTGTCACCTCTCGATGTTATGACTATTGATTTTTACAATGCTCTAAATGGAAAGATCAAAGTTGAACAAATCAAGATTGATCTATCTGAACAATTGAAAAATATGTCATTTAAAAATCAAAGAACTTACATAGATTGAAGAAACTCTAAAAGACCAAGTCTTTGTAAATCAAACAATAAGCATTGAAAGACAACAAGTTATCACTGAAAGGGAAAAGGCCCTCGCTGATCTCAAGGCTGAAAAAGCTACCATTGAAGGATGGTGCAAGGCTTCATATAAAGTCAGCGAGATCATCAATGCCCAAATCCCTATGAAGGTCAAAAGTGGGTTAGGATATAACCCTGACAAAGAAGAATCAGAGAATGATCGTTCTATGTTAAAATTCAGAATGTTTGTCTCCTCAATCTCTGATCCTTCTTCTCAGAAACCTCATTTAAATGAGGAGTTGCTTGTGTTTAAATCAAATGATTCTAAGAAAATGATCAAGAACAAGTTTCTTGACCACGTTCCTAAAAACAAAAACTTTCAGAAACAGAAAAAGAACTCCTCTGTTCCTTCATGAAGTCATTCTAAAACTAGGAAGAAAATCCCAGGATCTATTCAGAGTTCAACACCCAGAATTAAGATCGACCTTACACCTGTCCCTAAAAACACTGTTATACCCCCAAGGACTTTAGACAAAGGAATTCTTGGTTCTACTCCTGAAAATGTTTCTTCCTTCTCTCTGAACACTTTCAATTCCAAACCCGTCTACAAATTTAGGAAATGCTATCACTGTGGTGAAACTACCCACATTGCCAGCAAATGTCCTAATGCTACCAAAGCTGAAAAATTAACTCATGGAAAGAAAGTAGCTTAAGTTGATAAATCAGCAAGAGTGAAATCCAGCAAGGTTGGCAAAACTTCCAAGATGAAGATATCCACTGAAGAGGATTCTTTAGCAAGTAGCTCATCCGCCACACCTTCCACTAACACAACAGGACCCATAGTAATATGGGTACCTATAAAAAATTAATCTTTTTGTTGTATGCAGAGTGGCAAAAGGTAACTGGTGTCTTGATAGCGGATGCTTAAGGCACATGACTGGCAGAAAATCTCTGCTCTCTGAATACAAGGAAGAAGCTGGTCCCTCAGTGACCTTCAGTGGAAATGGAAAAGGATACACTAAAGGTTATGGAATTCTATCCAATGGAGCAACTTCATTCATTCGAGTCGCTTACGTTGAAGGACTAAAGCACAATTTATTGAGCGTTAGTCAGTTGTGTAACAAAGATTTCAAAGTTCTATTCCTAAAGAATAGATGTGCTGTCACTGACTCTAATGACAAACTTGTCTTAACAGGCATAAGAGTAGAAAATGTGTATGTCAATAACATGAATAGTTCTCACTCTGAGAACATGTGCTTCATCTTTAGAACCTCCTCAGATATAAACTGGTTATGGCACAAAAGACTCTCTCATCTAAACCTTAAGATGATCACTGAATTATCTCAAAAAAGAACTTGTCAGGGATCTCCCTAACCATACCTTTACAAAGTAATCTCTTTGTTTAGCGTGTGAAAAGGGAAAACTGACAAAAGCCTCTTTCAGATCAAAACAAGTTTCCTCAGTGACCTCACCTCTTCAGTTTCTCCATATGGATCTATTTGGACCTGTCAATGTCCAATCTCTATCTGGAAAGAAGTACACTCTTGTGATAGTTGATGAATATTCCAGTTATACATGGGTATTTTTTCTTCGATCCAAAAGTGATACACCTGATGTAATCATTGCTTTTATCAAAAGAATGGAAGTCTTGAACAATCTTATTGTTCGCTCCATGAGAAGTGATCATGGCACTGAATTCAAAAACAGTACCCTGATTAATTTGTTTGTAGAAAAAGAAATCACTCACAACTTCTCATCAATGAGAACTCCTCAGCAAAACGGTGTCGCTGAAAGAAGAAATCGAACGGTCATTGAAGCAGCTCGCTCAATGCTCAGCGAATCGCATCTACCTACTCAATTCTGGGCCGAAGCAGTCAACACAGCGTGTTTCACTCAGAATAGATCCCTGATAGTGAAGCAATTCAAGAAAACTTCCTATGAATTGTTCCATGGAAGAAGATCCTCTCTGAAATATCTACACATCTTTGGATGTAGATGCTACATTCTAAATGATAGAGATCATTTGGGTAAATTTGATCCAAAAGCTGATGATGGGATATTTCTTGGATACTCTTTAGTATCTAAGTCTTTCAGAATCTTCAACAAAAGAAGACAACATGTTGAAGAATCCATGCACGTCAATTTTGATGAATCTCGTCCAATAAATTCCATTCCTATCCCTAAAGAAGACGAGGAGTTGAATAAATGGATGAAATATCATTATGGGGAACCTGAAACTTATTTCAACAATCAACCTAATGCTGAAAATAATGATGATGGAATCCCTGATTTTCCTACCTCAAGCAATGATCCATCATCATCAGGGGTCAACATCACTCCTCTTAATCAGATTTCTCCCTCTAATACCTCATTCGAAAATTCTCCAGTGAATAATCAAGCTTCATCTTCTGCTGATCAAATATCTTAATTATCTCCAGAATTGATACTAAATAATGAAGTATCTGTCACTGAAACAACCAACGTTATCCCTGAACAAGAACAAGTCGTTGAATCATGTTGATCAATCTCCTCAACCACTAGCTCAACGATGGACTTCAAATCATCCAATAAATCAAATTATCGGTGATCCAAATGCAGGTATCAATACTCGTAGAGGTACAGGTAACATCTGCCTCTATGTTAATTTTATCTCTCTCTCTGAACCTAAGAAGATAGATCAAGCTATCTCCGATCCTAGCTGGGTCTCTACCATGCAAAAAGAACTAACTGAGTTTCGTAGAAATAAAGTTTGGAACATTGTTCCTCGTCCATCTGGTAAAACAGTGATAGGAACCAAATGGGTTTTTCGAAATAAGCTAGATGAAAATGGTACTGTTATCCGCAATAAGGCTAGACTTGTTGCTGAGGGATACAGACAGGAAGAAGGTATTGACTATGATGAGGCCTTCGCTCTTGTTGCTAGATTAGAAGCCATAAGACTTTTCTTAGCTTATGCTGTCCATAAAGACTTTAAAGTTTTTCAAATGGATGTAAAGAGTGCTTTTCTAAATGGTAAACTCAGTGAGGAGGTTTATGTTGAACAACCTCCTGGTTTCGCTGACCCAAACCATCCTGGTTATGTTGTCAAACTCCAAAAGGCTCTTTATGGTTTAATACAAGCTCCCAGAGCTTGGTATGATACTCTTTCATAATTCCTTCTTAAAGAAAAATTTGTTCGTGGAAAAATTGATCAAACTCTATTTTTAAGGAAATATAAAGGTCATACAATTCTTGCTCAAATATATGTTGATGATATAATATTTGGCTCCACAAGACTCAAACTATGCACTCGTTTTGCAAAAAGAATGAAGAAAGAATACAAAATGAGTATGATGGGTGAACTAACATATTTTCTAGGTTTGCTGATTAAGAAATCTGACAAATGAATATTTGTTTGTCAAAGTAAATATTTTAAGGACATGTTGACCAAATTTGATATGAATCAATGCTCAGCGATGAAGACCCCTATGGCACCTCCTTTGACTTTGAATAAGGATCCAAATGGGAAACCTGTCAATATCATTGCCTATCGAGGGATGATCGGATCTCTGCTATATCTTACAGCGAGTAGACCTGATATCATGTACTCTACCTGTCTCTGTGCTCGATATCAAGCTGAACCAAAGGAATCTCATCTCATCGCTGTAAAGCGAATCTTCAGATATTTGAAAGGAAATCCTAATATGGGTCTTTGGTATCCCAAAGGCTCAGGGTTTGATTTGATTGGTTACTCTTATAGTGATTTTGCAGGATGAAAAATAGATAGAAAGAGCACCACTAGTGGCTGTCAGCTATTAGATGGTAAGTTAATAAGCTGGACAAGCAAAAAGCAGAACTCTGTGTCCACATCTACCGCTGAAGCTGAATATAAAGCCGCTGGTAGATGTTGTGCTCAAGTCCTTTGGATGAGAAATCAACTAAGAGACTACGATCTCAAACTTTCTAAAATCCCCATCTACTATGATAGCATCAGTGCTATTGCAATTGCAAATAATCCTATACTCCATTCCAAAATCAATCACATTGAGATTCAATATCACTTTATCAGAGATCATGTGATGAATGGTGAAGTTGAACTTCATTTTGTACCAATTGAATATCAGCTCGCTGATCTTTTCACCAAACCTCTTGATGAGACTAGATTTAATCGACTCATCAGTGAACTTGGTATGTCAAACGCTGAGTAAAATATTCAATGACACAAAGTAAGCCTTCAAAATCTCCATTCTCTGAACTCTGATTTAGAGATACTTGTTTTATCACGCTCAGGTATGAACTTCTACATCTCTACACTCTCTGAATGTCTCTTTATTCAGAAAATGACTCTTAAAACTAAAAATCCATCACTGATGATCCTTTATTATCTAATGATGAAGACATTTTAAAAGATAATGATTGACATTTAATAATAAATGAAAATCTTATGTTTTTAATAAGAAAAGGACACGTCAGACCTTTGTCTGACACATGACGAACCACAACGTTTCCTTTCTTTTCTCTGTCTTGAAACGTGCGCTAGGTCATCATTACTTTTCAAAAAACTAAAACCGTCGTTTAGCTATCCCCTTTCTCTCTCCTCTTGCTATTTAAGCAATCTTCTTTATTATTCAATTCTTTACGCGCTCAGAATATTCAAAAAGCAAATAACCTCTTCGAATCTTCAAGATCTTTTCCAGAACACCAAGAACACGCACTTGAGCGTTTTTCTTCGAACTCACGTGTAAGGTTTGATCTAACCCTCTACTTCTAACTAAAAACAACTAAAATCGTGTTTATTTCTCAAAGAAACAAATCTTAAAGATTTCTTTTTAAAGATTTCCAAAATCTGGATTAAATCTACACAAATTCTTTTTAACTCAAAACCTGTTCTAAGTTCCTCCTTAGAACAGAAGACCATTTTGGTACTTTTAATCCACAGTTTCTTTTCTAAACAACTTCTAAAAACGGTTTTTTTTTATCCCTTTGAACTACCAAAAATCACTAAAACTTCTCTGCCATTTTTTTAAAAAAATATCACTAGTATTTTGATCTTATTCATCAAAACACTTGTTTCAATGTTCTTGCATCTGGTATCCATTGTACCAAAACCTTACTCTGGTTTATACATCTTTTGTATTAAACCATGATTTTTCTCTTTGGTATTCCAATCTATGAAACAGAAATGGCAACATCAAGCACCGCACCAGTCTCAAGAATGGAAGTTGAAGTCCTCCCTGTCACAACCTTTGTTGTTGCACCTGAAGTCAGCTTCCCACCTGAACAAGCATTCTACAAAGCTTGTAACTTCTATGGCATCTCTGACATCCCTGCTGAACGTGCCTACTTAAAGATTGGTGCCACCTTCATCCAGAACTGCCCGCTGAAGTACCCTTTCCTCCATGTCCCTGTCGGCATCACTGCACATCTTCAGCAATTCTGGCACACCGTTCACTGTACCACCCTGACCACTCCTAGAGGAAAGATACTCCCTGCCATCGAGTTCACCACTGCTCTTGTCACGGTTG
Source organism: Silybum marianum (assembly GCA_036898165.1). Lineage (NCBI taxonomy): Eukaryota > Viridiplantae > Streptophyta > Magnoliopsida > Asterales > Asteraceae > Silybum > Silybum marianum. The sequence continues at coordinate 38,273,305 of CM072532.1, read as the reverse complement.
GCATCACCATTGGTGTTGTAAGGGAAGCTCTTCATCTTCCATCTAGGGAGAAGAACGGACTTTGGGCTACTGCCCCAACCACTGAAGAAATTCAGGGATTTCTCGACTCCATTGGCTATGACTGGCCAATTCACAAAAACACCAAGGAGGTAATCAGATCCATAATCAAGGTGGAGAAGAGAAGATTGCCAGCGAAATGGCAATATATCTGGGGACACGTTATTCAGTGCCTAAGCTCCAAGTTTGGCTCTCAGGATCAGGCTAGCAAGCCCTCGCAAGAAGTTGTTGTCGCCCTCTGCACCGGCAAGAACCTGAACTTCGCTGAGTACATTTTCAGCGAGTTGTACAACCGAGTGAAGTTTCAAAAGAGGGACAAGGGAATAGCCTTCCCTCGGTTCGCTGCCATGATTTTCTCAATTGTATACAATGGTTATCCCACTAAGGGGAATCAAAACTTCTCCCAGATTGGGAAGAAGTCCCTTGAGATGGATGAAAAGGAAGGAGATGCTCCTTACACTCAATACATGCTTCAGGTAATCCGCACTGCTGCAGTTGCTACTATACCTAAGTCACTGTCCATCCCATCAGTGACTAACCAAGGTACCTATACCTCCACCATCTCCTCAAAAAGAAAACAACCCCAGGATGGACACAAGAAGTCTGTCGCTCACAAACCCCAACCCAAGAAAGTCAAGATCAGTTCTCCTCGAACAAGCACTCTCTTTAACTATTGGAACTCACCTACCTCTTCTTCATTCCTCCCCACAACTACGACAACAGCTTCTACGACTGTTGCCGCTTCATCAGCTCTACCCACAGTTTCAGAGATTCCGGTGTCTGAACCTGCTATAGTCAGCCACGCTGAGGCTGTATCAGGTACTACTTTTACGGCCTTCTTATCCTCTTCTATCTCCTCCTTGGTCCTCCCATTAATCAGTGATTCAGGTCTGGTTGTCCCCATCTCTGATGAAATTGAGAAACGTGCTATTCAGACAACAGTATTGTTTCGACAATCTGATCTCTGGAAAGCTACGTGCACAGGACCTGACAATACTTCTCTCAAGCATTGTCAGACACAGGTCAGTGATCCTCAAGACACTACCATTGCATGTTACATCCTTAAGAATAATCCTTCGGATATTCTTAAGGCACCCCAAACACTCCTCTCCTCATCTTTCTACTAATCTTGAGCTCTTTTTGGCTCGTCTTTCTTTGTTACACACAGGTGCTGCTCCAAAGTTCTCTTCAGCAACTACGGTCACTACCAGCAAGACTTCTGCTACTCCATCGAAGTCTTCGTCCGCTGCTTATTTAAAGGGCGTAAAGTTTGAGAAGGATCTTCCCAAGTTCCCCTCACAACCTAGGGCAGCCCCTCAGATTATTCTACCTCCTCCCTCATTCCTAGCGATAGAATATATGGTGAATGAGTGCTCTCTAACAAAACAAGGGGTAGATAAGCTCTAGTTTGCTTCAAATAAGATTTACAAGCAGGGTGTCGGGCTTCCTGCTTTGCGCACAGCAGTGAGCAATCTGTCCACTGATGTTCAATCAATGAGAGACGATCAGACCTCCATTGACATCAACATCAAAACCCTTATTGATCGTGTTGATCAACAGGAGAAAGCAATCGCTGCCATTTAAAAGGATCAAGCAGAGATTCTTTGCCTCCTCACCAGCCTCTCTGAAAATGCTGACGCTAAAGAAGCCAGCTAGGTCAGATCTCTACCACTCAGGTATCTCAAGCTGCTGATCTCTCCTCCATCAACTCAAATGTGCACTCTTCTGGTGCACACTTTCCCTGTGAATAACAATGAGGGGGAGAAATTTCCCAAGAGCTCTCTGATCAGCTCATTGGGACTGATCCTCAGTCCAGTCAACCACCACCACCACCTCGCACTCAAGAGCAAGAGTAACCAATCCCTGAGGAAGGTGGTGAAGGTGAAGAAGATGATGATGATGATGAAGCTGAAAACGTTCTTCATTACTCCCTCAAAGATGATGATGACGATGATGATGAATTTTGGGATACTCATAGACCCAACATCGGTGCATCAGGGGGAGTCCAATCTGCTAGCTCTCCAGGGGACAGGAAAAATCCTAAAAAGGACCAACATAGTCCCTCAAACAAAATTAACGAAGTAGTAGATCTTGATTCTACTCCTGTAGATTCAGAGGGGGAGGGCACCATTAAGGTAAGCCTTCCTCTCATTCCCTTTCATTCCATCTCTGAACCTTCTACCTACCCATCTTATCCACCTCCAAATTTTGGAACTGACGAACCTATTCCCTCTTCTCCTGTTCTCAGTGAGCCCAGTCCCCCTAAGGACTCTCCCTTTTTGAGGGAACCTTTCTTCTAAAAGCAGTTCTTGTATATATCCGACACTGATTCTGAAGAGGAAGAAGGCCTTATTCCCAGACGGCGCGCACAAAGACCACCAATAAGCGAACCTGAAGAAGAAGAAAGGCGAATAAATTTCCTAAAGGAACTTGAAGCCAAAAGAATAAGGATGCCTACTGCCGAACCAGAAAATCCCATGTCTATCAGCGTGGTGGATGAGTTTTACTTTCTATCAAAAGAGGAGAGAGTACAAGCACTTGAAGCTCAGAGAATCAGGGATGAGAAGATGAAACAAACAGAAAATGATCTTGAGCTCGCAAGAAAGATACTCAGGGACGATGTTGCAAGAGATGAAGCTACTAGAAAGTTGAACGAGAAAAGTGAAAAAGTCGTTGAAGCTCTGGCACAAAGAGATTTGACTCAAGAAAATCTAAATGTGAATCCCATCCATGCTCAAGAAATGATCCTAAGTGTGCTGACAAATGAAGATATAAGCCACAGAGAAAATGAACTACGTTGGTGCACTGAACGATTCAACTTTCGATTGTCTAATTCAAAAATCATTCGTGCAACTATTGAAGGACGTCCTTCCAAAAGAAGTGTTTGAAGGTATATTTACGAATGTACAGACAATTGAAATGTGAAAAAGAAGAACCAAATTCTTAAAATTCTATGGATACTCTAAGTGGCTAGAAATCAGAGATGCTATTTAGGGTTCCAAGTCAAAGTTCAAAGATTTGGTGGAAAGAGTATTGGATCAACTATTTCAAAGGATGTCACAACATTTGCAAGTTCCTCCTCTCCCTGAGCCTACAAGAAAAAGAACATCAGCCGCTGAAGGAGGTTCATCTTCTAAAAATGAACATGAAACCAAATTCAATTATGAAAGCATTCTTGGTCATCTTGAGACCCCTAACGTCTCAATGCTGAACTCCTCTCTCCCTCAAGATCGAAGATATGAAGAAATGAAATCATCTCATTCCCTGAACCTGGTATGGTTTACTTGGATAATGAAGGATTAGGACTGTTTAGAAACCGAGAAGTCAGCAAGGCTCCATCAGCTTTCATAAAGATCATGCATCATTACAGCTGGTCAGATAATCCTCTGATGAATCGACAAAAGATGATCTATGAAAATGAACTACGAAGAAGACATGAAAGACTCTATGATTAATTTTAGGTCTTCTTTTCCTTCGTAGTACTCTTCAGTGTATTGTACTTTACCTTACAAAATTGTAATTTCATTTCCTATGTAATTCTTCAGATTATTAATTAATGAAATTCAATGAAGTACTCTACTCCACTTGTGTACTGAAAAGATCCCTGAAAATAGTAAATGGGACAATGAACACAAGAGTTTTAATTTCTTTACAAACCTCTTTACTCACTAATTTGAATATGATTCCTCCCAGTGATTTGAATATGATTCCTCTGTATACTTAGTGAAAATTCCATTTATAAAGGTTAAGTTGATTCCTTTTATATACTTAGTGAAATTCCATTGTATAAGCTTCCGTTAATATTCAGCTATAGCATACGCTGATCACCATCAGCGATCGTTGAAGATCAAGGAACAGCAAGCTTATCTCTAAAGTCCTGAAGATCAGCTATCACACCAGAAGACCATTCAGCGAAAGTCGAAGACCTTAGCTGAAGAGAGAGATCAGTTAAGTGAACTGAAGCGGTTCAGTGATAGCAGCGATTATTTAATCAAAGTGTGATGTCTTGTGAAGCCTCGGCGATACTGAAGATTCCTCCTTGAAGATTCAGAATCAGCGATCAAATGAAGCCTCCCCTACAAGATTAAAGATTGATCTTATCCTTGATGCACAAAAGTCAAACCTAATACCTTGTCAGAAAAGGACGTACGAATTGTCTCTTATGTCCCCATCGTATCTGATACGGTACTGTTCATATTCGGCCAAAAGCATGGTTGTCTTATTTGCAATGACAAGCTTCCTATCCAAGCTTGACACGTGGCATGTACCTTTTGTCTTGCATTAAATGCAAACGGGTATAAATAAGATGAAGATATCTTCTTCATCTTAATGCATGCTTCCTTCTAGCCTAAACCCTCTTGATTTCTTTCTTCCTTCTTCTTGTGCATCAAACTTAGTGTTTCTTAGTTACAATAGAATAGGTTTTAAACTTGATCTTATTTCGCTTGTAACTATAAATTTGTTTATGATATATAAACTCATTTAAAAACCAAAATCTGTCTGTTTGTATTCAACCCCCCCCCCTTCTACAAACTGTTTACTATTTATTGAACTCTTGTAGACCCTTATTGGGACCAACAGAACGAAACCAAGACAAGGCAAAGACTCTTGTCGTCGAAACTTGGGAGGACGGGCCAACTTCCAAAAGCACTAAGTGCCTGATGGCCAAGATTGATGAAATAAAAGAAATGGAAAGATCAATCTACTCCACAGTCTTGGTATCCACCAAAGAACCATCTTCTTCTCTGTCTCAGGTACATCCCTTTTTCACTCGCTCTGATGATCAAAAGATAGTTACTTTTGACTCTTTAACTGTTGATTTCTGTAATCTAAAAGAATCAAAGAAGAAAGATGATCTACACATAAAATCTTGAATGACCAACTTCAAATCTGTTTTTCAAAATTAAAAGATTTTGATAAAATAAAAGCTGACTTGGAAAATCTTAGATACTTAAATGACAGTCTTTTTAAGGAAAAGAACAAGATCTCTAGCAAACTTGAAAAAGAACAAGAAGTTATCCTTAAATGGACAAAATCCTCCAAAAATCTTGAAAAGATCCTTCAGGATCAAATATCATGCAATGATAATACTGGCTTAGGTTTTGGAAAAGATGACCCTAAATCTTCTAAATCTCTGAATCATCAATCCTCCGATCCTCAAGGATATCTTGTTAGATTTCATTCCTTCGATGATGATCTGTTAGATTACTCATCTGATGATTCCACCTCCATTCATTCTCTTGATCTTATGGAAATTCTTAAGTTTGGTACTTTTGTGAAAGCCAAAGATTCTATTTCCTCTGAGGTAACCGAACCCGAAGAACATAATCTTAGTGAGCCAGCCGAACCTATCAATAATCTCATCAAATCCTTAAATCTTGATGAATCTAAATCTCTCTCTTCCAAAAGATCAAACAACAAGATGAAGTTTCCTGTCTTTCCAAAACTACACTCAAAACGCAGGCCAACTCAACCAAGATCTCAAGATCAAGTTACAAACTTTATTCCTAGATCTGTAAATTTGAAGAAATCCAAGACCCCTGCCTCTTCTTCTGAGAATGGCATTCTTGGACCAAGACCTGGAGTCGGCGCCTCCTCCCAGCCGATTCTCTCGAAAGAAACCTTTGGTCCCTCTAATTCTCAAAAAATGTTTATTTACAGAATATGCTATAACTGTGGTGATACTTTTCACCTTGCAAAAGACTGTCCAAATGTCCATATTGTTCGACAGAAAACTATATCCAACCCCAAAGGACCCACTTCTAAATGGGTACCTAGAAACTAATCTGTTTATGATTGCAGGTACCAAATAAAGATCATATATGTTACATGGATAGTGGGTGCTCAAGGTACATGACAGGAAATACATCTTTACTCTCAAACTTCTCCAAAGAAAAGGGACCAATTGTAACTTTTGGAGGCAATGGCAAAGGAATCACAAAAGAATATGGTACCATAACAAATGGAACCATAACCTTTTCAAGAGTTGTAGATTAATTCACTTGCTATACTTGTCTTCTTTTTCTCAAGTATAAAAGTGATGCTACTGAAGAAATCATTCGATTTATCAAGAAGTCTGAAATTCTCTACGGTCAACCTGTCAGATCTGTACGAAGTGATAATGGAACTGAATTCAGAAATAATGCCTTAAAAGAATTCTTCAACAACAAGGGAATTTCTCAAAATTTCTCATCTGTTTGAACTACTCAACAAAATGGTGTTGTTGAAATAAAGAATTGGACTCTATGTGAAGCAGCATGATCCATGCTAAGTGAATCTAAACTTCCAACCTATTTTTGGGCTGAAGCTATCAACACTACTTGCTTTACTCAAAATAGATCTATTATTGTCAAAAGGCACAACAAGACAGTCTATGAAGTCTTCTTTGGCTGAAAACCAAAAGTTGATTTTTTACGTGTGTTTGGATGTGTGTGCTATGTGCTAAATGATAGAGAAAATCTTAGAAAATTTGACCCAAAGTCAGATGAAGGAATATTTATGGGATATTCCTAGACATCTAAGGCATATAGAATCTTCAACCTCCGAAGACAATGTATTGATTATGCATGTCAAATTTGATGATTTTAAAATTTAGTCTCTTTCAAGTAATGAAGAAGAGTTGAATCAATGGATAGATTCTTGTGTAGGAGATATGCTTTACCCAAATCCATATTCATCTTCACCATCCGATCATTGTCCTTCTGCCAATAATGGTGAAAACCTATCTCAAAATCCTTCCTCTCCTCTCCAAAACACTGCTCTGTCTTCTGAACCTGTTCAAATTCATCAATCTTTTGGAATCATCTCTTCAGAAGAAACTTCTCAAACTTTACACATTCTTTCCTCACCAGCCGACTTACCTTCTTCCTATTTTCAAAACTCTATTTCTCCTCCAATGCCTCATGCCCTAAAATGGACCATGGATCATCTAATTGATCAGATAATCGGCGACCCACAAGCTGGAGTAAAAACTAGAAGAGGCCTCGGCAACCTTTGTCTATATGTCGATTCCCTATCTGTCATAGAACCTAAACAAATTGAAGAAGCATTAACCGATCCTAGTTGGGTCTTAGCCATGCAAGATGAACTCTCTCAGTTTGAGAGAAATAAAATTTGGAGATTGGTTCCTCGTCCATCAAACTAAACTGTAATTGGAACTAAGTGGGTTTTCAGAAACAAGATGGATGAAGAGGTAAAATCGACAATACTCTCTTGGATATAGACAAGGTTGGTTCCTCAAGGATATAGACAAGAAGAAGGAATTGACTATGATGAAACTTTTGCACCAGTTGAACGATTGCTATCCGCATATTTCTTGCTCATGCTGCTTACAAGAATTTTCAGGTATTTTAAATGGATGTGAAAAGTGTTTTTCTGAATGGAGAGCTAGCTGAAGAAGTCTATGTGAAACAACCTCCTGGGTTTGAAGATCCAGTTCATCCCTATCATGTTTATCGGCTAGACAACGCTTTATATGGATTGAAGCAAGCTCCTCGTGCCTAGTATGATACACTTTACGATTTCCTTTTGGAAAACAAGTATACCAGAGGTAAAATCGACAATACTCTCTTCTTCAGACAATCAAAAGGTGATATCATTCTTGTTCAAATCTATGTAGATGATATTATTTTTGGTGCCACTGAAGAATCTATGTGTGATGAATTCAGCTCTCTCATGCAAAGCAAATATGAGATGAGCATGATGGGTGAGCTCACTTTCTTTCTTGGTTTACAAGTTAAACAATCTCCAGAAGGCATTTTTATAAATCAAAGTAAACACATTAAAGACCTTCTGAAAAAGTTTCAATTTGACACTTGTACTCCAATGAAACCCCCATGGCTCATCCTCTCAAAATTCATTCTGACCCTAATGATGTATCAGTCAATGTTACCAACTATCGGGGTATGATAGGTTCTCTTCTTTATCTTACTACCAGTAGACCAGACATTATGTTTGCTACATGTCTGTGTGCTCGTTACCAAGCCAATCCCAAGGAATCTCACTTGGCTGCGGTTAAACGAATTTTTCGGTATCTAAAAGGTACCATGAATCTGGGTCTTTGGTATCCCAAAGACTCAGGTTTCGATCTCATCGGGTATTAGGATTCTGATTTTACAGGTTCCAAAATAGACCCAAAAAGCACAACTGGAAGTTGCCAGCCTCTTGGAGGAAAGCTTGTCAGCTGGTCAAGCAAGAAGCAACACTCTGTATCCACTTCTACTGCTGCCGAATATATAGCTGCTGGAAGTTGTTGTGCTCAGATATTGTGGATGAAAAATCAGCTTCGTGATTACAATCAGATTTTTTAAAAAATACCAATACTTTGTGACAACTCAAGGGCAATAGCCATTGCAAACAATCATGTTCTTCACTCAAGATTTTAGCATATTGATATCAGATATCACTTCATAAAAAATCATGTCTCTAAAAGTGATGTGGAACTTCATTTCATTCCAACTGATTATCAATTAGTTGATCTCTTTACAAAGCCTATTGATGAAGCAAGATTCAACTTCCTAATCGGAGAGCTAGATATGTTATGTATAGAATAAATATAATATATATATATACACACTCGGCGAGTATAACTTTGTTCATACTCGGCGAGTGTTTCTCTTTCAAACTCGGCGAGTATATATCTCTTCATATACTTGGCGAGTCCCCGAATCCTTTTCTAAACCCTATACTCGGCAAATCCCTGAATTCTTTTCTAAACCCTATCTAAAACCTAAAGCTCGTCGACTCTTCGAATCTTTCATTAATCCAAACTCGGCGAGTATCCTAAACTCGACGACTACTCGATTTAAGGATAACTCTTCGTTTTCCATTCTTGTTGTCTAAGTTTCTTTGTGTTTATCCAATGTGACGTACGACACGTCATATGTGTCAGAAGGTGTGCCGGTTTTTACCTGCAAACCTTTCGAATTCTGACCTTTCACTCCCATAAAACCTTCATTACTTTTTATTTCCTTTTTTCTTTAAACCCAATATATACCATAACCATTCCCCCCCACCCCCATTTTCTTTTTACCGTTCCCATCATCTTCGTCTCTCTCTCGCAAACTAAACCCTAAAATCATAAACCTGCAACTTCTTCGATCTTCATCGAAATCTCCAAAAGCCACAAAAGAACAATCACTCACTCGGGAATCCCTTACCTTTCCTGCATGCAATCACATTGCTTGAATGGCCATCGATATCGACCATCAGGAGTTTAATGAAGTTTTTCTGTTCTTGCAAAGATCACCTCTTCAGTTTGCATTAACAGCAAAACCAAAGATGAGCAAGTTTATGCTGGAAGTTTTTTGGCTCACTTGTTCGTATGAAGAGTCCTCTAAACAGGTTTCTGCATCTGTTCTATCAAAGTATGAACATGACGTCATTTTTGACGTTAATGATCTTCGCACCATTCTTCGTCTACCTAGCTTTGATGTTTGTGAAACATTTTCTCTTGGAAATGAGCACCAACAAGTGGTTGCAGCTCTCAACTAGTTTGAAGATACAAAGTCAAAAACCAAATCGAAGGGATTTGGAACGTTGTTAAGAAAGAACATGGGAAATGTGTGGAATTTCTTTTTCTGACATATATGATCCATTGCTTAAGCAAGAAGACAGGTGGCCATGATCAATCTCCCTCATATCTCACCGATCTGGCCCACGCTGTAGTGTTTCAAAGAAAAATTGATTTTGTTGCTTATTTCTTCAAGGAAATTGTGTCCTCCTTCTCACCGACTCGCTGATCTCAGGTACCGTTTCAACAATTTTTCTCTTTTATTATCAATCATAAATTAGAAGATAAACTTATGACCCGAAACGACATTCAATATGATCTTCAAGCTCACCAGATCGGCAAGCAGGTCCTTCAGAATAAACCTCTTGCCACCGATAATCCTTTAAGGGACAATATGGTTGCCTTTGCAAGAGATGCTACTTTAATTTGAGGCGCCAATGAGGAACCCATTCGGGGACCTCAAGCTATTGATGTTTTACCACCTTCTCAACTCAGAGCCACCGATGTACCCAAAACTAGGAAAAAAACTAACACGTTGGGCACATCCACCTTTGCACCTTCTTCTAAGGCCACGAAACGGAAAGAGCCTTCAGTTTCTACCCAGGCCCCGAAACCCTCTTCAAAGCGGAGGAGCTCTACAAGCCCCCTAAGACTTCCTCAAAGAAGTCTAAGGGAACCAAAAGGGTCAAAAACACATTACCACTCACCGATTCCTAAAAGTCGGTGAGTGTTGAAAATATCCCTTTCGGACCTAGGGAGCACACTTCAACCCCTCCTACCTCCTCTATGCCCTCTCAAAAGGACATAGTTGATTATCTAGGACTAGAACCTCGCACCTCACCGACTTTCTCTCTAATCGATGAAGATGACTTGGATTTTCTCATCCAAGGTCCATTTTCTCCACCCTCTAAGTATTTAGAACTCACTTCCCACTCTCCACATGTGGATGCATCAACACCAGGTGTATCTGAAGGAGTCATCCACTTCACCGATTTTCTCTACTCCGATACTACTTCTTGGAGGGAATTCAACCCAGGATCCCTTCAAGGTGTTGTTGAGGAGCCACAAGTATAGGACTCCCCTCTTGAAAGACATACTTCTATGAATGTCTCCCCCCCCCCCACCTCTCCGACCTACAGGCTCTCCGAAATCCATTCCCATGGACTCGGTGATCCCAAAGTCCCCACTTCATATTTCGGACTCCCCGAAATCCACCCCAAAAAAGACATCTCCTCTGGTGTCTTACTCATCCTCCTCAACATCTCCTTCTATGAAGGATGATGACCAACCTTCATCCCTATCAAAAGATTCTGCTAATATGCCTCCCAATACTATTCAAAGGTTGGATGCTTTGATTACTGCCACTGATCGTCTACATGTTGCTCTAAAAGATGTGGTTGCCAAATTTTCCGTCTCCAATCCCTCCTTGGTAACATGCTTGGATCTACTTCACATAGACACTTCAGCTATCAGTGATGAAGTTAATCGCACTCATGCTACTATTAAATATGTCGTCTCAACTATCTCAACTGCACATTCGGCTATGAAGACCTTTGTGGATTCTCTCCGACAGGAAACCACCAAGCAGGCGGTTGAACTTAACTCCTTGAAAAAGGACAGAAGGATATTTTGGAATCTCTTCAATCTCTGCATTTGAAGATTGACAAAATCTCTTCTTCCCCATCGCCTTTAGAGCTTGATGTTGGTGATGCTCTATTTCATGGCCCCGATCGCAATACCTTGAAGAATGCTGAAAAGAAGCTTTGGGACCTCTCTTCTGACATTGATGGCATTAAGACTTTTCTCACTTCAGTTGGTCTTAAGAGTTCGGCCACTGAAGGGGAGAAAAGTACAAAATCACCAATCACTGTACAAGGCTCCCCTATCACGAGCCGCCACCAGTAAAAGAAGATTAGGTACAAGGGGCCAATGAACCGATAGTTTCGGGTAACACTGGATCAACTATTAGTGAGGCTATTGAGAAAGGAGTTGCACAGATTCAGGGGGAGGGAAACAGTATCCGAACTCTTAAAGACACTGATGAGCCCGAAGCTATGACTAAGGGAGAGAAAATTGAAGTTAAAGGAAAGAAACAAATGTCATATGCTTAGGAGCTGGCCAAAATGTAGAGGATTAAAGCCGAAAGAATCAAAATGCAAAAAGGACCAAATGCTGACTCTCTCAAACTAAAGTCCGTTTTCAAGCCTTCTTCAGAAATTCCCATTGATCTGGTACTCTCTGATGCTGATAAAGAAACAGCTTTGAAAACTCAAATAGAGCATGATCAAGGGAAAGAGCTTCTAGAAAAACTGGCCCAAGAAGAAGCCTCTCAATTCAAGGTCGCCGATGCTATTCAAGCTCAAAAAGATGAACTAGAACTTTTACAAAAATCTGCGGCTGAAAAGAAATCAGATATTGAATGGTTTAAAAGACAAATCTCAATTAGGAAAAATGATTCATCGATTATTGGAGCTTCCATCCATCCTCCGAAACCAAAGACCACCTCCATTCTTATTGCTATCAAACGAAAAGACGGTCTTCATCGGGTAGAAGAGAAAAGATGGCTTGAAACTCTTGGTGTCACCGAATGGCTCGAGCTTGGTCACTTCATCTCTAAGAGCAAAAGTAAACTGAAAGAAAATGTCCTCAAAACTCTCTCTGAACATATCGCAAAGCTGATTAGAATTCAGAAGGAAAACAACATAATTGTTTCTCCTGAAGAAGGAAGACAACTACATTTAATTCAGAGAACCCTTAGAGGTGAACCAACTCAGACATCAAGGAACAAGAAAAAGGGTCATTTCGCCACTCTAGCCGATGAAGGAAAGATCATTAATTCAGCGGATATAAATCTCTCCATCCCTGTTCCAATTGCCCAACCAGCGGGAACCATCATCTCGATTCCTGACTTTGGAATATTCTTTGAAGACTCCTATGCAACTATTCAGTTCTTTAGAATAAGAGATACTCCAAGAGCAGACATGTAACACCCTAAAATTTAGAGCGAATTTAAACCAAAATAAAATGCGGAATAATACAAAATTCACCCAATTAATGGGGAAGAGTATATGGGAGTCTACAACATGAGTTAGATACTACAACAACATCCTAACAATCTATATTGAAGAAAACATAGATTAAACTCGAGTATTGCTAATGTCTCCAAAAGAATGTTCTAGCACTCCAAATATATACATTCTAAGGTGCATATCTCAAAAAGATGTCCTCACTCTCTCGGCACATCATCCCGCTCTTCTCTAAAGAGCCCCATCAATCTGCTTCCCTGCTAAACCACATTTAAATCAAGTGTTAGGCTTACGCCTAGTGAGAACAAATAGTTAAATGGATAAAGCAGTAAAACATTTTAAATCAAGAATGATACAATTATCCCATTTAACTTCACTTGACAAATGACTCGGTCCTCTATGCCTATGGATTCCATTACATATTAATCTCTAGGCCAACTACATCATTTATAACATAATCATAGTTTCCAATCTACTATATTATTTGTAACATAATCATAGTTTCCAATCTACTATATTATTTGTAACATAATCATAGTTCCAATCTACTATATTATTTGTAATATAATCATATTTCCAATCTACTATATTATTTATAACATAATCATAGTTTCCAATCTACTATATTATTTGTAACATAATCATAGTTTTCCATCTACTATATTATTTATAACATAATCATAGTTATCCCAACAACTATATTATTTGTAACATAATCATAGTGTTCCAATCAACTATATTATTTCTAACATAATCATAGTTATCCCAACAACTATATTATTTGTAACATAATCATAGTGTTCTAATCAACTATATTATTTCTAACATAATCATAGTTATCCCAACAACTGTGTTATTTGTAACATAATTATAGTGTTCCAATCAAGTATATTATTTCTAACATAATCATAGTTTTTTGGGTCAAAACCTTTTCATAAACCAGTTCCTCTTCAAATACCAGTTTTACAAATAAATTAGGTCAAAATCATGTTGAGTACCAAAATCAAAGATTATTTCATTTTATAACCTTACCAATAATCTTAAACCATTTATGATGATCATTTCATCATCTACATTAAAATGCTCAAACTTCTCATTTTGACCTAAAATCTCCCAAACTTACCCAAATACATAAATACTTGAATCAAAGCTTAAACACATATAACAAGTATTTGAGTTTATAAAGTTTGGATTTGAACTCATCTTGCTAGATTTAAGCTAAATCTAGGTTTTACCCTAATACCGAGCTCCATTCGGTGAAGACTTTAGATCCTTGAGCAACACCTGTAGATCCATGGTGGAAGTATTTCAAGAACACATACATAATCTCCAAAACATACACAAAACAAACCCAAGAGAGAATGAGAGATGTTGGTGCAAAAACTCAAACCCTAGATTTAAGATTTCGGAGAGGTGATCGTACCTTTCAACGTCTAGGAACCCCAAATCATCAAGTAAACTTTAGTCCTCATTGTTACCATCATAAAGAGCTCTGAGATACAAAACCATATAAAAAAGAATCGCCTCAATCGGAGCTGTGATGAAGAAGTTATGGCCAAATGAAGAACATCCTGTTTTTTAACCACTAGAGGCCGCCCGCGATTGTGACAGGCGATTCTGCCATATCACAGTCGCCGGAAACATAGCCCGTGCCCAAAAATCATCCTGATTCATCCCCTAAGCTACGGCACATTCGGGGCGATACTGCCCCGCGATTGTGCCCTGTCAGTATCGCCGGGCACTATAGTCGGGAGCCGTTTTGAGGTGTTTTTCCCACTTTTCACCCGTTTTGATCCCACTACTCGCTTTGTGGATGAAACCTAATATAATTAACTTCAAAAATACTTATCTCGTTGATTCTAAGAGTGGAATACAAAGAAGACTCGGGATTACATTTTACCAAAAACCCGGTTGGTACATTGTGCCATTGTCACTATAGCATGGCACACTTATTGGGACCACCAACCACTTGGTACCACCGGTGCTATTGTGACAGATGTCATAATCATATGACACAATAGCTAAGACAACCATACTCTTAGTACCCTTGGTGCTATTATGACAGTTGTCACTATCTCACAGCACCACCACTCAAACTCTGAAATTAGCTTCTCTTTAATAGACCATCTGGTTCAACACTTTCTTCAACTTGAATAGAAATCAGGGTGTTACAGGACACCTCTTTCTTCAAGCTATAATCGGCATAGTACCAAGAACGGATGATTGGAAACTGATCTACCTAAATGAGCTCAACAAACGACTCTCTCCTTCAGAATGAGATTCCGTTTAGCCAAACAGCTTTTTCGTGTACTTCTTTAATCATGTACTTTCCTTTGTGGTGATTAATGAAAGTTCATTTTAAGTTATTTGCTCTTGTCTATATTTTATTTCCTTGCACAAATATTTTCTTTTATACTGTATATACTTTACACTGTAAATATCGGATACACATGATACGAATATATATATATATATACATATATATATATGTGTGTGTGTGTGTGTGTGAAAAGAACCCAAAAGAAAATGAAAGGGCCAAAATGTACTTAAGAGTTCCTTTTACTCTTTCTAACCAAGATATTGGTTTCATCATCAAATAGGGGAAGATTGTTGGGTCACCGATGATTTAGTGATGACCCCTCAATTCTCTCCTTAGATTATGTATCTTGTATTTTAGGTTCTTTGAAAAAGTCTGGCATTGCTCAACAAGTTCAGCGAATCGAAGATAGTGGCGGACCCAGGATTTTTCCTGAGCGGGTGCACTTTTAAATTTGATCAAATGCCCGCGAAACCGTTTGATGTATTTTTCGGTTGATTTCGAAGGATTTTTTAGCCGAATTCCCTGTCAGAGGACTTTTTTAAGTTTTTCGGTTAATTTCGAAGGATTTTTTAAGGTTTTGGTTGATTTCGAGAGATTTTTTTTATTGTTTTTGGTTGATTTTGATGGATTTTTTAGGGTTTTTGGTTTATTTCAAGGATTTTTTAGGGTTTTTGGTTGATTTCAATGATTTTTTAAAGTTTTTGATTGATTTCAAAGGATTTTACTACTGAATATGATGTTTGTCAAATTATAATTAAGTAGCCAAATTAAAATAACCCATATTGATTAAACAAATCAACATCTACAACAGTTAAGGTTTGAGAAAATTAAAAATAAACTAAGAGAATAATGTAACATACAAACAATCAAACAAATTGTAAGAATTAATAGGGCAAACGGCAAAGGATGCAAGGAAAAAAACTATATCAAATTTACGGTAAATTAATTAATCAAAAACCCATCAAATTTAGGGTAATGAAAAATTAGTTCAACAAATAAATAATAAAATATCCGTTTAATTAGATGATTGATTCCTTAAAAAAAATAATAGTTAATTCACCTTCTTCCCTTACAAATTCCCAAGAAACCCATCCCCTTTCCTAGATTTTTATTTTTATTTTTTCCACTTCCTAATAAAGTCTCTTCTTTTCCCCATGATATTTTAAAGAGGTTTACATCATTTTCTGAATCAGCAAAAACCCCTTTTATTACCCACCAAAATATGTACAAAGCAAAAGCCACAAGTGCAGCAAAAAACAAACAAAAAGTGACAGCCATAAGCCTTCCACACCTACCAATCCAACCAAGCTACCAGTTGCCAAACCCTATGGTCACCCACCCCAAATTAACAGTTCATGAGGTTTAAACTGTCTCCTCACTTTACATGAAAATAACCTACTATTTGCAGCAGGTTCGAACAGAACTGATGGACCAAAATTGATGGGCTGCCCTTTCTTCGAACCCACAGTTGTGCAGCCTCCACTACCTGGATTTTGATTAGTATATAGATTCCTCCTTGCATCTACTTGAGTTCCTTCTATTGTCTGCAGGCTTCGACTATTCTGATGTGTGACTACCGATTAGAGGGTCCATAACCCACGCCGACCACTCGATCTTGTGCTTTGTGTCTCTGCTAGCCAACCATTCGAAGATCTTTAGTTGAAACTCAAACCAACGCTCCTTTATTGATTTTTTCCCGTTCTCGAATATGCATTTGTTATGGTTTGCCTATATTAAGTACAAGGTACACCAAACGATTGCCTTCCATCTCTCCCTCCCTTTTTCGCTACGACTTCTTTAATCTCTGGCGTCAATTAATTCAACAATCGAGTTACATCTTTCCACGTCCACCCTCCCCCAAATTCCCGCTTGTCTCCAAATGTGTTTAACTTCTACGCATGTAATTAGCGCGTGGTCTAATGATTCCACTTCCAACCCACATCTTGGACATAATAGGGAGTCAAGATCAATCCCCATCTTGTCAAGAGTTGTACGGGACGGGAGCCTCCCAAGTATCAAGTGCCACATAAAGAGGTTTACATCGTGTTCTCTTCTCTCTCTCTAAGAGGTTTAAATATCCAACTATAAAACTACAAGTAAATAAACAGAGCTACATTTTTTGATTTTTGAGTTAGGGTTTCGAGAGAATAAGGATAAAACCTGATAGATTGAGAGTGTAAGAGTGGGAGAGGTTGTTGAGTCTGAGAAACAACTGAGCAAGTCAAGGCCGCGCCCCACAAAGAGCAAGGCGACCGACGACCATGAGCAAAACTAGGGGCTGACTAGTAACTTCGCCGGAGGAGGCTGCTCCGTCGACCTCCAGGGAAGAACATGGGAGGGTTTTTTTTTGGTTTGACTTTTGGGTTTCTGTTTTGAGGCTTTGAGTAATTGAGCGGCGATTTCAAAATTGAAAGGGGTAAATGAAATTTGAGTTTTTTAATTTAAAAATAAATGACCTTTTGACTTTTCTAATTTTCTTCCTAGTTGCACTTCCTCCATGTATTGCTACTGAAATAGATAAACTTTTCAAAGTTGCTCCTTTTGACCCTTGAAATATTAAAAAATGACAGAGCACCCCTTAGAGTTTAGCGGGTGCACCTTATATAAACCTTACGGAACGCGATATTTTTTACCCTTACAGAACACGATTGAGCGGTAGCACCAGACCCCCCTCCCCATAGGGTGGGTCCGCCCCTGATCGAAGACTAGTTGATCCAAAGGAAATTTATCTACATTGTGGAAATGAAGATATGTTCACCGATTATAAACCAGACTTGGCTGAATCAAAGCACAAGATCACCGAATTTTTAAAAACCAACATTGGCTAATGTGTACTAGCTGATAGATGGTACTCGTCGAAATATCCTTTGTGATATTCGGCTAGTTGCCATACGTGGTGAATTCGGATGACATTTATGAAGATACTTCTTCGATCACAATAAATACAACAACGTGTGCATAAAGATTTAAGTTCAAACATTCTTCTTAAAACTCAGAAAAAGGATTGTTTGTCTTATTAAAAAAGGTTTGATGTGACAACTGAAGACGTGAAAAAAAGATGAATAGTGACATCTCCTTTTGTACTATAAGGAATGGCACCAGCCTTTTTTTAATAACCTAAGGAATGGCACCATCTTTTGTCCAAATAACATACTGCAAGGAAATGATATTTGTGACAACTGTAAATTAACCAAACACTAGATTGAAACCAATTAACCACATAGAAACAAATTAACCAAACACTAGATTGAAACCAATTAATCAACCTAACGTTTGTTTTAAAATCAATTGATTAATCCCAAAACTTTTATCCAAGACAACAAAACTCAATCAAACGAAAGATAGACTACATTACAAAATGTAAAACATAAACGTAATGAAAGAGGAAATATTAATCTAAGAAAACTAAACGAATCGATCCAAGGAGTGTCACTCTCCAAGGATCAATCCTTAACCTAAGAAAGCGATAAAATAGATTGAGAACGATGCATAAAATAAATAAGGAAAAATGAAGAACGCTTAAAAGGATGAACAAATTCAATAATTAAAAAGATAGGGAAAAAAGATATAATACAATGGTTGTAAGATGAAGATTCATAAAACTCCATCTTCATCTTCGTCCATAAAAGTGTAGTTTCTTCATAATAAAAATCAATGAAGAACTCACATAGAAAATGACATAGACTAAATCTAAATCTGAAGTCATAGATCTATTGGAGAAGAAGAAGAATAATAAACCCCAATCTAAAAGATGAAAAAGAAGAAGAGAGAAAATTGGGAGGAGGCTACTCACCAGAAAATAATCGGCCTCCCCAGAAAATAAACCCTAAAAGAGGTTTAAATAAGTAGATCAGAAAAAGCCCAAAAAATGGCCTAGGCAATTTTCATGGTCATGAAAGATTTCTCATGCCCATGAAAATGCAGCAGAAACTTCAGTTCTTCAAAATACGGCTTTTTCCACCAAGTCTTCATCTTTATTGAAGTGTATCCCTTATTCCATTGATTCCTTTTTTGGCCACGCCTTTCGATCCTTCCAATATGTCTACTGTGTTGCCTTCAATTCCTCGTATAATCTACACAAAACATACCAAAGGCGTAAAAACCACTCCAAAAAACTATTCCAACCGTGAATGAAGATGAATGAAGAGAGAAAGAGAAAGAAACTATAAAAATGCATGAGATGACTAAACTAAGTACTAAAATGCATAAAATAAGCAACTAAAATATACGAAATTAAGTGTATAAAATGCACTTAACACTATGCGAGGCTCGGATGCCTTCGGATAAGCTTTGTCTGAAGGTTACTGTTCACTCGAAGTGTTATGCGAGGGCTCGAATGATACTTGTCTGAAGGCTATGAATTTTGCCTATCCGAAGGCTATGAATTTTGCCTATTCGAAGGCTATGAGTTTTGCCAATCAGAAGGCTAAGAACATGAACAGTAACTTCGAGCTTTTTCGAACAAAACCCCCAAAATCTTTGAATTTCACCTCAAAACTTATCTGATTGAGCTGAAATTTGGTAGGATTGTTCACGATCACATTCTAAACAACTTTAATTCTTGCATCACTGACAAAAACACACTAGAAATAGGATTTTCGATCCAAAACAGTAGGTTTTTCAACCAAACTCGAAAATCACAAATTTGATCCAAAATCCAATCTAACATGTTCTAAACCCAAAATTGATTAGAATCGAATATTTTATTATCAAAAGAGAAATCAGCAAGCCTCTTCTCAATCAATTTGAACCACAAACACTCCTAAAACCGATCAAATTCGCATTTTCTTGAAAAAGCTTCAAAACTTCAAATTTCTTCTTCAAATCTTCATCAAATTAGATGATTCCCGCTCTGATACCAATTGTTAACTTTGTAATAATCAGATAACGATGAATTCAAACAACACTATGAAGAACAGAATCAATGGATCTTCAATGTCAAATGTATATTAATATTTTCTCTCTCTACAACTCTCTCTCTCTCTAATATAAAATGAATATGACAATGAAAAGGTAAAGTCAAAGTACATTGACAAAGGGTATTTATACCCCTACTCTATGCAAAGAGTAAAATATAATTAAGCATAATGTTGACTTTGTTGACTCACTATGTTGACTTTGTTGAATTCAAGCTTTGACTTTCTCGTCTTCAATATTTTAATCTCGGATACAATATATTTATATCTAACAATTGAGAAAGAGATGAAAGCGTAAAAAGGTTTTAGGGCTCAAATACAGAATTTATATTTTAAATTAGGGATTCTCGAGAGTAAAAAGTAACCCAAATGGCTGAAAGGACATGGTGGATGAAACAGCTAGCAACAATTATGTATTTTGCCTCTACTATAGATGTAGACATACAGTTATGCTTTTTGGATGGCCAACTCACCAACTTGCTTCCAAGTAGTTTACAGCTACCAGAAGTGATTTTAATAATCTAATTTGCACCCTACGTGATCAGAATCTATATATGTAATCAAATAAAAGCCAGAGTTCTTTGGATACCAGAGACTAAGAAACTGTGTCCCTTTAAGGTATATAAAGATCCTCTTAACTGCAGATAAGTGAGACTCTTTTGGATTAACCTGGTATCTGGCATAGAGACACGTTGCAAACATTATGGTTGGCCTACTTGTTGTGAGATACAAAAGTGATTCAATTATGGTTCTTGACATCTAATGATTTCTTAGAGAGATCAGAGTCAAGCTTAGTGCATCTAGAGATTGGTGTTCTCATTGTTGTTGAATTGTGAAGTTTGTATTTCTTCAATATATTAGAGACATACTTGGCTTGGTTTATGAAAATCCCAGTTTGGGTTTGTTTCACTTAGATCCCTAGAAAGAATGTCAATTCTCCCATCCTGCTCATTTCAAACTCACTCTTCATTAAATCTGAGAATTCATCACATTGAGTCTGATTAGTAGAGCCAAAGATAATGCCATCTACATAGATTTGTACGAGCAGAATATCACCTTTGCACCTCTTGATGAACAGAGTTGTGTTGATATTACGTTTTTCAAATTAGTTGTCAATCAGAAACATAGAGAAACGTTCATACCATGCTCTGGGCGCTTGCTTGAGGCCATACAAGGCCTTGTCTAGATAGTAGACGTAATATGGATACGCAGAGCTGTCAAAATTGGGTGGTTGTTGCACATAGACTTCTTCCTTTAGCTTCCCATTGATAAAGGCATACTTGACGTCCATTTGATAGAACTTAAGCCCTTTGTATGAGAGAAGGCCAAAAACAAACGAATTGCCTCGAGCCTTGCTATTGGAGCAAATGTTTCATCGTAGTATATCCCTTCCTCTTGGAAATAGCCTTTAGCAACCAACTTGGCTTTGTTTCTAACCACAACATCATCCTCATCCTTCTTGCTTATGAAAACCCACTTAGTGCCAACTGCAAGTTATCTTTAGAAAGTGGAACAAGAGTCCATACCTTATTTCTTTAGAGAAATAAAGTAAATGTTCTATCATGCGTAGAAAATATTAGGTCTAAGAATTAGACCTATAGTTGATGTTTTATAAAGTAAGCTATGTATTGTAAAAGCCATTGTATTGGGCCTTGGGCTTGGGCTTTGACTTGTATATGGCTTGTATTGTAGGCCATATAAATAGAAAGTCTTGGCTAATGAAATTATTATGAGAGTCGACATACACTCTTAAGTGTGTGTTTTGTAAAGTGTTCTTCGTATATCGTTCCTAATAAGATGAAGATCAATTGAGCAATTTCTATCGAATATGTTGTTAATATGGGATCTACATGTGGTATCGAAGCCGAATTGAAGATCAATTCTTCAATACGATCATCCTATTAGCAACAGATTCAGATTTATCAATGGAACAGTGATATTTTACGTTTCTCGAAGATGAGCAGTGGGAATTTGATCGAATTATGGCAATTTGATGTTGTTTTTGATGAAAATTGTTTGGAGGAGATCTATTGTTAAGAGGGAGAAATTTTTTTCCTGGCATGAAGAAACCTGATTTGTATAAAGGGGATAAATTTGTTTGAAGATATTTTATGGTGATTTCTGTTTGATGAAATTTCAGTCTTTGATGGTTCATGATGGTAAGGATTCTCCTAATCATCACAAGAGAGAGAAATAATACATCAAAGACACATGCAAACACATGAAGAGAATTACTAAGAAAATATATAAAGAGATCATAACAGTGAAATGAAAGCGACCGATGATGTTGAAAAGAGACCTGATAAAGTTTACAAGTGTTCATATATGTAGGGGGTAAAATAATTTAGATTCATTTGTTGATGAAGATTTGATTGAGATTAATTTGTAGTATGTTGAATCAGTTTCTAGAAAATAAAGTTTGAATCTAAATCTTTTGAATTTACGGCTGAAAAGTCATTAGAGTTAAAGATTGTAGATGCGATGAAGAATTTGGATCTTAACTGTCGAAATTTCTTGATGACATTTTTAATAAGATGTTTGAAGAGTTTATTGTTGATTGTAGATTCTTTCATGATATATAGATGAAGAGCTTAGTATACATAATGTCAAAGCTTATAGACTAACTGCCTAAACTGATTTGTTGACTAAAAAATATTTGTTTGAAGATTTTTTGACTGTTGACTACTCAAAAGAAAATTCTGAAGACTGAAGATAATGATTTCATGATAAGATTCCGATCTGAGTTTGTTTGTTGAAAAGGGAAGATTGTTATTGTCCAGATCTTTGTTGTTCGAAGGTTGATAAAGTTTGTTCGTCTTCATAAATCGGAGTTTGTTAAAAACTTATGATTTGGGAATATTGTTAAATTCAAAGTTTAGTCAAATAATCTTTGATAATTATTGTTTTGTGATCTCTAATACAAAGAGGAGATTGTTAGGTTCAAAATATTGTATCCAATATCACCGAGTATGAAGACGAGAGTGAAGAATGAAGAGGTCAAAGCTGCCAAGTCAAAGTCAACATATTATGTAAAGTCAAAGATTGTAACTGTAGTTTAACTTTGTATTAGTCAAGAGTCTATATATTCTTTGTATTGTAATGTCTAAGAGAGAGAGAGAGAGCTCATTTTGTAAGATTTCACATCGTATTCTAGAGAGAGTTTCTAGATAGAGAAACATGTTCTAGAGAGAAAATCAATCAATACACATATGATTTGGATTTAATTGTTGTTTCTGATAGTTAAGATTACTTGTTACTTGATCATTGTGGGATTATGAAATATTTTTTTCAACTGAGACAAAAGTCAGGATGTTACATTTTGAACTAAGAACCGAATAAGGACCATAGTCTTTAAAAGAATTCAATAATTAAGATTAAAGGATAACTCAACAAGCTTCTTCTTAAAGACTAGGTTACTATGAACCGTAGCTACAAAATAGAGATGGCCAAAAACCAGCCCTGGACCAGGCTCAAAATTGGTTCTGGTCCCAAACCCTCTTGTCATAACCGAGTCTTGGCGTAACTGGTCCCAGTCCCGGCCAAATTTCCTCAGTCCGGTTAAGTTAAAAAAACGATTCTTTTGTTGTTAAACCGGGCTTGCGAGACCCTTAACCATAGGGATGAAACTCGAGTACCAATTACCCGAACCGAATCGAACCGAAAGTATGCATGTAATCTGATCGATACTCGGTTCCTGCTTTTCTGGTATTTCGTTATTTGGTACCAATTTCCCCCCCAAAAAACCAAAAAACCAAAAAATGAACCAAAGACGAGGGGTCACTATGACTTTTAAAATTCCATCCATATTTTCTCCTAAACTATCCACATCTTATCCTATTAATCCCATCAAATAAATCGTTCCTATTATTTGATCGCAGAAATCTCCCCTATTACTTGTTCAAAAAAATCGTCCCTATTATGAACTTTTATATTGGTTTGCATTTATCTTTGATACACATTTGAAAGATTGTCACACGATTGTTGTGTGTCTAAACCCGCTTTCAAAATTCGGTCCTAATCCCGAAAATCCTCAAACCGAAACTGAACTGGTACATACAAGTCAGTTTTCGTTCCTAGTTATGAGTCCTACAAAAAATCGAAACCATAAGGTTCGGTACCGGTTCTGGATCGATCTCATCCCTACTTAACCCGTTCTGGCGCTTCTAGCTTGTGCTTCTGTCTTGTGGAGGAGAAATGATAGAAAGTTGAGGGACCATTTGTGTAATTTACCAAAAATATAAAAAGAAATAAAGAAAAGGGTAGGAGGATATTATGATGTGGGGGTAAACGCGCAGTCTAACCTAGCCCAGCCCCAGACGACCGATTGATTTTGTTATCGCGATACACACAACTTCGTCAAAATGTGTAATCCAATTCTTATTGACCCAAACCCTAGATTTATTCCCCCTTTCTCCGTCTTTCTGTCGGTGAATTCCAGACGAAGAATTTGCATGTTGCATTGATTCTCAGACACGAAAAATCTCCATCAGATCTGGTTGATTCTATCCGTAAGTTCAATGTTTGTTTTCTTGTATAACTTTTCCTAAAATTACATGATTTTGGTTTTGTTCTAGCTAATTAATATGTCGATTATCACTTATATAGATTAAATGAATTCTTCCACTTCAAATACGAACTTCAGTTGTTTGAGGTGTGATAAACGATGGGCTACGACTATTTTAATGTGTATTAGGGAAAGGAGCGATGATTATTATGACCGTGAGCATAAAGGGGTTTATTTGATGTTTGTTCGGCATTTAATAAATTGGTTTTCATCAAGGAAAACTACACGTGGGCTTGTTTTAAGTTTCCTTTTTGTTCTATCATCTTTTGGAAAAGAGCTACTCTTTTGATTGTAATCAATTGAGTACTCTTGAGGTACAGATTTTATCTGGATTTTGTTTGAAATTTTAAGTGTTTGTTATACTATTAGAAGTACCAACTGTAAAGCTTAGTGAAGTTGGTCTTTTTGATTGAAAAGTTTGAAATTTATTTCAATTTTGAAGTTGTAACGAAACATGGGTTGACACTCAAAGTTGTTAGCAAAAAGAAAAGAATTGTAATCGGGTGTTTGTTTCTCCTAATCTGTCAATTTGTCTGTTTGTTTTGGGAAGTTGGACTATTCTAATCTAGCACTAGTGTGATTTTTTGGATTACCTTGAGGAAATGTTGGTGCTAGTTTTTTGCTTTGGTAATTCAATCATAAAATGTGTTTTTCTTTGACTTTCTTGTATGTTAACAGGAAAGTAGTTTAATATTTCTTCCATGACTAGGTTTGCATGAGAACAACTTACCTAGTGTCAGATGGATTGGTAGTTGGTTGGTATCTTCTAGTTATCACTCATGAATGCTTTTTTTGTTTTTTTTCCTGAGTTTCTCAAGGGATTGAACTTTTTGTGAAAGAAGAGCCAAGAGATTGGCTATTCTTTCTGTGCTTATGTTATTTCTGTTTGTGGCTGTTATGATAAACTTGCATGTCCTTCTGGCAGGTTCAACGCAATTTGTTCCATCTCAAGCATGTTCTGATAGGTGATGGTTGTGAAGATGGATAAAGCAGTTGCTTCTTCATCACATGACCTTGCCCAACGTCTATATGACAAAGTAAGCATTAGTAATTTAGTATGATCTTTTGTAATGGTTCTTGTCCTATAATTATTACAAGTACTGTTTTTATCTTCAGCAAACGAGTAATAGTAAATATATCATGTTTAGAGAAGATTTATGATTAGAATCAGTCATGTAGAAACAATGATTATACTCCAACCAATTGATACAATTCTGGGATGAGCTGAAAAGCAAAGAAAAAGGTATTGACATGATATAAATTTTTGAAACCCTTGGGTGCTAGACCACCTCAATTAAGTTGCTTGACTTAAAATATGGTGGCTTTTTTCATCAATTTGGAAAATTAAGAAATCTTGTCACAGATTTGTGCAGTGAGAAGGGATTTCTTTTATGTACTGTACATGATATTTTGAAGATCTTGTGTTTTTAATAAATGATTTTGATCCTTAGCTTATGTGTCAGAATATTATTATATATGTATATTTATACTTTACATTATATTGGTTATATGATGCATGAATGAACGAACACGTATGAGTATTTCAAAATATATCTTGATCAATCATTTATTTACTAAACCTGCTTGTGGAACATCTTCAGTGAAGTTATGCGATTGTATATTTTCTCACCTGTCTTCAATATTATGCACACAAGGGAATATAGAAAGAGAAACAAGAGGAAATTTATTGCAACAGTTATATTTTATGCACACAAGGCCCCATTTTTATAAAATTTTTCAACATGATTACATTTAAAGTCTAATACTTCAGTGCCATAATTGATATAATTGTTTAGTTTATTACTACAATTTTTAACCTGTTCTCGCAAATCATGTAGAATCAATGTCTGTATTGAAATTTAAAATCAACCTATTTGATTGAACAAGTGTCCATAATTTTATCAATTTGTTTTACCCACTTATTGATCTGACACAAAGGTCTATGATATGGAATTTGAGATTATTCTTCGTGGTTCATTATTGCGAGGACTTGAAAACAAGGGTTCCTTACTTTTAACTCAAAGAAACAACTGGAAAGAAGTAAAAATTTAATTTAACACTTGTTGCTTTGCATTCAGAATATCGAGTTGGAGAATAGGCGCCGTAAGTCAGCTCAAGCAAGAGTGCCGTCAGATCCAAATGCCTGGCAGCAAATGCGTGAAAATTTTGAAACAATAGTACTTGAGGACCATAGCTTTTCTGAGAAGCACAATATTGAATTTGCTCTTTGGCAGTTACATTACAGACGGATTGAGGAATTTAGGGCTCACTATAGTGCTGCATCTGCTACAGATTCAACTTCATCTCAGTCTAGGGGAGGGAATGCCAGACCAGATCGAGCTTCAAAAATACGTCTACAATTTAAAACTTTCCTTTCAGAAGCTACTGGATTTTACCATGATTTAATTTTAAAAATTAGAGCCAAACACGGACTCCCTATAGGGCAATTCTATCCTGAACCCGAGAACCATAACGTGAAGGAGAAAGATGGAAAGAGATCTATTGATATTAAAAAGGGCTTGTTGTCTTGCCACCGCTGCTTGATATATCTGGGCGATCTTGCACGTTACAAAGGATTATATGGGGAAGGTGAATCAAAAAGTCGAGATTATGCAGCAGCTTCAAGTTACTATTTGCAAGCAGCTTCTCTTTGGCCATCAAGTGGGAATCCACATCATCAGGTTATTCTTCGAAATCATAAATTCATTAATGAATATCTTAGAAAGTTTAATAGATTTTACATTTATTTCTAACCAATCATTTTATGTCTTGCAGCTTGCTATATTGGCTACCTATTCAGGAGATGAAATGATGGCGGTATATCGTTACTTCCGAAGTCTGGCAGCTGAAAATCCCTTCTCGACTGCTAGGGATAACTTGATAGTAGCCTTTGAGAAGGTATTGTATATTGACATGTCACCATTTATATAATAAATGCCCTCTAAATAGATGGTACCCTTTTTGTATTAATTTTGTTTGTTAGTGTACCTATCGTCCAATAATTGATCCTAAAATTGTTAGCTACTTCAGTATTATGTCCCTATGTTAATTTGCTTGGGGCATATGGGATCTTCCATGACAAGGAAGTACCACCATGGTCAAATAAGTAGTTTCATGATCTTAAATTAAATCTAAGTTACTTAATGGAGAAGAAGCATTCTATTTTTACAAATAAAAGATCTCAATAACTAAGTTCTTATATATAATTTTGTAAAATCAAAGTAAATTTGGGAGTGGCATATACCATAAGGAGTTGGCCTTAGTAGTGAATCAGAAATGCCGTCCATCTCCATCAAATTGGGGGAGGTGGCTTGTCAATTTGTTAATCTTTGCATCATTTTATACTTTGTTTATGGTTTTTTTGGCATATGTTCAAGTAGTTGCCATAAAAGGCTTGTTTTTGGAGTACATCTGGTTGTGGAATGGCTCATTTACTCTGAAATATGAAATAGTTTTATACATAAAATGAGGAAACTATCATTTAATTTTTTTACGTCATTTTTTTCTTTTGATTTTGTTTTTTGTGATTGACGTGGAAGTTGTCAATAATGTGTCATCTGCTACTCACCTGTGTTTTTTATATGGCAGAATCGACAAAGTTATGCTCAGTTGCATGTTGATTCGAAATCCCCTCCTATCAAGGAATCACCTGTAAAGACGAGAACCAGAGGAAGAGGGAAAACTGAGTCAGCAGTCCGGTCAAAGGAACCAATTGCTGATGCTACTACCTCTGACGTGGAAAGAGCAGCTGAAGTTCGTCAAACATTTAAAGCATTTCGTGTTCGTTTTGTTCGCTTGAATGGTCTTCTTTTCACACGCACAAGGTATGTTTTTAGATGATAGACTTGTGATCGATTGATTGACAATGAGATAAGAAATTAATTACATGAAACATTGTTTCAGCTTGGAGATGTTTGAAGAAATTCTTTCTCTAGTTAGCAATGCTTTACAGGAGCTTCTTTCTTCTGGGCCGGAGGAGGAGCTGAGTTTTGGCGCAGATGCTGTTGAAAATGGACTTTTCATTGTGATAGTCGTCTCCATACTTATATTTACAGTAAATAACGTGAAAGGAGGGGCTGAAGGTCAGAGTTATGCAGATATTGTACAAAACACAGTTCTTCTCAAGGATGCACTAATCACATTTTATGAGCTTATGGGTCAACTACTGAAGAGATGTCTACAGTTGGCTGATCCATCCTCAAGTTTCCTGTTGCCTGGCATTCTTGTTTGTTTGGAATGGATTGCTTGTCGTCCTGATGTTATACGTAGTGAAACTGATGAAAAACGAACAACAGCTCAGATTAACTTTTGGAGCTACTGCATATCTTTGTTCAATAAGTTACTGTCTGCTGGTCTGGTTACCTATGATGATGAAGAAATGAGCTGTTTCACTGATATGACAAGGTATGAGGAGGGTGAAAATGAATACCAGCCTGCATTATGGGAGGATTTTGAGCTAAGAGGATTCTTGCCTCTTCAACCTGCACAAATCTTTTTGGATTACTCAAGGAAACATTCACTCATAGGTGACAGTAAGAAAGATAAAGTAGCTCGTGTGAAGAGGATTCTGACTGCGGGGAAAGTTATCTCAGATATGATTACGATTGATAACAAGAAGGTAAGATTTGATTCGAAACTGAAGAAGTTTGTTATAGGTGTTGAGACTCAGAAACAACATAGCAAGCTTTCTGCTGACACAGTCAGCCCTAAATCAAATGGGGGGATTAAAGAAACCTCTGTTGATAATACAACTGCAACCATAAAGGTCGAATCACATGTGGAAGGTGAAGAGGAAGAAGATGAAGTGATTGTTTTCAGACCAACTGTGATTGATAATCGAACTGAAGTGCTTGTTTCAAAAGGGAGCCATCAAGAAGGGCAAAATAAAGATGTTGGTACCTCTCAGTTTGCAGTGCCTGTTTCAGTTCCACATGCTGATTTTCACCAGCAGAATGCAGTGTTATACACTCATTCGCAGTTACCTTTGCCAGTTACCAATTTCACCACAAATGTTGGGCAGCAGCCATATCAGTTCCAAACTCCAATGTGGTCTGGCAACAGGCAAGTTGCACCTACCGGCGGATTAAAAGGTTTAAGCTTGCTGGAAAATGGGCATGTAGGTAAACCTGGAATACACAGAGATATTGAGATTGCAAATGCAAATGCAAATGCGTCCTTTAGAGAAGCAATTACTCATATAAAGTATGATACAGTTGCGCCTTCTGGACCAGATCCTTACATTGTGGCTCGAAATACAATATCAACAATGCCTACTAGCTCTTTGAAAGTTTCGACGAACAGGCCTGTGAGACACTTTGGTCCACCACCTGGTTTTAGTTCTGTTCGCCCTAATAAGCAAGTCAATGAGCACGCCCCTGCATTGGGTCAAAATCAAAATCCCCTAAATGATGATTACAGCTGGTTAGATGGATATCAGTTGCAATCATCAATGAGGGCCGGTATTCAACCCATAAATCTGCCGTCAAATTTGAGCTCCCAGTATATGAATGATTCTGTAGCTACGTCTAGCTTCCCTTTTCCTGGAAAACAAGTCCCAGTGGTTCAGCTTGAAGGGGAAAAGCAGAAAAATTGGCAGGAAAGCCCAAATCTGGGAAGTTCAGATTCTCACCATGAATCATTTCAACAACAGTATATTCCTAGATTGGACCAACAAGGGCAGTCAACATGGAAAGGCAATCAGTTTGTGTGATTTCCATCAGCTCTGCATGGTAATTCTCAACTCTGCTTTTGTGGTCTTTTCACTTATATATATATATATATATATATATATATTTCTGCTCTCAAATGCATGATCGTGATTTTTGCGAGTACTGCTTGGTGTTTCTGAACTTTATGTAATTTATCAACATATTTGTGTTGTATGAAGGTCATTCGCGATTATCCTGATGGCCTTTGATCCTCTTATCATGAAGTACACACTCCAACGTCTCATTCAATTTTCTTAAATTTATGTTGGAGCATGGTGGTGCTGGCAACCTCGGCATGCTTGCAGGCAAAATGGTAAGTTTGAATTCTGCTACCTCTGCGTACTACTTCTAGGTCTTAAATAATTAACATGCTTATGTGAAAAGGATGGTGGATAATTTAATTTATGACATGGTGCTATTAGTGTTTTTACTGACTATCAGCATCTACCAGTTGCAAGATTATTTTGCCCACTTATGCCCATTCTATTTGCTGCAATTCACATCTTCCCTTCTTTTTTGGTTCTCTGTGTATACCAGTAAGAAATTTTGTCTAGAGTAATTACGTTTTTAGTCCTTGTGGTTTGTTGAAAATTTCTATTTTTGTCCTTACAGTTTTGAAATTACAATTTTCATCCATGTTGTTTATAATTCATTATCTTTTTCGTCCTTATGATTTAAAATTTATTACTTTTTTCATCCCTATGATTTACAATTCAATTTCTATTTTAGTCTTTCATACATAGAAAGTAGTGTATTGGCCTCGGGGACGAAAATAGAAATAAATTGCAAACCATAGGGATGAAAACTGAAATTTTGAAACCACAGGGATGAAATCTGCAAGTTTTAACAAACCACAGGGACGAAAAACGTAATTTACTCTTTTTTCTATAAGATTGTTAGCCTCATATGTTTGATGATATTAACTATGCTTATATTACATCCATTAGGCTTGTATGTGTTTTGAAATTACTAGCTGCAAAAAGGTAGATTTTTCTGCAACCAACTACCCTATTCTTCTTAGCTGTGGAGGTTAACGATTTAAAATATTTTGCGTGTTTCAGTAACATGATTACATGAAAATAAAAAATAAGATACAAAATTCTTTTTGAATACATAATTGGCCTTTTAACATTTACTACTTCCAGCATTCCGGTTGATAGTAGTGCTTAATATTGTATGCATGTGAAAGACCTTGTTTTTGGATATGTTTAACAAGACAACTGCAAAATGTAATAGATTCTACCGCGTTTGTTAGGATGGTACCTTTCATACAACCAATTACACAATGTTAGCATTTAAACCATGTTGGTGTTGAACTTCCTTAGATTAGCTTCACTTGCGGGTGAAAAACTAAATATATACCATGTTTTATCGATTTTTATGATCAAATATGCAAGCACTTTGTTAAAGCATTTAAGTTTGTAGTTCTCAAAGTACGGGATTGACATTTTTGAAACAACTGGAATTGGTATGCAGCACAGAACACAGATTAATATGCATAGATGAACGGAAATTTGTAGTATGCGTATTTGTCTTAATAAAATACCCCCATAGATGACTTGTGAAAGAAACATCATTAGTACGACAGAATCTATATGCATATCAAAGTACTCCAGTAAGGTACTTGTTGATCAAACACAATTGGCATTCCATATCCCATGATCACATAACAATGCAGCCTAGACATGGTGAGAAAAAAACTTAAAAAGAAACAAGCAAAAGGAAACTAGTACCTGACACTTGCTGTATGGATATGGTTGATAACGATTTGATCTGTGATTTATGCATTATTTTTAGGATGATTTGTTCTTGTTTTCTTCTATCCTACCATGACATACCATATAAATCAGTGTTTTCTCCCTTTATGAATACACCATTACGATTTGATCTTTTTTACTTCTATGCTACCATGGCATACCATATAAATCAGTGTTTTCTCTTTTGATGATTTGATCTTTAACATATAACATATAACATCTCTTTTGTGTTACATATAACATATAACATCATGATATATATATATATATATATGAGATTTGTGTTACAATTTCATTTATTGTTTACAGAGCCTGCAACTGGCTTTCTCAGTGGAGTCCAAGAGAACCTTGTAATGTTGTGGATTTGTGGTTAATGGGGATATTATGCGGTCATTTGGGTTTGGGGGGATGGATTAACATCGGCTGGTGGCTTATCTTTGAAGAACCAAGTGGTGGGGAACGTGATCATGATTGCAGTGAGTCTTAATATTTGTTATATAAGTCATCTTTGGCCGTACATAAAACAGTGGCTAGTGTTTGTTGCTGGCATTCATCTCTCCCGGTATATGTTAAAAGTGGTAAAAAAGTTGGGTTTTGGGTGTTTAAAGAATCGATACAAGAAGCATACGTGTTTCTTGCCCTTTTTATTCATTTGTGAATTAAAAGATGTTATGTGTTTAGCTCTGAAACAAACAAGATTTTGGGGCTTTTTAACAATGGTGTTTGTTACTAAATAAATTTTATACATTGGTCTGTATTTTCTTTATCCATAGTTCTCTGTGTTTTGGGTGCCTGCTGATATCTGGAATGTTTGATCTGATTTAGGCTATGTTTGGCAAACTAGCTATAAGCTAGCTTATGACTGATAAGCTAGTGTATGACTTATAAGGTAGCTGGTAGCTGATAAGCTAGCTGATGAATAAGTTATGTTTGGCAAAAACTAGCTTATGAGCATGTGAAATGACCAAAAAGGGCATGTTGAAAATAAATAAATAATATTAGTTAGGGGTATAATTGGAAAAAGTGTCAAAAAGCTCCTCATAAGGTACTCCAACTCTCCAAGTAGCTTATCGATAAGCTAGCTTATAAGCTGACTTATAAGCTAGCTTATATACATCCAAACGATTATTCAGAAAATAAGCTAGCTTATATACATCCAAACGATTATTCAGAAAATAAGCTAGCTTATAAGTCAGCTTATAAGCTAGCTTATTTTTTCCAAACAATGCCTTAAGCTATTGTGAAAAGAATTACGGATGTGTCGATGGTATTTGATCAGTCGTTAAATCACTCTTTTCTACATGTTTTATAAGCTTTTTACCTGTAATCATGAACTTATCTGTGATTTATAATTACAATTTACAAATAATAATAAACAGAAAGTGGGTGAGTTTGTGAAACAGGCAAAATACAAGAAATAACAACCTATTTTCGTAATTTTTTTTATTATAGTATTGTACTCTTAGTTTTTATTATTACAACTAGGGGTGCTCAATAATCCGACCAACCCGACCAACCAACCCAATCCAACGTGAAATAACTAAACCTGAAACAACCCAATATCTAATCGAGTTGTAAAATTTTCAAACCATAGGTATTGAGTTGATATTGGGTTACGTTTATTTATTTGAACCCGACCCAACTCCACGAACCAGATATACTTTTATTTTTTGGATTTAATATGATTATTGATTACATATTAATGCCCATTAGTCAATTACATTATCACATATCCTGTTCATATACATATATTTTCAGCTATTCTTCATCTCTATATAACGTCTTTGTATATATGTTTACTATTGTGAACATATATATATATATATATATATATATATACACGCACACAAATTGAGAAAATCAATTAATTCTATATACTTAAGATTTAAGAAATGGATAAGATATACCAAATGGTTGATAATGAAAAAGAAATTATTAGTAGAGAAAACAACATATTCAAAGTAAGGAGAATATTTTAACATACCAAACTATCAAAGTATCAATCCGATCAACCTGCATGGTTTGGGTTGGGTTTGGTTACACTTTGGTTTGGGTTGGGTTGAAATTTTTCAAACCGAAGGCATTGGGTTGGGTTGATCAAATGCCTTCAACCCGATCAACCCAATCCATGAGCACCCCTAATTACAACAATGTATTTTCAATTTTTTTTATTAGAGCATTGTACTTTCAAAAATTTACTCATTATAGCATTGGGTAATTTTTTCTTTTAAATTTACCTACTATACTAGGTTTCAATGCCACCTTATTGTCCATGTATGTTGTCCATGTGTAATATGTTGATAACGTGACATTTCTTATTATAACATTGTATTTTAAAACATTAACTTTACATATTATTTAATAAATATACGGACTAATTAAACAAATCTAAATTATTCATTGCGACCCACAAAAAGTAGCGGTGGAACTGGCCCACAACTTTTCTATTTTATAATGGTATGAACCGGTTTTTTTAGTTGATATGGCAATGTGTTAGTTTAAGACCCACCCATTGAAAGATGCCTTAATATGTGAGGGTATTATAGGACTTGTGTTTTTAATCTCTCTTTTAATAAAGCATGTCTATGCCGTTAATGAATAATGATAAAGCCTTAGGGGGCTGTTTGGTTCACGGAATCCGATGGAATTGGAAGGAATTGGAATGGTCAAATCCATTGACCGAATTCCTTAATGCTGTTTGATTCGCGGAATGAATAGACCGGATTCCATCGGATTCCACCGAATTCCATGGTTGATGGATTTGATCATTCCTTAACATATGTGAAGGATTTTGAATTCCATTTCGTATCAAATGCAACATAATTTATAAATTTCTTTTAGAAAGACAACAATAATTTTAACCACCACCCTCTCCCCGCCCCACCCTCATCAACAACATATCCGCCACCACCGCCGCCACCGCCACCGCTACTACCACCACCACCATCAATTAATATTATCATTCCACCACCGCTACCGTCACCCCCACCCCCACCCACCACGTCACTATTTTTTGCCGGCATACTCATAGTCGCCACCCACCCCTACACCCTACCCCACCCACCTACCCACCACCACCACCACCACCACCACCCACCACTAATGTCCTCATCACAATTGTCACCCCCACTCCCGATAGATGCATATTTCTATTCTTCTACGAGATTCCATTCCAATTCCTATCAACCAAACGAATGGTCAAATTCCATCAAATTTCATTCCAATTCCTTCAAATTCAAATTCCTTGATGGATTCCAATTCCATCGAATTCCATTCCGCGAACCAAACGCCTCCTTAGCGTTTGGGTAAGGACCATGATGGTTTGAGGCGTGCCATGATATGCGTTTTTTTATAAGTCGGGACTATTTCCATGTTTTATTTTGAATCTTTGAGCACAAAATCTTATAATGATCCCTGGTAAACCGATTTTATCATAAAGATAAATCTGTAACAATTCAATTATAAATTTTTATCACAAACGATAATTTGTAAGATGATCGTATCAATCATATGTGATAACTGTAGATATCTTTTTAATCATATATGATTATGTATACTATATTTATGGGTTTGGCTGTGCGTTTGCTCCTCGCAAACTGTTCCTTTTTTCTTTATAACTATTTTGTAACCAGTTCTGTTTGTTAATAATATTGCAATGCTGTTAAAAAAAAATTATGGGTTCGGTTCACGTGAGCGTGGGACATGTGAGACCATATTTTTATACGTGTAACTTCACAACAAAACACTGTGAAGATAAAAGAAATCTGAATATTCACAGCAAAAACACTGTGAAGGTTATTATGGTGTTTAAAGCGTAAAAAAGTGGTCTCACGGGTCTAATAGAAACAATCTAGTCTTACATAGCGCGACATGTCATATTCAGACTGAATAATCAAAGAAATATTCAGACTGAATATACTATTTATTCGGTTTGAATAATGCTTATTCAGTTTGAATGTAGCATTATTCATACCTAATAAATACTATATTCAGTCTGAATATTTATTTGACTATTCAGTCTGAATAATCTACATTCAGACACGTGTCGTGCTCTCATTTGTCCTCACGTTCACAAAAAAATTTGAGTTCGCATTTGAACTTTCTACTATATATATACATATATATAAATATATATATATATATATATACATATATATAAATATATATATATATATACATATATATAGGGGCGGGTCCATACGAGGACGGTACCAATTTACAAGAATACGAGGACAATCCTCGGCCAATCATTTTGTAAATGAAAATTTTCATGTACAAAATCATATGTGATTTTGTAAGCATCAAAAAGAACACGGACGACTTTTACCGCGGACAAGTCGCGTGAAAAGTCGCGGCTAATCATATATGATTTTGTACGTGAATCATATGTGATTTTGTACATGAATCATATGTGATTTTGTACATGAAAAATTTCAAGTACAAAACGATTGGCTGAGGATTGTCCCCGCATTCTCGTAAATTGTTACCGTCCTCGCATGAACCTCCTCTCTCTCTCTATATACTATAAAAAGAGAGAGAGAGAGAGAGAGAGAGAGAGAGAGAGAGAGAGAGAGAGATAGATGGAAGGTAATTCAAATACAAACAATCCGAATGTTACAAACTTACACCCACGGGTATTTGTGTCTTTTAACCAAATTCATATTTTTAGGAATAATTAACTTCCTTAAATCCCATAAAAATTAGATTTTTTCAAATTATTAATTCTTAAATATCAAATAAACCATATAGAAAATTGATCGATATACAAAAAATCATGTACAAAAATGAGCGACATACAAAAATTCATCAATTTTTCACACACGTGTGTGTGTGTATATATATATATATATATATATATATATATATATATATATATATATATATATATATAGGGGGGGGATCAAGTGAACCACCTTCGCCCAAAGTGAACAAAAGAACAAATTGTGGACCACATATGATGTGGGTCCCACATAATATTAAATCATAAATCATTTAATATTATGTGGGACTCATATCATATGTGATCCACAAGCGTCCCTTTGTTCCTTTAAAAATGTAAAGTTCTCATTTGAACCTTTCTCTCTCTCTCTCTCTCTCTCTCTATATATATATATATATATATATATAGGGGCGGGTTCAAATGAGAACTCAAATTTGGTTGTGAACGTGAGTACAAATGAGAGTGCGACATGTGTCCCATTCAAAGAAATATTATAGTTTATATATTCAGTCTGAATATACAAAGGAATATTCAGTCTGAATATTCCTTTGTATATTCAGATTGAATATATACTAGACTGAATATTCCTTTGTATATTCAGACTGAATATATACTATATTAAGTCTGAATATTTCTTTGTATATTCAGTTTGAATATTGCTTATTTTGACACGTGTCACGCTCTCATTTGTTCTCACGTTCACAACCAAATTTGAGTTCGCATTTGAACTTTCCTCTCTCTCTCTCTATATATATATATATATATATATATAGGGAGGTTCAAGAGATTGAAACTGTTTTTTTTTCTATGCACCAATGCATATATATGCATCAGTGCATATGTATAAATGCATATTACAAATTATCGGTATGCATTAGTGCATACACTCCAAATTTTTTTCTATGCACTAACGCACATATATATATATATATATATGCATTAGTATATATGCACAAATACATGTTACAAATTACCAGTATGCATTAGTAGATACTGTCCAGATGGAAGTCTCCCAGGGTGTTTTTCAATATTATATTTTTTTAGTGTTTTCTCTTGAACCTGACCCTATATATATATATATATATATATATATAGGGGAGGGATCATACGAGAACCATCCCCTTTTAAAGGAATAAAGGAACACTTTGTGGACCACATATGATGTGGATCCCACATAATATTAAATCATTTCTGATTTAATATGATTTAATATAAAATCATAAATGATTTAATATTATGTGGGACCCACATCATATGTGGTCCACAAAGTGTTCCTTTATTGCTTTAAATTTACAAAGTTCTCATTTGAACCTTCCTATATATATATATATATATGGAGAGAGAGAGAGAGAGAGTATAAAAATAATTTTTATACAAACCAGTTGAAAGTACAAACTGATTCAAATCAATATACAAATAATTTTTTTCTTGAATTTTTTTCTTGAATTTTTTTCGATCAAATCCTATGATTTAAGATAGTATTGCACACATGTTTGTTTCACCCTGTGAAAAAATTACATGAGAAACTTTTATATTATGAAACAAATACATGTGAAACTTTTTCATAAAAATATATATGAGAAACTTTCAACTTATGAAAACAAATACATGTGAAACTTTTACATTAAGAAACAAACATATGTGTAATAATATCTTAAATCATAGCATTTGATGAAAAAATTTATATTTATATTGATTTGAATCAGTTTGTATAGTTTGTACTCTTCAACTAGTTTGTATTTGAACTTCCCTCCCTCCCTCCCTCTCTCTCTCTCTCTCTATATATATATATATGTATATATGTATATATATAGGGTTAATAAAATATGAATCATGTTTAAAAAATTAAAGGAATGGTTCTTAACCACTCATTTTTGTTTAAAAAGAAATTATCCCAAGATTCTAACGAAACGGCATTCTGGTTCAAAATACTAAAAATGATTATTTTAAATTAGTGGTTGACAATCCTTCATTTATATTTCTTAAATATGATCACTTTTACTAAAAATAATTATTTAAAAAAAGAAATATTTTAATTACTTTTACTGATGATGATAATTTAAAAAAAGTAAAATATCTCAAACTATCATAAACCTACAATTTGTATAAATAAATTCCTAATAGTAGATTAATAAAATATCCCAAACTATCATACAACAATTTTTTACAAAAAAATCGTTGATTTTCATCACAAACATCACATGTAATATTGATAATAGTAAATTTAAGTCGAAAAAATAAAACTTATCTACAATATTATATTTGATATATGTATATTATGAATAAAGTTTGAAATCACATGTGATCTTATATTTTATTAAATGTACTTCGTTATACATCACATATAATTATGTTTCCAATTTTTTTTTCTTTTTTTAAACGTTTAATTTAAAATCAATATATTGACGCTTTAAATCATATGTGATTACTTTTTCCCAAAAAATCATACGTGATTAAGAACTTTTAAATATCGTTAATTTTCATTATAAATATCATATTTGATATTGATAATAGTAAATTTAAGTCGAAAAAGAAAATAAAACTTATCTACATATCATATTTGATATATGTATACTATGAATAACGTTTGAAATCACATGTAATCTTATACATATTATGTAACACCCTAAAATTTACATAAGAATTCTAACGAAATTTCGGCATGACCCATTCGTAAGATCACGATATGCCATTTTATAACCTGCTTGCATTTGTATATAGCAAAATTCCAGAAGACTACACATACAAAATGCCACATAACTAGGCTAATTTTACGAACATACAACTAATTACTAGAATGATGCTAATATAACTTTCCAAAAATACATCCGCTACAAAATATTTGCACCATCCTACTATGTTAAGTACTAGTATTTCTTACCGCCATCGCTAGCACCTGCTGGTCCTGGGACACACATCAACAAACAAAACAAGTCAGACTTATGCCTGGTGAGTTCAAGAGTTTATATTATAAACATTTATATAAATAAAATGAACTGATTCTTATTTCAAAATGATGTATGATTTGTAAACATGCAATTTCACCAATCACTTTTCACCGACAATCGATAAAGGAATTAATTTCCTACGTCATAGTTTCCCTCAGATAATCCCTCATAATAACAACTTCCCAATTATTGCCATCAATAATCTAGGTAGGGGAGTCCTACCGTAACCGGTTGATGAGGGAGGATAAAACAACTCATCTATACCGTTGGCTAATTTGGACATGTCATTTGATCTCCCAGGTCGGTGTACATACAACAATTGACCTCCCAGGTACATGTATATACTTGGCCCCCTGGGCCGCATGCCTAGTAGCCACCTATCTGGGCTGCCAGCCCTCGGTTTCACACATCTTCCAACAAATGTCCCACATTCTATATCTCATGTCAATATGTATAATCACTCAACGTATCTCATATGTTCATTAAAATAAATTAAGTTTGTTCAACAAAATATCAGATTTCCATACATCAAGTAAATACCACATAGTTGTCAATTAACATGCTCATTTCATTTTTTTGCATAAGACATTTTCCATGATACAGATTCAATACCAACAACATGAATCAGTTATGTAAACACATACTTTTTACGTGCACCCAGTAAAAGGTACTTGAACTCACCTTTGCCAACTTCAGGCGAATCTATCCTCCGAATGGTTCTTTCGACCGGCTTGACACCTAAATATCCCATACATGATCTATATATTAGTACATCTATTCTACTAACACATTCAATCCATCATATTCAGTTCATTAAGAATCACTCATACCGGTTGTAAAACCATTTACGAGTGATTCCAAAAAGGTGTTACACGCTTAAATCCGAGTTACGAGTGATTTTTAATGATATTTACAAGTTTTAGCAACTATATAATTCAAACCGACCACTTACCCAAATCTCTTATGGAGTTCTTGGTTTGAATTCTAATCTCCAAAACATAACTATTTTACCAATTAAGATATGCTAGGAAGGTTTTCTTATTTGACTTTCACTTAAAAAATCCATTTAACATAACAATTCCCAAAATTTGGTTCAAACCGAATATCCACATTCTTTAACATTGGACATTCATCCAAATCCCTATAAAAAGGTGATTTGATCATTAAACCAATTTTATAAACCTTATATAACTCCGTCCCTTTAATCTCAATCTTTAATTTTGCATAAAACTACATAATTTGAATTTTTACCAAAACAATTTGACTTTTTGAAAAAGTTAACTGTTTTATACCAACAATCTAATCTCCCATCAAAAACGATTTTGAGAGAAAATTGCCTTCTTGAATCCATCTAATATCACCTTAATAATGCTAAGAAACATAGTATATCAAGTATCTTCACCTTTGTATACCAATTCAAGGATTCAAACTTTAACTTCATAATTTGACTTTTAAAAATAGCCAATTATTAAACTTCCAAACCATTTCTTGATTAAACACTTCTCAAACTTAAAATAACAATGAAACTCCAACTAATTCATATCTAATCATGTAAACTACAACCAATATAACTACTATTTCTTAGTAGTTCAAATGTTTCACCCAAAAGATGATGCAAATGAACCCTAAATAATAACTCAAGAAGAAAGATAGAAATTAGTACCTTAGTAGTAATAGAGAAGAGCATTAAGAAGAAGATGAAATTGGCGAGATGATTTTCAAAGGTTGAAGGAGCTTCAATCTCGTGGAATCGGTGTTAAGAGGAGCCGATTGTTTTTCTTCTGTTTCTATTTGGAGTTGGGGAAAGAGTCGTGAGAAGGAAACAAGAGGAAGAAAAAAAATAAAACCTAGGCTTTAAGTTGGGCTTGGACTTAGGTTAATACACAAAATCTTTCATCATCATTTCATTTCATTTTTTTTACTACAACCTCCTCCCAAAACATGAGATGTTATAATTCTCCCTCTGTCAAAAGAGATTTCGTCCCCGAAATCTTGACTACTCAAACAATTGTGGGTGGCGTAATTTCATTTCGTTTTCAGGCTCCCACGTGATGTTTGAACCCCGCCGATGTTTCCACTGTACTTTAACCATCCTAATCTCTTTCCGGCGCAACTTCTTTGTCTTTCGATCTGATATCACCTCCGACTGTTCAATAAATCGCATTTTATCATCTATTTGAATTTCCAATTATGGTATAACGTTTTCTTCTTCCGCTAAACACTTTCGCATATAGCATACATGGAAAGTGTCATGAATGCCTTGCAATTCTGGTGGTAAGTCTAATCGGTAGGCTTGGGATCCAATCTTTTATGACACTGTGAAAGGCCCAAGAAAACGGGGGCTGAGTTTCCCGTGCTTCCCGAATTTGATCACTCCTTTCCAAGGAGACACTATCAACATGACTTTATCGCCCACTTGAAACTCTATAGGTCGTCTCTTTCGATCTGCATAGTTCTTTTGTCGGTCCTGTGCAACTTTAAGACGTTCACGAATCACCTTTACTTTGTCTGCAGTTTCTTGTACAATCTCAGGGCCTGCAAATTGTTTCTCTCCAGCTTCTAACCAACAAACGGGTGTTCTACATTTTCGCACGTAAAGTGCTTCAAACGGTGCCATACCGATGCTAGAGTGATAGTTATTGTTATATGCAAATTCAACCAATGGTAAGTGCACATCCCAACTCCCACCAAAATCAAATACACAAGAACGTAACATATCCTCGAGAGTCTGAATTGTCCTCTCACTTTTTCCGTCGGTTTGAGGATGGTAGGCCGTGCTCAAATTCACTCTTGTACCCAATTCTCGTTGTAGTCCATCCCAAAACTTGGAAGTGAATCGACTCTCTCTGTCGGAGACGATGGTTAATGGCACTCCATGTCTTGAAATCACTTCATCGATGTATAACTTGGCCCATCTGTCCATTGACCAAGTTTCTTTCATTGGTAAGAAGTGTGTGCTTTTCGTCAATCGGTCTACCACAACCCAAATAGCATCATGGCCCTTCAGCGTCTTAGGTAAACCCATCACGAAATCCATAGTAACATGATTCCATTTCCACTCTGGTATAACCAACGGTTGCAGACTACCGTATTTTCACGCTTTAAATCATATGTGATTAAAAACTTTAAAAAAGTTAATTAGTTGTGAATCACGTGTGATTTAAATTAAAATTGTAATTTGACGAAAAATAAATTATTTGATTTGAAAATCAAACATGTGTATCTACCAATTATGTCCCTGAAAGTATTTACCCTTTGGAAATTTGTATTTCATCTCTAATATTTACAAAATATGCCAATAAGATTATAACCTTTAATTTAATCAAACATGTGGTTGAGATTCATTCTCGTATTTTCTTAAATAGGTACCATTCTCGTATGAACTTGCCCATATATATATATATATGGTCGGTTC
Source organism: Silybum marianum (assembly GCA_036898165.1). NCBI lineage: Eukaryota > Viridiplantae > Streptophyta > Magnoliopsida > Asterales > Asteraceae > Silybum > Silybum marianum. The sequence goes on along the minus strand of CM072532.1, from coordinate 38,230,363 downwards.
TGGTGAGAAAGAGAGTTATGGTGAGAAGCGTAGGAAGAGATCTCCACCCTTGGATGCACATTAGGATGGTATACTCCGAGATGAGATACCGATCAATCCCTGTACGAAGCGCAATTCATGGGTGGGTTTGAGCTTAAAAGTGATCAAGAGTCCAAATCCCTGGGATTGTAGTTCAATAGGCAAGAGCACCGCCCTGTCAAGGCGGACGTTGCGGGTTCGAGCCCCGTCAGTCCTGACGGATCCAATAAATACATCAATTCGCCTCTCCATTTTCTGTGAAATAAGGGATAGATAGCATAATTTAATTCCAAAGGTCTTTCCCCCCTTTTTTTACGTTTCTCACCTTAAGAAGGGATATCCACCATTGAATGCACATTAGGATTAGATGGACCAAGATGAGATGCACCGAATCAATCCCTGTATGAAACACGATTCATGGTTGGGTTTGGGATAAAAAGGTGATCAAGGGTCCGGATCCCTTCTTACGCTTCTCACCTTTGATAAGTGGTAAATATTTGAGAAATAAAGAAGTGATCCTAGTCCTTCATACGGTCAAGATCGCATTTGACTGGTAGTCAAAAATTGCTGCAATGGAAAATATAGAGATGATAGTTTCGTAACTTTTACAAATAGCCAGCAAACGGGTTCATATATGAACCTATGTGATTCACATATGAACTATATGTTCATATGTGAACTCGTGTAATTAACATATCAACTATTTTAACTGATTCACATATGAACTTGTAGGTTCATATATGAATCTGTTAAATAGTTCACGTATGAACTAATTAACAGGTTCACATATGAACATATAGTTCATATGCGAATCATATAGATTCATATATGAATCCATTTGACGCCTATTTGTAAAAGTTACTAAAGTACCCCCTATCTTTCGCTTACTCATGGGAGGAATTATCCGGTGCTTCACGGTCAGAGCCCCAAATGTTGACTAGATAAGGGATAATGTAATGACCCAATTTCCATAAAGACAAAAACTTAAGTATCACCCAAAAAGTTTACATAAAGTTCTAATATGAACTACATCTCAAAGTAATTGTAGCGGAATAACAATCGACCACAACTTAGAATATTCTACCTGAGCCAAACTCCAAGCCATCCGATCCTTCTCTAGCGATCGACCCAAAACTTCCCTTGCCCTTAGAAGAGCTTTCAACAAAATCCCTTACCTGAAAAATGGTTTTAAGTTTTGGAAAGCGAGGGTTAGACCAGAAGGTCTAGTGAATTCCCCATAAAGCCACAGTTATAAACAACAATTTAAAATCAACGGATTTATGAAAACCATCAATTTGGATCATGCATGATAGTCGTAGACCATTTGCCGCACAATTCCCCATGCGACTAAGCTATGTATTCGCACAATTTCCCATGCGACTCTAAAGAATGGCCCAAAATGGTGCCCATCCAATGTACCCACGAAATGAATTCGAGATGCACATATGCTAACTCCCAAGAGATTTGCAAGGTCTCAAGGTACACTATGACTACTATGCGTGTCCACGCAACCACATGATAAATATCATGATATAGTACAACCTCTCCGTCTAGCATTTTATAGAACATTTAATAATGAAATATATCATGCTTACAAGTTCAAATACCATAATCAGTGTAACATTCAAAGCCATTGGTAAAATGTAGTTTAGAAGTTAAGGGAACTCATCTGATGATGCCACACCTAGCCTCAAGGCCCAAACGAGAGATTTTCCCAAACCGAACGCCTAAATGTGCCAACACAAGAAATGGTTCTAATCCATAGCAATACCCCCAAAAGTCTTCTAATGTAGTCCTAAAATAAACCCTTAGCTCAAAGGTCCAAACCTCAACTCGAAACAGCGAACTTGCACTCAAAACAGTAGCTCACGTGGGTAATCACGCGAGCAAGTCGCGTGGCTACTCGCGTTAGCCACTGTTTGTTATGGTTTCCCCCCCTTTCTACACAGCTACGAAGTTTCATCAATAATTCCAACCCCAAAACCCAAAACTCGATTTTAAAATCTTAAAATCAACCAAACTTATTCCTAATACAAGAGGGTCTATTCAATAACAATTCAAACACTAAAAACATACTCCAAAATAGATTAATCTAACAGTATCAACCAAGAAATCCAAATATGGTGAACCATAACTTGAAACCCTTGATTATTGATTGAAATCACAAACAACATTTGGTTTCTAGATGGTATTCATTGAATTAATTCATCTAAAGTGTTCTATCATCAAAACCCATTTATCTCATCCATTTTAAGACACAAAATAGAAACTCCAATCCCCAAAATCAACCAAAAAACTCCATTAATGAAGTTACCAAGCTATAGAGAAGAAAAGTTTTACCTTAGAGATGATGAATCCAAAATAGAACTCCAATCCTTGCTCAACACCCCTGAATTCTTTTGGATATTTTCTCCAAAATGCTATTCACCTTGGAACCTTCTAGTTGCTCTTCACGTATACACAATCCCAGACATACTAAGAGGATAATTTTTTCACAAATTAGGAGAAAATGTGGTAAACCCTCCTCCTCTTCATACTTATGCAATGGGCCTAGAGCCCTAAACTTTCCCTAAACCTTCCAAGCCCAACAATTTTCAATCTTGCGTCCAATAAAAGCATACTTAAGATTTTGGGTTATTACAACACCTCCCCCTTAAATGAATTCCGTCCCCGGAATTCCATTTTCGAATCAAGAATGGGTACCCAACCCTCATTTCCGATTCTTGCTCCCAAGTTGCCTCTTGCTCTTTGTGAAAACGACAATTCACTTTAACTCGACAATTTATTTGTTCCTCAACTTCTTCACCTTATGATTTACAATCAACTCCAGTTCTTCATCAAGGTTCAACATTCTATCAATTTGGACATCCTCCATGGTACAATTAAATCAACTTCGGCCAAAATCTACCTCAAAGTCGAAATATGGAAGGTGTTATCTATGCCCTTCAACTTCTCCGATATATCAAACTTATAAGCTACTTCCCCAACTCGTTCAATAATTGCAAACGGCCCAATACGACAAACACTACAAATTCGTTCTTTCTAGGACACACCAATCCCTTACATTGAAATATATCTTCAAATTCATGATGGCCCCATCTTGAAACTCTATGTTCTTTCGTCCATTGTATGTATAGCTCTTCTGTCTATCTTGCGCGACTTTCAATCTCTCTTGGATCCTGAAAAATCTTAACTGCACTCGATTAACCATACAATTCTGACCTTGTCAGTTGATTTTATTCAAATCCTTCCACCTCAAAGAGATATTCCACCAACTTGTCCGTAAGGCCTCATACGAAACCAATCTTATCCCATCTCGCTGCAACTACTATAATGACAATATTCACCTTAGCTGACATTCACAATCCATAAAAAACGTACCTGATCTCAATTTTCTACAATAGACCATTCTACTAACATCTTTACCGACTAAGTATCATGATCTGACAAAATCGGGTTAATCTAATTTCGACCCAAGATTACCTACTTAACAACATGATCATTTGAAGTTCTAAAAAACTTCGCTACCAAAATCATCGTAACACGATTTCATTTCCATATAAATATGTCGAATGGTTGTGGATTCCCACAGAGTTGTCGATGCTACTAAATCACTTTCCGACAAACCAAACGCTGATCAAGATAGTTATACATGACCTTTTCTATGCTAATACTCAAAATATCATTAACATGAGTCCCCATGACACGAAGATCTCTAGCTTCAAGAGTCCAACTCACTTACCACTACACTTTTTTTAAGACCAATCTTTCTTAACAATCAAAACCGTTCACGCCACGATAATTTAACAATCATCCTCGATACACATCGGTTCCACTTGATCGCTCTAAAAGCAATTACTTTCTTCCGACAATAACCCCTTTGGGACCAAGGATAACTTCTTGGAACTTCATACATGATTATCTTTCACCCCAACCAACTCGACTTGAGCGAAGAGGTTCGTTGATCACCCTCAGACTAAGAACATCATCAAGTTTTCATAGACAAACAACCGAAAATTGATAAATACAATGTCTGCATATGTTGTTTACTAAACTCTACTCCACCTTCGACGTTCGAACAACATCCTTTCATGCGTACTGACGATAATTTGCAAGAATAAAAGTTTACAAGAAACTAATCCGCCAACACCCACTGCCAATACAATCAAGAGTCAAATAATACATTCTAGGGGTGAGCACGGTGCAGTTCTGTGCGGTCTTTGGCCAAAACCCAACAGAAAACCGAATCATTCGGTTTTTTGAAAACCAAACCGTTCGGTTTTTCGGTTTTCGGTTTTTTTCGGTTCGGTTCGGTTTTAAAACCGAATGGATTTCGGTTTTTGGTTTTCGGTTCGGTTTTCAAACCGAATGGTTTTCGGTTTTTGGTTTTCAGTTCGGTTTTAAAACCGAATGGTTTTCGGTTTTTGATTTTATAATTCTTCCCTATTTCCAACTTGTAAATTTCTTTTAATTTGTTCAAAATCATGTTTACGAAACATATCAATATATTATAATATCATGTATCATAATGCAAATCTCATGTTAAAAATCATGTTTAGGAAAATATAAATATCATATATCATAAATCATAATGCAAAATGCAAAATGCAAAATGCAAAATGCAAAATGCAAAATGCAAATCCCATGTTCAAAATCATGTTTACGAAGATATAAAATATAAAATGCAAATACAAATACAAATCCAAAATATCAAATATCATAATACAAATCCCATTTCTAATTTTATGAAATCGACAATCATAATAGATTAACAAACTTTAAGCTTCAAATCCTTAATCCTTCGATGTGTTTTGTTCATCTACAAAAAAGAAGATAAACGATTAGTATATATATCTATAAGTTCTAAAATATTAAATTTAGAAAATGAAATAAAACTTTACCAATTTCTATATTTCCCAACTTTTCGTTCAACTCTTCTATAGAAGCAATAGACATGTCAAGTAGCTCGATATCCGTCCGAGAAGATCTTATTCAATCTTGCGTACAAATTTACGCTTCTGCGGTTTCCGGGTTAAGTGAACTTCTATATTTATCAATAACTCTACTACCGATGCTAAATGCCGACTCCGATGCAACTGTAGAGATCGGCATTGGCAACACATGCCTAGCTATTTGTGAAAGTATAGGGAACTCTACCAAATTTGTTTTCCACCAACCTAAAAGATCAAATCTATCATCTCTTTTCTCCCTTCCATCGGCCAAATAAATCTCAACCTCGTTCTTGCAATCTTCAACTTCATCATCAAATTTGTCGAATTCACGCTCCAAATCAAATATTGTATCACCGAAAGTACTAGGCACACCACTAGAAGAACTATCATGTGTGTTTGGCACTTTTGTTTTCTCCGTTTTCTTCTCATAGTCGTTGAACAAATCTTCCAAAGTTTTCTTCACATTTCCTAAAATCTTTTTCGTTTTGTCGGTCCCTTTACCGTAAATCATTTCGATACAAAAGACGACATAGCGAAGCTTGTTGCGTGGATCCAAAGCAACGGCAACATATAACAATAAGTTCATATTTTCTATGTTGTCCAAATATTTGTCATACTTTGCCTTCATTGACTTTGCCATTTTTTGCTTTTCTTCATCAACACTAATGCACATTCTTGTGATTGTTGCTTGCATGTTCACAACCTCGAAGAAAAATAGATTTGATGTTACATACTTTGAACCAGAAATTTTGGTTGTAACTTCATAAATTTTTTGCAAATAGTCGATAAAATTCCTATAATAAAATAAAAATAATCGTGCATTAGTATCTACTATCTAAAGACTAAAAACAAATTATAAGATAGATAAATTAAAAAGTAAAACCAAACCTAACTTTCTCCCAATCTTGTGACCTTGGAGCGCCGGTTGCTCCATCTTGTTTTTTTCGTTTCCTTGTGCTCCCTTCACCATCTTCATCGGTGTCATCGTGAAAGTAAGTTCTATAATTAGAATCTATATCGAAAAGCCTATAGACAAGTAGACAACATACAAATTATTAATTAAAAAAAACGCATAAATATTAATATACGTAAATTAAATAATAAAACATACCTATCAAACGCATCTTCAAATTTAACAGCCGTTTCCAACATTAAAAGTATGGAATTCCACCTTGTATCAACATCAAGACATGGTTTTCGTTTACACTTTTCCACCCGCTCAACACTGTCTTTAAAGCTTGAATATCTAGCAGGTGATGATCACACGTACCTTACAACATTTAGAATTTTAGAAATCAAATCACAGTGCTCTTCTAATCCATCTCTGACCACAAGATTGATAATATGTGCACAACATCGTAAGTGCAAACATTTAACGGAACCGATCAACAATCATTCTGACAGGTCTCTAGCTACAAAACTCACAACCAGGCACATTTTGATACCACACCAACCGTACAGCTTCATAAGAATACTTACCGAAAAGGTTTCATATTCACGAATCACATCACATCTCAAATTAATATTAATACTTTCAAAATTTCCTCTTGCTAGCAGAGTAGAACCACCATTGCCACATAAACTAATAACCATACTGTATTTGCCATCCCAACATAAGTTGGATACATAAATCCATTTATTTAATCCCCTAACAACATTTTCCGTCAATACAACATCCCACTAATCATTGCCATCCTACTTATCAAAGCACCATGTTTTTCAGATTACTTCTATGCATACATATTCGCCACCTTAATCGCATCTTGACATTCCGAAGCAAATCATATATCATGTCGATTTGAATTTGGTACCTCTGGTTTCCGTTATACACATATCTTTTCCCAAATTAAGAACAACGGTCATCACTTAACCACCACCTACTTAAATGAAAGATCAAATCTTTCGAGATCTTTCATTGCCCACAAGTGCAATATCCTCCGAAAGGATAACTCCATAAAATACCAGCGAGTTCATGACGGTCATGCATGGCAACACAGTACATAGATACTAATGAAATCGTTTCGTGGCAAAATTTTAATGAATGCAACAATCGTACAACAAACCCGTGTGTGCACGACACCCCACCATCACAATTCGGCTTTCTTAATCAAAAGTCTCAAAGGTCATTCATATGTGACCAAAAGACAAAACATTGATATGATGATCCAAACAATAGTATAAAGTAACTTTGCTTTCAAGAAAAATCCGTACATGTGGCTATGAAAGCGCATGTTTATTTACTCAAAATAGTTGACTCATCAATAATAGCATTTCAATAACAAAACCTATGTATCGTGATTTCCGTACTCAGCATAAAATCAACATGAGATTACACACCTGTATAAAAATATTTTACATGATACCATGTGCAACGAAAATAAGTTCGCGTATTTCAGATATAGACTCCATCTCTACATGAAACAATTTGTTCTTCAAAATCATGAAACCCACATGCGTGATTATAATCCCAATGTGGAGTGACTTATGCAATTCGTAAATACATAAACAGATAAAACATGATGCATGGAACTCGTCTTACGGTTGAGGGCACTATACTCTTAACATGCTTACGGGTTTTTCCTTGGCAATCTATTCCCTTAAATTCACACCTATAAGAGAAACATTGTGTTTTCACGATTAACAGAACTTTCGAACATGTTCTATATGGTATGCTCGAATACTCTTCTTATACTATATCCAATCTTGTCATCAGCGTAATGGTCACCTAGCTTCGATAACTTTGACCCCTTTAAGGTGTTTAGTCGATCATTTCCATTTCTTTTTATCTTTACCTCACTTCCTGAATTGACGTTTCTTCCATTTTCGACCCTCTTAATCGCGTTCACGATTGACTGAAACATCAAGCGGTGCATAAATAATATCCAACTTCTAATTATACATTTCCGTTCAAAGACATCCAATCTTTACAAACAATCCCATGATCTAAGATTCCTCTAAGTATAGGAGTATACTCTTAACTATTCCACTTCTCATTGCGTCTCAGAAATTCATTCCAAGCTGATTCGTTGATACCCAACGAAGATTTCTCGAAAACCAACCACTTTAATTCATAACTGACATGAATTCCAATACCGAAAAAATATCTATAGACAACACTTAATCCAACATTTCTAGGTTAATAAGGTGAATCAAGCACACACATGTACCTGTGAATTCAAAATTACATTGGCCAAATATAATTCTAAACTTACCTTACATGTGAGTCCTAACTACCGTACCAACGTGTCCCTGTTGAGGTAATTCCCTACGGCTCCCTATATCTCAGCTGTGTTTCCAAATCCTACAGTCTAAGACTAGGAACCTTTCAGTCACGTAATTCACTTAAACTAAGGCTCTGATACAGCTTGTAATGACCCAACTTCCATAAAGACAAAAACTTAAGTACAACCAACAATTTTACATAAAGTTCTAATGTGAACTACATCTCAAAGTACTTGCAGCGGAATAACAATCGACCACAACTTAGAATTTTCCACCTGAGCCAAACTCCAAGCCATCCGATCCTTCTCTAGCGATCGGCCCAAAACTTCCCTTGCCCTTAGAAGAGCTCTCAACAAAATCCGTTACCTGAAAATGGTTTTAAGTTTTGGAAAGCGAGGGTTAGACCAAAAGGTCTAGTGAATTCCCCGCAAAGCCACAATTATAAACAACAATATAAAATCAACGGAGTTATGAAAACCCTCAATTTGGATCATGCATGATAGTCGTAGACCAAAACTTGTCGCACAATTCCCCATGCGACTAAGCTATGTATTCACACAACTCCCCATGCGACTCTAAAGAATGGCCCAAAATGGTGCCCATCCAATGTACCCACGAAGTGAATTCGAGATGCACGGATGCTAACTCCCAAAAGATATGCAAGGTCTCAAGGTACACTATGACTACTATGCATGTCCACACAACCACATATATCATGATATAGTCCAACCTCTCCGTCTAGCATTTTATAGAACATTTAATAATGAAATATAGCATGCTTACAAGTTCAAATACCATAATCAGTGTAACATTCAAAGCCATTGGTAAAATGTAGTTTAGAAATTAAGGGAACTCATCTGATGATGCCACACCTAGCCTCAAGGCCCAAGCGAGAGATTTTCCCAAACCGAACGCCTAAATGTGCCAACACAAGAAATGGTTTTAATCCATCGCAATACCCTCAAAAGTCTTCTATTATAGTCCTAAAATAAACCCTTGGCTCAAAGGTCCAAACCCCGACTCGAAACAGCGAACTTGCATTCAAAACAGTAGCTCACGTGGGTAATCACGCGGGCAAGTCGCGTAGCTAATCGGTCCAAACCCCTTTCTACACAGCTACGAAGTTTCATCATTAATTCCAACCCCATAGCCCAAAACTCTATTTTAAAATCTTAAAATCAACCAAACTTATTCCTATTACAAGAGGGTTAATTCAATAACAATTCAAACACTAAAAACATACTCCAAAATAGAATAATCTAACTATATCAACCAAGAAATCCAAATATGGTGAACCATAACTTGAAACACTTGATTATTGATTGAAATCACAAACAACATTTGGTTTCTAGATGGAACTCATTGAGTTATTCATCTAAAGTGTTCTATCATCAAAACCCATTTATCTCATCCATTTTAAGACACAAAATAGAAACTCCAATCCCCAAAATCAACCAAAAACTCCATTAATGAAGTTACCAAGCTATAGAGAAGAAAAGTTTTACCTTAGAGATGATGAATCCAAAATAGAACTCCAATCCTTGCTTAACACCCCTGAATTCTCTGGATATCTTTTACAAAATGCTATTCACCTTGGAACCTTCTAGTTGCTCTTCACGTATACACAATCCCACACATACTAAGAGGATAATTTTTCACAAATTAGGTGAAAATGTGGTAAATTCTCCTCCTCTTCATACTTATGCAATGGGCCTAGATCCCTAAACTTTCCCTAAACCTTCCAAGCCCAACAATTTTCAATCTTGAATCCAATAAAAGCATACTTAAAATTTTGGGTTATTACAGCCAGGATCACTTCTTTAGTTCTCAAATATTTATCACTTCTCATCTGAAGGTTTACATATATATATATATATATAAATAGAGAGAGAGAGAGAGGGAGAGGGAGGGAGGGAGGGAGGTTCATACAAGAATACCATCTATTTAAGAAAAGAAAATAATAACTCTCAACCAATCATATTTTAAAAATAATTCCAAAGATAGTAATATCCAAAAATTAGGTTAAAAGGGCATATTTGTCAAATTGTGGCACTGATTATTTTTAGGATATTATCAAATTCTCCTTAATTCTTGTTCAATTATACTTGAGTCAAAGAAGAAAAAAAAATTCTAGTACGTTTCTTCATTCGTTTCCTCAAGTCCTTTTGTTAGGTCTATTATTTTATTGTGACAAAATAAGGAATGGATATGCTCAATTGTAAAAGGAAGTTTATAATTCGTTAAACTCTTTCCTTCTTTAATTAGAATAGGCCTTTCAATATAAACAGGAGTCTAGGGTTATTCTTGATAAGAGTCAATTACAATAGAGAGCAGAATTCAGATTTATTATCATTGTAATCTATTTAAGTGAGGTATACGACTATGGAAATTCTCTAAACACTTTGATCTTATCCCATTACTATTATATATCATTGTTCTTGAATATACTAGGATCTACAAGTGGCATCAGAGTGGACGATCTGAGTTTTTCCGATTTCCTGAAGTTATTCACAAAACAGAAGGTAAATTATCGATTTCTGCGTTTTTGAGTTTTTCTCGATTCAAACTATTTTAGCTTTACCCGATAAAAACTCATAATTTTTTAAAGATATGGTTTCCTCGATTCATACTTCTGTTGAATAAATTTTCCTCGATTCATACTTTTGTTGCCTAAATTTTTGTCGATCTATATTACGTTATCCTTGATTTTAGTCAAACTATTTAATCTGTTTTAATTAAAGTTATTCTACTTTATTTTAATTACTTTTGAAACTCTTTACATAAGAAAACTCAGGAACTAGTGACTTTTGCAGCTTTTCTTACTAAAGAATTCTCTAGTAAAAAATCATAAACTCTAGTAATTTTGATTTTTTTCTTGACTGAAAAAATAAGAAACTCGAGAACTTAGACATTCTTATCCATAAAAAGACTTGTTCTTTTTAGTCAAGAACCCTTTGTTCTTGTTTTCTGGTTTATCGGTTAAAGAAAATTCGGATTAAGTATCTTTGAATTTTTATCGAACCCTTCCAAATCGACAAAATTTATTTTATCGAGCCATCTGGAATCGATATAAATTTTTATCGATTCGTGGTTTTATCGAGTCAAATTATTTTTGTCGAATCTTGATTAATCGAGAAACTCGAAGTTGTCGAGTCCCTTGTGATCGATAAAACTCTCCTTATCGATTCAATATTTCCTTAGAAGTTTTATCGAGTCTCCTATACCCGACAAATTTTTTTATCGAGTCTTAAACATCCGACAAAAACTCTTGTCATCAAAAGCCCAACCCGATAAATTGTTTTTTGTCGACCCCTAGTCAATCGAGAAAACTTTTTGTTTCACAAAACAACCTCAGAAAATTTCCAAAAACTCGCTGATTGAGATCATCAAGCCAAAGTACAATGACTACTTGCGAAGCCATGGCAATTGGTTCAGACACAAAACCCCCGATTCGCTTTCCGGGCGAATATTCTCAATGGAAGGACCGGTTTCTCGATTTCATTGAGCGTAGTGATCACGCCGATGAAATCATGAGTTCGATAAAAGAGGTCCTCCAGCACCGTTCTATCAAGATTTCCCAGCCATGCCAAATGCCACTCCCCCGGTAGCCGCAAGAAGAGACATCAAACCGAAGAATGCATGGGATGCCACAGAAAAGAAGATAATGAAAGGTGATCAATTAGCCCGTTCGTACAATCTAATGAGCCTCCCAAACGACATTTACATGAGCATCGATAGCCACAAAAGAACGGCAAAAGAGGTGGGAAGAAATCGAAAAATTCATGCTCGGAACTAAAATTGGGACTCAGCTTAAGATCACCAACTGTATTTCACAATACGAAGAATTCAAGGCAAAAGAAGGTGAAAGTCTTACGAACACTTACACTCGTTTTGTGCAATTGGTGAACGAGTTAAGCAAGAATGAAATTCGTAAGACTAAGATCGAGAACAATGTGAAGTTTGTTAGCAATCTTCAACCAGAAACCCGATACATGATTTCATGCTTAAATTAAAGGAATTACAATCTAAGTTGAAAACTGAGAGACTCTTGGTTTCCGACTTAGAAGCACGCTTAGAAAATAATCATCATCAATTGCTAATTTTCCAATCCGAACTTGCAACATCTCAAAGTATTGCACACAATCATCAAACGGAGAAAACTGCTTTTCAAGAAGAAAACTTTCTTTTAAAACAACAAATCTCGGATCTCACACTTCAATTTAACAAATCTAAAAGTGAGACCGAATAATTTTCATCAAAATATGAATTTGTGAGTTTTCAAAGACAAGACCTTTTGGAAAAACTCTAAGATTTGGAACTAAAACTGTATAAAATTGGTCAAACTAAGCAGAAAATTCATTTAAACGCTCCAAAAGATTTAAGTTCAAAAGATGGATTAGGATTTGATAATCCGAAACATTTAGAAAAGGCCATCTACAATACTCCGACTATCTATAAATTTGAATATCTGAACCTTGGTCCGGATTACAAAATTCAATTTATGAAGTCGGATTCCAACGTCGAAGAAAGGGAAGATTGGAAAAGACAAAACAAGAATTTTCATCAAATTTCTTTCTGCAATCCTCAAATAGTAGAAAAGGAATCTTGAAAAGAAACTCTTCCAAATGACTATTTTCCTTCTTATTTTGACGAAGAACTTCAAAATAAAATTTCTGAATGTAAACCCTACATTCCCACTTTATTTTTAGAAAAGAAAATTATTCAACTTGAAAAGGTTTTGGAACTTGAACGTTCTTCGTCGGACAAGGAAAAAGAAACATTACTTTCCATAATTCAAATACTTGAAAACGAGGCTTTACAATTCAACAAAAACCCCGAAAATGATACAATTTCAAATATGTCTACATGTAAAGCCTTCGTTAGCACGTATTTGGATGATTGTGAAGAGTTGTTTAAACGAGATCCAAATTATATTCTTCCAAAACAACAATGTTTCCTTTCTTCCGACCAAATCAACGAGGAATTAGATGCTCATTCTAATCTTTCTTCACTTGAATCGAACGAACATTTAAATGATTTAAGTGATGACTTTGATTTCAATCCTACATTTCCAAATCATACGGAGTTTTTGGACAAAAGCAAACAACCAATGGAATCCATTTTAATTCTGGAGTATCCAGCGGAGTGTTCCACGAGTCAAATCCATAACACTCATCCTCATCAAACAAAATCGACTAATTTTTTTTCAAAACGAACTAACCGTGGTCCTATTGATGTTTCAGCGGTTCATACTTTAAAGACCAAACAAGTTTGGGTCGAAAAGGGCACTCGTACTTCAAAGTCACCATCCCGCAATGAAGATAAAGTTTCTTTTTCAAATTCTACAAATGTCAAAAGAACCAATAGTCGTTTTCAATTTCCTTATACAATTCATTCATTTCGACATTTAATTAAATTTTCTCGTCATAAAATTTGTTGCTCAAATTGCGGTGTGAATGATTTTGTGCGTTTAAATTCGTTTGATTATGGTTATGATTATTTTCCGAACATGCATAATTCTTATAATGTTCATCATAATTATTTTCCAACTCCGCCTGTTTATAAATGGGTTCCTAAAGCCAACATGACTAACGCCACTAAGTCCAACTTCAAGTGGGTACCCAAAGGTGCCAAGTCAACTAACCCCAAAGGACCCATTTACAAATGGGTACCTAAATCTGCCTGATTTTGTGCAGATCGGTTATGTGTGGTACTTAGACTCTGGTTGCTCCAAACACATGACCGGACAAAAGGAGCTGCTTGCCAATTACAAGGAGAAAAAGGGCGGATTGGTTAAATTTGGTAACAATCACTTAGCACCCATCAAAGGACATGGTGACATCGTTCAAAACAACATCACCATTTCCGATGTTTCCTATGTTCAAGGCCTGAGCCACAATCTGCTAACTATTGGCAAATTTTGTGACAAACAACTTGAAGTCAATTTCCGACCCGAAAGATGTTGTGTGCGAACCTTTGACGGAAAGGAATTACTAGCTGGCTCACGCAAATCCAATCTATACACCATCGATCTATCCCAAGTGACCGCTCCTTCTAACGTTTGTCTAATTTCAAATGTCTCTAATCCAAAGACCTGGTTATGGCACCGAAGACTTTCTCATTTGAACTTCAAGGACATCAATCGCCTCTCCATTCACGGATTAGTCACCGGTCTACCAAAGATGAAGTTTGACAAACCACACTTATGCGAAGCATGCGAAATGGGAAAGATGAAGAAAGTTTCTCACAAACCCAAGGTGTTTCATAGCACAACTAGACTCCTTCAATTCATTCATATGGATCTGTATGGCCCGATGCGGACTCAAAGTATTCATGGAAAGAAGTATGTTCTAGTTATGGTTGACGATTTTTCTCGCTTTACGTGGGTTAAATTTCCTCGCTCCAAGGATGAAACTCCCGAAACCATTATTACGTTCTTGAAAGCCATTCAATTCAAACTGGAACTTACCGCTCAAACCATCCGCACTGATAATGGAACCAAATTCAAAAATCGTTCCCTTGACGGTTATCTCGAATCAGTGGGGATTACACACACATTTTCTGCGCAAAATGGTGTGGTCGAACGCTGCAATCGTAAACTCGTTGAAGCGGCTCGAACTATGATCACTTTTTCCAAACTGCCACTTTATCTTTGGGCCGATGCCGTCAATACCGCTTGCTACACTCAAAACCGATCCATCATCAACAAGCGATTCAACAAGACACCATATCATTTGGTCTACGACCGCAACCGAAGAAGAACTCTGTGCAGATATCCGATCCCTTGGATACAACTCACCCAAACCCCTCACCAGCCCCGGCCAGTTCAAGAGAATGTACCTGCCTCAAATCTGGTTTACACTGTTCACCATCGTCAATCGAGGTCTAACTAGCAAACACACCGGCATGGACAAGGCCAGTATTGCGACCTTACGCATATTTCATGGTATCGTGTTCAACCGTCACTATGATTACGCAATGCTCATCTGGACGGACTTCGTGGAGCTCGTTGAAGACAAATCAAATTCACGCGATCGTGCCTTCGTACCATTCCAACGGTTCCTTCAGCTCTTTATCCATACGATGATGTCATCCCAACCCGCTATTCCTCGTCGAACAGGATCACCGTTGGGACCAACAAATTCTCTGAAGTTCCTCAAGCTCAACGACCGCCAGTTTGATTTCATTATGCTAATCCCTGATGCGCTACTCGCCTATGTTGATCAGGATGCACCAAGTGTGATAGCTTAACAGAAGAGACACGGCTTAATGGATCAACCACCTCCGGTTGTGCCTGCCCAAGAGCCAAACCGCGAGGAACATATTGTGCAAGGAGAGGGTCTTAGGGTAGACGAGCAGGTTCAGGATCCTGGGGATCCTGAACAGGGTGATGAGCGAAATGTAAGGGGAAATGACGAGGGCGGTGCACCTGATCAGCCAATACCAACTACCGCTGCCCCAACTATCCCACTTCCACCACCCACTATCTCACGGGCTGCTTCTGCTTCCCGACCTACTCCTCGCTTCAAAATGCTCGTAAATCGTACCCGCATTCGCCCACGACCCTCATTGTCTGATGAAGAAGAATCAGATATTTAACCACTTTCCCACCGTCCAAGAACCGTAGCCGTCGAAGAACGAGCTCTTAGCCGAATTGGTCCACAACCACCTCTATCCGATTCTACATCGGACACTAAAGAACAAAATGCTGCTCCACATGATGAACCGACTGAACCCTTCGATTTTGAAACAGACCAGTTCTCTGGATCCATGTCTGACATCTTCACCGAGCCTCATATTGGAGAGATAAGGAGAGCGGAGGGAGATTTAGTTGAAAACGATTGTGTGAGCGTGAGTGATGGGACGTGAAAAACTATTGTGAGCGCGATACCAAACTCATGACCGGACAAAAGGAGCTGCTTGCCAATTACAAGGAGAAAAATGGCGGATTCGTTAAATTTGGTAACAATCACTTAGCACCCATCAAAGGACATGGTGACATCGTTCAAAACAACATCACCATTTTCGATGTTTCCTATGTTCAAGGCCTGAGCCACAATCTGCTAAGTATTAGCAAATTTTGTGACAAACAACTTGAAGTCAATTTCCGACCCGAAAGATGTTGTGTGCGAACCTTTGACGGAAAGGAATTACTAGCTGGCTCACGCAAATCCAATCTATACACCATCAATCTATCCCAAGTGACCGCTCCTTCCAACGTTTGTCTAATTTCAAATGTCTCTAATCCAAAGACCTGGTTATGGCACCGAAGACTTTCTCATTTGAACTTCATGGACATCAATCGCCTCTCCATTCACGGATTAGTCACCGGTCTACCAAAGATGAAGTTTGACAAACCACACTTATGCGAAGCATACGAAATGGGAAAGATGAAGAAAGTTTCTCACAAACCCAAGGTGTTTCATAGCACAACTAGACTCCTTCAATTCATTCATATGGATCTGTATGGCCCGATGCGGACTCAAAGTATTCATGGAAAGAAGTATGTTCTAGTTATGGTTGACGATTTTTCTCGCTTTACGTGGGTTAAATTTCCTCGCTCCAAGGATGAAACTCCCGAAACCATTATTACGTTCTTGAAAGCCATTCAAGTCAAACTGGAACTTACCGCTCAAACCATCCGCACTGATAATGGAACCAAATTCAAAAATCGTTCCCTTGACGGTTATTTCGAATAAGTGGGGATTACACACATTTTCTGCGGCACGCACTCCGCAACAAAATGGTGTG
Source organism: Silybum marianum (assembly GCA_036898165.1). Classification (NCBI taxonomy): domain Eukaryota; kingdom Viridiplantae; phylum Streptophyta; class Magnoliopsida; order Asterales; family Asteraceae; genus Silybum; species Silybum marianum. The sequence goes on along the minus strand of CM072532.1, from coordinate 38,213,420 downwards.
GTCGAACGCCGCAATCGTACACTTGTTGAAGCGGCTCGAACTACGCTCAGTTTTTCCAAACTGCCACTTTATCTTTGGGCTGTAGCCGTCAATACCGCTTGCTACACTCAAAATCGATCCATCATCAACAAGCGATTCAACAAGACACCATATCATTTGGTCTACGACTGCGTTCCTTCCATCATCAACAAGAGATCCATCATCTTCACACCTTCGGTGTTCGCTGCTTTATTCTGAATGAAAAAGAAGATCGTGGAAAACTCAAGCCAAAGGCCGATGAAGCTTATTTTCTGGCTACTCTCCAAATGCATCAGCATATCAGGTCTACATGAAAAATGCACGTTGTGTCACGGAAAGCGTCAATATTCAGTTTGACACTAAAGCCGAAATGGCTCCTGAACAAGACAGTTCTGGACCTGCACTCACCCGTATATTAGCTTCTGAACACATCCTTTCGGAACCTGCCCCAAACCCCGCTCAACCTTCTACATTCAAAACTACTTCTTCCAATCTGGATGATTTATTTGAGTACTTTTACTCGGATTATTTTGGTTCTCACACTGATATCCCTAATCAGATCACCCCGCCTATCTTGGAAGTTGCCGAGACTACCAACCTTTCTGGACCGCCAGTTACAACGGACACCGTCTCAACTGCTGCAACTCCAAGCTCATATACATCCGCTCCTCCCGCTCAACCTGATGCTCAACCGAGTTCCAATCCGCTCCTACTGAACCGACATCCTCTCCCCCACCATCAACCTCATCCCCCAAGGATGTCTCTAGTTCCACAAGATCCTCTGCCGTGGCTCCAGCCTTGGAATCACTTCAAGATCTTCCACTCGGTTCTTATGAAGATGATACCCCAGACCCTAATGCATTTCAACCACTTCCACATACAACCAAATGGGTCCGTTCTTATCCAGTTGATCAGATTATTGGAGATCCAGCCAAACCAGTCACAACACGATCCGCCTCGGCCAACGATTGTATGTTCTCTATTTTTCTAAGCAAGATCGAACCCACATCCATTCAAGAAGCAATGAATGATACTGATTGGATTGTGGCCATGCAAGACGAACTCAATCATATTGAAAGTTTACAGGTTTGGCGCCTCATTCCCGTCCACAAAACAAAACCATCATCGGTACCAAATGGATATTCAAAAACAAACAAGATGAAGATGGGGTTGTCATACGCAACAAAGCCCGGCTTGTAGCAAAAGGATACCGCCAACAAGAAGGGATTGATTATGACGAGAATTTTGCGCTCGTGGCCCGTATTGAAGCAATTCGAATGTTCTTAGCATACGCGGCACACAAGAATTTTGTGGTTTTTTAAATGGACGTCAAAACTGCCTTCTTGAATGATGTTCTACGTGAAGAAGTATATGTATCCCAACCTGACGGGTTTGTCGATCCTTCAAAACCAAATCATGTATACATCCTCGACAAGGCTCTCTACGGCTTAAAACAAGCCCCGCGCGCATGGAATGACAGCCTGTCTGCCCATTTGGTGAAAAATGGATACTCCAAAGGTAAAATCGATCCAACACTCTTCATTAAAAAGAAAAATGGTGACATTATGCTAATTTAGGTGTATGTGGACGAAATTATATTTGGTTCGACTAACCAACAACAATGCAAGGAGTTCTTCTAACTCATGATTGCAAAATTTAATATGACCATGATGGGAATGATGAATTTTTTCCTCGGCCTTCAAATAAAATAATTTTCAACGGGAATATTCATCAACCAATCGAAATACATCTCGGATACGTTAAGGAAATATAACATGACGTCATGTACACCGATTGGTACACCCATGTCTTCGGGTTCATAACTACACGCTGATCCCTTGGGAAAAGCAGTGGATTCTAAAAATTATCGGGGAATGGTTGGTTCCTTAATGTATCTAACGGCTAGTCGACCGGACATAATGTTTGCCATATGCTTATGCGCTAGATATCAAGCATCTCCAAAAGAATCTCACCTTAGTGCTATCAAACGTATTTTTCGGTATTTAAAAGGTACTATTGATCTTGGCCTATGGTATCCCAAGGATATGGGTTTCGAGCTAACTGCCTTTTCAGATTCTGATCATCCCGGATGCATGCTTGATCGTAAAAGCACGACGGGACACATTCAATTCTTAGGAGATAAGTTGGTAAGTTGGTCCTCAAAGAAGCAAGCTTGCGTCTCCACTTCTACCGCGGAAGCCGAGTACATTGATGCCGCAAGTTACTGTTCTCAAGTACTGTGGATGCGCACACAACTCAAGGACTATGGATTCTGGTTTGATGAGATTCCTATCTACTGCGACTCCAAAAGCGCAATCGCCATCTCAGGCAACCCTGTCCAACATACGAAGACTAAACATATCGACGTTCGGTATCATTTCATCAAAGATCATGTCGAAAGAGGTACGATTGAATTATACTTTTTCAATACAGAACTACAGCTTGCCGATCTGTTCACCAAGGCATTGGATGAGAAACGTTTCTAGTTCCTAGTGTCCAAGTTGGGCATGCTAAACCTTAAAACCTGATTTTCAAATCAGTCTCTTTCAAAATACAACAAACGTCTATCCAAGTTTTTATGCACATTCACCTTCTCTTCAAAACGTGAATCTACATCACTCTTGGTTTCTCGTTTACTGGATTTTGAATTTTTTATTTTACAGTTCTGTATTCAAATTTATTTTCTTCTTTTTCTGTTAGTTTCGTCATGTATCTAACCGTTTTCAGCTTTCGAGGGGGAGCGATAAGGTAAGTTTCTTATATTCACAATTGTAGAGGGAGCTCAAATTTCTTTTTATGCATATTTTAAGGGGGAGCATTTTTCATTTACATATCTATCCAAAAAAAAAACTTTATATTCAACATCAAGGTTCTCGGCCCCTAAGGGCCCGACAAAAATGGATTTGTCGACCTTGCTTGGCTCGACAAACACACCAATCGACATCCAACTGATGTCATCATCCTTCTCGGCCGAATAAGAGCCTGCCACGTGTCATCACTCGATGACCCACTATTTAAAAGTCAGGCCCCACTCTCAAAAAGAATCTTTTCAAACAAGTTATCCCTCTTTCTCTCTAAAACCTTTGAGTTCATCTGTTCCAGAAATTTGTTAGTCAAATCTTCGAGTTTCACAAATCTGAAAGCATCACCAGGTTCGCATTCTTCTCTTGATCAACATTAATTCTTGAACTTTTTAATTTTATCCAGTGCATGATTGCTAATTTGGCCCTTCAATTATTGAAATTCCGAAAACCCTTTGGGTTTCCGAGTTGCATCTTTCTATCCATATTTTAGGTTTATTTGTTACTTCTTGGAATTATGTTTAGTGTTAAATAGATTCACTATCACAAATCGCACCTAGCCATAGGATTTTCCTTAGATTTTCGGCCGAATTTTGCATCTGATCACGTAGGTTTTTCACTGGTTTCCTTTGCATTTTTATCGAGACTTTAAGATAGATAAGAACATCTTCATAAACCTCTAAGGGTTTTTATCGACTCCTTAGGGCTCGACATAAATTTTTGTCGAGTCTCAAAGGATCGATGAAACTGTCATCTTAAAGTCCAAGTGTTTTTATCGACTCTTATAGGATTGACAACATGATATTCTTCTAAGGATATTTTTTTTAGCGAGTCTTATTGGATCAATAAGCTGTTCTTCAAATGTCTAAGTATTTTTATCGACTCTTTAGGACTCGACATAATTTTTTTTCGAGTCTCTAAGGATCGATAAAACTTACTTCAAAATTATCTTAGTGTTTCTTTTCCTTAATTATTTGAGACCCGATAAACTCTACTTCTCGATTCCCAATGACTCGACATTTTGTTTGTCGACTCTCACAGGTTTGGTCTTTATAATTTCACCAAGTCTTTATGTCGACCCAGCTTGATTCGATATGTTCTCAACTCTTATCGACCAAACCGGACTCGACATTCAGACTTGGATTTTTTTATAACCTGTCTTCATCCACAGAACTGACTTTTCCTATGGATTGCTAACTGTTTTCTTTCAGTTTAAATGGCGGCTATCGACGATCCACAACTTTCCGATGATGAGCACCGCATGCCCTCTGAAAGGTCAACTGAACCAAGTACTAACGCAGTCAACAGAGACGAACTCTTGATGCCTAGAGCCGAGCTTAGAAAACTCAAACCAAACAACCACCGTCTGGATTTTGGCATCACGATCGAACACCAAGTCATCCTCGATATCCTTCAACACCACCCCCTTCGCTATGCTTTTGCCTTGGATCATCGATTTCCCCTATTCTATCTTCAGCAGTTCTGGTATACGTTAACATACCATCCGGATGACGGTGACCACCATTTCACTGCCAAGATCGACGACTTTGTCACCCGTCTGACACCATCCAGGATTCGTCGAAACCTCCGCCTACCTGTCGCCGCTGAGGAACGCCCATATGATGCCTTCGCAACCGAAGAAGAACTCTGTGCAGATATCCGATCCCTTGGATACAACTCACCCGAACCCCTCACCAGCCCCGGCCAGTTCAAGAGAATGTACCTGCCTCAAATATGGTTTTCACTGTTCACCATCGTCAATCGATGTCTAACTAGCAAACACACCGGCATGGACAAGGCCAGTACTGCGGCCTTACGCATATTTTACAGTATCGTGTTCAACCGTCACTATGATTACACAATGCTCATCTGGACGAACTTCATGGAGCTCGTTGAAGACAAATCAAATTCACGCGATCGTTCCTTCGTACCATTCCAACAGTTCCTTCAGCTCTTTATCCATGCAATGATGTCATCCCAACCCGCTATTCCTCGTCGAACAGGATCACCGTTGGGACCAACAAATTCTCTGAAGTTCCTCAAGCTCAACGACCGCCAGTTTGATTTCACTATGCCAATCCCTGAAGCACTACTCGCCTATGCTGATCAGGATGCACCGAGTGTGATAGCTTATAGGGAGAGACACGGCTTAATAGCTCAACCACCTCCGGTTGTGCCTGCCCAAGAGCCAAACCGCGAGAAACATATTGTGCAAGGAGAAGGTCCTAGGGTAGACGAGCAGGTTCAGGATCATGGGGATCCTGAACAGGGTGATGAGCGAAATGTAAAGGGAAATGACGAGAGCAGTGCACCTGATCAGCCAATACCAACTACCGTTGCCCCAACTATCCCACTTCCACCACCCACTATCCCACAGGCTGCTTCTGTTTCCCGACCTACTCCTCGCTTCAAAATGCTCGTAAATCGTACCCGCATTCGCCCACGACCTTCATTGTCTGATGAAGAAGAATCAGATATTTAACCACTTTCCCGTCCTCCAAGAACCGCAACCGTCGAAGAACGAGCTCTTAGCCGAATTGGTCCACAACCACCTCTATCCGATTCTAAATCGGACACTGAAGAACAAAATACTGCTCCACATGATGAACCACATGATGAACCGACTGAACCCTTCGATATTGAAACAGACCAGTCCTCTGGATCCATGTCTGACATCTTCACCGAGCCTCATATTGGAGAGATAAGGAGAGCGGAGGGAGATTTAGTTAAAAAGATTGTGTGAGCGTGAGTGATGGGATGTGAAAAACTATTGTGAGCGCGATACCAAACTCCTCCATCCAGGTAACCGTGTTTGCTAGCCGTACTCTTTCGTTGGGTATGTCTAGTGGACAAGATGTTGTGGACCTAACAGCGCACTTGCATGCCCCTCCTAGCCACTCTGCAGGCTCCCAACAGCCGACAGTTTCACATATACTTGTGAGTTTAGCTCCTTATCTAGCTTCCCTCCATTCGGGAGGCACAACTATTGAATCAAGAGGCAGTAGCTCACCTGCTTCGACTTCAGTTGTATGCACTTCGAGTCTAAAGCCAGTTAGGGAACACGTGTCTTCGCACACTGAGAGCCTTCGTGGCCCAGTCGGAACTCCCGTAGTGATGTCCATTCCGGACATTTCACGAGGATTGGGAGGAAATCCTACCAGTACTACATCCATGCCAACACTGAACATAGGTCATACAGTTTATTCAACTGTCATGTCAACGGGTAATCTAAGTGATCCCGGTGTTTCTCCATCAGGTACCTCGGCTTCTGCTTTCACTATTCCCCCCGCGGCTTGAGCACTTATCGACGCTCAATTTCAACGAGCCAAAGCTTATTTGGTAGAACATGTTGCTCTTATGTCTGCTGAGAGAGAAACATTTGTTTGAGAGATACGTGAAGCTGTCCGCTCCAGTCAGTCAGATCCGAAACAGGCTAGTTCCTCTAGACCTAGCAGCAGTCGCACTCCACCACCACAACCACAACATCCTGATCCAACCCCGGACCCCCGAAATCGGCCTCCCTCACCACATCGATATGAATACAACAATGATGAACTAATGTCCATGTTGTATGCTAATCTTCTTGCCGAAGCCACTGCTAGGGGTCAACCTGAAGATTCTTTCATAGGTCTTCTACGACGAAATCTGGAAATTCCGACAGTTACTCGATATGAGTTTGACCTATTCAAAGTCGACATGGAACAAAAGTTTCTCAGAAATAAGGAAATTCATCTCGCTCCAGCTAAACTTCTCAAGATTATTTACTATAGCTGCTTTTTGGATAATTATCCACTTCAATTTCAGAAGAGAAGAATCGAGAAAGAGCTACGAAGAGGAAGAGAGTTCTCTGACAACTCTCAGAACCTACATCTTAGTTCCTGATTTTTTTCCTTTGTACTTTTCTTCAATGTATTGTACTTACATTAATATTGTAATTTCATGTTCAAATGTAATTCTTCTGATTAATTAGAAATGAAATTTAATGAAGTACTTTACTCCATCTATATATTGAAAAGATCCCTGAAAATAGTAAAAGGGGACAATGAACATATGAGTTCTGATAACTTTTAATAACCTTATTACTCACTGATTTTATGTCTTATATTTATCAGTGAATGTATTTTCTAGTTTATACACTTGTAACAATTGTTATTTCATATCCTTATAAGTGAAACTTAATTCAGATAGTGAATTAGCTGAAAAACATCTCACAGATTAGTACTTAGAAAATTTACTCTAAATTCTCTTTGACCTTACTAATTCTTTCAAGCAATTTTCCTATATTGCTTAATCATAATCAAATAGGGGGAGATTGTTGATCCAAACTCCTTTCAGTGATTTGAATATGATTCCTCTTTATACTTAGTGAAAATCCAAATTTAAGATACTATTCGGATTCAGCGACAGCATACACTGATTACACTCAGTGATCGCTGGAAGTCAGGAACTCTATCTGAACTTAGAAGATCTGAAGAACAACACTCACACTACAGACCATTTAGAGATAATCGACATTAATCTAATAGAAGTGTGAGATCTTGCGTAAGTCTCGGTGATACCTGAAGACTTCATCCTCGAAGACTCAGTATCAGCGATCAATATTAAGCTTACTCATCAAGATCAAAGTTGATCTTATCCTCGATGCCCAAAATATAGACCCCCAAACTTTGTCAGAAAGTACGTATGGAGTTGCTTTACTGTCACTCCACGTGCTTACCAACTCTGATTTGGTTACTGTTCATATTAGCTAAAAGCTTAGTTGCTTTATGAACAAAGGACAAGTCTCTTATAGAAACTTGACACGTGGCATGTACCTTCTGAGCTGCATTAAATGCAATGGATATAAATAGATGAAGTCCTCCATCTTCATCTCCATGAATGCTTATCTTTCGTTCAAACTTCTAATCTTATTTCCCTCATTCCTTGTGCATCAAATACTTAGTGATTTCTTAAGTTGTAATAAAATAGGTTTAATACTGGTTCTTATTCCGCTTACAACTTGTAAATTTGTTTATTGATATAAACTCATTTAAAAACCCAAAAGTTGTGTTTGTATTCATCCCCACTCTTGTAGACTCCTTTGGAACCAACATAAGCTTTTTTTTTGTAGAATTTATTGCTACTGGTGGTGAAGAATTGAATCAACGACATTGAATGCAAGCTCTGATAAAGCTTTATTCTTATTTATGGACTACAACGACCTAAAGTAGATAAATAAGTAGTTAAAGTAAGCTCCTGGCTATAAAAAGTCGTGGTTCTACCCACCGACAAGAATTTTTTGACCTAATTAAAAACTTGATTTTAGACTTGCTATTTCGGGGTTCCATGCCCATGGATTGCCTTATTATAGCATGCCAAAAAGAACATAAATCAGGGTGTTTCTCGAGAGGAGCACAATATGTAGCTAATTGAACAACAGGAAGCAGCAGTCAGAAGTCAGTTCCCTTACGGATTTATTACTTTTATGCCATAAAGAACATAAAACAGGGTTTTAGGCCCCTTTAATGACCTCTCAGTGTGTTACTACATAACATTGTTAAACCCGACTGAACACAAACCCATAGTAGATAAAGGAAAAGGGCCTCCTCTCACTCAGTTTACCACCCCTGTAGGTAAGGCGGAAGTGAATTAAAATTAATTCTCCGCCTTACCCAAACTTTCGATTCAATCTAATAGCCTACCTATCGGGCGCCAATAAAAGA